>JARHVA010001685.1:0-635000 GCA_037957365.1 Torreya grandis | reverse complement strand
TGGTTTGAATCATTTATGGATAAATTTGGAACACTTAGTACAAAGACTAAGAAACAAATAGATAAGTAGAAGTTAGAAGAGGATGGATTCACTTTTGAGACTAGTGTTAAGACACCTATAAAAACTAGTGTGTATGAGCTTATAATAATAGTTACTAGTGTGTAAAATCCTGTAGTCATATTTAGTAGCGCATATAAGCATGTAGTAGTAATTCTTAGTGCACAAAATCTAGTAGTAGAAATCACAAGTTGAAAAATATGACATTAAATGCAAACATGTTTATTGATTTGATGTAATATGATGGGTCTAGAGAACCTAAATAGTATTTGTTAACCTACAACATGAAATGATAAGTTAAGGGATTAACCTCTAAAGATGTAAAAATGTATGAACTCAAAGGAGTCTTAGCAGGTCAAACCTTGGATTTCATTTGTAAAATGGATGTTAATGACCTAAATATTCAATAAGTTGAAGAGTAGCTAATTGCAGAATTTAAGATGAAGAAGTAATTGAGATGGACCATTCAAGATCTTAGGATAGTTTGTATCAAAGCAAAGAATTGGTATAGGAATATGATTGTATATTTTTAGACATGATGAACAAGATTTATTTTGTCATGGAGGACAAAAACAAGGTTTCTTGGTTTGTAGAAAGCTTGTGATCAAGAAATAGATTTACTATTGTGTAGTCGTAATTCTTGACTAAGGTTGATGCTTGAGCAATTTCCTTGTGAGTTAAACAAATTGAGGACTATGGATATGCTCCAATAGTTGGCTCTAAATTTTAGGTGTAAATAGATGCTTTTCTCAAGAGTATGGATGAGATACATGAAAGTGATAAACCTAAATTAGGCTTATGGTGTATAGAGCATGGTTGAGAAGGGAATCATTGGAATTATTATCCTAAACTCAAAATAGAGTTCTATAAAATACATAGATTATTAGGACATGCAAAATCAAAGTTTCATCTATTACAATAGTACATTTAAAAATTCTAGATTTTGTATTATAATTTTTGTAAATTAACCAATCACGATGAGAAGAGTTATCAAAATTTATAGGAATTGAAGGAAGCAAAAATCAAATGTATTCACAATAACAACACATCAATTATCTACTGTGAAGAAAGGAATTCCAATCCTAGAGGTGTAAATGACTATTGTGACATAAGGTGGTCTTAGGTAGATGCCCTCATTGCCTCAATATCAACCCCAAGGTCTAGCTAGTTGAACACTATCATCTCCATAGTATTAGTATCAATATCAGTCTTCATGAAACGATGTGAGTCCTCAACATCAATAATCAAATTTAGTTCCAACACCAACTTAATGATAGTATGGTGGGTATGATGTGCATCATACACATCAAGGATGATTTTGTAGGAAACAATCACAAGGTTGGGGATTTCAAAAAAATAGAGGAGCATACATAGGAGGGTATCTAGGTGGATATTAGGAAGGTCAAAATAATTATAACTAACATTTTCGATATCCCATTCATTGTTATTTTTGTGGTGAATATAATCACTTCACACAAAATTATCCCACTAATCCTCAAAGTTATATATACTACACTTAATGTAGAGTTGAAGGACAACATCATCTTGAAGATTATATAGTGTTAGTAAAGTAGAGGAAATAAAAGCCTATGAAAAATGTAAATATGATAAATTTAAAACCTAGGGAAAATGTATTCATGCAAGCAATAACAAGATAACAACACGCAGAGCAAGGGTTGGATCCATTATAAATGTTGAAACATCATGTAATCAATAAAGTGTAATAGGATAATTATCCTAATCCAACTATATAAAATAACATGATGTATCAAGAAATGTAGGTTCTTTAGGATACACAATAATAAACTATGTCGTAAGGAGACACCATAACTATTAATGCACAAATATATGGATAGATTGTGAAAATTATGATATAGGAAGGTGTTGTGACTAATTTGATAAGATTTGTTGAAACTAATCAATACTCTACAAAATGAAGACATTTGATAGAACATTATCAATCTCTTGCATAATATTATAGAGTGCACTTAGTGAGGAAAACATCATAATGACAAGATCATTTGGTATGTCAAAACTAATAAACTTTAGGATGTTGAATCATGTATGAATACTAAACTCACAAAGTATGATATTATTAATGAATTATTTGATTTTGGAATTCTTATTAACAAGTTTCCTATATCTACTTGGGAGGTTATTAGTCAGCCAAGATTGAGCTATAGTCATGTTACTTTCAATATTGTAGACAATGGGAGAGTAAAGCCAATTGGTCACTTGGAAGATGTGGATATTAAAGTTGTTGAGCTAATTTTTTGAAGAGAATTTGAGGTCACTAACATAAAAATAGAGGAGATCCATTATCCTACGTTGATTTGTGAGAAATTACCTTATGATGGCCAAATTATTATCAATATAGTGTGAAATCACTTAGAATCACACTAAGGGGATAAGATAGTTGTTGTACTAGTGAATAAGTTAGAGCATAAGCCCTGTGTTATTCCAAAACAAACAAATTCATCCTATTCATATAGTGATAATAGTTGGTTCAAAGTCAGTGCAACTAAAAATAAAATTGCTTTGCATTATAGAATATCAATTATTTAAACCACGACTTGAAAAACACATATAGTCGTAGATAATAGAGAAATCAATCTACAATCCATTGATAACAAAGTTTCCAACTCATCAATTTCAAACTGAAGGATGTACCTCTTCATTATTGCAATCTCAAACTAAGTCATAATAAGATTTATTGTATAATACAAGTGAAAAAACCATGGATTACAGAAATCCCTAATCAGGAAGGAATTCTACCTTGGGATGCATCATCTTATATCAGTGGTGAATTTGACATGCATATGTTGAATTGGATTTAGGGCGATCATGAGGTATGGCCTCTGTAAATGGTATTCTCCATAAAATGTCAATTACCATAATATTTTACAATAGAGGATCTTATTTAGTTTATCTTTAGGTTGGATCACTACATACTAGATATAGATTAGAGATTCAACACACTTAGTTATGACTTGAAAGGAACTATTATGACATGGTGGGTATTTCATAGAAAACCAAATTTATAATGGGATGAAGCATTTGAATTTCAGCTAGCACATTTTTAGCTACCACTCACTTTTAGAATAGAGTGGCCATTATTTCAATAAGGCCAATGTCTAAAGCTACATATTCATAAATGCATAAATACATGGTCTATGCAAGGTGTTGATCCAAGATATTGGGTGCATATTTTCAACCACACTCTAGCACCACTTCCAACTTTATGGTATATGCATCATGAGTGTCTAAGGGAAACTAAACATTGGGCATAGTTACAACAAGATTTTATCCAAACTTTTATTTTTGAAGATGCAAATATATTAGTTCATAATGCATTGCAAAAATTGAAAAAATTTATATGTTACAACTAGGTATAATATTTGAGAACTACGATAGAATCAACATTGCATCAATAAGTAGCTTGGGATTTGAATTTAGAGATTCAAAACTATAAGGCTAGTAAACAATAACAGTCTCTTCTTAAAACTTGTAATAAGATTATAGATAAACTAATAGAATCTAATGATAGATATGGGGATCTATATTTAGAAGGCTTCTTCAAATTAGAGTAAGAAGTAGAGACAACAAAAGTTAAAAGCATAGAACAACTTGAGGAAAAAATACTACAAAATGTAAACATTTAGGAACAATAAAGAGAATGAACTTTGTGAGAGTCACTACCTAGTGGATATAATAGAGTATATCAAGAACCATTAAATAAGAATGAGGAAAATATTAGAACAAAGTATGTGCCTAAACTTATAACTTTAGGATATTACTCGGCTCAAAATGAGATTTCATAGGCATTATAGCTATAAAGAGATTATCATGATGTATTTTTTACTGAGTTCACAAAAGTTAAAGGTGTAGATCCATTGTTGGGAGAGATGCACATTAAAGTGAAAGAGTGCACTAGAGTAATAAGAAATCATCCATATAGATTAAATTTGATGCAAAGCGATTCAAATTATTCTTTCTGAATGCATGAAACAAGAAAATATTGTCACACTAATTCTTACCTCTGCTCAATAACCTAGCTCTAACTCTAGTTTGCTTTAGTATAACCCTTGATATTGACCTTAGATTACATATATTTTATTTTACTCAGCCTTCAAATACTTTACCATTATCCTATGTTCATATTATACCCATTTTGACATCTCCTTTATTATAACACCTTGATATAATCTATGTACCTCTTCTTCAAAGCATAGATTTACTCATTATAGGAAATATAAAACATAGTGTAAACTTTTTAAGTGAAACCTGTACTCAAAAATTTGTAGACAATAACTCAAAGTAATGCTTAGGTCCTATTCCTTTCAATCATAGAAAATAATCATTGGGTTTATCCATACTGAGCAAAAGCTTCTATTAACCACTATTAGCATTTGTAACAAAACTATATTTATCCATTCACTTGTCTCCTTTTGACTCAACTCATAATAATGTAGGTCAATATTGGGTTCCATCACACTTTTTCATTTTCTATCATCCTTAACATACCATAACATATCTATAGGGAGTATTATTTACACACAAACATTTCCCCATTATCTTCTTTCTATCCATGTTTTCCAACAGGTTATTTCTCATTTTGGGCATGCAGTCATAGTGTTATTTCATTTACTGAGTTCATCCTTAGACTCATTTGCAAACTTTCTCAACTAACTTAGTAATATTAACAATGTGTGTTCAATTGTGAATCACTCAAAACTCATTATCTTCAAGATTCCAAAGGTTCACAAAGAATTGTAAAAGACTTATCATAAAAGGAATATGTCATAAAGTCATTGAAACACACTTTACATATTCAATAGGCACATAATACACTTATTAAGATACAATATAATCTTCAAACAGTTATCTCCATTGCTTTAAGATTATCTCTCAGCCTTACATGGTATTAATACACATCATCAACAACTATTCTCATCATCGCCAATCATTTATATCCCATTTAAAATCTTGATTCTTGTTTCCTAACTAAAATATTCTTTGACATGCTATTATCTAACACCAATTTGAAATCTTTTTGAAATATTATGGTTAACACAATGTTCATTTATTATAAATAACCTTAGCACAAAATGCATGTAGAACTGCAAAACCCAAAAGACATTAATGTGTTATCTTTCTCTTTGTAATCATCTTGTGTGTAACTATAATGACATATTCAAGACTTAGTGCATGTTGTTAAATATTTAGTTTTACTCCTTGGTACGCTATCTTTATTTTACATAATATTTCAAATCAAACCATGTAATGCAAATTGAATTTTAATCAGTATATAGTCACCGTAAAGACCTTGAAAACTTATTCTAAGCGTGCCTTCCAATGAAAATCTTTGAAAATTGTTTGTAAGGATTAATTCAAAATGTATTTTTAGATGATATTGATATTTGACTTGGTTCTCCCACTATCCTTCCCACATAGAAATATACATGTAGTCTGTACTTCCTTATGCAAGCAAATAGAACTATATTGAGTTATTCTAGATCTCCTTAATAATAAATAAAATGTATAAGGAATTTGTAATAATATTTAGTTCATGATTCCAATAGTCTATAGGTTCAAAAAAATATAAAAACTTCTCTTGAATCCTTATCCTCTTTTAATCTTCAAACACAGAGCATAGATAACACAGGGCTAAAAAATTCCTTAATAAGAGTCTTAACCATATGTATGGATTTTCCTCAACCAAATGAAAATTACTTCACACATAGAATAAAAACAACTTACCACTACTCAAGGATCACAATACAGGTCTTTGTAAAATCTCTCTTTATCAACTTTATTATAAAATAGACACTTACATTATCCATACATAGAAACTAAGTGCACAACCTTTCTATTTTCAAAAGAAAGAAAACCCAACCTTCATTGATTATTTCATAACCATATCACATAGTATTTACATATAAAATACAAGGTTTGTGCCCTCTTTTACTTAGACAAGAAGTTTTTTGTATTTACTCAGGGTTCATCATTATATTCTTATAATTCTACCCCATACAAATTTTTTCCTTAAATGACTCAAATCCCATCACCAATCTAAAAAAAAAGGCTCTAAAATAAAAACCATAACTAAATTTGTAACTAACTTGGTACATTTTAACTACCTATCATCAAGACTACTTAATAGGATAACTCATCATGTGAGTCATGTGGGTATTTAGACACCTAAGACTCCTAAAGGACCCCCTTAAAGACTCTACATTAAAAAATGAACTAATAACTGTAGAAGGTAGTGATGCCCTACATCATACTATCGAGGAGTAGAAAAATTTCCCATGAAAGTGATAATTGATGTTTATCTTTGAAGTCCTTTGTAACATCCTTCTCCACCTAGATCCCAAGGTCTTTTTAAGACACCTAGGCCTTTATAATGCTTAATCTTATTGGCTCTTCTTTGTTTTAATTTTATCTTGCTTCTTTCACTCTGCTTCACTTCTCCCTTGCTCCTTCCTTTGAAATCATCTTATTATTCTTTGATCTTCCACTTCTTCATCTTCAGCTTATTATTGCTTTCTTGCAATCAACTTGCACATGGAACACAAATAAAATAAAACAACCTACTGATTATCATCTTAGATATAATATCCTTGCTCATGCTTGATTTTTCTCTCCATGCTTTATGTTATTTGTGAAAATATTACTATAACTAAGGCCTCTTCTTCATTATCCACCTTGTCACCATTCAATGCATTCTCCAAATATGTTATCTCCCTTTGTAATTTTTTAACACTTTCATATGTAAACTAAAAATCAAATTCCACTTTTCATTTCATGCCTTCAATGAGGCTCTCAAGCTGATCCATTTATTTTTCTTGGTCATGTTCTTCACTTATGTGGCTGCAACCTTCATCTAGTTCAACTGGATGCTCATTCCAAAATTTATGAATCTCCATCTTCAATTGATTGCACATCATCCTCTTTTTTCTATTGTATACTCATCCACATCACCTTCATCTTCCATTGGTGTCAAACTAAATACTTCATCATGCTACAATTCAACCTGTAAAAGCACTTCTTCATGTGATTCTCCTTCTCTATTGTTACACCTTCATATGTGTAAAACACCTCATCATATGCTATTACACATTCTTGTCCTTCAACTTATACCTTTTGGCTCTCCTCGAATCTTTCTTGGCTACAATATTCCTCATTCTTTGCAACTTCTCTTTCTCCCTTATCTTCATCCAATGGCTCACCTTCTTCAAGATAACACAATTTTATGTCCTTATACCCTACTTCCCAATCAATTTATTCTTCATTAGCATGCTTCCCATGCTTCCATTTCTCTTCACCTATATACAAACACTCAAAGAAATCATTAGTTATAATTTTGTGAGGCTTATTTTCCTCCTTGTATCTTTCTCTAGGCTACCTTGCTAACTGATTCATTTTTTGTCTCCTATTCTTCTCAATCAACTATTTGAGAGGACATTTACCTTTATTATATATACATGCTTGGAGTCTTGATCTCAACTCCTCAAGATTTTGTCTAGCATTACCATTACCTCTTTCATTTCTATTATCTCTTTCTCTCTCTCCAACCATCTTTATTTCGCTTCCATCTTCTTCCTATGGCATTCTTCATACATCAAGCCCTTCATCATTCTCATTATTTCCTCTCTTCTTGACAAGTCTTCCATATTTTCCTCTTGACCATTCATTTGGTATCTCACTTGATTCTCTCTCTTGGAGTCTATTTCTTGTCCTCACTTGGGACTCTTATCTTTTCTTGTTCTACCTATAAGACTCTCTCTCAATCTCACCTATGATAATTTCTCTGGAATCTATCACTAGTTGTCTTCCTCTATCTTCAATCCTTCTTGGCTTAAGGGTTATGCCATTCCTTTTATTTTTTTGACTTTATACTTCTACCTCTCCTTCACATTCACCTGCAACCTCTTTACCTCATTCCTACAATCTTTGTTAGCTTGTCATAACCACTTTAAAATAATCTTTCAACTTCTATTCAAACCAACATTCAACATTCATTCAACAAAATATTCTTGCATATGAAATAAACATAATGTAAAAACTCAAATATACCTTGTCCATAGTCTCTTCGTGCTCTAATATGAAAATGATGTAGAGTGATTCAACTTATTCTTTTCAAATGCATGAAATAAGAAAATATTGTCACACTAATTCTTACCTATGCTCAATAACTTGGCTCTAACTCTGGTTTGCTTTGATATAACCCTTGATCTTAACCTTGTCAATTTTTTGTAACCTTAGATTACATATATTTTGTTTTGCTCAGCCTTCAAATACTTTAACTCTGTTTACAATTATCTAGTGTTTCTCTTATACCCATTTTGACATCTCATTTGTTATAACACCTTGATATAATCTCTGTACCTCTTATTCAAAGCATATATTTACTCCTTATAGGCATTACAAAACATAGATAAAAATTTGTAATTGAAACCTATACTCAAAATTTTGTAGACAATAACTCAAAGTAATGCTTAGGTCTTATTCCTTTTAATCATAAAAAACAATCATTGGGTTTATCCATACTAAGAAAAATATTATGTTAACCAATATTAGAATTTGTAATAGAAATATATTTATCCATTCACTTATCTCCTTTCGACTCAACTCATAATAATGTAGGTCAATACTAGGTTCCATCACACTTTTTCATTTTCTATCATCCTTAACATACCATAACATATCTATAGGGAATATTCTTTACACACAAACATTTCCCCATTATCTTCTTTTTATCCACATTTTCTAACAAGTTCTTGCTCATTTTGAGCATACAGTCATAGTTCTATTTCATTCACTAAGTGAATCCTCATACTCATTTGTAAACCTCCTTAACTGATTTGGCAATATAAATAATGTGTATTCAATTGTGAAGCACTAAAAAATCATTATCTTTAGGATTTTGTAGGTTCGTAGAGAATTGTAAAACACTTCTCATAAAAGAAATATGGCATATAATCATTGAAACACACATCACATATTCAATAGGCACATAATACACTTATTATAATACAAGATAATCTACAAACAATTATTTCCATTGCTTCAAGATTGTTCTCTTAGCCTTGCATGGTATTAATACATGTCCTCAATAACTATTCTCACCATCACCAATCATTTATATCCCATTTAAAACTCAGTTATTGTTTCCTAACTAAAATATTCTTTGACATGCTATTGTCTGCCACCAATTTTAAAGCTTTTTAAAATATTGTAGTTAACATAATGTTCATTTATTATAAATAACCTTAGCAATAAATGTATGCAAAAATATAAAACCCAAAAGACATTAACACATTATCTTTCTCTTTGTAATCATCTTACATATAACTATAATGATATATTTAGGACTTAGTGCATGTTGTTCAATCTTTAGTTTTACTCTTTGGTAGACTATCTTTATTCTAAAAAATACTACAAATCAAACCATGTAATGCAAATTGAATTTCAATCAATATATAGTCACCATAAAGACCTTGAAAACTCATGATAATCATGTCATCCAATGAAAATATTTGAAAATTACTTCTTTGTAAGGATTAATTTGAAATGTATTTGCAGATGATCTTGAGATTAGACTTGGTTCTCTCATTGTCCTTCCCACACAGAAATATAGGTGCAGTCCACACTTCCTTATGCAAGCAAACAAAACTATATTGATCTATTCTAGATCTCCTTAATAATAAACAAAATGTATAAGGACTTTGTAAAAATATTTAGTTCATGATTCTAATAGTCTACAGGTTCAAAACAACCAAAAACTTCTCTTGAATCCTTATCCTCTTTTAATCTTCAAACACAGAGTATAGATAACATAGGGATAACAAATTCCTTAATAAGAGTCTTAACCATATGTATGGATTTTCCTCAATCGAATGAAAATTAATTCACACATAGAATGAAAATATCTTACCAATGCTCAAGGATCACAATACAGGTCTTTGTAAAATCTCTCTTTATCAACTTTCTTGTAACATAGACACTTATATTATCCATATAGAGAAACTGGGTGCACAACCTTTTTGTTTTCAAAAGCAAGAAAAACCAACC
This sequence comes from Torreya grandis, assembly GCA_037957365.1. Classification (NCBI taxonomy): domain Eukaryota; kingdom Viridiplantae; phylum Streptophyta; class Pinopsida; order Cupressales; family Taxaceae; genus Torreya; species Torreya grandis. Next base: position 624,866 of record JARHVA010001685.1, on the reverse strand, counting down.
TCCATTGATTCTTTCATAACCAAATCACATAGTATTTACACATAAAATATAAGGTCTATGCCCTCTTTTAATCAAATAATAAGATTTTTTTATTTACTCAAGGTTCATCATTATATTCTTAGAATTCTACCTTATACAACTTTCTTCCTTGAATGACTCAAATCCCATCACCTATCTAATAAAACATAAAGTTGAAAGTGAAGGCTAAGCTAGATCTCATGCAAAAGTTAGGGATCATCTATCAAGTAAGAAAAGGTAGATTGGGTTAGTCCCATGGTAGTATAGCTGAAGAATACCAGTGACATTTTGGTGTGTGGGGATTACCATGAACTAAATGATGTTTGAATTAATGATACATTTCTCATACCCTTCATATATAAGGTTCTTAAATCAATTAATGGCCATGAGATATATTTTTGAATAGAATGGGGTTCATTTGCAGATAAGGTACTGACATTTGGTCTTAATAATGATCCAATAGTTTTTATAGGATTATGGTAACTATGTTTAAATATTTTACTCATGATTTCATAGAGGTCCATTTGGATGATTAGGTTGTATTCTCTTTTCCCAAAGATCATTTGTCTAAACCATGTCTAATGTTATAATGTTGTCAGGCCCTATGAATTGCATTGAATCTAAAAAAATTATTATTTTTCACACCTTTCGATGTTTTTTGGGTCACATCATATATAACGATAGAATTCTAGTTGATTAGGATAAAATTAAAGTTATAATGGGGATACCACATTCAACTAGTTCCATAGAGGTGTGAACCTTTCTAGGTCACTTAGGATATTATATAAAGTTCATCAAGCAATACATTGCCATATCTGCACCATTAGAAAATTTATTATGCAAAGATACAAACTTTGAATTGATGAATGTCAAACAAGATTTATTTAACGCAAATAAAGGTTAGTGATATCCCCTATCTTAGATTTTATATATTGGAAGAAGCCATTCCATATACATGTGGATTCTTCAAGTATTACAGTTGGAGTTGTCTTAACATAGCTAGGGGATGGTGGGTTAAATCATCCTATACATTTTAAAATTACAAAGTTGTCCACTACAGAGGAAAAATGCATGACCATAAAGAGATAATCCATACTAATGGTTTTTTATCTACATAAATTTATGTATTACCATTTTGGCCACATCATTTTATTTTTTAACAAATCATCAAGCCTTGTGATACCTGGTTAACAAACCTATGTTGTGTGGAAGGATCTTTAAGTGGTTAATGATATTTTAAGAATTCTAATTTAGGATCAATGGGAATCTAGGAAAATATAACATGGGAACTAATCATTTAAGCAAGATACATAATGGTGAAAAATTGGGAGAGATGCAGGACGAATCCCTAGATACACATTTATTCATGGCCTTTGTAATCCTTGACAATAAGGAGGACATTGTGAACTTTCTAGAACAAGGAACTTTTCTTTCTCACTATGTTGAAAGAGATAAGAAATAAATGGTTACATGAGAAATTTATTATAGCCTCATCAATGGATTATTTTATAAGATTAGGAATGAAGATGTACTACACAAAGTAGCCTTAAACCATGAGTGACTACATCTCCTTTAGAGAGCACATCAATGAGTCATAGGAGACCATTTCACATGAGAAGCCATTATGAGAAAGATAATATAGATCAATATTTTGTGGTTGAATTTGTTTCATGATGCTCATAGGGTGGAAAAACACTACAATGTTTGTTAAAGAATGGGAAAAACTAATCATCAAGATGATATGCCCTTCATTCCAATGCATTGATTTTGTAGGTCCTATAACTCCCCCAAGTAAATTCAGTCATGTAAGATATATCATTATTATGACAAATTATTTCATTAAATGGTTAGAAGCTATTACGACACTAAGTTGTAGTGCAAAGGATGTTACTAAGTTTTTGTTTGAAAATATCATTACAAAGTTTGGATATATAATTAAATTGGTCAATGATAGAGGAACTCAAATCCTCAACAACACAATCCAAACTCTTATTAAAGAGTTAATGATATTGCACCATAAAATTATAGATTATCATCTATAGGTAAATAGGCAAGCTGAGGCTTCAAACAAAATATTGGGTAAGATGCGAAAAGATATGTAATGTTAAAAGGCAGGATTGGGAGGATCACATTCATGTGATTCTTTGGGAAAACCAAAAAAATTATAAGATTCACTCCTTTTCATTTGGTTTATGGTGTTGAAGCAGTTGTACCTATTTAATATATTATTCCTAGTCTACTAATTACAATGATTATGAGGCTAGGAGATCAAGATTCATTAAAATTCAAATTAATGGATTTAACCATGATTGAGGAAACTAGGCATAGAGTGTAATGGACACATGAAATTAACAAGTTTATTTAGAAAGCATGGCATGATCATAACTTTCAATCTAAGGAATTTTATCCAAAAAAAACAATTATTACTATACGACAATAGATTTAAAGCATTTATGGGAAAGATGCACATTAGATGGAAGGGGACCTATATCATACATGATGTTTCACAATAGGGAACAATTATTTTAAAATATCTTCAAGGAACCATTCTACTAGGATGGGTAAATGGTTGTAGGCTTCAGCCTTACCATCATTAATCTCTATCATTCATCACTGACAAAGAGAGAGGGTGTTGAGTAGAACCATGTAGTTATAATTTATGTTTAATGTTATTTTATTTTTATATTTTAATTTTATGGTTGTGTGTGTTTGTATAGTGTTATCTTTTTTTTATATCACATCAAAACAAACCTTGGTCATAAAAAATTGTAGAGTGTGATTTATATACAAATTTATCTTAAAGGAAAGATGACTATTAATAGGTACATGAGGTTAATAAATTAAGTTTAAGAATGAGGTACCAATAAGATAGGTAAGGAGAAAGGATAGTTAGTGGTCATTCAAAACTGTTAATGATGATGCATTTGGGAGATTACATCTTTCCCAAATTAGATCGACTGATAAAATGATAGGATGTTTTATAAAGGAAAGTGGATAGATTCAAAATATCATGTCACATCAGATACCTATCATTGTATATACCAAAGGTTTTATATGTATAATAGTGATAACCATATCAAACAAAAACTAGTTAACATTAATTCTAGATGGAAACTCATGCATAACCAACTCAACACATTTAAACTTGTCAACTGGATGGATTTGGGTAGAAAACATTATATAATAAAGGGCATAGATAACACAAATACATTACACACTTATGAAATTAGGATAACTTTATGATATACATCTAAATCAATTAATTGTGCATATATTTATCACCAACACTAGATAAATTGAAGAAATTATTCAATTTAATCCACAAAAACAAACATGGATTAAGAAAATTTGCTAATTCTACTCACCGATGCATAAAAGGAGGAAATGAGGATTGGCCTTAGACTTAGACAAATTAGATATCTTGATCTGGATCATTTTGATTTTATTAATGTGGTAGAATCTACTATATTTATCCTTGTCCAACAAGAATCATTATAAGTAGGAGTGTTGGTGCTTCAACATCCTCTATGAAGCTCTGATGCTGAGTGAATTATCAAACTACCTAATTTTAGGCAATTGGATGAGGTAATGCTTACTTTGTTGAGTAGATATAATGAGGGTGCCATCCATATTTATCAAGATGTTACAATATGTTGATGCCTCTAAGTGTATCATAGGTGATCTTAGTGTTTAAATAACACTTATCATTTTAGAATTCAGAGAATGAGTCACAAGTTATGGTGATCTCGTCACCTATGATGAAATAGTGGTAGAGCAAGCAGATTGTTCCACAATATTTATATTAGTTGGTGGTTGGGAGCCACCATGTTTTAGCTAAAAAAATCTATGCAAATTATGAAGCACATATGCTATTATTAGTGAATTATGATCAAAATCTAAGCTAAATATTAATCTAAATGAATATTTACAATGGGGCTTAAACTAGGGTGATCTCATTAAAAAAGAATCATAAAGGAAAGGTAGGGCAGAAAGAAAGTATGTGATTGTTGAGGTTTATCTCAAACATCATGACAAGGCTTAAATTCCAACTAAACATTCATTTAACCAATGTATAAAGTAAAATAGAATATGATCAAATCCCAATACACTCCAAGCAAATATGTAAGGATAATATGAAGAAATACAAGTAAGAACTGATTTTGATTTAAATATTTACTATTGCAATCAAATAACATTTGCAGATATTTATGTAGAGAAAATAAAATGAAGCAAATTCAAAGACATTCAAATAATTTAGAGTTGGCCCAAATTAGAAATCCTGTATTTGAAGATACACACCCAAAATTCTTAAAAATCTTTCAAATCTAAGACCTAGAATAGACAATTGAGACAGAAGCCATGATAAAAATTCACACAAACAATTAAGACAAACTTTTCATTATTCCTTACTTGTGTTAAATTAATCCAAAAGTTACAAAGTAGTTTTATCTCTTAAAAATCCCTCTCTTTTAATAAATGACATTGCTCCTTTTATAGTTTTCAAAGAAGCATGTTGGTCAATTGCCTTGAATTACAAGTGTACAAAATGTGAAGGATAATTGTCCTTTCTACAAAGTTATTTAAAATACACTAAACTTTCCAAAATAAACTGACCTTTAGGCAATGTGCAAAACAAAATTCACGTGCCTTTACAAAGAATATTTTGATTCCAAAATTTTCAATGTTTTCTCAAAAGAGAATATCCTCAACCAATGGGTGGACCATGTGTTGATGAAGACCCCTGGCTCTATTGAATTAAATTCATCACCTTTTTATGCTTCTCATTAACTAACTTCAGGTTGATAGCTAGCTCAAGGAAGAGTTCATCTTCTTGATATTACAAATCATCCAAGTCCATATCATTTTTTTCTAAAGCCTTTTGATTCCAAAATTTTCAATGTTTTCTCAAAAGAGAATATCCTCAACCAATGGGTGGACCATGTGTTGATGAAGACCCCTGGCTCTATTGAATTAAATTCATCACCTTTTTATGCTTCTCATTAACTAACTTTAGGTTGATAGCTAGTTCAAGGAAGAGTTCATCTTCTTGATATTCCAAATCATCCAAGTCCATATCATTTTTTTCTAAAGCCTCTTTGATGCTCTTCACATCAGCTATCTTCTTATTTGCAGTCAAAATCATATCCATGATCTTGTTATTATCACCTCTAGACTTGCCTTGGATCTTATTTCTCACCTCTTACATGACTAAGGCAACTCTATGCTTGAATTCATCATCTGCCATGATGCTTATGGAGGTGATCTTGGAATCCTTTATACTCATGGTCCCCAAGAGTTTTTCAATTCTATCCAGTAGTTATTTATCATCCTTGATGAGTCTTTCTGAATATTTTGACCATGTACTTAAACTATTGATTTTATCCAAAATCAAGCCTAGGATGGTGTTGAGGTGAGATATGATGATAGTCTTGAAGTCAGGGATTTTATCCTCTATCAAGAGGTCAATTAAATCCTTGATTTTGTCCCTAGAACCTTGCCATTGGGTGATTAAACCCTTGGTTATTGTATCTTGAAGGAACAATGCAATTTGCCTTAGATTTATTGACTTTAAGGAGTTAAACATGTCATGGAATGATTTCTCAAATATTTCAATTATGGATTTAGGAATTGATAAAACTGTCTGCTTCTCCAAATCCTCATTCTTCTTCTTAAGGTTCTTTATTTGTTGTTACAGACCCCTGATGTTAGTTTGTAATTGAGCACTTTGAGTTGTAACCAAACCAAGTATATCCTCTTCATAAATGGGGTCTTCTCATTGTCTTTGTCCTCCAAATGGAGTCAATCCAATGAATGGCTCCACATTTTGGAAAGTGAATTCCTCTCCATCGAGCATATCTTTCTTTATGGTAATTCATTCTATTTCAGTTGTGGTTACGTCAAATTGGACCCTAACTAAAGAATGTGTTATTTTTGGTGGCTCTAGGGCTTTCAATTGGGTACTTTTCAAAGATCCAAGAGCATCCATTCATCTTTCCTTCTCTTTCTATTGTAGAGCCACTATCTAAGGCTTAAGTTCCTTATGAACTACGATGTTGACTAACTTTGTGATGGCCTATTGACGTTACAATGTTGGGATCTTCTGTATCTTTTCATATATAAACCATTTGAGAATGGTTGGACCATGAATGGGATTTTCATCACTGAATAGATTGATTTCACTCAGAGGGTGACCGAGGGTTACCTTAGACTTATTGGTTATAGTAGGAACCAATGGTAACTCAACATTTCTCTTTTGAGGAGGAATAACTAGAACTAAGTCCAAAGATATTTCCTTACCCTTTTCCCTTATTACTTCCTCAACTTGGGGTTGAGGCTCTCCTTCTTGAGCTTCCTCTTCATCAAACCCATAGGCACTAACTAGTTCCTCTAAGGCATCTTCTACTATCTCTCTAGGATATAGTGCAATCATGTCAATGTATTCAATTAGAGACTTTGGCTTCTAAGGCTAGGTAGAAGAGGTTGCTCCCTCACCAGGTCTTTCTTCAAGCTTCTCTTTTCTTGTACCTTGGGAAATTAGTACTTTTAACCTTTGTGTAATTGGTGCCTCTATTTTTTATGGAGGAGGTCTATTAGATGGTCCTAGTAGAAAATAGTACTATAGAGGATTCATCTACTAGATTTCACCAGTTGGCTTCTCATCTCTTATCAACCTAGCCTCAAGCTAAATGTTGTGCTTTTTCAATCTTTTTAGGACCTCAAAAAATGAATATGCCTAGATATACATGGTGTCATGGACACCAAGTTGATGATCATATTTCATGTTTATTTTCTTGGCCTTTAAAAGATTCACAACATTTTCTCTGGGGTCCTATTGCCTTAACTCATCAAGCTGCAAGTCAAATGAGTCTCTATGCCTAGAGATGGTGTTCACACTATCCCAATTCTTCAACATTATTCTACTGATGGTTAAAGGAAATGGATGTAGTATCCCCTTCCTCTTATATTTTTATATACTATCAATTTCACAGAAGACTTGGTACGTAATCTCTTACTCAACCATCTTGGTGGGCACATAAATTGGTAACTTGAGAGGCTAGCATAGGGTTCCTTCTATCTTGATTATAGTACAATCAAGATACAACCAAATATCTCCAATGATATCCATGAATTTTTTTTAATTAAGGGACAAGCCTCATCATGGGTATCCTTGTAATAGCTTCAGACAAGGCTAGATACACATAGTCATAAATGAATTGAATGTAGTCCCTATATTTGAATATATGTAGTTTAGAATAATAATGGGAGACTATCTACCTTCCCTCAGGTGATTAGTTCATGATGTTAGGGATGGTTGTGGTGTCTAACATGGCATCCAAAAGGTAAGACATCATAAATAAGTGGTTTACAATCCTCTTCTTTATAAAATAAAATTGTTATTTCAGGCAGACATTGATCAATTCTCCAATAGGAGGGGTGAATCCTTTTTCAACCATGAAATAAATGTATGGGACCCATATTTTATTGACATAAGTGGTGTAAGGGCCATAGATATTCTATTTATCAAAGTCATGATCATTATAATCCCTACCCTAAATTGGGTGATAGGGATTCTCCTGGCGGGGTCAAAAAATACTTGGGTTCCTAAATATAGCCATGGGACTAGGGTGGTTTTTAGGTCATTTTGGATAGACCATTACTTAATTATGGGAAAGTTCACCTAAGGAATATGAAGTCTGTAATAACTCCCAAATGCCATAGGCAAAATGTAAGTAAAATTCTTAAAATTATGTTCATGAATGATCATATCCCGATCATGTCTACAATCCTTAAAAATGGGAGAACTAACATCGATACAATAAAGTACCTTAGTTTTTTCTATTACATGGTAAAAACTAGCCATTTGGATAGATAATATGTCATACTACCTCTTGTATACTATAGAAATATTTTCATCCTCTTTAGTGATTACCTGTAACTCTTTAATGGCCCAAAAGAGCTTGGACCAATTATTGTCCCCAGTATTCAATGCTACTCTATCTTAAAAGTCAAGTACAATTCTATGTCTTCTTATTCTATTGCTTTCATGTTACCATGACTGTGATTTTTTTCAAAATGCTCGCTAGTATTCTATAAATTATCTCTGGACCAATTAGCACTTGCTCATATTACAATTAGGTTCTTTCTAGCTCAACTATGGTTAATTTAGGATCAAATTAGGGCTTTAGGTAGAGGTAGGGATTCTCTACAGCTTTAATGATGATGGTTTACTTAGGGTTAAGAAAATTTGTGCCTTAGATTTGATTTAGACCTTTGCATTTATACATTTGACTTTTTAAGCCCATAAAATCCCCTATTTTGTCATCTTATGCCCATATGGCATCCTGCTGGTAAATTTCACAACACTTTTCACAATGATTTTAAATAATTCTTTGTGGCTTTTAAAATTTGCCTTTTGATTTTCACCATCTGATCTTCATGCACAAATCAACACGGACTATTGATATTGATCTCAGGACTTGCACGATGTTGTCCTTGTCTGTATCAGGCTTTATGGTGGTGTCACTTGGTAGTTCTAAAAGCCTTCGAGGCTCTACACATTGCTAGTTTATGCATTAATGTTCTTCTACCATGTGGTGGTCTCATATTTTCCTAGAGCTTTATTGAAAATTCCATCTTCATTTTGTACCATCGAATCTTAACCGATCATACACAAGTCATAGATCCTAAAAATGTATATAAACTTTAATTAGTGTTGGGACATAAAAAAGAACTTAGGCTAAATAATTTAGGATATAATTCTATTTTGTGTTAATAAACATGAAACAAACTTTAGACCAAAGTATTTAGGCTAAGTTTAAACACATTAAAAGGGGGACTTGAATAACAAAAGATCTAATGTAAGGTTTTACTTAGGGTTTTATCATGTTAATAAACATGATAAAACTTTAGATTAAAATTTTTATGCTAAGTTTTATGGTAGTAGGACCTTTAGTTACACTAAGCTCATTAGGCTTAAAATACCATGCAACATATATATAGACTAAAGTTCATGTCTATTTTTAAAAACATGAATAGATTCTAGCGTTATATTCAAGCTTAGCCTATGCATATCTAAACCTAGTTATAAGGATATTGAGTCTAGACATGGATTTAAATAAACTAGACTAATCTATGGAAGATCAATTTTGACATTGAGATGCAAGTCTTAAGCATATTTATCTTCTAAGTGAAATTGGCCCTTGAGTTAAATTTTGATGACCTCATAGATGTCAATGATAGCTTTGCAGGTGTCAATGATGTTCACATGAATGTTAAAATTAAAATCTAATAACTTTTCATATGGGGATAAAATTTGACAGCCACATGAATGTCAATTATGACCTCGTAGGCATCAACTAATGGGTGCGAGAGTGTCAAATTTAATTCCCAAATGTATTTGGTCCCATAGAAGCTTGGGTTAAATATGCTCCATTATATTATCTCCTGTGAGTAAGTGCAAACCATAGATCATGATCCAAATAGACACACATTATTGGTCCCTATAGTCATAAAGTTCATCGAGTTAGCTCAGGGTCATATATAAAAATTAGACTGAGTCAAAAGCCTAAGTATTTGAAACATAGTAAAATGATGACCCCTTAAATAATTAAAATCATAATTCAAGATCCCATCCCAAGGTCTCTTTGATATTAAGTTCAAATGTAGGAATTCTACATATCCACTCTACAAGGTTCTTAAACTTTGACTCTATTGACCCTATGATGAGTTTGTAGAGCATTAATTTTGATATGGGCTCATACTAGCCATTTATTGTGATCCTAGTGATTGAGCAAGATTATCTCAATGGATCAAAGCATTTTGTGTTGGGTTTATTTTTCTCTATTCGATCAATGTTTCCTAATGAAGCGTGAACCATCGATCTTGTGAAGAAGCAAGATATTTAAGTTAGAGCTTTAGGACAATGTAAAAAAAATTAGGCTAAAGTATTAGGGATAAGGTCTCATTTATGTTTAACAAAAACACTAATGGGGCCTTAGGACTAAGATGTTAGGCTAGGTACTAAGAGGGACCATGAAACATAAAGTGAGAACAAGCTAGGAAAGTAAAGGCCCCAAAAAACATGAAACTTAGACCCAATTTTAAAATAAAAGGGAACAAAAGAGGGTGAAATATAAAAGGACCAAGAATGATTTTTAGGATAGGACTTGGTCATGTTAAAAAACATGATTAAGCCTTAGTATAAAAATTAAACTTAGTTCATTGCATTTTTTAAAGTACTCCTGCCAATTTTGCTCCTACGTAATTTGGATTTAAATCGAAGGATCTAAGAAAGGGTTTTCAAAGGAGGGTTTCAAGGTATTCAAAACATGGATTTAATCTTGAGTTCTTAAAAACCAAAGGTTATCAAAATCCTAAATGAGAATTAATCTATAAAATTTAAATGTAATCCACTCGATGAAGGTCCCCTAGAACGTATAATTGAAGTATGAAGATCTAGTGTTAACAATATTAGGAGAATTTAAATCAATATCAAGAACAAATAGGCCACCCTTATCAGGCATGGATGATCTTCAAATATAAATAATTTGAAAAACATGTCAAGTTTTCAGTGTTAAGGTTCAAAGTTGCACAAGGGTCCCTATTTTTCAAAAATGGGGGTATGTTGACCTCTACACAATATCGATCAACCCTATAACCATGGTAAGAGCAAGGATGATTTCATATTAGGGTATATCCATTTTGTCTTATAAGTTTACAACTCCCACTATCCACTTAGACATGAAAAAAATATAAAATGATAGGTAGGGGAATACCCATAGATTTTATGGAAGATGGTTTGGCACTTTATTCTATTTGAATGCATCACCAAGCAGTTCTGGTAGACAACCAAACATGCAAAGTAGGCAACCAAAGGTGTTGTGGACATTATGTATCACATGATATACCTACATAAGGATTTTAATTGGCCCACTTTTCTAGCCTTAAAATTCATAAAAAAAATATTGACAAGGTTCTTGTCATCATATCATAGGCATTTTAGTATTAATTTATAGTCTTACTCCTTTATTTTACATAATGGAGGTCACCAAAAGGACCAATCAACCCAGTTAGATATTTTTGGCATGTTGTGTTCACCAACATTATTTAGAATAAGATTGAGAAATATTATGAATAGTTGGGAAGATTCAATACATGGTGGCTTGAGATCCAATCCATGATCATTTCACACCCCATGGTACCCTAAAACATGTAGTATTTAGGACAGCATACATCAATCACAAATTTACACAATGACATTCAAATAAAAGTACATGAGATGCCCAAAATAATCACAACTCTATTTCCCTTTTCCATCATTCTATTGGATGCATAGGAAGAAATTTTGTGGAAAAAATCCCTAGCTCTTAATCGGTACAACCTATGTGATCCATACCACTAGGTGTGCAATAACCCATACCTACATAGGAAAAAGATCAACCACATGCACCAACATAAACAACAACATCTCTATCACAAGATAATAAAGGTAAGAGGAAGGCACCGATGTGATGAGATTAACCACCATGACCTAAGAAGAGGACACACCATGTAAAGTCATGGATAAATAATAAACATGTTCCAAATATAGTGACTGAGTGTACCCTAGTAGAGTAAGGAGTTGAGGAACATGAAGTTATACGATCCTTGCTCATAAACATCAATAACGATGTTTTCAAGTAATAAGTGGAAAAAGAGTTATTTTGTTTAAGGAAGTTATTAGGATTATTTTCCTTACATGGCCATAACTTCCCCTAGGCATGTATCGAAGTGGTTAATATCCCAACGTGCTAGCACATTGGAATTTCACATAAGAATGAGTTATCATACACTCACCTAAAGCATGCAATGAGGTGCCAACTCCTTTTGGTTTTTTCACATGAGGGTATACTAACATACAGGGGTGCTTGAACATATACACAATAATAAACTCATTCTATAAGCTATCTTAGCACACATTCATTACTCAATGATAAAAAATAAAAATATGGCATAAATGGTGACTATTAACCTTAACTCAATTAACTAAATAACAATATACATGATAATTAAAAATATTATCTCCATAGTTAGAAATAGTAGTATTAATTCAACACAAGATTCATCCATAATATTCATAAGTTATCTCTAAAGATTACATAGTTTTAGAGTTACAATGCAACTAAAGTTTATAAACTCTATCGATAACATTCAACTAAACAATAACATTAAAAAGTACATTCTAGGGATATTTATACTTGGTTTTCCCCTAAGCAGTTACAAAAGTAAATACACTCAAGGTGACTTGCCAATGATCATCAATACACTTGAGTCATGGTAGCCAATTACATTAATTACCTAAGGACTCGAGCCTTTCTTCCCCTATATTCTTTCTTCGATATTGGATCCTCATCACCGATCACCTATCTTTCTATGGGCTAGTGTTAGATTCATGTTTCACTTATTCTCTTCCATCCCTATGAATCACTCCATAACCATTCTTCACTTTTTGTGTACTCCCAAAGTCTTTTGCTAAGTTATGATTCCTTCATTCTTAGGTTTATGTTTAACATGCACATGTATTCCATCAGTCTTGGTCCTTGTATGCCATGGACTCCTACACCATGGTCTTCCATGCCATGATCTTCCACATCATGCCTATCCACATTGGTTATTCCAAAAATTACTTAGCCAAATTGGGGCCCAACATCATCCCACACTAAGCCATTAGTCCATCCTGGACTAATAATTATGCTCATGGTCTTCCAAAAACTCTCTTCCTATCTACTCAATTTGATTTTTGACACCTTCCCAATGTTTCAAGGTGTTTTATAGTTTGGACATTATTTATTCTACCATTACTTTGATATTCTTGGTCTCATCAAGATATTTGAGACACTCACCTAATTTATTCACCAAATATTCAATGGATTTGGAAGCATCCTTATGAATGCCTTCAAGCATAGTGACTTCAGTGATAACCTATACTCAAAGTGTTGTGAATTCTAAATTTATTTCTTGATGGTGATTTCTTATTGTGTCCTCCATTACCTCTACATCCTTGAATACTTTGGCATGATCTATTGGTATTTTATTAAAAAGGTACTATCCACTATAGACTAGGATTGCAATAATGGGAGATTAGTATTGTGTTAGTGAATAAAACAAATCTAAATAAAACACACTAATGCTAACACCTTAATCCTATCACAAAGGGGCAGCTTAGTTGACAAAAATAGAGTGGAAAGCACAACTAAAATGCAAAAGAAACCTTATTTCACCTTTCTTGGATGCTCCAAATATCTTGTTGAAGTGGTTTTCACAGTTTGTGCTCATGAAGTCTGCATCAATGAAGTGTGGCTACCTCCATCTCTCCTTGGCACCATGTTTGGCTTTAGCTTGGCTTAATATTTGGGCATTATAAAACTAAAATGTAATGATTTTAAATGCATTTGGGAATTATAATTTTGGCATAAAAGAGCCTTAAATTCAATAGGCAAGGCCTCCTATTTACAAATTTTGCAAAATGGTTAGAATGAACTTGAACCATCCATCTCAAGATGAAGATGTGTGCCTAAAAATCCATTCAATTTTTGAAGGAAAAAACAAATAAATGCCTTTATACATATTTGGGATAGAGAGAAAAAAAAAAGGCATGGAGGGTCTTAATGAGGCATGGGGTGGCTTAATCCTGATATTTTATGCATTTATGGCCTAGGGATGTCTTCCCAAGAAATGATGTCATTTGATGATGTAGATATTCAATATTCATTTCTAAAAAGAAATATTCAAAAAGCTCCATGGAATTCTCAATTAGGATCATGATTTGAATTAATTATATTTAAGCATGATTATTCATTTTGGTGCAAACCTTGGCTCTTTGGTGCATAAATTAATCAAATTAGTTAGAATGTCCTATTATTGGCTCAAAATTTGACCAAATTAGAATTGGAAGTCTACGTTAGATGTATTGGATCTGTTATCCCAATTAAGATGTTGTCAACACTAAATAACAAAGACACATGTCTCATATAAGATATTTGACAGAAGAGAACAATCCAAGGAACCTAGGTACAAAATTAGCATTTTGACTCGAAATGATCTGATCAAAGTTAGCTGGCCCATAAAATGCATTTCCCCATTTAGGTATACTTTTCCCAAAATTAGAACTTGAATATGTCAGTTTCAAATCTTTTAATGTGTTTTAGTATTTTTAGGCCAAATTATGCATTTTGGTGGAAATTTGTCAAAATCCTGATTGATGGTCATTGGTGGTCAGATTTAGGTGTCTACAATTTGCCCCTATTTGAGAAGACATTACAAATTATAGGATATAAATGTCTTCTCAAATAATGAGAAATGGCCTGTATGCCAAAAAGAAGATGATGATTGAAGAACAAAGATCTAACTAGTGTTTGGGAAGGCTATGATGATGCCCCCTTGAGGGAGTGTCCATCACATATATGGATGGATGGTCCCTCAAAAATAAGTAAGAAGAAAAGTGGGATTAACATGTGGTTAAGAGTAATCCAAATTAGAAGATGCTTACATGCATTGATTTAAAAAGGATACTTATTTGCCCAAAGGTAGTTATAATCAGGAATAAAAGTTAAAATGATGACTTGCCCATAGGTAGTTATAATCATTAAGAAGTCCTAAATTGGATAAAGATGATTTTGAGCTAGTTAGGGTTTATTAGTAAGCATAACTCAAGGATATAACCTAGAATATAGATTAAATATGAGTGGGCACAAACGTAGATGTGATGGTTTAATGACTAAAGAATCCACAAACAACCAAACATACAAGGATGTAAAGTGATGAAAGAGATGGATAGAAGAATAAGATTGATCAATTGAAAAGATTTAGTTGTACCTACCACCAATAAGATGCTCATCCTTATTAGCAATAATACAACTAGAATGTTCATTAGGTTAATTTGATCAAGATGGATGGAAGGTTTTGTCAAGGTGAAAAGGAGAAACTTATGCGGCTCCATTGATTATAGACCTTCTTGAAGAATATTTTCACTGTAGCATGTGATGGTATGCATCATGATAGAACATCATGAAGACTATCCTAAAATGTGCATGAGGACTGACTCCCAATCCAATAAACACTCAAAAAAAATGCACCAATGATAAAAACCATGATGACAATGTTGATGTATGAATATGGATGGAATCAAGAATAATATGTGCAAGGAATCACCCAATGAACACATATAGATTGAGTCAAGGCAACAGTGTTGAAAGCAAATAAATAGGCAAGCAAACAAACAAATAAAGAAACACATATAAAGCATACAAATAGAAAAATAACCTAAAATAAACAAACAAACAAAAATCCTAAAAACAAAATCAAAAGAAAGCATCCTAAAAATGATTTTAACCTAGTAGGGTGGATTGAGGATAACTAACTAGGCTTAGACAGGATATATGTTTTTGGATTTTGAAATATTTAAATGTTTTTGGAATTTTCTAGGTATCTCAACTCGATGGACAATGATGAGATACTCATAAAATGGTGAGAGTGTTTGTCTTAGGTTGGTCACAAAATAGTGAGAGCATAGCTTAGGTTTCTCACAAAATGGTGAGAGTGTGGCTTAAGTTGCTCATAAAACAGTGGCATCATATAGAAAGGGGGACTGAGGTGACCTAAAAATGAATTAAGCATGAATGATTTAGTCTCTAAATTCCCTTAAGTCATAGTAATTCCCTCCAAACAAGAGGTGGGTAAAACCAACTAGGTCCCAATGAGTTCTCAAATCTACAAATGCCCAGTCAAATGAAAATAATAATGGCAAGGTGATGCAAAAATGCATGATAAACAAGTGGTGCCCCTAATTCGCCCATAGGTAGCTATAACTAGGATAAAATAGATCAGATCAATGATACTAATTTTCCCACAATTGGTTATAATTAGTATCAATATCGATGAACACTAATTTTCCCATAGGTGGTTATAATCAAGCTCACATAAACCAGCTTGATAAAGGATGAAAGATGAAAGATATCTTGCCAAATCAGTTGTCACACTACTTTCATAGTCTATCATTATAAACATAGATTTGATTTATTATTAAAACTTGATCGAAATCCTCTCACAAAATGTTTAGGAAGAACCAAAGTAACTAAGATCAAAACAAGATTGGATATGATGATTAAAAATAGACTTTGGTCTAGATAGGAATGGTATGGTAGGATGGAATGGCATTGCTTTAGGATAATGATGGTTTTTGATACATTAGATAAAATTGTAAGAGGGTTTCCCCGAAGTGAGAAGGTGATTGACTGGGATATTGACAATGGCAAAAAGAATATAGTAAATGAAATGGCATGGTACATGTTTTTGGCTTGGGTGATGTTTTTTGGTTTATGATGTGTTTGGCCTGGGTATGGTAAATAACATATGATTCTATTGTTCCTATTAAAGTGGAGATGCATGTCCTAATCAGCAAATGAGACAATTAAAATACTAAATCATGTTAATTACTAGCCCACATCTTATCTAAATAGTTGCTTTGTTAAGAACTGGTTGTAGATTTGGTCATCAAGAATGCTTTTGTGATCTTCATTGGTCATTTATTTTGATTCCTTCAAGCATCAAGATAAGGTATATTTGTAGCCTCTATAAAGGAAAGTACAACCATATATGGTAAATAAGTATAAAAGTTACATGATAGGTTTGTTTTTGAAATGAAATGGTAGATGATAATGGAATGAATGATGGAGGCAAAAAAAAGAAGATCGGGACTTTCAATCACACGTAATGTTGTTGATTCCAATTTCAACACAACTTTGGATGTGACAGGGCTTAAGACCTCTGAAGATGCTCTTGATAGGACCACCATATTTTTTTGTTTGATCTTCAGAGTAGATATTATCTGATTAGGTTGTAGATATGAAGCTATTTTGATGTTATCTTTGATTTTGTCTTCACCAAGCAGTGAAGAAATTTTGTGCTCAGCTATTAACACCTCAATTAGGTTTTCATAAATGAAGTTGTCTTGATTGTCCCATAGTGCCTCCGAGAAGGTTTCACTAATGAACATTGGCTTTTGACTTTGATTTTTTTCTAGTGCTTTTGAAAAAGTTTCACTAAAATAAGTTGAGTTTGAACTTTGCTTGTCCCCTAGTGCCTCCAAAAAGGTTTCACTAGGAGAGTGTTCTTATACTACATGAATGGGGTCTTGGCCTCCTTACTCTTCTTCAAATACTATGCTACCATGGATGAAATTTAACAAAGTATGATTCTGTTGGTCCCAATTAACACTTGTGAGAGATGGAATGTTAATGAAATGGCTATATTGGTTGGTGGTAATGGATTTTGGAATGGTAATAGAATGGGGTTTGGCTGCATAATCCTCATAGAAGATACTAGGATAGCTTATGTCAAAGCTTAAATACTAATCATGAACATATTCTATATCTAATTCTAATTCTCACTCAATGGACTTTAAATCTGATGTTGAGACTAATGTTGATTTTGATTTGGATGCTAAATCTTATGTTTGTTCAATAACAGAACCTGACTCTAATTATGATTCTTCATATGATGGGTATTCTATTATAATGATGTCTTACTAGATGCTTGGTATTAGACAAGTGATGGCCTATGATGGCATAATGTGCTCCATAAAAACTAGTTTGTTAGAGTGGGACCCCTCTAGGATGGGAAAAAGGTCAAAAGACAACTCCTTAGAAATTGACTTGTCAATAAGAGGATCTTGAAAGATAGGCATATGGTCAAGGTAATGATTTACCTAAAGGTGGTTATAATCATTAAGAAGTGACTCAACAAAGGTTAGCTCATCAAAGTGAGACTCCTCAACAATTGGTATAAGATCAATAGGCAATTCATCATAGGTTGACTTATCATAAGTGGTTGGTTTAACATGAACATCTTAGATCAGGTGGTTCTTTTGGCCTTGGTTTCTAATGAGTTGAAAAACACCAATTCTAAACACAACTTGATCTTCAAATGATTGGATCAGTTGAGGTTTTGATGGGATTAGTACTAGATGAGGAATGGCCTATAATTGGATAATATTAGGGCATTAAGGAGTATGATTGATCACATGAGTCAAAGGACAAAGTCCTAAAATGGTAACAATAGGGCAGTGTGGATCTTGATTAATCATACAATCCAAAGGATGAGGTCTTGGTATGGAAATGGTATGACATTATGGTCCTAAAATAGAAATGGTATGATGTGGAGCCTAATTATTTGCATAATCCAAAGCATCCAAGGCCTCATTAGAAATCATATCATCCCATTCAGGGTTTTGAGTTGGATTGTCAGCTTGTCCTTGACTATGTTTTGTGTACTAATTATTATAAATAGGGTATGGATCTATATCCCAAATAACATTATCTATAGTTGGGTCTTCAAATTCATCCTCATAAACCATACCATCCTAATTGGTAATTTGATTTAGATTTTATGGATTTTGACTATGTTTCCCATATGGAGTTTGTAGGGAGAATAATAAAACTCCTTAGAAAATACTTATCTGTTGGGGTTCCTAGTGGGATTTTGTGTGGCCATTCTATCATAAGTTATATTGTATGTGACTCCACCATAAGTGTAGCTAGACATATCTACATAAATGATGAAATCTCTAAAATAAAAAGGCTTAGAGTTTTGATAACTTTGAAAAACTATGTACAAAAGACAAATGGTTCAAACTTGATTTAACTTGGTCAAAAGGATGGAGTTATATCTCCAAACAATGATTTGATCATGGAGCTATATATCCAAAAGGGTTTCTACTAAGACTTGGCATAAAACAATATAACATCAAATGTCTAATGTCTAATTTCAAATGTCATATGCATAAAAGGTCAAACATCTGAATAAAAATAGACATGTTAAAGGTCTAGGTCAAAGTGTTCTAAACAAGGTCTAAACTAGGAAAGGGAAAAGAGTTGCTAGATATTTTATCCAAATGTGGAGTCAAAATCTAGGCTCAAACAGGCTATGCTAGGACTTTTGGCCAAATGGCATCAAAAGTTAGGATTGAAATAAAGGCATGATGTGATTTTGATTTAACCTAGCAAGTTTGGAAACAACTTTGACATAGACTTGGCAAACAGAATCAAACATAAACATAATCAATTGGCATAATCCATAAGGCAAAAGGCTCTTAGATAAAGGTTGTGTTCTATCAAATAAAGGCACAAACAATGATGAGGATAGGCATTAAACAAATAAAACATCAATAGTTTTTAAATTTGGGTAATCAGTTAACTAAAGTTATGCAATGTGTATTATCCCCATGAATTGAGGCCTAAACAAAAATCAATCAATGTTTGAATCCAAACATAACAAGGTTAATTGAAAACTCAATGTTGAAAACTAAGATTTGACCAAACAAGATAGACAATATTAGAGAGTATGATGATGCATAAACAAGGTCCAAATGGTATACATGATATGGTTTGAAACAAATAGTTTTTGATATAATGGTAAACAAGTCTTGAAACAAATTGAGCAGCTTAATGGCATAAGCATGCTTGAATGATGTGATCAATGTTATGTTTCAAAGACACAAAATAAAAATGGTTTGATATGATTTTGGTAGTGTAAAACTACCCTCAACAACTCAAATGACACACACACAAACAAATTTAGCAAAAAATTTCAAGGCATAAGTGTGGTGTAAAATGGATAGCATAACACCTTTGTAAACAAAAGAGTGGTGTATAAACAAATTGGTTTTGATGTGATTATAAACAAATAATCAGGTTTTAGTCTCAAAACATACCAAGCAAAAATGACCAAAATAAATTAAGTATAATCGTCTAAATCCTAACAAGGGTATGGCAATGTGGGGTTGATTAAAAACTAGCTAGCTTTTTATTGTTCTAGATGGATCAATTACATAGAGACTTTCACATCATGATGTAAAATAAATGCATGTAATTGGGTGTCCATGACACTTGGCTTATTACAAAAGGGTCATGTCCTTTTTACAACCACTAAATCTATCACTTGCTCAGTGTAGTATGATGTCTTAAGTATAGATATGTCCTGTGTGCAACTCTAACACTAGAAGGTTGTTTAACTGCTCAAACTTTTAATCCTAGTGGGAGTGGTTGAAGTCAGTGCCAAGAGTTGAAACCCTGGGTCAAAACTTCTTTATAGAACTTGTGAGAGGTAATGAAGTCCCCCTTGCAAGCCAAGATGCAATAAAATAAATGACTAATAGAAAGACTTTAGGGTCATTTCAAGATCACCCAAACTATTACAAGTTTTGGTGAGTGCTTTAGATGTCATTCTTTATATTCCTTAGACTAGGCATGTTTTCAATAAGGATGATGCTTTTTATTCCAAAAGTTCCCTAAAGGGGATGGATGGAAGAGAATACACATAATGTCCCTCTTTTTTATAATCAAATTTTAAGTTTAAACAACTATTGAAGACAAAATTTGACAAATGAGTTCAATTTTAAACACCAAATGGAAGATTAGGTGGTTTTCTTTTGACCCCTTGGTGTTAAGTTGTGACTTTGAAAGCATAATTTATCAAAGCATTCACTTAAGCACGCTAGTTTTTCATTAAGCACCAAATTTGAAAGTGTGTTTGGTTAAATGCAATCAAAACTATTTCTAATCTAATCCCTCAACCCACAAAAACACAATTATAAGGGCCTGCTTTGAATCACTTAAGAGTTTGAGCAAACAACATTAAAAATTTGAACTCTCTATTAAAATCCCACTGTTACACAGTTAATATCATTATTTTCCTAAAAAATCAAAATTTTAGAACAAAATATCACTGTTGTGGATTAGTTTGATAGAAAACACAATATCACTATTTTCCTATGAAATCATTGTTAAAAAAAATCATTTTTTTAAATGAAATCATTTGCCAAATCAACAATATCACTGCCCAGGAAACAATATCACTATTTTTGAAAAATCGTTGCTCAGGTAAACAAAATCATTGTTTTTGAAAAATCATTGCTCAGGTGAACAAAATAATTGTTTTGGTGAATGATATCACTGCAAAAGGCTAAAAAATCATTATTTATCAAAAAACTGTTTTGTTATAAAATCACTACTGTGATAGTAGTGATATTGTAATAGAGAGAAAAACTAACGTTACCAGGAACAAAAATGTAATTATCAAAAAAATAGAATTTTAACTTAAAATTTCACTCTTTTGATTACTTCACTCCAATATTCTACATAAAATTGGTTAGTAGGTTTCTTGAAAGAGCCTTTGTGATAAAATTTATGAGACTAGGATCCCACCAGGCATTCCATTATGTGAGCATAGGATTTCAATAAGGGGATATTAGTATTGTGTTAGTGAATAAAACAAATCCAAAGAAAACACACTAATGGTAAAACCTTAAGCCTATCACAAAGGGGGAGCTTAGTTGGCAAGACTAGAATGGAATACACAACTAAAATTCAAAATAAACCTTCTTTCACCTTCCTTGGATGCTCCCAATAGCTTGTTGAAGTGGCTTGCTTGGTTTGTGCTCATGAAGTCTGCATTAATGAAGTGTGGCTACCTCCATCTCTCCTTGGCACCATGTTTGCCTTTGGCTTTGCTTAGATTAGATCAATATTTTGGCATTATAACACTAAAATGTAATGATTTTTAATGCATTTGGGTGTTATAAGTTTGGCATAAAAGAGCCTTAAATTTAATAGGCAAGGCCTCTTATTTATAGATTTTTCAAAATGGTCAGAATGAACCTGAACCTTTCATCTCAAGATGAAGATATATGGCTAAGAATCCATTCAATTTTTGAGGCAAAAAATAAATAAATTCCTTCATAAATATTTGGTATAGAGAGGCAATAAAGAGGCATGGAGGGTCTTGATGAGGCATGTGGTGGCTTAATCTTGATATTTTATGCATTTATGGCCTACGAATGCCTTCCCAAGAAATGATGTCATTTGATGATGTAGATATTCAATATTCATTTCCAAAAAGAAATATTCAAAAATTTCCATTGAATTCTCAATTAGACTCATGATTTGAATTAATTCTATTTAAGCATGATTAGTCATTTTGGTGTAAACCTTGGCTCTTTGGTGCACAAATTAATCAAATTGGTCAGAATGTCATGTTATTGGCTCAAAATTTGATTGGATTAAAATTGGAAGTCAATGTTAGATGTATTAGATCTGTTATCCCATTTAGGATGTTGCCAATAATAAATAACAAAGTCATGTGTCTTATGCAAGAGATTTGACAGAAGAGAGCAATCCAGGGCACCCATGTGCAAAATTAGCATTTTGACTTGAAATGATCTGATAAAAGTTAGCTATCCCATAAAATTCATTGCCCCATTTAGGGATACCTTGGCCAAAATTAGCACTTGAATATGTTAGTTTCAAAGCTTTTTAGTATTTTTAGGCCAAATTGTGCATTTTGATGAAAATTTTTCAAAAGCCTGATTGATGGTCATTGGTGGTCAGATTTAAGTGTCTACATCCACCAACTTTTATCGTTGAATCTCTTCTACTTGGAGCCTAACTTCTAAAATCTTTTTAGGCCACACTAGCTTTTCAAAAACTCCATCCAAAATGGGAATGGTGTCCCTAACAATATGCAAGAAACTCTTGCATACCTCTACTACCTCCATGAACTACTTTGTTGCCCATGTTTGTTTATTCTAAAGGTCAAGCTGTTCCTTGCAATATTTTATTAGGAACTCCACCAAAGTCTCCATTTTATCCAGTATCTCACCAAAAGGGGTATTCCATCCGTGAGCATTGGTTCTTGAATCAAAATACTTTTAAAAGTGTTTAATGTCTTCACCTTAGCCATCATTTCAATTTCCAAATAGCACTTAACCTTGGCCAATTCTTCCTTAATATTTATTCTCATTGTAACTTCATTATTTTATAAAACCACCATCTTTGCATGATTCTTTTGAGCTTTTTGAACATCAAAATCATCTAAGGCTTTATACCATTTGACCTCATGTGACTAATTTTAAGGTGTCACGCTATCTTTTATAGTGTTAAATTATCATGGGTTTAGCCAACAGGTATATAAAAGTGCCACCTCTTTTACATCCAGTATTATGCTAGTTGAAAGCATTTCAAAATGTTGTTATTCATTATAAACATCATGGGAGAAAGACAACTCCCACTGAGTCTACTCAGATATATCATCTGGTCCAAAATGTGAATACATGTATAAGAGATTTTATGGCACTCCCATTAGATACTGGGCACAGAGGGTCATGGTCACATTAATTCTCTCTATCCCTAAGATGGATTCTTTAATTGATTCTTTCCCCTTATATGGATCTCACTTGAGTGTTCTGACATCCATGTCTTCATTCTAGTGACTAGCACTGATGTCAAACTCACTCATTCCCAAAGTCATGTCAGAACCATCCCTATCATCACCAAAGATATCTTCAACTTCTATTTATGCATCTTCAAGGGTTGTTTATTCATACTGCACTGATGAAGGATTTTTCTCAGAGTCTGAGTGCCGTGCTTTTCTTCTATAATAACTTCTTTTTCTGGTGTCTCCTCTGAAATATCTATCTTCTCTTCTAAGTCATCATCCTTAGGTTTAATTGTACTTACTGGTGGATTCTCCTTGGGTGGTACCTAGGCAATCCTTTACCATTTTGTAGTTTTTGGCTGGGCTCTTGTGCTAACATGTACCTTGGGCACTTCTACTTCTTCTCTAGCACTAGTTCTGGTGGGATTGTATCTTTTTCTCACTCTGCATTCCCTATATATTTATTCCTAGGCTTCAACATGTAAAATAAAGAATGAATTAAATTGTCAAAAAAAAAAATTATACTTTGATGTCAGTTTTATTTGACTCCAAATTTTCCCTAAATGCTTTCTTTCCAGGGTATATGTATAAATGGTAGAGGGTGTGAGTCTTTGCATTAATATTATCTATAGCAATGTTCACTGATTTCACATCATATATTCAATTGATAGCATTCATGAAGTACTTTTCCATGAAATCAAATGGCAATTTCATCCATCCAAACAACTCTCCAAATGGAGCCATCCAGATACACACTAGAGAAAAATGTTACTTTACTATAAATTTCACTTACTCTCTAACCTATCCAGATAAGTCCTTTGAAATGCACCACCTTGTGAGATGGGGTTTTTGGTCTAGGAAAAGTGAATGCTTTGGACCTCTCCATAGGAGACTTGTTCTTAGGAGGGTATGCCCATTTTAACTCTCTAGTGGCATATTCAGGTACACTAATCTCTTCAAATACCATCAATAAACTTAATTCACCCCATAAAAACCTTTAGTTGGGTAGGCAGTGAGCTTTCTTTACATTCGTAATAATTTTTTTAGTGAATTAATGCACCCAATTATACATTATTACCATGGTGACTTGTTAAATAACATAAAGGTAGGCTATATCCACTTGTTTCCACCTATCATTACCTCCAACCTTGGTCATTAGACATGCACAACCATTGTAATGGTAGGATATTGGAGACTGGTGATATATATATCATGGCATTATTTTTGATACTCAAGCACCATAATGGTCTTTTTGATCTCATCCTAGTCCTCCAAGTCATAAGCAAGGTCTGCACCTGAGCATTACAACCCTATGACTTTGCTTATTTTCTCTGGTGTAATCCTCATCTAATACCTAACAAAGTAGATATAGTCTTCATACACTCACAAAATCAAAAACTTTACTTCTTCAACTAGATTTCCAAACTATGGAAGATTGAACAATTGGAAGAGTCCAACATCATTTAGAGCATTGAAAATTTTCAATTCATATGCTAGCTCACTCCTCATGTTTTGGAATTCTACCTAGTGGTTGCATTATAATTCCACTTCATTACCAAGCTATTGATGGTTATAATCAAAAACATTACAAGTGGGCACATTCAATACCTAGTTCTCCATGTATAGTACCACCTCTGGGTACTATATTTATTTGACCAATAATGGGCATGGGGGGGAATAATAACCTTTTTATTTTCATGGCTTTCCATTTTTGATTCTATGTCTTTTATGCATGCTTTGAGCTCTTCAGGTACCTCCTCTCTAATTAACACAGTCTCACCACCCACACTCTCCAACTCTTCTTTCTCTGGTATCATAGGTAAAGGTTCACTTAGATGGGCCTTTTTATTCAACCACATCACCCTTTAAAAATATTGAAGGTTGAGGTACAGTCTCCAATATTCCCAAAATAATACATGGTTACCTTATTATCCACTTGGTTCTCCTACTTCAATGTTATCTAATGGTCGATTTTGACCTTTACAACCTAAAAATATGAAAACTTGCACATCCTTATACTCCTCCCAAGACTCATTCCTATTTATCTCAACTGATACACTCCATAATGCTTTAAAACAATCTCAATCCATTAATTCTCACTCGTTTAGAGCTTCAAAATCACTCTACAATAGCTCAACTAGGCTCCTTTGGTTCTATAAGTACAAAAATGTGATAATAGTAAAAATTTAAATGACCTACATTTAACTTGATATAGGCTCAAGGAGGTAATTTCCTTTTACTACCCCACTACCTATACCATAACTTCACATAGTAAATGTTGATAATGGTATTGCCATGATGCATACTTGACACACTTTCCATTACCATTGCTTCCTTGTATTAAATGCATGTCCCATCCCATGCTTTTTCTCAAAGTGCATGACAACTATAAATAATTTGAATATTTTCCATTCCAAATGTGTGAATATTACTTCTTTATCTTGACTTAACTTGTTGGTTACACACCACATTTTGTGTACCCTTTTACCCTTACACAATTTCACTTACACACCTTTTCTCCCATATACATTCCCATTGACCATATCTGTAGCATTCCATAAATGTTCTTCTACCCTTACCCCATACTAAAAAAATTTCATGGTCCTCCAGGATAGTACAAAGAATTATTAAAATTTAATATTGAACCTAAAACTACTTAAGGGTGCACAACTAGTGCCACACTTTATTGAAAACAATCAAAATCCTAGATTAACCTAATGGGGAAAGACTTTTCAGAATAATAGGGCCTTAACTAACTACCATTGAAATATAGCAAGGAATTGGCCATCTAGTCATTTTAATCTACACATGTCAATGGGATGAATATTATGAATGATGAAGGAGCCATCCCAGTGTACACAAATATTTACTAAGTGGTGTGTAAACTTGGAGTCATATACTCAAACTTGTATGCCTAGAGCAAAAGTCTTGTTCTTGAAATGGAGATCATACCAGGATTTTTATTTGTGTTTATCCACCCCTTAACTCCAATGTTTGAGAAAATGGATCTCATCTATATGTAACAAAGCATCTAGGTGTGATTTCAAACACTTTTCATCATCTAGTAGACCAACATGCATAATATGAAGATAATGGATAAGGAATTCAACCAAAAGAACTTCTTCAGTACCAAACACAATATTAATAGTGTGATCTTATTTAACCACTTGTAAGTGGTTTGATATGCCCATAATACCATAGACATATGATCATCTCAATCAGTATGTCCAATATTACATATCTTAGTCAATTTATTATCCAAGATCTTGTTGAAAACCTCAACTATACCATTAGATTGAGGATGATATAGTGTTATTTTATGGTGCATGATCATGAATTTTGAAAAGATAATATGGATGGTATCATTAATGAAATGGGTTCCTTGGTCACTAGTCAGACTCAATGGACATCCTAACTTTGTAATTATATTTTTCAAGATGAATCTCATATTAGTTTTAATGGTAAAATCTCTTATAGGTGTAGCTTTAGCCCAAAGAGTAAGATAATCATTACTAATGATAACATAGTGTGCATAGGTATGCCTCCCTTCTAGTTTGATGGGGTCAACAAAGTCGATATCCCACTTTTCAAAGGGTTCTTGTGATAAGATATGATGAAGGGGCATCACATCCCTCTTGTTCGGCTTTCGCATGCACTAGAAAATGTCACACTAGCATGCATAAGTTTTAGCATCTATAAACAAGGTAAGCCACCATAATCCAACCAAAAGAACCTTCCACATTGTAGCTTCACCAACATAGGGTCCTCCAGTGACACCCTTATGAACTTACTAAAGTACCTCATAATGTTCATGTTGTATGATGCAGTATCATAACACTTCATCCTAGCCAAGCTTATCAAGGTCACCCCTTATAAGCTAGAATGGAGTGGCATAAATAGTAAAATGCTTATTTTTTAGATTAATGAGTTGAGTTGGTGATGAAATCATATTTAAAAAGGTGGTAATATCTTCCATCTCCTCAAGCATGCATGTGACTTGAAATAGATTCATGTTAGGAAATTTGTCTTCAATGGCATGTGATGGTTCACTAGATTCAATGTATGATAGATGATTTAGGCCATAGTTGGCCTTACCAAGTTTTACCATCAATGAAAATTGAAACTCTTGAAATAACACAAAACCAATAGCAAATGCACCCATACAATATTGGTTTATTTACTAAGTACTTTAGTACATCATGGTTTGTGAAAAAGATAAAAGGAGTAGCCAACAAGTACTAACAAAACTTTTGGAGGGTGTAAACCATAAACAATGCTTTACACTATAGTTGTGTAGTTATATTCAACCAGAGTAAGATTTATACTTGAAAAATAGATAGGGTGATCTAGTTTTGCCTCACCAAGCTAAGTAAGGATAACACTAACCACCATGATGGAAGCATCGACATGGACATGACAAGGCTTTGTCCAGTTTAAAATTTGGAGAGTAGGGGCAATGATAAATTTATCCTTGAGTGTAACAGATGCTTTTTGGTGAGCATTGGTCTAAAAAAACTAACCATTTTATTTCATTAATTCCTCTAGATGTACAAGAATCCTAAAATACCCACAAATGAACTTCTTATAATATCTAATATGTCTAAGGAAGGTGCATACCTCTCACTAGGTGGTCAACACTAGAAGGAAAATTTAGTTTTATGGAAATGTGAAGGTTTCATTAGCAATCAAAAATTAGTTGGAGATTTGAAAAATGGTCCTACACTAATTCATATATATGCCAATCATAAAGGTAAACTTCAATGAACTTATGAATAAAGTCCTTGAAAGCCTCGATTATGATCCAGGAGAATGCAATAGGAGCATTTTTAAACCTAAATAGAATTACATTGTAAGCAAAAGATCCTCACTTAGTTACAAATGTGGTCTTCAACTTATCCTTTTCCTTGATCTAAACTTGATGGTATCCAAAGAAGATATTTATAAATGTATAGATTTCACACCCAACAACTCCCTCTAGTATCTCTTTAGTGAAGGGTGTCAGAAAGGGATCGATAATGCAAGAAACGTTGAGTACCCAATACTCCACATAGACCCAAATGTGTCAATAATTATTAATACTTATAATGATGGGATTCACCCACTCAAACTCATCTATAGGAGTAATTACTCCAGTACACAACATGCTATCGATTTCTTCCTTTACTTAAACACATAAATTAGGATTCATTCAATAAGGCCTCTTCTTCATAGGTCGATCACCCTCTACCAAATTTATGTGAATATTGCCTAAGTAAGAATGAACACTTTTTATTTCAATATATTTCTATGGGAAGATATCTTGATACTCTTTTAATAACTCAAACACCTTAGAGATCTTTGTATTAGACCAGTAGTTTCCCACAATAGCCATCTTGGGTGTTTCCTCCATGCCAATATTTCATTGAATAGTTATGAGTGGCTTTAAGTATGGGTGTTATACGTCTTGTATGGTGTCACTAACATTTCACATGTTCTATTTTATGTGCACATCTAAATTATTAGTTTATGGGTTAGGTGGATCAGATCAAGCACCTTCATCAACTTGGTACACAACTTTTTGCTTACCCTTGTTGATTTTTTCTCTCAGTTATGGTCCAATACAGGTTTAAGTAGTGGAGATGATGCCTCCTCATCAAGTTGATAGAAAATATTCAAACTCTCATCCTATGTACCATGTATGTATCTAATGCAAACTTTAACTAGGACTGGGTTACCTACTATAGCCTGATACATGGATTATAATGTAAGGCATAAATCTATCTATGGTGATGAATAAGACAACACCAAAATCATATTACTCTTAATAAAATTCCAACTTATTTCCAAAAGGTGTTCTTCATATACATACCACACTCTATCCAAAGTGCATAGATTGCCATAAAATGTGTGAATCTAGAGGTACTCATGCAAAACTATTTCATCCACCTTCCACATAGTCTCATAGGCTTCAAGGTGAGGTTTAGGAGATCTAATGCCACTATAACTGACTATGTCATGAATATGTTTATCATGGTGAACTTGACTATGTAAAGCAAAATGAAATCAGTCCCAAGTAAGTTCTCTCGATGAGTTCTCCACCATCGAAAAAATGTGTCATCAAATATATGAATAATTAATCATACCCAATCAACATCGTAGTCATATAAGGCTTTTAACTCTTGCACAAACTCATGTACTTCCATTTGACCATGGAATCTTAGATTTTCATCTAACCTTTCTGGTGGTACAACCATGACTTGTCCATGAAAGAAATGAAAAAATTTATGTAATTTATGATACTTTCATAGAGTATCATCTCAACTTACTATACCACCATAAATCCTCCTAGTAAGATCAATCACCTTGAGCCTAATAGTCACAAGCATTACTAGTGGTGTCAAATATAGATTACACATATGTCCAATATAAGGTTCCATCTAGGATGGGATCAAGGCATTTAGTATCCCAATATATGACATTGTAAATGTGTTTGATGTCCTCATCAACATTGATCGGCTCAACTTAGGGAGGCCCTTGAGTATGGTCCAAGGGAATGACAATGTGTTTCTCATCATTCTCAAAAATGATCTATTAATTCTTAAATATCAAATAAACATTATTTATGTAACATCATGGGTGACATAATAGAGATAAGAAGCATCGGCTTCAACCAATTTTATAAACTCAAAATTATATTTGAAAGTGACACCAATGATATCCACAGTGGCATCTTTAAGTACACAAATGCGTAAAGCACGAGTCTTGTTGGCCATAAATAACACATGGGGAAAAGGTTGTAAAGCCAGGTTGGTCATTTTTTGGTATGAATCCATAGTAATAAAATTCACTTCAATGTCGGTAACCACTAAAATATCTTAGATAAACTAGCCATCTATAGCAGTCTTAACCAGTTTATCCTTATCCCCCTCTAGGCTAGGCTAGATGTGAGTTTATTACTATTGTGTATTATTTAACCAATGATATTTAGTATGCCTATGCATATGATGCCTTTTATATTTTCACAATAAGGGTACAATGTCCTTATCCAAGATTCACTTACATAGCTCTTGGAATTCATCATGGGCCATGTCTTGAAGGTATGTATCTTTTTGCATATTGGCATGTGTATTAGCATCATAATCCTTGAGGAACTAGATATCTCTTTGTAGTTTTCTTAACAAATTCATAGTGTTATGGAGCACCTCCTTATATTATAGAGCATTTGCATAGATAGTATCACAAGTCTCCTTGTTAAACTTTCTCAATGGGCAGGTTAGACTGAGACTGACCACCACTTTGTGTTGTAATATTGAATTTTGGACTTGATGGAGTTATAGGGCATAGTCTCCATTTTGGATTTTAAATATACATCATGATTTCACCCTTATCATTTCTTTCCTTTCTAATAATAGTGTATATTTCAGGGCACTCCTCTAGATGATGTTCATTTTTACAAAAGGCACATGTAGGATATACTAGGCATTCACATTGGTAGTGCTCTAGGGAACTATAGAATTATTTCTACAATTTTTTTATATTCAAGACTCATGTTTTTTGGCTAAGTGTCATGTATCATTTTCTAATTTTTGAGGCCAAAAATAACCAAAGTATAGAGATAAATGAATAGGGTATCCATGTGTCACTTAGGCACTATTTTGAACTAAAAGGAATAGAAAGAGCCTTCGACTTATCTGTGGTGGCCATGTAGTGCAAAGGTGGGTCATTTGGGAGTCAAATATACTGAATCAAATATATGATGTGTATTAAAGTGATAGATTTAGCAGTGGGTGTTTAGCAAGAGGAAAAATCTCATAGAGGATATCCACATGTCACCATTGCACTCCTTGGAGCCAAAGAAAATATCAAAGACATCTCAGTTTATGAGAGACTTACATGTGAAGCTTATAGATGACAAGAACAAGATCAATGACTTGATAGGAAGTAATAGATCCAATAGTGTAGAACCTCCAAAATTCATTAAGGCTAAAATATGAGTAAACAACAAGAAAGAGCCTCAATGACTCTAAAAAGCTACGACAGCCTCCATGTGTGAGAATAATGGGTCTCCAAAGCCCCAAAGAGCTAATAAAGCCAAGGAGTTTATGAAAGAGATAGATGATTTAAATATAAAAATCCATGGAAGCCTCCATGTGTCCCTGATTCAAGAAACTACAAGTTAAAGACAAATAGGAGCAATAGTTGAAACTGAATGAGAGAGACATTTAATAGAAATAACACAAGTAAGCTCCAAGTTATTCACTTCCAATGGCATGCAATTTTAGATCTAGAGTTTTTGGATAGACAGTTAGACCTCGACCAAATGGAAGTGACTCATGATGGATATTTCTGGGGGCTATAAGTAGCAAGAGATAGTCTCATGAAGGGGGAAGAAAATAGAGAATAATCATCTAGAAAAATAGGGAGTATAGAAGTTAGTTTTTTGGAAGCATTTTATATTGCCTTAATAGGTACCTCTCCTGAGGGATCAAACATTGTATTATGTACATTGTTTTCCTATCAAACTATGAAGAGAGAGTGGTGTTTTGTGTAATTGCAATCTATTTCTAATTCTTACTTCTCATTCTTTGTCATGAGCCTTTTGTTAGCTTTACATAAACATTGAGATTGTTAATCATGTTATATGCTCTTTAATTCTATCAGTGAATTTTGTTAACTCTAATACTATGTTGTTTGGATAGATGAGGATTTAAGTTATCTTTTATGTTATGAGCCTTTGATAGGTCTATAGTTTGTGCTAGAATTATTCATCATTATTTATGCTCCTTAATATTCTCAATAGATTTTATTAATTACTAATCATTGTGTCATTTGGTAAAAGAATATAATCTTGGTGCATCACCTTAGTAGTTTAGATACTTCTTTCATGCATTATTTCTTTTCTCTTTACATCAAACCCCAAGAGAAGAGCCAACTTCTTTAAAATCTAGAGGTCATTTCAAGGGTCAAGTCCTATAGCTTTGAAACTTCCCATGACTTTGGTGGTTAGTTTCAAAATTAAGCATCAATAATTTTCCTGGCATGCCCGATGGGACAAAATTTTACTAGAAGTGTATGAGCAAACATCCTTTAAGAAGGGAGAATCATAGACCAGTTGAAAGATCTCAATCTACTATAAATCTTAGACTCTTAGTACCACCATTGGTAACTACTTCAAGAAGAAGGCCTATTCAGCAAGGTACACTAAGAAGTCAAATGGCTATTTAGGCTCCACTAAATAACTTTGTCAATTTAAATGGTGGAAGTCCACTTATTCTACCAATAGCTCCTGATACATGGGACCCCATTCCTGCTAATGCTCTAAAAGCATTACCTAAATTTACTAGAGCACACTTTAAGACTCTGATAGAGCATCTTCAAGGTGTGATTGATGTATGTACTATCCACTTTATCACAAAACAAAATTTAGCCTTAAGACTACTTAGTGCCTCTTTAACAAGAAGATCTCTTAACTGGTATAGATCTTTAGCACTCAATTTTATTAGAAACTGGGACCAATTGTGAACTACATTATATGATAGATTCAATGAAAAGGGAGATAGATCATCCCTCCTACAATAATTAATCACTATTAATAGAGCCCCCTCAGAAGCAATGACTAATTTCAACCCTAGATTTTAGAAGACATGGATAAGAATCCCAATCTTGGCTTGACCACCTACAGGTATGGAAATATTTTTCTATCTCAAAGCTTTTAATTGTGATATATCAATCATGATTCAGTCACTAGGAGGGTAGACCCTTCGTGATGCTTATGATCTTATTATAAGAGTGGAGAATAATTTTATAAATGTTGGGAAATTACCCCCAAGGCCTCCTATGCCCATGTTTCTCAAATTATCCCTCCTACCTCAAGAAGAGCTTCCTAATACTTCCCAGGCCAATACTTCTCTATATACCTTTCCTTCATCACAAGAAACATCAGCCACAGTTCTATCTTCTTCCTCATCAGAGATGAATGATGTCAAGAAAATCCCTAGAACCTTCTCTAATGAAATTATCAATCTTAAGATAAACTAAGATTCAAATTAATGACCTCCTTATTAGGGTTTCCAATGGGGTAGACCCCTATATCATTTGAATTAGTACCAAGGGACTCAAATATTAGCTCCATCACAACCACCTAACAAGATTATCCCTATACCCCCACCATATCAAATGGTTCTGTCAAACTCAGGAAGAGAACTAGTCCTTGACCAAAATAACTTGGTGAAAGAAATAAATGCATGGTGTTTTCCTTTTAATGACTCTCACATGCCAAGAGATTTCCCTATGGGAAATTTACAACAAAGATTAGTCAAATAAAGAATAATGGGAAACCAAGAAGCAACCCCATCAGGACCATATCAGTCACTCATAGTTCAAAATGTATCCATGGTCGCTTAGATATAGGGCATGTCATTATAACAATAAGGACAGATTTCATTTGAACATGATTTGTTCTCATGGATTGAAGATGAGGAATCTATGTTCATTAATCAGGCATCTACCTCTAAGAATGTGGTTTACTCTAATTAATTTACATGATTTAAAAGGAGGATGGTTGAGTCTGTAGATGTTTTCCCTACTATCAACACTGAATCAAGGAAGGTTCCATTAACAAGGTAATAGTTTCCAATGACTACACATATTGAAGGAATCTCCAACATGATAGTTGAAATGATAAGGTATCCACAATAATCCAAAGTATAGACATTTAGACTAATTAATGTGGTGGAACAACTAAAGAAAGTCCTTACTAATGTCTCATTATGGGATATGTTGGAGATTCCTTCAATATGTGTAGTCATTGGAATAATTAATGTGGTGGAACAACTAAAGAAAGTCCTTACTAATGTCTCATTATGGGATATGTTGGCCATCCCTAAACAAAAAGAGCTATTTAAAGAGGCAACAAAGGATCATAATGATCCAAAGTCTATTGCCATAAAGGAAGATCCATAAAATAAAGGTAAGGAACAACTAAAAACATCTCATCCACAAAAGCCATCAGTCTTGATGAATGCCAAAAAAGAGGTAAAGAAACCTAAACCTAACCCCTTCTATATGACCCTTATATTGGGTAATAAATTACTTCGCAAATCTATGATAGTCTCAAGTGCAAGCACTAAAATCATGCTCAAATTAATAGCCGATGCCTTAAAGATCCAATATGAGCCATTGACTAAGGGGGTCATGCAACTTGATGGGAATTAGGTGTAGACCATTGGAATCATCAAAGGACTTCTATTATATCTCTATTCTTTCCCAAACATGACTATTTCATAAGATATAGTGGTTATAGACATCCTTCCTATCTTCATATTGTGCTTATCTAGAGAATGTATAACAAATATTGGAGGATATATGTCCCTTGATTGGTCACATCTGATCTTAAGGACCAAACATAGTTATAAGATGAAAGTGTTATCAGATCTTCTATGCAAGGAACACATTATGGAATAAATATAATCAAGGTTCGAAGCCTCCCATGTGATGATCACAAGAGAAGAAAGAAGTTGTATAAAGGAACCAATGGAAGAAGTTGGTGAACAAGAGGGTGAGAGCTATTTGTCAGCTTTGACATCAGATGACCTTTTTGGAAATTTTGATTCCACTATTTTAGGAACCTATATCATCTATGATGAAAACTCAAAAATCCCAAAAATTATGGAGAAGAATAAAAATTAAAAAGAGAGTCTCCAAGATAATATTTGGATATGGATGCTAAAATTTGATGGAGCAAGAAGAAAAAATGGCTCAGGGGCAGGTGTATGCCTTACTTCCCCAAGAGGGAATAATATCCTTAAGGCACTACATTTTTATTTTAATTACACTAACAATGAAGCAGAATATGAATCTCTAGTACACAGCTTGATTCTTTCTCAAAAGTAAGGGATCAAGAACTTAAGAGTCTTCAGGGACTCGGAGCTAGTGGTCAAACAAATCAAAGAAAACCAAAAATGAGGTCTTAAAACCATAGGGTTTGGGACTTGATTGAAATTTTTGATGATATAAATATTGAGGTCATCCCAAGGATCTAAAATGTTGAATTAGATAAAATGGCTCAAATTGGATCCTAATTTAATCCAACCAAAGATTTGTTAACTAATAAGAAAGCTGTCAAAGTGATTATTCAGCTCATTATACCTGATAATGTAGCTAATTGGTAGGTTTTTGAGAGTGATCAAGAGATCATACTCTTTCTATAGAAATCAAGAGAGTTTTTAGACCAATTAGGACCTAAAATTCAAGAGGCATATGGAGATCAAATCATACAATCAAGTTCTAATAAGCTTCCAAAGGGGTTAATAACCCTTAAGAACTTGTTTGATCCTGATGATGCAAACATGGATAAAAGAGATTTCATGGAAATTAAAAAGGATTATTCTAAAATTAAAGTCTCAAATGTTGGGGATCAACCAACAATCTTGATTACTATGTGAAAGCAACTAAATGTGGAATTAAACCAGAAAGATAAGTAACTAGAATTAAAAAATAGCAAATAATAAGAGATACAAGAAACCACCCTGAAAACTTGTATTAAACTCTTTACAGAAGGAATACAATTGAAGAAACTTCTTTTCTTTCACACCTCTCTCAGATGTACAGATCTCTTTCTCTCAAGAGTTCTCTCTCTCAATTACAATCAACTCCAACACTTGGATTGATACACATATACAATTCTTGTACTGTTACTCTTACACTACAATAAGCTATGAAGATCTATCCCTATTATATAAGATTAGGGATCATGAGCATACAATCACAACCATTAGATGCACCTCCTAATCAAGGGCTCAAAATAGTCCTACTAAAGATAGAGATGCGGACTTAAGACTAACACTTAATCGTACCATGCAAACATTTTGTTCTGTCCCTGAAAACAGCATTCTGGATGCACAGGTGACCGACATCGGTCCCTGCCTATCTACCTGTGACCGACGTCGGCTGATCCATGATCGACGTTGGCATCTCCTAGTTGACTCCTGACTGACGTCAGTCGCTCCTGACCGACGCAGGTGACTGTGTAATTCTTGCAACCTGCAACTTGCTCATTTGGTGAAGCTTTTAGCTCCACACCTCAACAATCTCCCACTTGGAGATAAACAGCTACACCAATACCCGTATAGCAACATCTTCTAGCTCCTCCATCTTCAAACTCAATCATGAAGACCTATAAAAGTTGAATGAAGATTCAACTTCTCCTTTGTTACCGGCTTGGTTAACATATCAGCAAGGTTCTTATCTGTATGGATCTTCTCCAACTTCAACTCACCATCCTCCAATACCTATCTAATGAAGTGGTACCTTAGATGTATATGTTTGGTTCTTGAATGAAAGGCTGAATTCTTAGCCAAATGAATTACACTCTGACTATCACTGTATAATCTGCAACTCTCTTTCTCCTTTCCTAGCTCTTCCATGAACCATGTCATCCATATCATCTCTTTGCTAGCCTCTGTGACTGCAATATATTTTGCTTTTGTAGTTGACAAGGCAACAACCTTCTGCAACTTTGAAATCTAGCTAACCGTCATTCTACCAACAGTGAAAACATATCCTATGGTGCTCCTTCTGCCATCCAAATCACCTGCCATATCTGAATTTACATATCCATGTAGAGAAGTGTTAGACCCACCATAGCACAAATGCCTACTATTGGTCCCTCTCAGATATCTAAGGATCCACTGAACTGCTTTCCAGTGCTCCTTCCCTGGATTGGCCATATACTTACTTACAACTCTCACTACTTGGGCAATATCCGATCTAGTACATGCCATTGCATACATTAAACTCCTAACTATGGAATCATATGGAACTCCACTCATGTACTCTACCTCATCATGTGAATTAGGACACTATTCTTTACTCAACTTGAAATGTCCAGCCATAGGTATACTTATCGGTTTTGCATCTTGCATATTAAACCTCTCCAACACCTTTTTCACATAATCCTCTTGAGACAAAATCAACCTGTGATTTTTCCTGTCTCTCTTAATACTCATGCCAAGGATTTTCTTTGCTGCTCCCAAATCCTTCATGGAAAATGTGTGAGCTAATTTCACCTTAAGCTCAGAGATATCCTGCATGTGTGATCCTACAACCAGCATATCATCTACATACAACAATAGAATAATATATCTACCATTATCCAATCTCTTAAAATACACACAATGGTTAGATTGACACCTACTGTAGCCATGCTCAGTCATAAACCTGTCAAATCTCAGATACCATTGTCTAGGAGCTTGCTTGAGACCATACAAGATTTTCTTCAATCTGCACACTAACTTCTCCTTACCTTTGACCTCAAATCCTTCCAGCTGATCCATATTTATTTCTTCATCCAAATCTCCATGAAGAAACATTGTCTTAACATCAAGCTGCTCAAGATGCAAATCCTCAATAGCAACTAAAAACAATACAGCCCGTATAGAAGTCATTTTAACTACAGGAGAAAAAATCTCACCAAAATCAATACCTAGTTTCTGTGTAAATCCTTTCACTGCCAACCTGGCCTTATATCTCATCTGTCCATTCTCACCTTCCTTTAATCTATAGATCCATCTATTCTTTAGTGTCTTCTTTCCCGCTGACAACTCAACCAAATCCCATGTTTGGTTCTCTCTCAAGGAATCAATCTCCTCATTCATGCCTAGCTCCCACTGATTCTTGGATTCCACCTATATTACTTCATCAAAACTCTCTAGTTCTCCACCATCAGTAAGCAATAAATAGAATAATGAATGGGAATATCAAATTGGAGGTTTACTTACCCTTTTTGACCTCCTGATGGGCGTCTAAGACTCATTCACAACACGCTGTCCATCCAAATTCTCTGACAGTGACCGACCTCGGTCACCTCCAGTCCTGTAAGTGGCTGACGTCAGTTCTCTCTGATCGACATCGGTTCCTACCTGATCAATGTTGGTCCCTGTATGACCGACATCGGTTCCTATATTATCGATGTTAGTTATTCCCTGACCGACGTCGGTCTCTGTGTTTTCCTGTCTGTGATTATTCTTTCCCGTGAGCTCATTTTGGATTGTCACCTCGTCCAATTCTCCATTGCTCTGCTCAGATTGATTAAGCTTCTTGAGTTGATCACTATACATCACTTTTTCATTGAAAACAACATCAAGGCTCTTAATTATTTTGTTAGTTCCTAGATTCCAAAATCAGAATCCAAAATCATCAGAGCCATAACCAATAAATGTGCACCTCATAGACTTAGCATCCAGCTTCTTTCTATTTTCCTTATCAACGTGCACAAAAGCTTCACAACCAAAAACTTTGAGAAATGAGAGATCTACCTTTTTACCTGTCCATGCCTCTTCTAGAATTCCACCATCCAAAGCTGTAGAGGGTCCTCTGTTAATCAGGTACACTACAGTATCCATAGCTTCTGCCCAAAACTCTAAGGGCAAACCAGCATGCAATCTCATACACCTTGCATGCT
Source organism: Torreya grandis (assembly GCA_037957365.1). NCBI lineage: Eukaryota > Viridiplantae > Streptophyta > Pinopsida > Cupressales > Taxaceae > Torreya > Torreya grandis. Next base: position 586,162 of record JARHVA010001685.1, on the reverse strand, counting down.
CCATTATTGTTCTGTTCATCCTTTCAGCAACTCCATTTTGCTAAGGTGTCCTTGGAACCATCCTTTGCCTGTGTATTCCATGCATATAACAATACCAGTTGAACTTGTGGCTGTAGAACTCACCACCATTGTCAGATCTAAGGCACTTCAATCTCCTACCTGTTTCATTCTCAACCATAGCTTTCCAAATCTTAAAAGTGTCAAAAACATCATATTTATTCTTTATATAATAGACCCATACCTTTCTTGTAGCATCATCTATGAAAGAAACATATTACTGTGATCCTCCAATAGAAGCAACCTGAGCCGGTCCCCACACGTCTATGTGAACAAGCTCCAATTTGTGCTTCTTCTTTGTTGACCCAGTCTTGAGAAAACTCACCCTCTTCTATTTTCCAAAAATACAGTGCTCACAAAAATCCAGATCTATGCTTTTCAAATCTGAAAGCTTATCTTTTGACTTAAGAATGGACATTCCCTTCTCACTCATGTGGCCAAGCCTCTGGTGCCACAACTTTGCATCCACATCTGAAGTAGATAATACAGAAGGAGAATTATCAATAATACAATTACATAAATAGAGAGTACCTACTCTCTTACCTCTAGCCAATACAAGTGCACCCTGGTCACCTTCCAAGATTCAGTTGTAAGAGTTACTTTACAACCCTCATCCCCTAACTTTCCTACAGAAATCAGATTCCTCTTCAGGCTAGGAACATGCATGACATCTCTCAACACCCATGTGTTGCCATTTTGCATTTTTAGCTGCACTTTTCCTTTGCCAACAATTTTACAAGGCTCATCATCCCCTAAATAAACTATTCCAAAATCTCCATGGACATAGTCACTAAAATATTCTCTATTAGGGGTAGCATGAAAAGAGGCACCAGAATATAAAACCCGAGATTATATATTATTATGCAAAGAGAATATAAGAGCATCTTGTGCAATACCTGCAACTTTTGCTTCTTCTTTACCTTCATGCTGATTGTCCTCTTTAGGTTTTGACCAGTAATATTTGCTTATGTGCCCTATCTTTCCACAATTCCAACATTGTGGCTTCCTACCATTTCTGGATTTGGATCTACCTCTCATCTTTGACTTAGACCTTGATCTCCCTTTCTTGCTCTTCTCTTTTTGCCTTCCCCTGCTCTCAAAACTTAAAGCATTCCCTGATGTTTCCTCTATGCTTTTCTTGCAAATTTCTTCATTCAAGATTACACTAACAACATCATCTACTTTTAAAATATTTGAAGCATATGCAGTATTACTAACTACCATTACCAAGCTATGCCAGCTCTCAGGTAAAGAGCATAAGATTAATAGAGCTTTAATTTCATCATCAAACACTATTTTGATTGAATTTAATTGATTTACAATTCCATGGAAATCATTTAGATGATTAGATACAGATCCACCTTCCTGCATTTGCAAATTAAATAACTACTTCATAAGATATACCTTATTTGAAGCTAAGGGTTTTTCATATAAATTTGCTAAAGTAGTCATTAACTCTACCATTGACTTTGCCTGTGATAAATTAGATATCACAGTAGATGCCAGAGTCAATCTTATAGATCCAAGAGCCTTTCTATCAAGAACTTCCCATTCTTCATCTTCCATGTCTGTGGGCTTCCTTGAAACTCCACCTAACGGTAAGTATAGATCTTTCTGATACAGATAATCCTCTATCTGCATTCTCCATAATTGGTAATTCTTGCCATTGAACTTCTTCATTCTCAATTTACTTTCTTCTGCCATTGCTTCTCCCACTCAAATAGAAATCCCTGTGAGTAACCTGTAATCAATACACACTAACCAGATCTGAAACACCTGTTAGTCAACCTGAGCTCTGATACCACTTGTTGGGGATCAACCAACAATCTTGATTACTATGTGAAAGCAACTAAATGCGGAATTAAACCAGAAAGATAAGTAACTAGAATCAGAAAACAACAAACAATAAGAGATACAAGAAACCACCCTGAAAACTTGTATTAAACTCTTTACAAAAGGAATACAATTGAAGAAACTTCTTTTCTTCCACACCTCTCTCAAATGTACATATCTCTTTCCAGATCTCTTTCCCTCAAGAGTTCTCTCTCTCAATTACCATCAACTCCAACACTTGGATTGATACACATACAATTCTTGTACTGTTACTCTTACACTACAATAAGCTATGAAGATCTATCCCTATTATATAAGATTAGGGATCATGAGCATACAATCACAACCATTACATGCACCTCCTAATCAAGGGATCAAAACAGTCCTACTAAAGATAGAGATGTGGACTTAAGACTAACACTTAATCCTACCATGCAAACATTTTGTTCTGTCCACAAAAATAGCATTCTGGACGCACAGGTGACCGACATCGATCCCTACCTGTCTGCCTCTGACCGATGTCGGCCGATCCATGACCTACCCTGGCATCTCCTAGTCGACTCCTGACCGACGTCGGTCACTCCTAACTGATGTCGATGACTGTGTAATTCTTACAATCTGCAACTTGCTCATTTGGTGAAGCTTTTAGCTCCACACCTCAACATCAAAAGGGATAAATTTGAAATTTGGGAAGGTGACCACTCAAAATGAAAAGGAAAGATTGCTAGTAAAGTGATGGCATGGACATACAAGACCTTCATAGTTATAAAAAGGAGGTTGTCCAACATACTATTAACCTAATTAAAGGGTTAAAACCCATCCAAAAAAATTAAAGGTTAGTTAATCCAAGGATAGAGTCTCTTATGGTAGAAGATCTCAATAAATTATTGGATTCTAATATCATCTTCCCCATCAAGCACTCCACATGGGTTTCCAACTTGGTCCTAATAAGAAAAAAGAATGGAGAGATTAGACTGTATGTGGACTTCAGGGATTTAAATAAGTCATATCGCAAGGATCACTAGCCTTTACCCTAGATAGAACAAATTTTATAGATAGTGGTGAGAGCAGAGAGGTTTTCCTTATTAGATGGCTTCTTGGGTTATAATCAGATAGGGTTTGTAGAGGAAGATCAACACAAGACCACTTTCACAACAAAGTGGGGAAGTTTTGCTTATGCCAAAATGCCATTCAGACTCTACAATATAGGATTTAAATTCCAAATAGCTATGGATATTGCCTTTAGGGAATTAATAAATAAATAAATTTTGATTTATCTTGATGATCTCACTATCTTCACTAGGTCTATCAAGGATCATTTTGATTAATTGGAGGCTATTTTTCAAAAGCACCAAGAATATAGAATCTCTTTAAACCCTAAAAAATGTGTGTTTGGAGTACTTCAAGGGAATTTACTTAGATAAATTATCTAAAAATAAGGGATCTCCATAGATTCAGAAAGGGTCAAAGCAATACTAGATTTATCCCTTCCAGTAAACAAGAAAGTGGTGCAATCTTTCCTTGGGAAGATTAACTTTGTAAGTGGATTCATTTCAAACTTTGCCAAAATGGTTAGACCCATCACCCTAATGCTTAAAAAGGATATTAGTTTTAAATGGATCGCTGAGGGTCGACAAGATTTTGAGAGTATCAAAAGGGCAATTGTATCCACCTCAGTTTTGCATAACCCTGATTTCTTAAAAGATTTCATCGTGTATGTCTATGGGGAAGAACACAAAATAGTATCAGTGCTAACATAAAAGGACATAGAATAAGAAGGATAACATCTTATTTCCTCCTTCTCAAGGACTCTCTAAGACTATGAATCAAGATATAATTTTGTTGAGAGGCAAGCTTATGTTATTGTCAAAGGGATCAATAAATTTAGGCACTTGGTTAGTAGCAACATGATCATAGTATTCATGGCACATTCAAGTGTTAGGGAATACATAATGGAGGATGAAATCATCAAAAATCAAGCCAATTAGATAACTAAGATATTATAATATTATATCAAAGTTGATCCCACTAAACTAATAAGAGGAAAGGGCTTGTGTCAATACATGGATAAGGATTTCGAAGCTCTACCAGAAGAATAAGCCATTGAAAAAATTATACTCTGAATACAAGAAAATTAATTGGAGTCTTGGATGATTGATAGGGTTAATTTCATAAAGACTAGATAATACCCGAGTCATCTACCTTAAAAGAAAAGAAGATACTATCGACAATAGGGATATATCTTCGTTTTAATAGACCATTTCCTTTTCAAAAGGAATTTTGATGAGATGCTACTCAGGTGCATAGAGGGGGAATAAATTGAAAAGGTTTTGCATGAACTACATTATGGAGCATCTAAAGGCTATTTTTATACAAGGACCATGGCTATCAAGATACTCTAATCAAGTTATTTTTGGCCCACTATGTTTACATATTGTCACACTATGGTTAGTAAGTGTCAATATTGCCAATTTTACATTGGTAAGAGAATAAATGTTGTGTTTCCTCTCAACCCTATAATTGTTGAAGAGCCTTTTGCACAATGAGGCTTGGAATTTGTTAGGATGATTAATCCAATTTCAATCATAGGACACAAGTGGATCCTTATTGTAACAGATTATTTCACAAGGTGGACAGGGTAGTACCATTAAAAGAAATAATAGAGAATGTGATTCTATATCTCTTACAAGAGATTACGACTAGGTTTGGACCTCCTCACACTATTATATCTAATAATTCTAAGGCATTCCTAGGGTCTAAAGTGTCTGACTTTGCACTGAAGAATGGTATATATCTAAAGACTTCATCAAATTATTATCTGTAAGGGAATGGTTTGGTAGAATCAACTAACAAGAACTTGATTATACTCATCAAGAGAATGGGGAATGAACACAAAAGAGTATGACATGAACACTTAAATGTATATTTATGGGTAGATCAGATAACACCTAAGCAGGTGATAAAGACCTCTCCATATGAGCTGGTATGTGGAAAGAGTGCAGTAATGCCTATTTCTATCAAAGTTCAAGCCTTATAGTTGATAAACTAAATAGAAGTCAAAGAAAATGGTCCAATGCAAGTTAGGTTGGTACAGTTATTGGAGCTTTAGGAGAAAAGATAATTAACACATGAATCAATGATAAGTCAACAAACAGTTATCAAAATTTGGTTTGACCAAAGAACTTTAGAGCCTAATTTTGAAATTAGTGCCTTGGTATTAAAATGGGATACAAGAGCTACTAAACTTGGAAATCATGGTAAGTTTGATTCCTTGTGGACAGGTCCCTTTAGGATAGTTTCCTTTAACCAACACAATGCTTATGAATTAGAAACTATGGAGAGAGAGTCTAGAGATTCCTGCTAATAGGATCTTCCTTAAACTCTTCATGTGAGATTCATACAACCAATGTATCATAGTTAGGTTAGTTTCCCTTTTATTTTATTATTTAGAGGCAATAGCCCCTAACTCTTATTAAATAAGTGTTCTTTGAACACGTGTCAGCCACAGAGGCTCTCTAGATTATCATATAATTTTTTTCCTATGACCATCCAAAAGGGATACTTATCTAACAAATTTCCTAGGGTCTTTAATGTTAAGTTTCAAAATTTGAATTAAAGATCTCAAAGATTTTATTTCTGGTGCCTTGTAGCCTTGAATTGAGTCTTTAATGAGACATGACTAATCTATTGAAAATATTAATTAATTCTCATTCATGGAAGCAATAGAATTAAAAAAGGGAGATTTGAGTCTCATTTCTATCACCATTGAGAAAAGTGTTTACTTAGAACCGAGTAAGGAGCTAACATTTGAGTCCAATTGAGCACAGGAATTGAGCCAAGAAACAAAAAAGAGTATCCTCATAGCCAAGAGTTTTTAGATGAAATGGCCACCACATCAGCATCATCAAAGTCATATGCCTCAGCTCCTATGCAACCCAAAGTTACATACCCATGAACCAGAGTAGTGGGTAAAGGTATTTCCCAAGATTCTTCCCTCATCCTCAATTATACAAATGAATTTTTTGACCCTATTTTGACAAAGAATACTAAGACCTTTAGAGAGGTGGCACATGCAAAAATGTTGAATTAAAGGACACCCCAAACCTTTATTATGAGGTTATGGACCTTAGGGTTGGCCCAGTACATGGTACCCATAGTGCACCCATATCCTAAATTGGTGGACTTATGCACACAAAATTATAATCCTGCCAACTTAGCAATTCAAAAAGGATTGATCAAGGTAGTGATCACTCCCTAGGCTATCCACAACATTCTAGGTTTATAGCATGATCCTTCTACTAGCTTGTATGGAATGACTCGTGTGAGGCATGTTTGGTCCCAAGTGCACTAGAAAAAAGCATTCCTGAATAAGGAGATATGTCAGGTAGATGATAATACTAGACCTTAACCCCTACCTTTTCAAAAAGGCATGTTGAATCAGGACTCCCAAGATGCATGTTCAATGTTCACCTTCATTTTTAGAGAGGATAGCAATAGAATAGTGCATGATTGGTAGCTAACAACCCTTTTTTGATTAAAGACTATAGCTAGGACATAGGTGTACAAGTTTGATTTTATGGAGCACATTACATATACCATGATCTAACAACTAGCTAATTTCAATGTCCACCCTACTTTCAGGTATTCTTCATATTTGTTCCACCTTATTTTGTATCAGAATACCCAATTTTCATAGCATCATATAAATTTGACTCTATGGGACTTAGAGGTAGTAGACCCCTGCAAGGTTATTCTAGTGTCTACATGGACTCATGTGTTGTTAGAGTCATCTAACATCTATGAGTTTTCTAAGTGTTTTATGGCACCACTAATGGGGGAGATGGATTCAGGAGGTATAAATAATAGAATGAATGTCTCATTTAGGGCTATTCTATCTAATGCCCATCACCCCTATGATTTCTTTTTCAGGGCCCATTATTCTTTCATTAAACTTTATGATTTTGGGGAGGAACTTTTTATGCTCCCCAATGTTTTGACCAGTAGAGTAGTAGGTTTGGAAGTGACACGGTAGTTAGTGGCTATTGACTCTAAGTTTGGAGTAGGGAGAAAGAAAAGGTCCTTTCATGATATCCTGCTAACCAAGGGTGGTGTTATTATGGTGAAAAGGTAGGCAAATTTTATTCTAATGATGAAACTGGCTACTTATGGGCTAGTTTTGATTTAGGATCTACGAAAATATGATCTAGATGGTTTTATGACTTCTTCGCTTGCCAAGAGTAAAGTTCATGCTCCTTTTAGGCATGAGAGCTAGAAATGTTTGAAGGATAGGAGGTCCCCTAGGAGAGATACACCAAACATATATGTGAAATTATAGGACATCATATTGCCCCATGGGAGTCTTTTTATCAACCCATTCAAAGTTTTGACCCAACAAGGCCCATGATTAAGGAGTTGAGACAGGATTTGGTCAAAGGGACTGGACTCAAGAGAAAATAACTAGCTACTGGAAGTATAAGCAAGAGATCAGTGAGTTTACTCAAAATTTTGAAGATGTACCCATAAATGCATAATGGGAGAATCTGTGGGATGAGTCTCATGTTACTCCAACTTATAGCCTATATACCAGCAACCTCCTAGAACCATAAAAAGAGTCTCAAGAGGCACAGACATTAGCGATAATGCACACAACTTTAACTTGGCCATTATCACTCAGTGAGTCAAAAAGGTAAGGGATGGCCCAGCCCACCTCTAAAGCCCTTGAAATAGTGGCCCCATTAGATCCCCCATAGGAAACATCATCCACACAGGAGGTTTAGACTTGACTTGGTTGGTGACAGTTCAAATGAGCAGAGAGGATCATGAAGAGCCTTGAGAAGAAGAAATGAAAAGTAATGTTTTAGGAGGGAGACAAAGAAAAAAAGGTAGAGCCTACCTCATACATGACTCTACATCAATCTTCAACTTAGACTCTATTAATGCCAACCCCTTCACATGGCTTAGCATTCCTAGCCCTCTCAGCTATACCTACTCAATCATTAATGCCATCTAGTTCCCCATTCACTTTTGCTTCCCAATAGTTGAGTTTTCCAACCTTTTCTCATAGGGTCTTGACAAGCCCATCTCCATCACAAGATTAGCCCCCATAGTCCACTAGTGTGCCTTATGTTTTACCCCATGGGTCTATTTTCATGGGTGGTGTTGTAACCTCTCCCTCAGACTTCCATACCTAATTTAACATAGCAAAGAGGGATAGAGAGGCAATAAATGAAAATCAAAGGAGTAAAGAGGTGAGGTCAGTGGATACACAATAAATGTGGTCTCTTTATGACCACAAGTGGCATTTCCTCACTATCACCCACATGGTTCCTAATGTGAGTAAGCCACTAGAGCAAATGCAACCCGAGGACTATACAATGAGTGTAGTGGTAATGGACCGAACTTAATTTAGGCCACAGGACAAAGTGGAGCTAATAAATGAGACAACCACTATGGTTACCATATATTATTTAAAGGTATCTAATCAATTATAGAAGGTAAAATCGAGCTTAACTCAAGCCCAAAACATAGTTATCCATTTAAGCCTGGAGCTTAAGGCCAAAGACAAGGAGATAGCCCAACTCAACAAGGACTTGAAAGGGGTAATATCTAAATATGTCTTGAAGACTTTAGAATAAAAAGTAATCAATCTCTAAAAGGAGTTTGATTCAATAAAAGCATATATCAACCTTTTGGAGCAAGAGAAGAAGATCTTAGAGAAAAATAGTAGTAGCAAATCAATGAAGGCATCACAGCTTTAGTAGAAGCTAAGTATTGATGACATAGAAAAGAATAACTTGCAGATCAAGTGTAAGGTGACAAAAGATAAGGTCACTGAGTGGACCTAGTAGTTATAATAGTAACCTAAGGTAATAGGTATTATCAAAATGATAAGGGGGCTCTATGTTTATTTCTGCCAAAGGATCTCCACCGATGTTACCCAACTCAAGCCTATACTTAGATTCATATCTGATGCACAAAAATTATGCTTAAGGGTGGAGTCCTCTATTGAGAATATCATATTTTCAATCTCAGAAAAGGTTATTAAGTCATAGATGTTGATTTAGAAATTATATGATGTGATAGAGGAAACTCTTCAAGCAGTTAGAGTCACTAATAAAGGGGTAGTCATAGGGAAGGTCAATGAGATTATGAGCTGCAATAAGGTCACTTTAAAATTAAAGAATTTGTTGAATCTCTTAAATTAAGGGGTCAAAATAATTAAGGGGAACATTGAAGGTTTGATTCAACTAGGACTCCCTTCTCCTTTCCCTAATGACACCACCGTCTTGATGGAAGACCAAATATAAAATCTACTGGTCAAAAAGCAAAATGATCAGACGATTTTTCAATCTTTGAGTGAATCTTCTAACATCATTGAGGTAGAGTTAATTTTGGATCTAATGACCAAACTAGAGTACCAATTACATTCAATAGTGTAGGGTCTCCAATCTTTTTCTCATAAGGAGATCATTAAATTAAATAGAGCTTTTCAAGCTCTACAAAAGCAAGAGTACCTGATAGAGGCAAAATGGACTGGTTACCAAATGCCATTGTAAAATCTCTGAGTAAGCAGTGATGGAAACCACATTTTTGGGGATATTTTTAATTAGGCAAGGCCAAGGATTCTTCCATGTAGGCACAAATCCCCTAGCGAGTCTCCATGAACTATAGAATCATTTATACAATTTTATTTTATATTCATGACTCTTGTGTTTTTTTGCTAAGTGTTATGTGGCATTTTTTAAGTTTCAAGGCCAAAAATAACAAAAGTATAGAGCTAAATGTGGAGGGTATCCATGTGTCACTTTGGCACTATTTTAAACTAAAAGGAATAGAAAGATCTTTCAAATTGCATTTGGTGGTCATATGGTGCAACAGTGGGTCATTTTGGAGTCAATTGGATGGAATCAAATATATGGTGCTTATTAAAGAGATAGATCTAGTGGTAGGAATTTATCAAGAGGAATAATCTCATGAAGGATATCCACGTGTCACCACTACACTCTTTAAAGCTAAATCAAATATCAAAGACATCTCAGTTTGTGAGATACTTACACATGGAGCTTGTGGATGATAGGAAGAAGATCAATGGCTCAGCAAGAAGTAATAGATCCAATGGTGTAGAACCTCCAAAATCTATTAAGGCTAAAATATAAGTAAAGAGCAAGAAATAGCCTCAATGAGACTCAAAATTTGTGAAAGCCTCCATGTGTCAACATAACGGGTCCCCAAAGCCCCAAAGAGCCAAGAAAGCCAAAGATTTTGTGAAACAAAAGAGAAAGATGAGTCAAATAAAAAAAGCCATGGAAGCCTCCACATGTCCTTGCTTTGAGAAAATATAATTTAAAGATAAATAGGAGCAATAGTTGAAACTGAATGAGAGAGATAGTTAATAGAAATAACATAAGTAATCTCTAGGTTGTTCAGTTCTAATGACATACAATTTTAGATACAGAGTTTATGGATAGATTGTTAGACCCCAATCAAATGGTAGTGACTCATGATGGATATTTTGGGGCTATAAGTAGCTGATTGGGAGATAGTCTTATGGAGGGGAAAGAAAATGGAGAAGAATCATCTAGAAAATAAGGAGTCTAGAAGTTACTTTTTTGGAAGCATTTTTTGAAGAATCATCTAGAAAATAAGGATTCTAGAAGTTAGTTTTTTGGAAGCATTTTCTATTGCCTTAATAGGTGCCTCTTCTGAGGGATCAAACATTGTATTCTGTGCATTTTTGCCTTATATACTTTGTTCTCTTATTAAACTATGAAGAAAGAGTGGTGTTCTGTGCAATTGTAGTCTGTTTCTAATTCTTGCTTTTCATTCTCTATCATGAGCCTTTTGTTAGCTTTACATAAACATTGAGATTATTAATCATGCTATATGCTCTTTAATTCTATCATTGAATGTTGTTAACTCTAATACTATGTTTTTTAGATAGATGAGGATTTAGGGTATCTTTTCAGTTATGAGCCTTTGATAGGTCTATAGTTTATGCTAGAATTATTGATCATGCTTTATGTTCCTTAATATTTGTAGTAGATTTTATTAAGTACTAATTATTGTGTCATTTGGTAAAAGAAAATAATCTTGGCACATCACCTTAATAGTTTAGATACTTCTTTCATGCATTATTTATTTTCTCTTTACAACAAACCCCAAGAGAAGAGCCAGCTTCTTTAAAATCTGGAGGTCATTTTAAGGGTCAAGTCCTATAGCTTTGAAACTTCCCATGACTTTAGTGGTTAGTTACAAAATTAAGCATCAATAGGAACCACACTTATAATAGGTTCATGGTGCAAAAAATCCACCTTCACATCCTTGACCTTGACCTCAACTAATATAGCCACCTCCATTATATTATTTATTATCAATATAAATATGATGTGTATCACACGTGCATGCCTTATAATTTTCACTAATGAGATAGTAGTCATTTGTATCATGAGTGTATGCATCACATATATTATAATAGGTTGATACCTTTGATTGAGTGGCATGTTGTAGTAGAGGTAAATCTCTTACATCATGCTCTTCTTAGAAATTTTAATAGGATTACTTTAGCATGGCTTGAATTTTCTTACAAGGATAATTATTCTAATTATGGCCTTCGAACTTGGAGTTTATGCACCATAAGCCACTACAGGTATCATGAGCATTATGTGCAGTGAGTTCTTAAAACTGAGATGCCATTGCAGTTATCTAAGCCTCCACCAAGGAACTAATCCTTGTGTCAATATTTCTAATAGCTTCAATGCAAAGGGCAACTTCCAAGGCCTCATGCAAGTTGGTGAAATTTTTTTATGGCAAGATATGTCTGAAGGGGGGAAATAAACCTCCTAGCTTAAAAAATAGCTTAGATAGAAGTGTCTTTACATGTACATCACACTCACATACACTCTCAGTGAGATCCTACTTGATATCCTTCAGGGTAGCTATGCTCTACTATTTAAACTATGGGATGTTAAATTATTGGAAGAATGTTATCTTTAGTTAGTCATAATCCACCATAGCTTGTTGTAGATCATACTTTGGGTATGACTTATATGTATGGTCTAGAAGAGTGATAGTAAACTAGGTTACTTTCTATTTAAAAGAGGTGATGCAATATGCTCACTAGATAAGTTCACACTTGTGAACATGCTCTATGGCATTTTGCACACCTCAATACTCTATCAAGTGAAATGTCATCTCATAATAAATAGTGGGTGGATAAGAAGCTTGCAATGGGGTTTGATGAGAATCACTTCCTATCCCTCCTATACCTTGTGGGGTAGGTCCAACACTACCTCATGTGCCTCCTCCAATTCCTCCATCTGAATTACCACTGGTTCCACCTCGTACACCCCTTGTAACAATAAATGCACTCAATATGTTGAACACTAAGTAAAGTTGAGTAAATATAGTTAGTACATTACTTTTCCCACTAGTTATGCTTGGTCTATCAGGCATTCCAAATTTATCTAAATAAATGTCACACAAAGGAATAGAAATATTCAATAAACTAATATAAAAAACTTGGTCTAAAAAATTCTCTCTCACAGGTTTGGTTTATTACTCTACATTGTATATATCCTAGTTGCATATAATATATTATCTAACTCAAGAGAGTGAGCATGTGATGTGGGTGGGTAATTGGGCCTATCCAAATCGGGTTCTTCAATTACCACTACTTAACTTTCTTCTCACATACATACTTGTGCTAGCATCAAGTGCGGTCCTATGATTGGGGGGTCCTCTTTATGCTCTTCTGCTTCCCTACAAACCCTTTTCTTAAGTCTACTCATTCCCTGCCTATATCTCTTCTACTCATAACCCTTCACCAAGCTTCATCATACTTACACTTCTACAATTCCCACTAATTGGCTACCATACTCAACCAATAATTTTAATTCACAAGTGCCCTTCCATTTCCCCACCAACTATGTTGCTCATGTGAAAGAGAGAGTTTAGACTTCCATAGAGAATTTATCAAATATGGGATCTACAAAGAGCTTCTTAACCTTGAGTGGAAAGTTCTAAAAATATTTACCACATAGTTCTAAGAAGTGAAATTGAGCTTCTTTTGGACAAGAATATGTTGAGACTGCATATTTCAAGATGTAACTATTCAAATTTCCATGCCACCAAACATCAAAAACACCCTTCTAAATCATTCCCAACCATGTTAAATCCTACTAACGCTCTAGTGTCAAAGCTATCGTCCATCCATAATTCATCGACCGGTCTTGAGCATAAGCCATAATCCAAGCATGAAGGTGAATAAGTACCTCTATATATAATATCTCATACAATGAGTTGTATATATTATTTTTTACCTACACGTGTTTAGATATTCTTAATTCAAGAAATGGTACAAAAAAATTATCCTCAATGCTAGTAACCCATCACTAATATTATCAAGTGATAGTCACTCGAGTATCTTCCACCATCGTGTAGGCAAGTTCTATAGTTACTAAAAATGGAACCAAAACATTGGGATTCTTTTCCTTACACATGTATAAATTTCCCTAGTCACGTGCCAAAGTGGTTAATAATGTAGTGAATTAGTACGCTATCATTCTATGCAAAAATGAGTTATCACATGCTCAACTAAAGCATATAGTGAGGGACTAGTTCCTATTATTTTTATCATACTAGGGTATACTAATAGATATGGGCGCTTGAACATAAACACAATACTAATCTCATTCGATAATTTATCTTAACACACATTCATTACTCAATGATCAAAAATAAAAATATGGCATAAACATTAACTATTAACCTTAACTCAATTAACTGGACAAAAACATACATGATAACTAACAACATTATCTCCATAGTTAGCTAAACAATAGTATTAAGTCAACACAAGATTCATCCATCATATCCATAAGTGACCTCTAAAGATTATTATTGGCCATTTTTGGCCCACATACCAATATTTTACCCATTTGGATCAGGTTACTAATGGATGAACACATGGACATGTTGAAGATAGCTCATGGGGTATCAAGAGTGCATAGAATGAGTATGAAAGTGAATGGTATTCATTTGGTTCTTCATTGTGTTCATCTTGACATTTTGGGTCACTTGGAAAAAATTCTTAGTGAGCATATTAACAAGGCCATTTATCACACGTGTGGATGAGTTAGGTAAAATGGTCACATGGTTTGTTTATTTTAGTCCTAGGAATATATGCACCAAGTTTTAGGTCATTCAATAAAGCACAACAAAAGATATAAGTGTTTAAAGTGGGACCCTCAAGCATAATTTTCTAAGTTTCCATACTTATCTATTTTTGACCAGACCGTCACTAGGACATCTTGTAACAACAAATGGACTGGATAGCTTATGTATTTAATATTTTCACTCAAAAGCCTCATGTAACTAATAGATCATGCACAATTATATATCTACATGCCAAGAACATACTCTAAAATTTTCATGCTCACATGAGCATTTTGGCTCAAGATATAAATATTCAAAGATAGACCTGTAACATAAGACATTCATAATAACATGAAATTTAAGATCAAGAAAAACAAATCTTTTTTTAGATTAAATTTGATGGTCACACGAATGTCAATGACAATAATGTGAACTCTATTTGAAAGGAGCAAGGATGTCAATTTTAATATCATGAAGTATTCATTAGCTTTCAAATAATGGGTCCCAGTTGATCTAATGGTTTGCATTGCATCGTACAATATGATCCAACACTACGAGCAAAGGTCAAAGGGTAGTTATCTCAAGAGATCAACACATAACATAAGCATGTGAACTGACAAACTGAAAATAGGATCCTAAGAATTAATGTAGGACTACCAAGGGGTACCAGCTTAGAGAGGGATTGATAGGTCAAAGGTAAATCAATGACTCTTGTTTTATTGTACTAAGTAGGATCAATGGTGTGATTTAGGGTTAAATAGTCAACAAATCTTGGGGATGAATGTGAGGCTAAGTTTGAGGTAGTGGGTCCCAAAGATCTACCATCCACATTTAATTATATCTTAGATCAAATATAGTGAGATGAGTTAGTGAGTCAATGAGTTGAGTTAGATTGACGATAACTAATTACACAAAGGCAAACCCAGGGAGCATAAAGTGAAGAAACTAAGCTTGAGTTTGACCCATGCTGATGGAAATACATGTAATAGAGCTCAAAGCAGATCCCAATGGAATTAAAATGAAGTTTTCAAGACCAAGATCCATCATTAAGGCTATGTAGAGATATATTAGGTCTTTTAGACTTAATATAGATCAAAGGTCAACAAGTTGGTGGCTAAATGGGACTACTATACATCATGTAGAGGATGGATAATTATAGGAAAACCAATGGTCTTAAATTGGTTTTCCATCTATAGTAGACCTATGAAAAAGGAGTAGATATGTGATAAATGCAAAAGGGCTCATCTATTAATGTGTCTCCATCATCATTAATGCAAGTACTAACTGCCATCTATGGCATGGCACTATTGGTATCAAAATTTGAGGATTTGATCCTAATGAACAAGTTAAGTGGACTTAGGGTCCCAAGGTGGCAAACTAGTAGTTGGAGAAGTAGTTAAGGGATTTCTTTCCATTCAAATAGACTTTGGCTCTATGCATAACAAGCCCTTGTCTTCGAATGAGATCTCTCAACCAATGAAAGGAGCTTAAAGATTATTGAGATAAAAAGATATCCATTTGTTGATCAGGGTATGTAAACAGAAATCAATCAAGTGCTACCACCTCACTTCTTGATCTTGAGTACTTTCCTCCACTCTCTAATGCATCTTCCCATCTCTCTTTCTACTATATATAGAGGCTTTTGAGCCAAAAATGGATCCTCTCTATATTTTCTCTACTCCCTCTCTTGGGCATGACTAAACTCTACCAAGATGGAGCTTGTAACCTCTTGAGATGAATACAAGACTATTTTCAAGTTTCATTACTCTAGTATAGTGTGTACATTTCAGATTTGCATATGTGGTTGAATTCTCTCCCTTGTCAAGTCATGATCTCACCTAGTTACTAGTCCATCTTGTTATTCAGGTCATGTTTAGTGTTTTACATCTCTTGATTACTTTAGACCTCTCCTTCATTTCCCTCAGCTTAGATCATTTGGTGAATGTCTTCATGAAACACTAATGTATGATAGATATTTGGGATACTAGATCTAGTCTTTTACTTATTTCATTATTATTCTAAGAGTTAAATAAGGTGGATCAACCATATTTAGGTGCATCATCGTTATTAGCTTAGGTTTCCTTTTCATGTTTTTTTCTCTCTTTCTCTCTCCCTTTTCCCTGGTCATTAGTAGGTTTTAGTAGTGGGAAAGAGCTAAAATAATACATCAGAAGAGCTATCCTCATTAAAAATCTTAGAGGTTTGACCCCATTATAGGATACCCATAGCTTGGGGTTAGTCCCATGTTGAAGTAGGACCTGAACACTTCTACTTCCAACTAGGGTGCAATCTAGACCTCTAATAGTTCTAGCACACCTAATGGGATCAAATTCAAAAAGAGTGGAAAGATATTGGTGTGTCTTTCCCCTTATCAACTTTTGGAAGAAAGCACATTAGCACCAATGGTGACTTCAAATCAAAGCTTTTGGTTATGATCAAACTAGGTATGTCCCATTGAATATTTTTATCAGTTCTTACATCTCATTTGACATATGAATTTACTATGGACAATTATGGTGAATATTCCTATTATCCACTTCCTTATTATTACTCCCAATATGATACTCATGGTCCATATGAGCTTAATCAGTCTTACCAAGAGCCCTATCAAAGCTATGAGGAGCCTTGACAAGTTTTTCATGACCCTTATTATCAATGGAATATCTCTTACCTTCCTCATGATCCTCACTAGCAACATGAGGACCTATTTTAGTCATATATGCAATAGTATTACCTTTATCCTTCCTATAAATAGAAAGCCCATCATAATACTACTCCTCATCAACCCTATCATTAACTATCCATATCATCACTTAATCAAAATTTAATAAGCCTTAACAAGCATACACTAGAATTGTGATCACAAAAATGTTATGACCAAGATGTCCATACTCACATGATTCATCATGTGAGAGATTATTTACAGTCAATAAAACAAGAATGGACACCTATTGAGAGATAAAATTAGAACAACCTCACAAGTAAGATTCTGGATGTAAGTGGTTACATTGAAAGCATTAAGTACAATCTAAAAAGCCTTAAGGAACAATAGGTCCAACCTCACCAATCTTATGTGCCTTCATATATAATACCTCAACCTTCTTATGTGCCATCCATTCCTCCTCAAGAGACCATTCCAAGTGCCCCTTTGAGTATGCCAAGTTCCTCATGTGTTCCTTAGACCTTTCCTTCTTTGAGATCTATCAAGAGAGCTATCAAAGAAAGGAGATTGTTGTGAAACAGGCTCTTATTAGGGTCCAAGACTCCATCCTTCCTCATGAACCCCTTATAAAGTCCTTCAAGGTTCTAATATGGAACTAAGTGTTGATGTCATGGGGTAAGCAAAGTGAAAAAAATATAGATTTGAGGACCCAAGTTAAATAAGGATCTAAACCTAGGTAAACCTCTATCATCCCTCCTTAAGAGTCTTCTTGTATTCCCTGTGTTCATGAAGCCACTAACCACCTTAAAAAGGAGATATTCCAAGAGAATATATCAAGACAAATCAAAGAATTAGATCTAAATAAAAGGAAAGAGGAGGAGAACTAGAATGAAAAGGCCAAATAAGGACCTCTATATTTCCCATCTTAGAACTAAATCATGTAATCAGGCAAATCCAAGGTCATTCAGCCCCCATCCCTCCATCTTCAATAATCTAGGGCATTTCCATCTTGGAAATCCATTCAAAGTAGTAGGTATAAGATATAGTAATTGGTGATTATGTAAGTCAAATAAGAGACCATGTAGCCTCCACTCCTTTCCCCTCAAAATCCTAGAGCCTTTCCTTCATGGAAAGCCATTCAAGAGGCAAATAAAGAGGAAAAAGAGGTGAAGGTAATCAAAGAAGATAAACTTCATGAGCAAAGTCTGGTACCTATGGTAACTTATTTAGATCTCTCTCATCTTGATAACTATTTTCAAGGATATGTTATGCCACTCTTTGAGAAAGAGCCTCCCTTCTATAAGGCAAACCAAGAAGATGCAGTTAAATAAGCAAGAAATGAAGGTAACTTGAGCGTCTGAGAAGAAGAAATCATGATTGGGACACCTCTTGGTAGGAAAAAGCATGCTTTAGTTTTCCATGATGATGCAAAGATGGAACAAGTGCAATAGAAAGCTAAGGTAGAGGCTGAGATACAAGTGCAAGAACAAGTACATGAGGAAGAAGTTGCTAATGTAAAAGAGAAGGATGTCCTAGTTCGACAAGTTGATGATGTTTTCCATGAGTTCCTTGATGACATAGAATCTATTATTTATCATGAAATACAAGGGTTACAGGTGAAGAACTAGTTGAAATTGAGAACATGCTCAATCATCAACTTGATATTGAAAATGAAGCAGTGTTGATTGACCAATCTGAGATGTTTAAATAATGCTTGCAGCTTCATTTTTGTAGTTAAGAAATTGATATGCTTGCTTCTAACATTCAATTTGAAAAGGATCCAATTGAGTTGTAGCTTCATGAGAAAAAATATTTTGATTTTTTTGATATCTTTCATTCAATTTTTTCTTTACTCAAATGTAGTCCATTACAGGATATGTGGAGTTCTATCATCAAGCAAGAGATAGTTGTTCTCTCATGAGATGACATGTTTGAACTTTTTTAACATGGTTATTAACTTTTCTCTCTAATGTTAGACATCTCTCTACTCTTAGAAGCTGAGAATAAGCTCAAATGGCCTCAATAAGTCACAAGATCATGTCCATCTCCCTTAGAGGTCAACCTTATAGATATATTAAAGGATACACATCAAGCTAGTGTATATGTTCATAATCATTAGTTTAGGAATGAGGAAGAACTGAAGTTGTTCCTACAAATTCCATAAATTTGGAAGGAGTATGATTGGATATTGGACTCATGTCTACAATTTATGCACCTAAAATTGGTAGTAGAGGAACTAGTTGTTTCCCCAAGAAGACATGAGCATCCAATTGCTCATAGTTATAGAAGAGAGCTATCAAGGAAAGGCAAGTATGCTTCAAAGTTCCAAGGTGCACAAAATTATTTCCCATTTGTTCTAGATGTAAAATACTTGTAGATTGCATCCATGTACATATTATAATAATTTTCATGATTTCCTATTAGTGCAATTTTCGGCACATTTGTTTGTTGTCCCTATTTTGTTCTAGGTTAGTTTCCCTTTCAATAAAGTGCCTTGGGCATTTTGTCTTGTTTTGTTATTTTCTTAGTCCTTATGTTTGTTTCAAAAGAGGTTATAGTAAGATTAGTAGCTAGTGTTAGATCTATTTAAATATGTTAGACCCAAATAGAGACTCCATGCCTAATGGACTGGACTAGGCACATGGTCTAGGTTCTTTTACATAGGTAGGCATGCAACCCATATGAGTCACCAAAGATGTTGGCAATTTTTGGCCCACATACCAAGATTTTACCCATATGGATGAGTTTATTAATGGATGAACACATGGACATTTTACATAGACCTCATGGCATGTCATGGGTGCTTAGAATGAGTATGAAAGTGTAGGGTATTCATATGGTTCTTCATTGTGTTCATCTTGACATTTTGGGTCAAGTGGTATAAATTATAATTGAGCATATTAATGAGTCAATATATCACATGTATGGATAATTTAGGGAAAATTGTCACATGGATTTATTAGTTTTAGTCCCAAGAATATATGCACCAAGTTTTAGGTCATTTGATGAAGCATAACAAAAGATATGAATGTTCAAAGTTGGCCCCTCAAGCATTAACTCTCCAAGTTTTCATACTTAGCCATTTTTGATGAGACCATCACCAAGACATCATGCAAGAGAAAATTGACCAGCCAAATTGTACATTTAATATCTTCACTTAGAATCCTTGCATGACCAATGGATCATTCATAATTATAGATCTACATGCTAGGAACATGCTCTAAAATTTTCATGCTCGTATGAGATTTTTGGCTCAAGATATAAATCTTCAAAGATGGACCTACAACATAAGATGTTTGTACTAACATCAAGTTTAAGCTCAAGCAAAATAAATCCTTTTTTAGCTTAAATTTGATGGTTATGTGGATTTTAATGATGGTCACATGAACATCATTTAGCAAGAGTGAGGATGCTAATTTTAATATCATGAAGTAGCTATTGGCTTTCAAATAGTGGGTTTGAGTTTATCTAATGGTCCACATTACATCGTACATTATGATCCAAAGGTACGAATAAACATTAAAGGGTTAAATAGCTCAAGAGAATAACATGTGGCATACATGTGTGAACTAATAATAGGATCTTGATAATTAATACAAGACTACCAAGTGGTACTAGCTAAAATAAGGATTGATAAGTCAAAGGTAAATCAATGACTCTTGCTCTATCATACTAAGCAAGATCAATGGTGTGATCTAGGGTAAAATAGTTAGTGAATCTTGGGGATGAATGTGAGATTGAACTCAAGGCCATGGGTCCCAAAGTTATACAATCCATGTTCAATTGGATCTTAGATCTAATAGATTGAGATGAATCAGTTAATCAATGAGCCAAGTTAGACTATCGATAACCAATTAGCAAAGGCAAACCAATGAAGCTTAAAGTGAAGGAACCAAGCTCAAATTTAACCCAAGTTGGCGGAAATACATAGAACTAGCTTGAGGTAGATCCTGGTGGGAAAATTTTGAATTTTTAGAGAGCAATCTTTGCTATTAAGGTTTTGTAGAGATATATTAGGTATTTTAGACCTAATAAAGATCAAAGGTTGACAAGTTGGTGGCTAAATGGGACCAGGCATCAAGCAGAGTATTGACAACTATAGGAAAACAAATGGTCTTAAATTAGTTTTCCATCTATAGTAGACCTATGAAAATGGATCAGGTATGTGATTAATATAAAAGGGATCATCTATCAACATGGATCCATTATCATCAATGCAAGTACTAACCACTATCCATGGCATGTCACTATCAATATCATGATTCGAGGATTTTATCCTCATGAATAGGTCAAGTGGACTTAGGGTCCCAAGGTGGCAAGCTAGTAGTTGGATAAGTAGTTAAGGGCTTTGTTTCCATTCAAATATACTTTAACATAATGCATAACAAGCCCTTATCTTCTAGTGAGATCTCTCAACTAATGAAAGGAGCTTGAAGATTATTGAGATAATAGGATATCCATTTGTTAATCAAGGCATGCAAATAAAAAGTAATCAAGTGATGCCACCTCACTTCTTAATCTTGAGGACTTTCCTCCACTCTCCAATGCATTTTTCCCATATCTTTCTCTCTTTTAGCTATATATAGAGGCTTTTGAGCCAAAAAATGGATCCTCTCTATATTTTCTCTACTCCCTCTATTGGGCATGACTAAACTCTACCAAGATGGAGCTTGTAACCTCTTAAGATGAATACAAGACAATATTCAAGTTTCATTACTATGGTATAGTGTGTACATGTTAGATTTTCATATGTGGTAGAAGTCTTTCCCTTGTCAAGTCATGATCTCACATATTTACTAGTCTATCTTGTTATGCAGGTCATGTTTAGTGTTCTACATTTCTTAATTGAAGCCTGCATGTGGATACTATGACTGGTTAGTGTCTTACTTTAGACCTTTCCTTCATTTCCCTTAGTTTAGATCATTTTGTGAACCTCTTCATGAAACACTGATGTATGACAGATATTTGGGATCTTGGATCTAGTCTTTTACTTATTTCATTAGTGTTTTAAGAGTCAAGCAGGGTGGATCAACCATAATTTCAATGCATCATCATTGTTATCTTAGGTTTCCCTTTCATTTTTTCTCACTCTCTCCCCCTTTTCCCTGGTCATTAGTAGATTTTAATAGTGGGAAGGAGCTGAAATGATGCATCAGAGGAGCTAGCCTCATTTAAAATCTTAGAGTTTTGACACCATTATAGGATACCCACAACCTTGGATCAGTCCTATTTTGAGCTAGATTTGTAAGTGGGACCTGAACACTTCTACTTCCAGCTATGGTGTAATCTAGACCTCTAATAATTACACAATTATAGATTTATAATGCAGCTAACTTGTATAAATTCTATCAATAATATTTAATTGAATAACAACATTATAAAGTACATTCTAAGGGTATTTATACTTGGTTTTTTGTCAACCAAGCAGTTACAAAAGTAAATACACTCAAGGTGACTTACCGATGATCATCAATACACTTGAGTCATGGAAACCAATTACATTAATTTCCTAGGGACCTAAACCTTTCTATTCCTATATTCTCTCTTCAGTGTTGGATCCTCATCATCAACCACCTATCTTTTTGTAGGCTGGTGTTGGATTTGTGCTTGACTTATTCTCTTCCATCCTTATGAATTGCTCCATAACCATTCTCCACTTTTCATGTGCTCCCCAAGTCTTATGCTAAGTTCTAAGTCCTTCATTCTTAGGTTCTTCATTTAACATGCACATTTATTCCATGA
Source organism: Torreya grandis (assembly GCA_037957365.1). NCBI lineage: Eukaryota > Viridiplantae > Streptophyta > Pinopsida > Cupressales > Taxaceae > Torreya > Torreya grandis. The sequence continues at coordinate 563,715 of JARHVA010001685.1, read as the reverse complement.
GACTTGGTCCTTCCATGCCATGGACTTCCATTCCAAGGTCTTCTATGCCATGGTCTTCCACATCATGCCTATTTGCATCAGTTATTTGAAAAAGTACTTAGCCAAAATTGACAAACAGTAGTGAGTACCTACTAGGTGAAGAATCAAGTGAGGTAAGATATTTTCATTGATATCACCCAATATCCTCATTCCATTATAGTTGATACCATGGGTTAATAAGTATCTCAACAATAATTTTAGATAGAATGTTTTTAGACAAATCCACGTATAAGATCCTCCACTACATAGGAAGTAGACCTACTAGTACAAAAAAGTACACCTCCAACTCTATTTTGTAGACCAAGTACCCATGCTATAGCCCAACCATCTCCAAAAACCAAATACATGATGGTGTGTTTTGCATATCCAATAGAGGAGAGTGGAGTACACTAATCACAAGAATCCCATCAATAGCCTTAGGTTAAAATTATGAAGAGGCCCAAAAATAACCTCACTCCCATGCCAACTTATAGAAAGAAGATGGTATTGGGAAGAGGTATTATTCTGTAATCATTCTCTTTAGAAGATTCATAATCAGTTATAGTTCTTGACTCACCAACTCCCATAGAGGATCCTGAAGAGACTAGTTTACCACAGCTTGAACCATAACAATAAGTTACATAGGAGAAATAAGATACAACAAAGATACAAGAAGAGGCTATGAATAAGGAGAAGGAAGAGAAGAATTAAAATTAAAAATAGGCAAAGCATAAGGCTTTTGAGGAAGAGGAACAATGAAAATAATAGGTTGTAAATAAGGAACATAGGAAAAAAATTAAGGAACCAGAGGCTCAAAATAAAAGAGTCAAAGAAAAGCAAGAACCAATAAGTACAAGTTGTGTAACAAAAATAAGAAGAGCTAATGACACTTGTAAGGGATTAAGAGGAGAAAAAGGCCAAAGAATCTCTATGCACCCAAGAGGAAAAAGCTGAAAAAGATGTTGAGGAGAAGGAAGCCAAAGACAAGGTTGTAGATAAATCCAAAGCCAAGGTAGATAAACAAGCCAAGGTCAATACTGACATAAATACCAAATTTAAGGCTAAGGAATCATCTAAGTTTAAGTCTGAAGCAAAATCCAGATCTAGATTTGAAGCTAAGGCAAAATCCAAGGAAAAATCACTATGCACAGCACAACAAGAAGTTGAGACATAACAACCGGTAGTGACCACCAATTTGGTCCAAACAACTGATATCTAAGAAACATCAGCCATACCTTTAAGCTTGGAAGTTACTCTAGGAGGTGCACAGAAGGAGGCCTCTTAGCCAAGACCTCAAATAACTAGTGAATGGCTATGGGATATTGCTATATCATCCACCTGATGTAAAATATTTTCTCTTCATTTGGCATAGATCACAAAGGCCCCCATAGTGATTTTGAATTCATCTATGGATTTGGATATGATAATTCATGAAAAATATTTGGAATTTTCTTAGCTACCACTCATTGAAATAATTTAAGATGAAACTACTTTTCAAGAATCAATGGTGCATAAGGATTAAAAATTGGAGTAAGAAGTCTTACAACTATGAGAGGATAATACAGATCGATACCTTTAGTTTACCATTATGTGATAGCTTATTAAAAACACTACCCTGCAATAGTCACTGAAGTCATGGGTGACCAAGTCATGTCTAAAGAAAAGTAGTTCTCAGCCCTATTGTCACAAATATCAAAAGAATGGTTGGATGGACACAAGATACAATCACTTTGAGCTCATGGGTAGAGAATCAAATCAAAAATGGAGGCAATCTATGAGCTATTAGAATAATATGAATAAGTTCTAGATACATTTTCACTTCAAGCCAAATAGATTACACAAGGCATGTTGAATTAGAATCAATAACTTACCAATTCATTATTCTAAGATAATCCAAAGTTTTATAGGGTAGACAAAGTCAGATTTGTGATGGAATATCATTCAAATACCTCTAAATCAATTAATAATACACTCAAAAAAATTCTTGATTCATGGGATAATGTCATATAGAAATTATAGACCTGGTAAAATGAGATTATGTGCAGTTCATTATTGGCATTTAAACATAGAGGCATGTAGATCAATTGGAGGAGATGTCATAAGACATCCAAGTTAAATTTTCAAATTATAGGGCACTCATTGCCATTATAGAAGATGAAGACATTTAGAATCTGATGGTGATTCAAGTTCCATTGTGCACATTATTCACTATGGTGTAGGAACTATTTACTAATTAGAAAATGCTTAAATGAGATTTGTCCTAGCTTGATCACCCCATTGCATAAATTATTTTTGAACCTCAATTCATCCCTCAAAAATAGATGAAATGGGTGCTCTATAATATGAAGACTACCATAAGTTTACAACCAACAATCTAATATCCAGTATAGCCTCCACCAATGGATTTTATAGAATCAAGTGATTCATTTGAAAATCAAGTAGAATCATCATCATAACAACCTTATATGTATCCAACTTAGATCAAGACACCACCTACTTAGTAGGTAGTGCACTTCAATTTTTTTATTTTTCACAAGTTTTTTCATAATTTTATAGGATGGCCTTAAACATGAGGATCAGGGCTAGGCTGGTTGAAAACTTGTAAAGGGAGGCCACCTAGTTAGGATAGTCTACTAAAAACTTGTGAGGGTAGTAGGCTAGTATACTACTTAGTTAAAAACCTAAAACGGTGGCTAAGTAATGTGCTAAGGGTGAAAACTAATAAATGACACCTAGAGTGATGACTGTAACTCTTATTTTTGGTTTAGTTCCTCAGCTCAATCAAAATTGTCAAGCTTTAGATCTTGATAACTTGCTATGACTTTGTCTCAAGATGAGATAACTATTTAAGTCTAGGAAAGTGTTAGGAATAGAAAAAGGATACTAAAATCATAGTGTAATTTATGGACATGTGTAACTTGCACTATTTTATCTTTTGCATATGTTGTTGTATGTACTCGACCTTTGTGAGCATATTGATAGACTTCAAAATGGGAAGTGTCCTTCTTTTGCCATAGAAAAAGGTTGGGATATGAAGTGATAATAGTTTTTAAAAATCTATATATAATTCTCAATTGTATTTGGATATGGTTCCAATGTGATAGAGATTAATATATCATTCTAAAATGGTTTTTTATGTGTCTTTTATAGTTGTTTTGTGTGCACTAAATATTCCATTTGCTTAAATCTATTAATCATATAGTATATACTAATTGTTTCAATTCTAATAAGTCTATATTTATTAGCATAGCAATCTCTATTTTTCCTGTTAATGAATATATTTAGTGTGAATTACCATCTATTATTTAATTTTATCACTTCTTGTGCAAGTTGTTCCTTTATTAACATATTCTAAAGGGTTTTCTAGGAACCTCTGTTAACACTATGAGTGAGATCTAAGTAAACTAGAGAAAAGGTGAAAGAAAACCAATAAAATTGTAGGTGGTTGAATCCAAATTTAGTCAATATTATGTATTGAACACCTATATCCAAGTTAGGCATTTTAATGCAATCATCTAGATCCAATAAAAGCGTCTAAGGCCATAAAATGAAAAATTATAGAATCTGATGATTGTTCCAAAATCTTGATCCAATCCACTTTCATCTTGTTTCAACCCAAATATGCATGTGCATAGTAAACTAACTAAGTACTCTTGTTTTTAATTTATTGCAATATCAATAAATACGTATACTTTATATTTTTGGCATATCTCATCATTTAAATTTAGAATATTGTTTATCTAGGATTATAATTATTTGGACTGCTATAGATTTGTTTATCACCTTTGTGTTTATTAATTTCTACATTATTAACCCTGTACTATTTTGATCCATCTCAATTTATTATTAAACATTTAGTAAACCTAGCCTATGATATAATTATTCCATAATCAATGCTTTTTTCCATTATTACCCTAATATTGGTGTAATTTATTTCTTTCATCATGGATGATATAGATTATTTTGATGACTATGATTATGAAAGTCTTCAAATCTCTATCAAGGTAGGAATAAAAATTGATTATTTTTGTCTTTTACACAATGCCCAAGTATGACATCTTAGATCTTAAAATGGCAATAGCTACCATCCCTCTAACTAGGTCCATGCCACCACCATATCGAGAGATGACTTGAATGATCTTGAGAAATATAGAAAACCCTTTTCATTACCTTTTATAATCAAATTAACTACACATGAGCAAAATTTTCCTTTATTTTATATTATTGGATTTCATCAAATCCATTAGGATATCCTAGTTGATTTTTAATCTATTCAAAAAGAAAAATTTATTACAATAACATTGATTTAAACTCATATCACTCCCACATTTCCAAACAATATCCATCTCATTGAGGGTGATGATTCTCTTTTTATTTCATTTGATATTGAAATTTTTTGAAAGGTAAATAAAGACGTCATTGAATATTTTCCCAAAATGTTAAACCACCAAAAATAAGGGTGCATTATAAACCTAAATTGAAATAAACCCCAATGTTCCAAAATAGTCTCCCTTATGAAAGACACCTCAAAGTCCAATTGTTATATCATTACAAAAGGTGGATAAATTATCAAAGGATATGCCAAAAGTTCCAAAGTTTCAAGATCCAATAACATTACCAACATATCCTAAATTTTGTGATGTTTAGATTACACTTGTTATTAATGAGGATGGTAATAAAAATATGCCTAAATTTAAAAGAGGTGGTGGATTAGAACCAATGATAACACTTTTTACCAAACACCACCATTCCTAGTGATGATACCATGCCGACACATGATGAGCGATATTGGAGAGATTCAAATACAAGTTTGTATACTTCAAACACAAATGGCCCACCATAATTCTAACTTGAATATTAATTCATTCCATAATCAACAAATTTCACCATGTATACATGACTATCCTTATCTACAAGGTTTTAAACTAAAACAATTACCACTTTTTTATCATCATAAAATTCCCTTTGATCACATGATTAAATATGTATATTATTTTGGTCAATGGGATAAAGATGACAAACTATTGATAAAATATTTTCATATAAGTATCATTTATGAAGATCTAAATGATAGGAATTGGGTTCACAAAGCTCTGATACCACTTGTCAGGATCATAACAAGAACAATTGATTACTGTTGTGTAAGCAACTAAACACGAAATTAATCAAAAGTAATAAGTAACTAGAAACTAGAATCAGAAAAGAACAAGAGATACAAGAAACAATGAAAAATTGTATTAAACTCTTCTCAAAAGGAAATACAATAAAGAAATCTCTCTTTCTTCCACACCTCTCAGATGTACAGATCTCTTTCCCTCAAGAGTTCTCTCTCACAATTACAAACACAATTCAGCTACTTGAATTGTCTGTTACAACAAGCTATGAAGATCTATCCCTATTATATAAGATTAGGGATCATGAGCTATGCATTCTCAACCATTAGATACACCTCCTAATCAAGGGTTCAAAACAGTCCTGCCAAAAATAGAAATGTAGACTTACAACTAACAGCTAAACTAATCATGCAAACATTCTGTTTATCCATGAAAATAGACTTTCTAGACGCACAGGTGACCGACGTCGGTCCCTGTCAGTCTGCACATGACCGACGTCGGCCGATCCATAACCGACATTGATAGCCTCCAGTCGATCCCTGACCGACATCGGTGACTGTGTAATATAGCAACCTTGCATTTGCTCATCTGGGTGAAGATTTTAGCTCCACAACTCAACACTAAATTGGTTATATAGCTTATCTAAATGTTCAATAACTAATTTTGCATAATTAGATGATGCCTTTTTGGATTTAAACATACATAAGGTACCTAGACTTGCATTAGAACATTTTCACAATTTTAAACAACATGATGATAAATTCATTAAATATTATGCTATTAAATCTAAAAGTACATCATATGCCTTAGCATTTAGACCCTTGGATTTGGAATTTCAATTCATATTTAGTTGAGGTCTTCTTTCCCCGATAAGGGAAAGAGCATTACAAAAATAATATGAATCATTTACATACTTGTAATTTGAGGTTCATAGATATGTCTCATTCATACTCACACATTAAAACAAACTCAACATATGTCCTCCCAAATATAAGAGTTTTATTCCATTTATAAATGAGGAAGATAAGGTACCAAATGAACACTATGAGTGAATGTGTGGTGATCCTCAGATTCATATGGTATATTTACAATCATTACTAAATATGGGACCAATATACGATACACATCCACAAAAACCTCCTCAAGTTTCACAAATCAAAAATAATCCATGCCATAAAAATATAATAGTCACATTATTCATGGGTGGCTATTACTTTTGTCATAACCATGTTGATCCTACACAAACAAAAACCACTTACAATGTAAGATGATTGTAACAACTTAGATTTGACCTAAAAGACTTAAAACATAAAGGAAGTTGGAAACACTCCTTTAGAGACATAAAAAAAACAATTACTTGTGGTTCTAAAGTGATTCAAATAAGGATTTGGGTTATGCCACAAAAATATCAATATGCATTCATAGTAGGATCCGTTTGGTAATACCAAATAAAAACAAGAATTGACCAAAATCAGTAAGGTATCTCCTTTTCTCATGATGGAAAATTGATCCATATTCCACATGGTGGTAATTTTTATTCTCATTTACAAGAAAATAATGATGAGGAATAGGCCATACACCATTTTCACCTATTTAACCATGATCCAAACAATGCAAATGAACACATATTCCAAAAATACCAACAAAAATAAAATAGTCAAAAATCCAAAACTATTTTCAGCATCTCCATGTTTTATTAGCTCCTTGGCATATATAGTATTGGTTCCATGTTGGTATATAGCATATAATTTATTTATATATACACACATATGTTTTACTCATATTTTAAGTATGACACAGGCATACCTAGGCACATGATATATACACATACAAATGTAAGGCCTTCTATCTACTCACATCATTACTACGATGGGGGCATCCACTTCTTTGATCATGATGCACCTAGGTTATATTATTCTATGATCACTTTCCATTATCATGTTTTATCTCATGTACTGACACATGCCTTTATCCATGCTTATATCTTTTGTAGTGTACTTGATATGCTATGTACTTAACATTTTTTACTAACACATATATCCAAGGACTAGTATAATATGTGTATGTTGGTTTCTTATGTTCCATGATTTCATTTTATTCACTTCCTTAAGTGTCTTAAGTGTTTTTGTTGGTTGCTTTCTATTATCTTGGTTGTTTGAGCATTTGAATATGCTCCATTATTTCCAACCCTTGTGCCTTTGTCCACTTACTTTGACATTTGAATATGTCATTGCTTATTATATGGACATTTAAATATGACATTACTTGCCTTGTGGACATTTTAATAAGTCATGTCTCTTTTATTGTGTGGAATTTAAACATTCCCCATGTTTGATGTCTCTTTGTACCATCGTCTTTTGATTTACTTTTGAGTTCTCTTGTGTGTGTGCTTAATTACTTGTTAAGATTGTACTGTTACTATCTAGACATTTCCATGATATATACCATGCATCTTAGGCCTTAATGTGATCACATTATGCACACTTCAATGATATATTTACCTATGCATGTTTATTCTATATGTTACATGATACATTCACATATTATACATTTATCTTATCCTTTTGAGGTAAGGTGACTACCAGTTTCAACTTCCCCTCACCTCAAAATCGGGGACATATGAGTACATGTCATAGAGGCATGACCTCCACATTGTTCACAATTTTATATTTAGTGGGTCATGTTATGTAGACATGTTATCCACACTTATACCAATTCTCAATTTCATATTTTAGTGAGGGCATGTCGTGGGAACGTGTCTTCCACACTTGTAAAATTTAAAACTAGTCAAATTACAAAATTATATGATTTAGATACATATTTGTGAAAACAATTTATACATTGGTACCATTTTTATACCCAAGTTTAATATTAAGACATATATGAGGTGCATATTCCATGTAAAGGGAGCCTTAAATTACTCTTTCAGGTGGACACAGACAAGAGATGGGAAGAACTATGGGATGAGTGCCATCTCTCTCCTGCATCTAGCCCAGAGACAACTGATTTTCCAACATGGGGTATAGAGCAGGATGCTGGGCTAAGCCAAGAGCCACAAAGCTCAGAATAAACTACAGTAACAGCAACTATGTCACTTTGGCCCCAACCTCTTAGAATCTTGGAGAAATAAAAGAGTGTGGTTCATTCACCACCGAAGGCTTCCCCATCTTCAAAATTCATTGAAGTTCCCAGTTCTCCACAAGCATCACCAACAGTAGTAGCAGATGTGGAAGGAGAGAGAACATAGCCAGAAGAGGAGACACCTAAGAAACAAAGGTAGGTGCAGTTTCAATTGGCCATGGAAGAAGAGACAGACACCCAACAACACCAATTACAGAGTGCCGTAATTTTCCCTAGGTAAGTATCATCCCTCCTTCTCCTTCTCAGTATATGTCTTCTCCCATAACTTCCCCGACCGCTTCTGTCATTCCCATTTCTCACTTCTCCCCATCTGTGCCTCCTCAATTTTTGACGTTACCCCATTTCTCCCCCTCTGTTCCCAAAAAAAAATTCCTTAGATTTCCCATAGCCAACAATTGGCTATTCAATATGGTCTACCACAAGGACATCCTTTTGCGGGTGGGCACATTTCCTCTCCTTCTACCTTCTTGACCCAAGCAGATGTTGTGCGGATGGCAAGGGAAGCCCAAAGAGAGAAAAAGAGGACAAAGGAAAATAAGGCACTGGCTATAACTCATCTGTGGTCACAATTTGACCAAATTCAGCAATAATTGATGGTGACCCATTTGTCACCAAATGTTATCAAGCCAGTTGAGTAGATACAGCCTGAGGATTACTCAATGGATGCAGTAGCCATTAAGATGTCCCTTTTCAGGCCCTAAGACAAAGTTGAGTTGTTGATCGAATCCACTTCTACAGTCACCAAAGACTACTTGAAAACATCAAGAAGGCTACAGAAGATGGAGGCTGATTTGGCCAAGGAAAAGGCAAACTGTAACAGTTTGACCGACGAAATCAACAAGAAAGATAATGAAATAGCAAGTCTGAATAAACAATTGCAAGATACTATTTCCCTTTAGATTCACCAGGGAGTCCAGGCCCAGAATGATTCCTTAAAGGTAGAGCTAACACGTGCAAAAGATACAGTGATGACCCTTAGGCGGGAGAAAGCAGTGTTGTAAGGAAAATACGAAAAACATCAGCTGCAAGTTACTTAATTGCAGTAGAAGCAAATGGGTGAATAAAAAAATACTACAGCTTTTCAAGCCCAGTTCCAAGCGGGACAACTGACATTAGAGCTAGCTGATAGGCCAAAGAGTGTCAAAGTGATAAAATTGGTAAAATAGCTCTATGAATCTATGTGGAAAAGAATCTCCTCAGAGATTATCCAACTCAGGCCTTCTCTCACCTTCCTGCTCAACACACAAAAATTATGTGAGAAGGTGGAAGATTCAGTGAAGAAAACTCTGGCTATAGTCTCCAATAGAGTCACAGACTCCCAAACATTGTTGTAAAAGCTCTATGACACAACAGATGCAACATTGGTAGCTATAGGAATCACTGACAGAATGGTCACTGCAAAGTGAGTCAATGATATTCTCAGTTTTAATTCTATAGCCAACAGTTGCAGAGAGCTTCTCAAAGTCATAAAAGAAGGCATCAGCAAAATGAAATAGCATATAGAAGATCTAGTGCAACTAGGTCTTCCTTCTCTGTTTCCTGATGACAACACGGTGTTAATGGTTGATCAAATTAAACTGTTGTTGTTGGCTGAATAGAATGATCAAATAGTTTTCCAGAACCTACAGGATGATTCATCAGTCTCGAAAGTAGAAGTTGTTCTGGTTCCTATTTCCCAGCTGGAATTCAAATTGAAGGCTACAATTTAGATTTTGCTAAATTTTTCACACAAGGATATCATCAACCTTGATTTAGTCTTCACTAAATTGCAGAACAATTAAGGGTTATCTAACCATGAATGCTCCACCTACCAGACAACACTTTTGAAGCTATGAATTTTGCAATTTTGACAGAGCAAGAGTTGTGTTTCTTTTTGAGTAGGCTCAAAAGTCCTGAGGGTTGCCAGTAATTGTAGAGTAAAAATTTTACTCTACGTTGCATTTTGATTTTTAGTTGTGCACTACAAATTTTGTTCCTGCATACCTTTGTTGTGACAGTAGAATTTTGAAACAAAGCATGCGCTTGATTCATTTGATTCATTTTTTCCCAAGTGTTGAATTCGAGTAGAAGCTGCCAAGTGTCACTTTCTGAGATATGGAACCGGCCAAGTGGTGTCATCTGAGGCACCTTTCAAAACTTTCAAAAGGGCCATGGAATGTGCCACATATCCAATAATAACTCAGCAGAATGCACCATGTGTTGGCATCTGCATTTCTTTTTTGCACCCATGTTTCATCTATTCTTCGGCAAAAGGTTTCAATAGGCTAAGTATCAGGATCAGGCAGAAAGTGCCAAGTGGTAATCGTAGAAGGCTCCAAACTACTTTTTTAGAAGAATGAGAAAGTCACCACATGTTGGCATTTGAGAGACAGTCAGTTCAATGCCTTGGTTCAACATTTTTGGTTTAATACCTCAATTAATGTGTAAACGGTGCACAGTGTTGAACCGTTGAACCATTGAACCATTTTTTTGGTTCAATCAGTTGGTTCAATGGCTTGGTTCATCAGGTAGTTTAAAGGAGTGTCCCAAAAACCAAAGGGGTCAAGCACCCTTTCAGAAGGCAGTAAGGCATTGTTTCATTTTTGTTTAAGTGCCAAAGACAAGCAGAAGTTGCCAAGTGTCGCTTTTCAAGCCCCTTTCTACTCCATTCCCAAGAGAAGTGGAAGCCACCACATACCCTTAGAAAGAGCAGTGAAAGACACCACGTATCTTCCTAAAAGCCATGAAAGCCTCCACATGTCGACATCTGAGAGATCATCTTCAAGTTTCATTGCTGAATAAAGATTATGGTGGGTCCCACATTTTTTTTCAAAGGTCTGCAGAAGCCACCAAGTGTCACCATCCGTAAGAGCCTAACATGCATCCTAAATATTTCTACAAGCATAGCTAAAGAGCAAGCAGAGATTGCCATGTGTCCTTTGTAGAAGACAAGCAGAGATTGCCACGTACATCCTTCCCCTTTTAAGGGTTGCTCGGTCAAGGAATGTCATGAGTCTTATTTTGTTGAAATTGCTAAGTATTAGAGAAGCAGATTGTGACAGGTGACAAAGGCGAGATGTTCTCGAGTAGAATATAAGGAAAGCAGAAAGTGCCGCATGTCTTTGATAAAGATGCGAAAAGTGCCAAGTGTCATTCTCTAGTGTCTCTTATGAAATAAGCAAATTTTTAGGAAATTGACTAAGTGTCCTCTTCCATTTCAACAGAACAGAGGGTCCTGTATAGACACTTCCAACTCAGTTAGATTTCAGTTTGGGCAATAAATTTGGGAACACGCAATCAATCTAGAGAGAAACTCAGCAGGAGTTATTTCTAGTAGATAGAGTAGTTCATCGGGTAGATTTTTGGGGCCGACAAACATTGAAAGTGCCATCTGTTTGTCCCCTATAAGAAAAAGGTAGAATATAATTGTGCGAGAAAGGAGGTGATGGAATGAGAAATCAAAGGCTATAAAGAGGAGTGTAGGGATCACCAGAAAGAAGAAGGATCAAAAAAGAATATACTCAGAGAGAGAATTTTCTGAAGAAACTATTATCAAGAGTTTTTAGACTTTCTAGAGCAGTGATTAGGAATATCATTTCTCTTTATTCTATTTTTCTCGAGTTGTAAAGTTGATGTAACTATGCATGTTTTTGTGCCTTTTATGTGGCTAAAGAATTAAGAAAAAGATAGAATTATGTGCCTTTGTTGGTGTTTCTTGTATCATTGTGAAGGTAGTCTAAAACTGCGAGCCTCTATTTCTATTATTTTTATCTATTACATTAATCATGCCTAGTCTACTCTTTGATGTAATTGAATCTTACATATAGTTTCACTGTGCTTAGGATTAAGGACCAAAATTACATGCAGGCGCATCACCATAGTTAGATTTCATTTCTTGCATTTGTGTTTCTGTTTAAATTCCTATCCTTTCCCCCCCCCACACTTGATATAAAGAAGAGACCAGCTTCTCTAAAATCTGGAGGTTGTTTCAAGACGCAAGTACCACATCTTGAAACTTCCCATTGTTGTTGATTAAAATCAAGTGCAATTTTAAACATCAACAATTACAAAATCAAAATTAGCTTTATATTTCAAATAAATCAATGGACTTTAGCATACACTAGGATGGACTTTTATGGACTATTATTGAGTCGATATGCTACAGAAGTTGGTTCACTTTTGGAAAAATCGAGGTGATTAAATCACTAAATCTTACCAATTTTATAGGATGGAGTGATTAAATCATCCACCCTCATCATATTTATAGTGTGAGTTGACTTGGATCACTCACACTCACCAAGTTATAAGTATGATTGGGTTGCATGGTTAAGTTAACTTTAATTGACATGTGGAAATTCACCTTTTATCCAAGGTTGGGGAAAAATTTTCTTCTAATATTTATATACATTCACTTTTAGGTTTTACATTTGTCCTAATCTTAGTTTCAATGATTAATAATGAAACATCTTTTCAAATCAAATTTCTAAAAGGAAAGACTATTGCATCCATACATAGGTGTAGTCCTAACCTTTCTCTCGTTACTTTCAAACATTTCAAATGCTTTTTATTTTATATTATATTCATTGATTATATATTGTAACATGTTCTTAGTGTAGACACTCCTTTTTATCCACTTTTGTGTCTCAACAGACATTAGACTAATTTCTTACAAATAATGTAAATTAAGCCCAAAAATCATTGTTCATCCCAAATTCATATGTATATTAGATGTGAGTTCCCTAAATAATGTCAATGCATCCATAATTGGGGAATTAACCTATACACAATAATAACATCTATCCAATTCATCCCCAATCAAATTATGATCTTAAAAATTGATGTTTTTGACCATGTGTGAGGGAGAACTTGTCAAAATTCATGAGATAAAACTTATCAAAATTACTTAATTGATTAAATCTAGTTAAATGGTTAGTTAAAATATACATGGAGAATTAATTCATTTATATTTTTGTAAATTCATAAATTCAACCAAAGTATCTAAAAAGGTGACATCATGCCAAGTTGTCAATCCACTTATAAATATCAACAAATGTCATGAATTGGGTGGGAGACATGATCATTATTGACCCATATCTCTCACACAACCCTCTAATTTTCATCTTTTGATCTTAATATTAAGATAAATGGTCACTATTAAATTTATTTGTGGCCACACATCTTGATCTTGATATGGAAGATCACAAATCATTCTCCTCATTTCTAAGAACTATAAATATAAGTGCCATGACCATTCCTAAGAAAGGCTTCTTAAGCCAAACTTATTATGCAAGATTATTAGGAGGAGATTCACAAAACCATACTATTTTATTTAAATATTTCACCCTTAGATTACGTTGTTCAAACCTCTCTACATTTGGCCAACATGGGATTACCTCTAGTCCTGTGGGTTACCTATAGTAGAGGTAAACCTCTAGGTTAAAGGGATAGCTCCCTTGATTTATATTTTAGGTTCACACTACACTAGGATAGTCACTATTAGTGGTGAAAATGGAAGAAGGAAACATAAAATAAACCTATGATAATGAGGTGATACACAAAATATAATTCCACTCAATAGACTTGCATTTGCATTAAGAAAGAAGACTACTAAAATTGACCTTAACTCATTGTCCTTCTAGCATAAGTATTTCTCATAGAGGTAGATTGATATGAATATATAGAGGTGGGTGAAAATAAGGTCTGATACTAGACACTACTAGTATCTCTCACACTTCAATACACACTTATCAAAAACATATACTTTATGAGACCTGTTATAAGAGATATCACTCACACAAATTATGCAAGAGTAGAATGGAAGTAAGGAGAATACATTCATCAATTTTAAACCACATAAACCACGTAACACACTTAGGAAATATATTTTAGAGATAAAATCAAATTTAAAATCTTATTCAAATTAAAAACAAGGTGTTAAACTAGAAGGACTTTGCCATACTAGGTGTGTACTAGATACAAATGCCAAAATGGCTTTCATATATAGACCATATGAGAGGAGATAGAAGAAGAGAACTGGAAGAGTCAAAATTCCAAGTGTCAAGACTTGGGAATTAATTAAAAAATGATAAAATGAGGTTGAAAATATGTCAAGATTTCATGAACAACTATCCATCACAAATGCATCATTTTCCCTCAAATTGGAATAAAGACTCTTCACTGTCCTTCTTAAAACTATTTTGTTGATGATGTGTTCACTTGACTATCCAAAACCATCTTAGGATTATTTGACACATTCTCTATCCTAAGAAGAGGGAATCCTTTTTATGATAGTCATAATATACTCCTTAACTAATAAACTCCTCATGGACATTTATTATTCACTATTTTGTAACTGCTCACTATCCCTTTTAGGCTTGTCTTCACATTTGTCACTCAATTGACTTGTAGTTACTCAATAAAATAAATTTAAGATGTGTTACACACATTTCCAATACCTATTTATCATCTGTTCTATCAAATAGACCTCCAAAGATTCAATGTTCCATTTCTCACTTTCTAATTTAGACAGTCATACTCCTCATTATCTGTCCAAGACTGCCTGCAATGAAAAGTGTAGCAAAGGATTTTCATGAATAAATGAGGTGAGATATGAGTATCATGAGTTGTAACAAGTCCCCATACACCTTTTAAAATTATTATCATTCAACAATTCACCTCTACAATTGTATAACAACTCAAATCCTATAAGAAACTCAATATTAGGCTTGTATGTACAAGTGATAGTATAGATAAATTGGGTGGTAAGGAGCATGAGAGAGTTATAAATAGGTTCAAATCACTTCCAAGGTAATTTTACTCCCTTTAACTACATTTCCCACCATATCTTTTCCATTAGGTTCAAAAGAGGGTTTAAGGAGGGTTAGCTTCTTAATAATTATTCATAAAATATAAACACTTAACCTCCCAAACAATACACTAAAATCAATCTAAGGACCCCCTTTAACTATACCTATATTATTTAGGAACCATGAATCTCATCCGTATATATATTAATAAATGAAGTTGGTGTCTCAAGATCTTGACTACATTCTACATAGGTATGAGATAGTTTTAGGTCAAAATGATGAATTTGAGTTACTCCCCACAAACCAATGATCCCAATCCATATTATATTCTCCCATGAAGGTTATAAAAGTTATTATAAAGTTCATGTGGTCATATAAAACAAGATATAAGCCGTAAGGTTTCAGGGCTAGTTCTAGGCCTAATAGGCTTAGATTATATTATTATGAATATGACCATCAGTAAAGTTTACTAATGACTGTAGATGATTATCCATCTATTTTCCTTCATAATAAAACCTTATACATCATTATATAGTCATTAAAGTTTCTCTATCTCATTCTCATCTCATCCATATATGTTGGTTGTAGGTTAGACTTCTTGTGGAGTGTCCTCTGTCTGAACCAGAATAAAGAGCATCTCCCATGTTCACATGATCTTAAGGATACTTTTGGGAGATATTTTAGGTCATGATGACCCTTTGTGTCAAGTTTCAAAGATTGGATATATTTCTAACAACCTTAAACCTTCAAGTTCCTCTAGATTGGTTTCTAAGAATGTGAATGTGTGTAGTGTCTTAGTTGACTGAGTGTGGGGTTAGAACCATGTTTCTTTCATTCTAAGAATCAAATTAAATGTGATGTCATAAAACATGAGCATGTATTCAATATGATTTTCCACCTTATACCTCTATCAACCTTATAAAATCTCATCTTACATGATCTAGAAATAGTTTGTAGACTATTTTGATTGTGTCACTTATAGGTGGTAATTAGGGAGGTCAATAGGCTCTTGTAAGTGCTCATTTATGTCTGAACATTGTGTTACACAATTTAAAATTATTATTGAGGTAAATAAGGCATATTTACACCTAAATTAACCTATCTCATGCCTTTTAACTATGCACCATTCTATATAATATAGTGTACTAGTTATATTTTAGGTTCTAGGCTCAATGCACTGTATTTACTGAATGTTCATAGTCAAGAATTGTCTGAGTTGAAACTTTACCTATCATCACTCTCTCTTGAGTTGAACACTTCCCCTAATGTTAATAAGTGACTTAATGGCTCAATTTATAATAACAGAGCATCAAGGCTCACACAAACCTCATTATATTCCACTAATAGAATATATTATAGCAAACAAACACCTTATTAAGAGAAAATAAGGTAAATGCTCCCACTTTAAATCTTTCCTCAATCTTGCACCTTTAGACATTGCTTGAAGGAGACTTGACTATAGTTTATGAACCTTGAGTGACTTGATAATATCATTCAAGTCTTGATATTTAACACCACATGTGTCTTAGGTTTTGTATGGTCTTATCACTCTCCATACATACATATAGGTGACTGTAGGTTACTATCATATTGAAATATGACTAGTACTTACTCATTATCTTGAGAAACCTATCTCAACCAACCTAAAATTCCCTCAAATTAAAATTTTCCATGGATAAACTAGATTCCATGGTTTGAAAGGAGAAACATAGGTACCTTATCTTTCATATGAAGTCATTGATAGAGAATAGAACACTATAACTAATAAAACATGTTCTGCAAACCATAATATATTCGCCTTTAGCATAGGGAGATTATCCTACCTATATTATCATGTTTTACATGTGAAAACCAATTTGAGAACCACATGAGAATGGTGAACATGCTCTACCAAAATACACACACCACCTAGAAACATCAGAACCATGTAAACATATGAGAAAATTGAAGGTGTTGGGAATGTACAATCAACTTAGAGGTGATAATAATATTAAAAATTGTTCATAGAGTATGAAACATAATTATTATAACCATGACCATGATACTGGATTACATAAAGACTAATTTCAACCCCCAAATGAATTCACCTTAACTCTACTTCTCTTGTCCATACCATCTACAAACTGGTTGACTTCTTTAACCTGCCCAAGAGAGCAATAAAAGACAGGGATAAGTTTTACTTAATTTTAGAGCTATCAAATCTATTTGATCATGTAGATTACTTGTGGGGATCTAAAGGGGCATTCCTAAAGTATTCACATGTGCTAAAACTATCCTACAATTTGTACAATAACTAAAACTCTCTTTTTTATAGGTGATCTTATTTTAATGTTGAGCCTACAAGTTTTTAGTTACAAAACTATTATCTGACATTACTGATATCAGACACATTCACTTACACTTTGACACACTTGTCCTTTCATGTAATATCATAAAATTTCATTAAAATGACCCAAAAAGACATAAAATGACACTAAAACAAATGAACAAGTGTGACCAAGATAAAACATAGTATGTGACCTCATTTAAGATCATGGTGGACTACCTTCCAATTTAGAAAACCCTATGGAAATTTGAATTTATATGGGAGTTGACCTTATTTGACTTGGGGTAAAATTCAAGCCATTTTCCAAAGTGAATAAAGAGAGATGATGCATGTGAAACATTAACAAGGATTATATTTTTCATAAGCTGAGCAAGCCAACTACCTCAACAACCAAATTTGGACCTACAAATAAGTTCAAAGAGAGTTTATCTTTTAATTTTTTAGGTTTGTCATAATGTGTTTTTGTTATTTATGCTCATCTAAGTAATTAGGCAAGATTTTTTAGTTTGTATTGAATTTTTTTGGTTTGAATTCTATTCACTAATAATACACTAATGATATTCTTTGTAATCCTATGTTACATAATGGCATGCCCAGTGGGCAACTCTTAATGAGTGTGCACCCCACAATTCTTATTATTGTCTCTTATTTTAACTTTTTCTAAAAAATAGCCCATAGAGTAATCATAACTTTTGATGGATTCATTATTTTTTTATAAAAAAATTTAAGGATGTTTGTATGTTTCTTGTTAAAATCCTCTAAAATTTTCATGAAAAACTATCTATATTTTAACATTTATCATCAAATTAGTAACTGCCAATTTTATTTTCTAGTTTCATACTAAATAAAGCTAATACATAGCTCATGATTTTTCATAAACTTTACAGAGATTTGAAGATTTGACCTATGAATAACCTCAAAAAAATTGTGAATAATTGATGTATATTTTAGAATTTATGGTAAAAATACTAACTACCACTTTTTATGTTTATTTATGTTCGATTTTGTTTTTTAACATTGATTTTGCAAGTCACCTTTCCTCTTTTGGTCCAATAAAACTTTTAACAAGTTTTTTTGTAGGTTTTATCAAGCAAAGAGAAATAATATTACATCCTAACATTCATTCACACTCATTTCACATTTATTTTGGTGCTTTTTTAAACTTGAACAAAAGAACTTTCATTTTCTTCTTTCAAGTTTTCACAAAGGCCAAACTTCAAACACATTTCAAGTTGGTGCTATTAAAAATAACCTCCATTTTAGTTAGAGATCTTAAGAGATTTTTCAATTCTTGTTTTTTCTTTAGATAGTTTCAATTACTTAGATTAAATTATTTAATTTTAGCAAACATAAATTATAGCATGTATGCTCTCCCCCCATTCCCTTTGGTGAACTCAGATAACCAAAAATGCTTGGTTTATTACCATTGTTTATTAAGTCTTGTCAGAAATAATGTCATGTATGCTCTCTCCAAGATTCAAGTGGATTGTGTGATTAAAAATAAACCTATAAAGTCTTTCCATTTTAGTTTTTTTATATGTATTTGACTTGTGTGCAGGAGTCCATTATCTCCCCACAATTTCTTTAGGGGTACATTGGTTTGGGGCTTCATCTCCCAGCATTGTACCAACCCCATTCCATTATGGGGTATATAAATTGGGTAAACTATTATATGGGATACTACTAAGTGGTTAGCTTCACCATCCTAATGGGTACTTAGGCAATGTGGTAGCTAGACATCAAAATTCACTAAGAAGTACATAGATGAATTTTTTATGCAAAGGACTAGACCATTGCATAACAAGTTAGGCAATTTGGACTCAATTGACATGATTGTGACCTTGTGTTAGCCACACTTGGGACCATTTAGTGAATTTGAGAATTATATATTTTTAGTCAAACCCACTTGCTACAAAATTTATTACCAAATGTCAAGTAGTCCTCACTCTAAGTTCATGCCATGTACCAATGTTTAAGAGACATAGGGGAGTGTACAAACTCTACCTACACCTATAATTTATTCTTTGGATTTACACTTCATTCCTCATAATCAATGGTATATCAATGGAAACTTTGGTAGAGGCTACGTACACCCATGTTAGTTATAGATATAGGATAAGCCATTAGTGTTACTTCTATTTTTCTTTTATTTATATATGTGTTTTTAGACTAAAACTATTTCTTTATATTATCACATCAAAATAAGTCCAAAAATACTACATTGTTTTCATACCCCTTCAGCCTAAGAGGTGCAACTCTATCTATTTTAGATCACACTTTTTGACTTATAGATTCATTCTAAAATTGCTTGTGTGTCACTTGTTAACGGGGCATTGTTACATTGCCCATTTCATCTCAAACATTTTCCTTGCATTTTGGAGTCCAAAAACCATTATCATGACATTTTTTTGAAGGAGTGTTGTTACACTACCTAAATCATTCCAATATCTTGTCACTTTTTAAACCAAGTTCTAAAACTATTATTATACCTCTCTTGTTTTAAATACACAATTATGCTACCCATTTGGGTTTATCTTTTTTGCTTTAGAACATTTGAGTTTTTTCACATTAAATCTAAAAACTCAACCTTTCAAAGTGTAAATCCTAAACTAATTAGGTTCATGCCAAAGCCTCATCTAATTTTTTCTTAGGTTGTCTACCTCTTGTGTTTAAATTGTGTTACTTGAGTTGATATCCTATTTGATGTAAAAGACCCCTTTGCCTAAACCTAGTGATTGTTGTTTACTTTGTGCCTTGTTTGGAGAGTCCTTTGAGCCAAGTTGTTTCTATGTGTCATTTTTGAAGTTTTTTGTTCTAAATTATGAGTTTCCTAATTCTATTATTTCAAATAGTCTCTTTTGACTCAAGTATTGAGTCTTAATGAGCCAATTATCGAGTGTCATCTAAGTTAATTACATTAGTTTAGTTCTTTCTTCAGTTCTTTGTTTTTGAGTCTAGCCTTGTTTTCAACATTCATGATTATAACCTCATTTGGTAAAATCATTATTATCTTTTGATCCTAGTTTGCAATTTTTCTACTTGGTATAGATAATTTCATCACTGATTATAACTTCCTTTGGGAAAACTAGTACCTTATCCATAGACAATTTTTGAGACTTATGTTAATTTTAGTCATTTTGTTAGACTAATTTTGAGTTTATTTTATCCTACCTTTGCCTAGTCTAGTCATTTTACCCTTTGGGCTTATTTTATAAATCCAAACCTTAATTTTTTTAGACCTCCATTATTTTTTACCTTTAGACCCTTTATTTTTCACAAGACCTATCTATAGATTCGAACATACTTCATTACATAAGTAGTGGGACCATGTATAATCTAGGATATGAAAACTTTTTGACCAATGACCCTTTTATTCAAGATTCATTTGATGGCATAGCTTATGAGATGGATCCCTATCCATCTTATAACATTCCATACATTAAATAGAGGCACAACCCATTATTGTAGTATTTTTTGATGCCACCTTCTAATTCTGGGCCTCCTCCTTTAGCATTCATTATCCACCAAGCGTTGTATCACCCAAGGATTACCATTCTAGGCCCTCTTCCTTTAGCCTACATTAGCAACCAATCTCTACAATGCCCAAGGATTACCATTCTAGGCCCTCATCTTTTGAGCCTTATTAAAAATAAAGCTCCATAGCACCCAAGTATTACCATTCTAGGCCCTCATCCTTTGGCTTGCATAGCAACCCAACTTCATAGCACCCAAGGATTACCATTTCAGTCCCTCATCTTTTGGCATGCATTAGCAACCAAACTCCACAGCACCCAAGTATTACCCTTTTATGGCCTCATCATTTGACTTACATTAAAAATCAAGCTCTATAGTTCCTAAGGATTACCATTCCAGGGCCTCGTCATTTGGCCTATATTATAAACTAAGATCCATGGTTCCCAAGGATTACCATTCCATGCCCTTATCCTTTGGCTTGCATTAGTATCTAAAATTTGTAACACCCAAGGATTATCATTCCAGGCCCTTATCCTTTGGCTTACATTAGAAACCAAGATCTGTAATGACCAAGGATTACCATTCTAGGCCCTTTTCATTTGACCTATGTTAGAAACCAATCTCAATAGTGCCCATTCATTACCATTTTAGGCCCTTCTAAATTTGGTAGCCTATTATCCCAATAAGGTTACATAATTATGACTAAATAGATCACAATTACCATTCTAGACCCATAGCTAATCTTTATTGAACCCATCTTAGATGAGCTTATTTATAAAGAGATCATTATTGAATCACATATCATTATTCATCCATTACCAACCTTCCCCCACTTTAGAAAATCCAAGTTGGTCTTCGAACCACAACAAATCCAATAATTACCTCTCTAAGAGCCATCATTCAAAGAATAAGATGTGTTCAAATATGAGGTTTTATAACCAATTTTAAGCCAAGGCCAAGAGATCCAACCAATCCATGATTTATTTTAACCACCTATTTGTGATGATTTAACATGTGTTGAATTACCATTTGACCATATCCCTTTCTTTGAAGAACTTCACTTTGATAAGCCAGTATCCATGGAGTTGTTTGTTTACCCTTTCCCTTTGGTTGAGGAGTCTTATTTTGACAAGCCAATCTTTGTTGAGTCACCCCCTAATGATTATAATTGTCTTTGGTCAAATTATTATTTTGACCATTGCCTTATTTTTAATGAGCCTCACTTTGGCAAGCCAATCTCTATGGGGTTGCCTGTTGACCATTTCCATTTTGTTGAGAAGCCTCACTTTCACAAACCAATATACATGGAGTCTTTCTTAGCCTATCCTATTTATAAATATATAGTTGTTCAACCATAGGTCATTACTCATCCAATACCAAAAATTCAACATAGCATCTTTACTACCACACCATATGAATAATCGACATTAAATTTAGGTTCTATTTTTGAACCAAAATCAGATTTAGCATCAAAATCAAAATCAATGTTGGTCTCAACATTATATTCAGGGTCCCTTGAGTTATACTCAACTTCATAATTATAATACATTCATGGTTTTTATAACATTGGTTACACATGATTTGCAGATCAATTTGAATACATTTGTGATACTTCCATGGTTTTTGAGGATGATTACTTTAGCATCGACACAAATTCTCCTACTATCTTCTACGAGGATCATGTTGTCTCTTCCCATTCCATTACCATTCCACTTTCCATTAACACCTACCAACATATCTATTATATTGACATTCCACCTCCAACAAGTGTCTATTAGGACCAATAGAATCACACCTTTTTTAACTGCATCTACAGTGACATATCAATTGCATAATATTAGGGGGACCAAGACCACATTCATGTAGAAGAATAAAAATCTCCTGGTCAAACATTTTTATAGGTGCTAAGGGGAAATAAAATTCCAAACTCAACATCTTATTATGAAACCTTGTTTGAGGCATTAGAATACAATCAAAGTCAAATGTCAACATTCCTTAGTGAAACCTTCTCAGAGGAATTATGGTATAATTAAGATAAATTTATTGGTGAAAACCTATTCAAATCACTAATAGTTGAGCACAATAATTCTTCAATGCTTGATGAAGACATTATTAAAGAAAACATCAGTATAACTTCCAATCTATAGCATAATTAGATGTCATCTACTCTCAGGCCCAAACAACAAAAAAAATTGCTGGTCTTCCCAAGAGCATATTCATAAGTCATCAGCCCCTCCACAACCAAAATTATTTTGAATATGGAATCAACAAAATTATATGTGACTAAAATCCCAATCTTCATTTGTTGTCCAACAATTATACATTCTATTATAATCCATTTATTCATTCAATACTTAAACTACAATGCCATATCAGACCTTTTAACTAATGTTTATCCCCATTTACCATCCCTGGCTACACTTTATTTTATACAAGCTATGAATACATCTTGTCTCAAAGTTTGGATGAAACAAAATTAATGATCAATTAAGATCACAACAACATTATTAGATCCCAAATCATTAGTAGGTTCTTGATAGATCAACTATTCATTAGGGGTGTGGGCTAGTAATTTACATCATATGTTGATTAGGATGAGCATCTCCACATTAATAGGAACAATAAAATCATTTCCTTTACCTTACCCTTATCATTATTTCATATCTTATCATTTACCTTACCATATCACTTGGGGTCACCCTATTACCATTATAGCCCATTGTCCATTCTGGTTGTATCATATGCTAATTAGGGCGTGCACCTCCACATCAACAAGAATAAAAAAATCATTTATTGTGCCTTTGCCTTTGCCTTACCATTTCCCTTTCTTCACCTTATCATTGTAACATACCTTTAACCCTTCACAAGCCAATTATTTTTACCTAACCCTACCTATCACGTTTAGTCTTGGTTCTAACTCATTTGTACTTCAAACATGTTCAGTGGTTGATGATAGATTTAATTCTAGTACTTGTTCTATTTTTAAACATTTGAATGGAATTATATGAAATCAATATGATAGTGGTCCTAAAAATTGCATCCTTCATCTTTTTTTATGTTTCATTGTGGGTGACACTAATTATAACTGCCTTCAAGAAAATTAGTGTCCCACCCCATGCTACTAATTATAACCAACTATGGGAAAATTAGTACCACTAACCCTTTCCCATTATTTCTTAGTTATAACCACCTATGGGTAAATTGGGATAACACCTTTCCCATACATTATTGTATCACCTTGCCATTATTATTGCCTTTTAACTTACATTTTTCCTTCCCTAAAACTTGTTGGTACTTAGTCAGATGCCTTTTGTGTAGGTAGAAATACAATGAATTTAGGTCCATTTGGACTATGTATGAATCACTCAATTCATGTTGAGGTCAGCTCAATCACCCATTTACCATGCTCTCACCATTTTATGAGCAACTAAAGCCACACTCTCACCATTTTGTGAGTTAACCCAATGTGTGTCTCATAATTCTCCATTGAGTTGAGATTCACAAAGAAACCCAAAAACATGGATATATGTATGACCATTCAAATTATATCTATTCCACTCAAGACGTGCATCTCCTAATCAGCTAGTATAACTGAAGTGTTCTCATGTCTTTCATCATGACCATTTCCATTTGCCTAGTTCATTTTTTTAATAGTATTTCATCCCATTCTTGGGAGAACTACATTTGTCCTAAAGTTCATGTTGGACTTCATATCCATTTGGACTATGTATGCATTACTCAATTTACATTGATTTTAGCTTAGTCACCCCTTTACCACAATCTCACCTTTTGTGTCACTTTTATGTGCATTATGCATTTAAAATTGATGCATTATTGTACCCTCAGTTTGTCCCATGCTCTTGACAGTTTTCAAGTGGTATCTCTTCAATTTATTTTGAGTTAAGATACCATAAAAATTCCAAAAACATTTAGAAACATTTATAAATCCTAAAAATTAGAAAACCAACTTATAATCTCTTAGAGAGATATAAAACCCCAAAATCCAAAAACATTGGTCTTATCTAAACCTAGTCAATCATCCTTAGTTATCCCTACTAGGGAAAATCCAATGTTGGTTCCAATCCATTTCATAGTCATTGAGGTTGTAACCTTCCCTTTACATATATCCTTACTTAAGGGCACCATATAATTCACACTTTATAGGCCTAGTTCACAACTTTGGCCCTATTGGGGCAACACCAAAGTGTGCACCTTATACTAAGATATCTTATCATTGCATATTATTTCCTTGAATAAGCTTTACTTAGGGAAACCATCTATTTATCATTCTATTAAGCCTTCATAGGTAGGTATTGACTTGGTAGATGATAGGATGCTTTCTTTTACTTTTATTTTCAAGCTTTGTGTGTGTTTGCTTAGTTATTTATATATTTTTTTGCCTATTTATTTGCTTTCATTGTTGTTCCTTGACTTAGTGTATATGCATTTATTGGGTGATTCCTTATGCATTTTACTTTATTCCATCTATATTCATACATCAACATTATCATCATGGTTTTTATCATTGGTGTATTATTTTTTATTGTTTATTAGATTGGGAGTTAGTCCTTATGCACATTATGGCCAGTTCATGGTGTTTTATATCATGATACATACCATCATGTGCTACAAAAAAAATTAGATTGATGGATATTACAAGAAATGATGCCAAAATAACTTATCCTTGTTCACTTTGGAAAATCCTACTAGCCTCCTTGATCAAATCAACCCATTGACCATTTTGGTTATATCAATGCTAATAAGGATGAACATCTCTACATTAGCAAGTATAGTTGAATCATTCACATCAATATATTCTAATTTATTCCTCATTACATTTTCTCCCACTTTTGGATGAACTACATTGGCCTGAGGTCTATTTGGACTATGTAGGCAATGCTTGGATACATGATGTATCTCGAGTTAGCTTAGCCACCATTATTCTTCCAATCATTTCTTTCATCATTTTATGCATCCTCATATGCCTATTTGTTTGTGGCTTCTTTAGTCTTTGAAAATTCATTATGCCATCTCATATGTGTTTGCTCTTAGTCATATTTAATTTGTGTGATAGGTTATATCCTTGAGTTATGCTTTCTAATCTACCCTACTAGGGCACAACCAGTTTAACATGTTCAAATCTGCCCTACTAGGGTAAAATTATTATTTAGTCTAGGTCATCAAAATGATTATAAAAAACTTTGGGAAAATATTTATTTTGACCCATCCACCCTAATGGGGCACATACCTATGCCACTAATTATAGCTGCCTTTTAGAAAATCAATGTCTCAACCTTCATTTCTAATTATAACCACCTTTAGGCAAATCAATATTTGCATCAACACATGCAAGCTTTAACTCAATTGGATTAATATCATCCATGGTTTAATTTATTTTTTATTTTTATTCTTTTTGAGAGACCATCTATCAATCATATGTGTTGATCACTCCTTCGAGGGGGCATCGTGGCTTTCCCAAACTTTGGTTGGAGCATCATTTTTCAATAATTATCCTCATTTTTCTTCTTAATGACTTTTTCATTCTTTGAAAATACATTACCTTTCCTATGTCTTGCAATGCCTTCTTAAATATGGGAAAAATATAGACACTCCTTTTTGGCCACTTTTATGTCTAAATAAACATCAAACTAATTTCTTGTAAACAACACAAATTAATTCTATAAATCATTTTTCATACCAAATTCATCTACACATTAGACGTAAGTGCCATAAATCATGTCAATGCATCCCTAATTAGGGCATTACCTTGTATGCAACAATAAACTCTATCCAGTTCATCCCTAGTCAAATTGTGACCTAAAAATTTGACATTTTGACCATGCGTGGGATAACCTGTCAAAATTCAAAAATTAGGAAAAACTAATCAGATTTAATTAATTAATTTAATCCAATTAAATGTTTAGCTAAAATACCCATGGGGAATTAATGAATTTATATTTTTGAAAATTCATAAATTCAACCAAAATATCTAAAAAGGTGACATCATGCTAAGTTATCAATCTACTTACAAATATCAACAAATATCAAGAATTAGGTAGGAGACTTAATCAGTATTGACCCATGTCTTTCACATGGCCCTTTGATTTCCATCCATTGATCTTAATCTTAAGATAGATGGTCATAATTGAATTTATTTTTGGCCACACATCTTGATCTAGATATGGAGGATCATAAATCATTCTCCTCATTTCTAAATATTATAAATCCAAGTGTTATGACCACTCTTAAAAAAAAAGCTTCTTAAACCAAACTTATTATGCAAGACTATTAGGAGGAGATTCACACAACCATACATGCCAAGCCAATTTCCAAAGTGAACAAGGAGAGATGATGCAAAGATAATATTGAAAAAGACTCTATTGTCCACAAGCCAAGCAAGTCATCTACCTCAACAAGTGAACTTGGACTTACAAGGAAGTTTAAATGGAGTCCCTCTTTTGTGATTTTAGTTGTGTCTTAATGTGTTCTTGTTACTTATGCTCACCTAGATAATTAGGAAATATTTTTTAGTTTGTATTTAATTTTATTTATTTGAATTGTAATCATTAACAAGAAACTAATGATCTTCTTTATAATCCTATGTTACACTTGGTTTCAGGTCAGTCACCAGTAAAACACTCAAGTTGGACTCATACAAAGATAAGGTGTATTATACACACCCAAGTATGCATTTAATTTCCTTTAAACTAGCAATTTCATTACTAGATATCTAAATTATATAGTACCTTAGTCTTATATACTTGGCAAGTACTTATCATGGCTATACCCTTTAGTTCCTAGACCTTCCCACCATTGAAAGGCTTGTATCCACTATCTCTTATGCCTAATGCTTATCTCTTATTTCAACCATATGTTATTATGATGACCAAGCCTTATATATTTTTCAAATTTTTGTAAACATGTTTATTATCATCCTCTACAAGTTTTGGATGGTACCTATTTTCCACCTTCCTAGACACTTGCATCCCAACTAGATGCCTATGTTGACACATGTGTCTTATGTCAAAATAAGTGTTTAGTGAACTAAATTCATAAAATCTTCAATTGTAATATTTCCTTATGGTTAACCTAAGTTATTTTATGAAATGATTGATATATTCATGATCAATCCTCATTCATACCTCACCTTGTAGCTCACAAGGCAACTTACCAAAATTACTTAATCAAACATTAAAGTGAGAAAATATGCCATATTAATCCTTGTTTCCATATTAATCATAAGAGAAATATCCCTAAAATTTTTAAGTACTAAGGGATGATCCCATAAGCCTCATTTTCTAAGTTACAAGCTAGGTCACTTTATGTACTTGCTTATCACACATTTCATATGTATGCACATACAAGCCAACATGTAGGGGATACATATATAAGTTTGAATCCCTCTTTGGAGTATTCATTATGCATTGATATAGGGGTCCTTAAGTAATCTCAACACCATGAACCCACTAAAAAAAATTCCCATAGTCACTCCAAGGGTGAAAAAGCTAGGGTTTCGATCATTTGACAAAGAGTGATAACCTATGAGTGATATCTGAGTACACCAGAGAAAAATAGTAAAAAACCCATAAGATTTTAGGTGAATGAATTTATATCTATTCAATCTTATGTAATATACACCTATGTCTAATTTTTTGAGAAGTTTTGTCATTGATGTCAAAGTTATTGTCACTTGATGTCAAGGTTGATGTCATTGATGTCAATGTTGCAGTAGTTGAGAGAGAATTTGAAGGCAACCCAAAGTATTATCTACTGAAGAGAGAATTTTAAGGTAACCTAATGATTCTCATATTATTTGTTTTTGATTTTTTTATTAATGCGATAATTCTCTTATTTTATAGCATCATTAAGGTAAGCATGTTTGAGTACTAGTCCTTAAGTACAAGGTGTCTTGAGAAGCTTAGTCATAACAAGCATAGTCATATCATTGCATGTGCATGGTGAACATAAAGAGGTATGTATAGAGGAATGAAATTGTTTGAGGATCATTTAATTCATGTGAAAAAGGTGTAAAAGTGTCAAATAATGTTTCAAAATCAATTTTTAAGCTTCAAATACTTGAGAAGCCTAGTCATAGCACTAGTCATAGCTTGTAAAATCTTAGTGCAAAGATTGAGCATTATCACCTGATGATATGGATTAAAAAAGGCATAAGAGACTGTATAATTTTGATTTATCATGCATAAGGTTTTATATCACTCAAGAGAGTTTCAAGGTGAGTCTACAGGGGTAAAACCTTAAGTCCAAATCTACAACTAGAGTAGTTCTAGACCCTGTCTGACCTAATGAGGTGTCATGAGGTGTTTTCAAGGCCTATAAATGATGTAAATCAATGTTTGATCATGAGATAGTTTTATTGAGTTATGAAATAATGTATAGATTTCATTAAAATAATATTGAAGGTCAAATTTTAGGCTTAATATGGTTTGCAGGTCAAGGTCTAAGCAAGAAAAGAGAGAGATGGTGGCCAAATGAGGTATGAGTATCAGATTTCAAGATAATATTAATCATGTGAAAAAATTTAAGTAGTGTGATAGATTATCCTAGGTGTGTTAACCAATTTTTAGGTCATGGTTTTCAAAATAAGACATGAAAAGTGATTTTAAGGTCTCTCGTGTGCACAGAATGAAGGGTTCTCAACCCTAAAAGGACTTTCAGGTATTCATTGAAATGTTTAACCTATGCATGGGTACCTAAAATATTAATTGTATATTTGGAAGTGTCCTAGACCAAATTTATAGGCATTAGTTTTGTAAATAAGGGGTATTCCTTTATGAATAATTGCTAACACCAGAAATAGTGTTAACCCTCTCTAAAACCCTAATAATGACCTGATGTGAAAGATCTTATTCTAAAGTGATAAAAATAGATTTGTATGAATATGTTAGTGATTATAATTTATATTCAACTATCCCAGTCATCTCTAGGTATGATTGAGTCTTTAGGTGAGTGAGTAGATCCTATAGTAATGGCCTTGTTTCTTGGATATTTATTATAGAAGTTAGAGTTGACCAAGTAAAATTTTATAAATAGATGGAGGATAAATTTTAATAATTTCATTTTTTGTTGATATTGGTTTATATATAGGTTCTATCCCTCAGGTGTGCTAAACTGGTCATCTAAGATAACCTATCGGTAACAGGCTTAATAGTGCAAACAATGAGAAACCTAGGCAGAAGTGAGAAGATGATTAGGGATGTGTTATCATGGAATATGGATGAATAAAAGACATTTAGAAATTTTTAAATAGATATAATACATTTTAATTTTGGATATAAGTTATTTATGTTAGTGGATATGATGAAAATTTTGCTCATAAGTTGTCATATCTGGTTGAAATGAGATAATGATATACAAGGTTGTGAGATTGGTCTACAAGACCACTATTACTATTTGACCATATTATATTTATATATGAGAATATTATAATTATATAATTAGATCATAAATATTAATCAATATTACTTAAAAATATTCATACAAGTGATTGAAGGTTATTATCACCATGACTATGTTTGAAGGTAAACTAGCAGTTTTGGGTAAGCAAGTTGCAATGATGAGTTTAAGGCTCTATGTCATGACTCGATGCATCTAATTCACATGTTTTTTATTTTTTTAATTTAAATTAATAATAATTATTTTATAAAAAAAATTATATTTAGTGAAATTGGATGAAATATTGAAGCCAAAATAGCCTACCTGATTAAGTGAGGTATGTGAGAGAGGAGGTTAACAAATTGGTCTCCAAGACCAATAATTACCATTAGAGATTATGATATATTTATTTTAGGTTTTTATGAGGATGTTTTAAAATAATTTTAATTCATTTTAATTCCTTTAGTGTGTTCTTTTAGGTGTCATAAGTTCAAGTTTTCATGACTGTGTTTTGAGGCTAGTTGGCAGTTCTGAGTGAGCTATTTACAAAGAAGGGTTTAAGTCTTTTTACTCTGAGTTGTGAATTATAAATAATATGGTGATAACCCTAAGTTAATTTATATTATTTATTTTTTATTTTTTTCATTTGTTTTTTTTAGAATTGTGTTTATGCTTTAATTGTTCAAGACAAAATGTTTAGGTATGTACAAGCCTAATTGTGAACAGTGCTAATGGTGTGCTTTAAGTGGTGATTGGATCTAAAAAGTGTCATAGACCTTATATGATATTATTAGTGATATATTTTAGTTTAAAACCATTCTATTTGTTTTAATTTGTTTCAATAAATTCAAAGAGTAATGTGTCCTAAAGTAATGTGTCCTAAATAAAGAGTAATGGGATTAGGTCTCCATGAGACCTAAAGAAGAAATGAGGCCTAAATGAGATATGTAAGACCTAAATGGACTCAAATCACATTTTATTTATATTAATAATATGCCTTAATATCTATTACATGGTTTAACTAAGAGGTTAAATGTGTTTGGCTGACCAAGATGGATATGAACAAGAGACTTGTATAAATACAAGGTAGTTTTAGGCCTATTGGAGGGTGTTGTGTGTAAGCGAATGGAATAGAACATTTGTAAGTATAAGAGGGTATTTTATACCATAAAATTAGTATATATTAACCATTATTAATTATTTATATAGATTTTATGCATGAAAATCAAGGTCAAATGACCTAATCAAGTCAAGAAGAGGACTAGTTGAGCAAATAAGCCTAGAAGGTAGTTTGAGAGGGATAAAAGAGAGAGAATAGATGAAGAAGGAAATAATCATATATTATATGAGAAATAAATTTTTCTAAATTTTATCAATTTTTTTAGTTGGTTTACTTGGTTTTGATTCATCTAGAGGGTTGGTTCCTCTTTTCAAGTTGGTGTTTGTTAAAGCCTAGTTGAGTTGGTGCTTAGCTAGTTGGGGTTGGTGCTCTATGTGAAGTGGGTGATTCTCTAAATTTGGTTTTTACGTTATATTAATGTTTTTAATTTTCATATATCAGTGTTTTTTATTCCTTTTGATATTTTCTTACATATTTTATGTGTTCTTATGTTTTATGCTTACAAGATCTACATGCTTGTTTGAATATTTCATGATTGCTTAAGTGAGATTGATAAGAAATTTTTGAACACTAATTCACCCCACCCACTCTTAGTAATTTTAATTCAAACATTTGGTATCAAATCCTAGTCCTTTAAATCAGGTCTAAAATCCTAAAAGAGATCCCAGAAATAAGGATGGCTAGTTAATAAGCTCAAGGTGGTTTCTCTACTAGTAAGGCTCTATTATTTAATGGATCTAATTATGCCTTTTATAATGTTAAGATGAAGATATATTTAATGTCTCAAGGTCAAGATATTTATAATCAGTTTTGGATGGCTATAGTGCTCTTCTTATTCCACCAACTGATGCAGTAGGGAAGAAGGCTAGTGAAAACAACTCGAAGGCAATGAATGCCATTATTTGTGGCTTAATTGAGGAAGAGATTGTGAAGGTGATGTACTATATATTAGTAAAATATATATGATACAAATTGAAGACTATCTATGAAGGAGACACCAAGGTGAATATGGCCAAGTTGTAGACCCATTGGAGATATTTTAAAAGTTTGAATATGAATGAAGATGAAATAATTGCATCTTACATGTTGAAGTTTGATAAAGTTATCAATGTCATTAAAGGATTGAGAGAAGAGGTGGAAGAATATATAGTTGTTCAAAAAGTGTTGAGATCACTAACTCCTAAGTTTGACTCTAAGGTGTCTATAGTGGAAGAGATGCAATATTTGGACAAGATTGAAATGGATGAGCTCTATGGCATTTTGACTGCCTATGAGATGAGAACTAATGAAGGAAGATCTCCCAAGAAGGAAGCAGCTTTCAAAGTTGAAAAGAAGTCAAAATATAAGAAGGTCAAGGATGAGGAATGATTAGATGTTCATAATGATCAACTGATAGCCATGTTTTTAATTAAATTAAGGTTTGGATCTGGTAAGTACAAGGGTAAGTTATCATTCAAATGTTTCAATTATGGTAAGATTGGTCACTTTACATCTAAGTATCATAACAAAGACAAGAATGAGAAGATGAAGAACATAATGAACATCATGGAGATGATAGAAAGATCTATAAGCCTAACAAGAACAAGAAATATTTTAGGAAGTATGAAGGTAGGAAAGGATCATTCAAAAACATGAAAAGATTTATAACCAAAGAAGACAACTCATCTGATATAAGTGACACAAGCACATCTGATAGTGATGATGGAAGTAATGACCCTGAACATGACAATAATGAAAATTTATTCATGGACATATAATTAGATAATGAGGGTTGCTCAAATGGGAAAGGCCTTATAATTGATGTTGAATTAAATAAATAAGAAGCTAAAGTAAATCTTGAGGTAGAATTGGTAAGTGCCTTAGAGGATTTGAAATTACAAATAAGTAAGAATCATAAACTAAGATAATTAGTTAAGGACTATGATGAGTATATTGGCTTACTTGAGGAGAGACATAGTAACACTTCTAAGGAGAATTGTGAGATTATCAACCAAATTGAAGCACAGATGGAGATAGTCAATGCAAACCTAAAGGCTAAAGAGGAACAATGCACCAGTATGAAACTAAAGTAAAATCCTTGAAAGCTGATTTGGATCAATAATCCAGTAAGGTGAAGACATTTGTGAAGTTTGAAAAGAGCACTAAGGCTCTAGATAAGATGTTAAGTAGTCAAAAATTTACAAGTGATAAGACAAGACTTGGTTTCAAAGAAGACCAAAAGGAGGCAGCTCAAATCAAGGAGAAGGATATTGAAGATAAGAATTCAACATGAAGATACCTATCAAATAGCCTAATGCTATGAGATATGCTAATTTATTCAATGGTTACTATTTTGTATGTAGTCAGTTTGGTCATAAAGTAAGAGAGTGTACAAGACCCTCCAATAATGAGTACTCATGGGATTATGGAAGGAGTCACAATTCACATTAATCAAGAGGTATGTATGAGGATTTTTTATATAGTTGTCATGATGTATGACACATTCCAATATTCTTCCATAATAGAGTTATAACATCATCAAGTCAAAGTAAGAGGTTTGAAGCCCCTAGAGTGTAAGATTGAAGGCAAATGAATGTGTGGAAACCAAAGATAGAAAATGTGAGTCATGATCAGTCTAAAAGATCAAGTGGACTATTTTTTATGGTAGAACATACTTTAGATGATAAATAAATTCAATAATGTTCATTATTAGCTCAGATTATTGATCTCATAGATGATAAAAAGGTCAAGCCTAAGATGAAAATCAATCCTAATAGAATCCTAAAAGATATTAAGTCTTGTGAGAGCATGGAGATCTAGGAATCTCCTAAGTTTGGGTTGTTCTAGTGACCTATTAAAGTAGTGACTCCATTAGGCTTCATTAAGACACTATTTATTTTGTAGAAGCATGGCAGATGCTTTGTTTGAGGGGGAGCTAATTAGGTTGTTGACTGAGCTTGACTTGTGTTGAGAAGTGGTCTTATAATCTAAGTTCATTTGAAGGAGGTATGCATGGATTAATGGGTATAATGTTTCCTTAATGCTTCATATTCTATGTGTTGAAATTTTATTGAAAATAAGGTGTGATTCCAAATAATAATTTTGGAAGACCTTTGTCATTAATGTCAAAGGGGGAGAAGGTTCAAGAAGGAAGATGTGAGTGATCAGTGATCAAATTGAAGAATGTTTTTCCATCAATGACAAAGGGGGAGTTTATTGAGAAGTGTTGTCATTTATGTCAAATTTCATATCACTTGATATTAAGTTTGATGTCATTGACGTCAATGTTGCAGTAGTTGAGAGAGAATTTGAAGGCAACCTAATGTCTCTTATGTTGAAGAGATAATTTGAAGGCAACCTAATGATTCCACTATTGTTTGTTGTTAATTTTTTTTATTAATTTTATAATTCTATTATTTTATAGCATCATTAAGGTAATCATGTTTGAGTATTATTCGTTGAGTACAAGGTATCTTGAGAAGCTTAGTCATAACAAGCATAGTCATATCATTGCATGTGCATGGTGAGAATGAAAAGGTATGTAAATATGTATGAAATTATTTTATTATTATTTAATTAATGTTATAAATGTGTATAAGCATCAAATAATGTTTCAAGATCAGATGTAAAGCTTTAAATGCTTTAAAAACCTAGTCATGGCACTAATCATATCTTGTAAAATCCTAGTGAGAAGGTTTGAGAATTATATCCTAATGATATGGATGAACATAGGAATAAGAGGATATATAAGGTTTATTTATCATGCATATGAGGTGTTGTATCACTTAGGAGAGTTTCATGTTGAGCCTACAGGGGTAAAACCTTAAGTCCAAGTATGTAACTAGACTATTTCTAAACCCTACCTAACCTAAGGAGGTGTCATGAGGTTTTTTCAAATCCTATGAAGGATTTAAAGTAGTGTTTTATCATTATATATGGTTTTTGAGTTTTAAAATGAGGTATAGAGTTCATGCAAAGAAGCTTGATGGTCAGCTTTTAGGCCTAATATGGTTTGCAGGTCAAGGTCTAAGCAATCAAAGAGAGAGATGGTGGCCAAATGAGGCATGATTTTCATATTTAAATATAATAATTATCATGTGAGTATTTTTAGTGGTGTTATATATTATCCTAGGAGTGTTGACCAAGTTTTAGGTCATGGTTTGCAAGATAAGGCATGAAAAGTGGTTTTGAGGTCTCACGTGTATATAGAATGAAGGGTTATCAACCCAAGGACTTTCAGTGTTCATTGACATGTGTAAAATATACATGGGAAAATAATATATTCATGGTATATATTTAATGGTCCTATCTCAAAGTTATAGGCATTATTTTTTTAAATAAGGGGTAGTCCTTTATGAACAATCGTTAACACCAAAAATAATGTTAACCCTCTCTAAAACCCTAACAAACACCCTATGTGAAATATATTATTCTAAAGTGATAAAAATGGATTTATATGGATATTTTATTGATTATATTTTTTATTAAACTCTCCTAATAATCTCCAATTATGATTGAGTCTTCAGGTGAGTGAGTGGATCCGACAGAAAAGGCCTTGTTTCTCATAGATTTATTGTAGCAGTCAAAGTTGTCAAATGGATGGAGGAAAATTTTTGAGATTTTTTTTTTTTTAATGTTAGTTTATGTACATTTTATATCCCTCAATTTTATTAAACTGGTCATACAAGATAACCTATTACAAATAGGCCTAATAGTGCAAATAGGGAGAAACCTAGGCAGAAGTGAGAAGATGATTAGGGTTGTGTTACATGGAATAGGGATGAATCCAAGTGCATGGAGACATTTTTAAATACCTATAATACATTTTAATGTTGGATATAATTTTTTAAGTTTAGTGGATATGATGAAAATGTTGCTCATAAGTTGTCTTATCTTGTTCAGATGAGACAATAAGATACAAGGTTGTGAGATTAGTTTGCAAGACCAATATCCATAATATATTTCTATAAAATAATGGTATTATTATATCATAATATCATACACATACATCATGAGTCTTTATAAATGGTCATATAGTTTATTGAAGGTCATTATCACCATGACTATGTTTGAAGGTAAGCTGGCGGTTCTAGGTAAGCAAGTTGCAGTGATGAATTTGAGGCTCTATGTCATGAGTTGATGAATCTAATGCATATGTTGTTTATGTTTGTCACTTTAAATTACTAATAATTATTTTTTAAATTTTTTATATTTAGTTAAATTGGATTAAATATTGAAGCCAAAATGGCTTGTCTGATTAAGTAAGGTCTGTGAGAGAGAAGGTCAACAAATTGGTCAATAAGGCCAATAATTGCCATTAGAGATTATAATATGTTTATTGGAGATTGCTATGAGGATATTTTAATCTCATTTTAATTCATTTTAAGTCCTTTAGTGTGTTATTTTATGTGTCATAAGTTTAAGTTTCCATGACTGTGCTTTGAGGCTAGTTGGTAGTTTTGAGTGGGTTATTTACAAAGGAGGGTTTGAGTCCTTTTACCCTAATTTGTGAAGTCTAAAAAATATGGTGATGAACCTAAGGTAATTTATATTATTTATATGTTATTTTTTTCCATGTTTGTTTTTCAATATTGTGTTTATGCTTCAATTATTCAAGACAAACTTTTTAGGTATGCACATGCCTAATTGTGAATGGTGTTAATGGTGTGCTTCAAGTGGTGATTGGAGCTAAAAAGTGTCATGAACATAAGATGAGATCAGTATAGGTATATTTTATTTGAAATTTATATGTTCCTATAATTTGAGTTGTTTTAATGTGTTCTAAGGAAGGCAAAGAGTTATGTGTCCTAAAGTAGACCTAATGAGATTAGGTCTCCATGAGACCTAAAGATGAAATGAGGCCTAAATGAGAGATGAAAGACCTAAAGGGACTCAAAGAACATTTTATTAATGTTTATAATATGTCATAAGATATATTCATGTCTAACCTAAAAGGTTAAGGGTGTTTAGCCAACCAAGATGGATAGGAATAAGAGACTTGTATAAAATAATGTAGTTTTAGGCTTATTGGAGGGTGTTA
This sequence comes from Torreya grandis, assembly GCA_037957365.1. NCBI lineage: Eukaryota > Viridiplantae > Streptophyta > Pinopsida > Cupressales > Taxaceae > Torreya > Torreya grandis. Next base: position 526,325 of record JARHVA010001685.1, on the reverse strand, counting down.
TGTGTAATCAAATAGAATATAACATTGGTAATTAGAATATGGTATTTTAGACCATAATATGAGTGTATATTAATCATTATTAAGTCTTGATAAATATTATGTGCATGAAAATCAAGGTCAAATTACCTAATCAAGTCAAGAAGAGGACTAGTTGAGTGAAGAAGCCCAAAAGATAGTTAGAGAGGGATAGAAGAGAGAGAAGAGATGAATAAGGAGATCATCATCTATTGTATGATCAAAAAAAATTATGAATATGATCAAGGGTTACATGTGGTTGAGTTGGTGCTGAGTCATCTAGGGGGTTGATGCTTACTTGCAAGTTAGTGCTTGCTAAAGCCTAGTTGAGTTGGTGTTTAGCTAGTTAGGGTTGGTGATCCATGTGAAGTGGGTGCTTAACTAAACTTGGTGTTTGTCTTATAGGAATATAGTCCATCTGAATATATCAGTGGGTTTTTTTCCCCTTGATTGTTTTCCACATATTTGATGTGTTCTTGTGTTTCATGATAATGTGGATAGGTGTTTATGCTTGAAAGATTTACATGTTTGTTTTAATGTTTCATGATTGCTTAAGTGAGATTGATAAGAAAGTTTTGTATAATGATTAACCCCCCCAGTCATTTTTATTCCAACATAAGTTATATGTGTGTGTTTAAATAACTCTCTAGATTTAATATAAATGTTTGAGGCCATATAATGAAAAATTCTAAAATCTAATGACTATTCTAGAATCTTGATCTAGTCCACTTTCATTATATTTCAACACAGATCTACATGCACATAATAAACAAGATAATTAATCTTGTTTTCAATTTATTACAATATCAATCAACAACTATACTTTCTATTTTTGGTATATCTCAACATTTAAATTTAGAATATTATTGATCTGAGTTTACAATTAATTAGCTTACTATAGATCTATTTATCAGCCTTGTGCTTATTCATTTCTATATTCTTAACATATACTATATTGATCTATCTCAATTTAGGGTTAAACAACTATATTAATATTTTTAGATCCTTAAATATTAACAATATCAAAAACAATAAATCAAGCAATGACTAGGGAAGATTTAATAGCTTGTAAACCTATAGCTTGAGGTGTATGTCTAGCATAAACTTGTATGCCTCAATTGAATGCACTAATGATTATTTGATTTCCTTTATAATACACATGAATGATCATTAGTTTTATCTATACTCAATGTACTTATTTAATGATTTATTATACTTATTCATAAATTACTTAGAATACCTATGTATTTATAGCCAATTTAATTCAAATTATGACCCTTATTGGTGTACTAAATGATAAAGTAACAACTAAAAATGAAAAAAATTGGGACCACACAAGACATTATGGTATGTTTTAGATTGTATAGAAAAATATGACATGTTATGGACTATATATAACATTAGGGCATGTTTTAAACATAATTCCCCAAACAGCCTAAAATAGAGAGAAAGAGAAAGGAGGAGAGATAAGAAGGAGAAGCATAGTGACAACCCAAAAAATGTGCCAACAAAACCTAATTTGGACTAATAATTACCACATAAATACACTAAATTCATGTCATTTTTTTTAATAAATGCCTCAGGGGTACTCTTAGGTGTTTACATATTACCCATTTTAATATGTGTGTGTGCATAAATATCATCTAGAGTAAAGGTTGATGTTAACCCTAAATTTCACTCAATAAAAACATGGAAAGTATATATAATATTTGTTGCATATAAGTGTGACATGCTAAATACTCTTATATATTTGTAAAGTGCAAGATTCAAATATCATGCACATAGAGAAGGGCATGTTGCACATGAATCATGATATACATTGTGTGGGTTACAAAAAATAACCACCTACTATAGAAACACACTTAGTAAAGGAAACACAATGAAGGAGGAGCTTAAATATAGTAATCATCCAAATAAGGACAATGCAAATTACACAAGATTGATCTAGGCTAGATAAGAATATGAGAATAAGGAAAAGGAATATGCCACTACATAGAACATGTGAGAAGATCAAGAGTGGAATATTATAAGAAAATTAGATAGTTGGCATGAAAATTGGTATAACTCATTATGATAACCACAACTAGAAAAGGTCAAAAAAACCTATAAATAGGGACCATGGCCTCTCACTTGTGACATCTCATGTAGGTTGGATGATTTAGAAATATTAATTCAAAATTTATTGTAAGAAGTTTGGAACTACGGTTTGAAGGGTTTGAGTGTGATAGATAATTCATGTGTAAATGTCAACCTCTAACGGTGATCATTATGAGATTTAAGCTTTGTAATGAGATGCAAATTGATGTGAACACATAAAGGAAATAGGGACTACATGTGTACAATATTTATTGTTGTAATATTGTCTATTAACTTAAGTAATGTGTGTGTGATTTAATTTATTTTCTAAGTTAATACACAATTTTGTATATTAATACTTTTTTCTCATAATGGGGTTTATAGTGTTCTCTTATTATGTCTCAGGTGAGATATTAAGTATTCAACCTTAACTTATATGTCATTTTTACAAGTTTGAGTGTCATTTTATTTGTTGTAGTTGATCTATCTTGCATAAGGATAAGGGAGATCAATAAAAAGTAAAACATTTTGGTTTCATATAAAGTATACTTATTTGAATGAATTATGGAGATTATGGTTGTACTTGATGGCAGAGCACACCTCTTTAGAACATGCAAAGGCATGATTTGAGGATAATTCATTGTAATTTATAAATAATGTTATTGTAAGTAAATATTTAAAACCTAAAAAGTGGTTGCAAGAAAATATACAAATAAATATCTATGATATTTTATTTTGTGAGTTATTGGAACACCTTCATACATGGTTAGAAACCTATGATATAGGCATAATTCAAATTTTTTAAAATAAGTATGCTTGGATGAAATATTGAGTGAAGCATTTTAAATAATTTGATGACTAGTATAAAATTTAAAAAATGCTAAAACTTGTGTGCTATTATATTTTGAAGAAGAAATCATTTAAGTCATGTTAAAGGAAAGGAGATCATATTTTAAAGGTAGTGAATACATAGTGGTTGAGAAAATTATATTCCAAAGTCTTGTAGAGAAAACGAGTGCATAGGAAGGCACAAATGTTGTGCATTCGAGTTGAAGTATGAATATTGTGTTTTTGGTAGGAGGGTAAAATGCAAAAAGTTTGTTGATTGGGGTTATTATTATAGTAGTAAACCCAGCACCTTTTATTCAAGGGTGTGTTGTGTAAGGAAGCAATGTGATAAATGTAGTTGTATTAAGAAGGGAAATTAGAGGATTTGGTGGAAGTGTGAATTTAAAAATAAATAGATAAAAATAAAATAATGCATCTAAAAATATACTATGAAATGTCAATGAAGTTATCTAAGTAAAGGGGGATTGAGGACATATGAGGTATCAAAATTTTAACCCTAATAAAATAGTGATTGACTTTGATCAATTGAAGGCAACCTTTATGATGTAATTCCATATACTAGACATAGATAATAAATCATATATCTGTTTAATGAGATTAAGTAGGATGCAAGTCAGACTTCTACAAATTTGAGATAATTCATGATTATTTTCAAAACCCTAGATTTGAAAAAATTAATTATTCTAAAGTATTCCTTTATGCAACTAGGTCTAGTTTTTGTTATTATATTGGGGTAAGTATGAAAAGGTTTGAAATTGTAAATTGTATATAGGTAGGTATAGTGCATGTTGATATAAAGAAACTTTCTTGTATTACATTAGTATCCTCAATAGCTATCATTGTATTGATTTGGTGGCCCTTGTAGTTTCGTTCTTAGAGTTAGTGGGGGTGACATCTTGTAGTGTCATTATCATGGAAAAAAATTATTTGTTGGTATCATTGCGTATGTTGGGAAACTTCTGATATTTTTTGGGTTGAAAGAGATCTTACCATATGTTTTTTCAACTTGTCCATGGAATCTTTGTGAGGGCATTTATAATTGTAACATTTAATTAAATGATATGTATGGATTAAATTAATTTTTTGGTAAACAATATTACCTCCAATAATGGGAATATGTTTTGGGCATGTTGGTTCCATAACTTACAAATACCACACCATACCTCTCTACATATATTGGTTGTTGTGGACAGGTTGATCCTATCAAATTTATCCTTATACATGCCACTCATTTCTCCAATGTCTCATAATATGTGTATTATATCCTTAGGTAGACTTAATTTTAATACACATTGAACCATATTATTAGTCTCATGGTAATTCATGATGTGTTGGGGCACATTTTTCACCCTTAATAAATATATCATGCTTCAATTTTGATTGTGTTAATTCTTGTTACACTTTTTCTAGATCAACTTTTACCATTGAATAATTTTATCTCCTTCCTAATTGAGCCTCTAATCTCAACTCCATTTCTAACACTTTTAAAAAGGTTTTAAATACATTTAAATCCGTGGAATCTATATGCAAAGGGAAATGCAAGTGATCTATAAATCAATCCTAAATCGGAGAAGATAAATCCTACTTACACTTTTAATTGTTGATACATTAGATATTTGGGGTCATGATGAATATGGATCTGTTAAACCTAACCAATGGATATCTTACAACAATAAAATCACTAGGGAGGGTTCCAAAGCCTCCAATCATGTAAAACTATGTAGTACCCCTAGTTAGGTCCTATGTTTTCATATTCACTATGTATAATGAAAAATAAAGCAAAATCTAATCTAGTGCTCACCAAAGCTTGTGGAACAAAGTGGGGGTAATAAAAATAAAATTAATATGCATAGAAGATATATACTCATGTCAATGTATATGAAATACTAATTCATGGGATATAAGTAAAAATGTAAATCTATCTACTCTTATAAAAAAGGAGTAAAGCTAGGAATACTTATCTTTGAAGACAAAATCATTGAGCCTCAATCTCTTCCTTAAGCAAGGTGATTAACAAGAGGTTGTTGTGGTATGTAAGGATAATAAAGAGAAGTCAACTCTAGGATACACAACCTATCTATGCATCCAAAAGACTTCTCCACAAGATAATATTTGTATCTCCAAATAAAGTGTTAAAACACTAAGCTATGATCCTCAAGTAGAATGGTGGATAATTAGATGCACAATATAATATTCATCCTCTTCTCTTCCTAAATAAATGATGTAATGAGTGTGTATATATAATTAAATCTAATCCTAAACCTTTCCAAACATTTAGCCAATAGGGTCGACCCAATCAACTCTATATTGTTATTGACAAAAACAAATTAGATCTTGGTTTAGTTGGGCAGAGGCCAACCTAGACACTAAATACGTTTTATCAATTATAGTATAGGGTCTATGGGGATGAAAATGTAATGTAAACTATTGGAAAGGGGTTTTAGTCTAGGGAAGGGCTAATGAAGGGAAAAAATGACTTAGAGGAGGGTGAAAAAGAGGAGGCAAAGCTTAGGGGAATGTTTTTATGAGATGGTTGTGTAGATAGCAAGTGAAGGTAAAGGGAAAACATTCATGTGAAGTACCAATAGCTTACCCACCCCTTTCTTAGTGCACCTTTAAGGTGTGCACTCAGAGAGATTGAGACTCAATGGATTCCTACAAGAGATAAAGCATTAGTAATTGATCAAGTTTGAAAATAGTATGTCTATACATATGCCCCAATCAAATCTCATCACATGTCACTTAGGTACAACATGGGATGGTGATTCAAGAAAAGAACATAGAGACACACAATTTTGAATCTAAATAAATTTTAGTAAGTAGAAAATAAGATAAATGAAAGGACTTAATTGAAAAATAAATACCTTTACTTACATTAGTGATGTAGATAAATAATGAGATGCAATAAATGTGAAGATGTCCAATGTAGAGAATAGTAGGCAAACCTATATAAATTAGTGAAAAAGACCAAAAACCTTTTTTTTTGAAAATATACATGTAATATGTGAAAAGATTCTTTAAAAATGTTAGGATTATATAACATCTTATGATTCAAAAAAAGATCGAGTAGAAATAATGATATAGTCAAAAGATAGAATCTGGTGGTAAATATTTGAAAGGTAAATAATTTTGAATAGGAAAAATTAATAGGGTGAAAAATAATTCATTCATTATTTTTACTATTCTAAGAAAACAAAGCTCTGAGAGACATAGTGTGAGACCAAAGATTCATCATGATGAGGAGATGCATAGTGGCTGTAGTGAGTGCAACACAAGTAAGCAATTGTGAATATCAAATTCTTGAGTATTTTTATTTGAAATTGAGCTAAACATAGAAAATTGATAGATAGGAAAATTATAGGAACCAAAATTAATCCTAAGAAATTTTGAGGTAGACTACGGGTAGAATGGGATACTAGGTAAGAAGTTGGACCAATAAATACCTAAGGCATTTATGGCAAATGGTCAAAAATTTATCATTGTGAAGGAACAGAGTTGATTACATTGACTTAGTTTATAATTCAAGAAAAAAGTAAGGGGTTGACTGTGTAATAATGGGTTGATTCATTATTCTAAGGGAAGGTCAACTACGTAGTAGTGGCCTGACTTAGTTTGTAATGAGGAAAAGGTCAACTGCATACCAAAGGGCCAAATTAGTTGGTAGAAGAGGGTTGATATAGTCTAGAAAATGGGACCGATTATGTGGCATAGGGCCAATTCAATATGATAAAGATAAAGGATGGCTGATTTAGTATAAAATAGGATGATCTAGTTGAAAATGATAAAGGTTGATTTAGTATTGAAGATAAGGTACAAGGACAATTTAGTATTAAATAGGCCAATTGTGTAGGAAAATGAGAAACATGAGAAAACAAATAAAATCAACTGATTAAGTAGTTAATTTGTGAATTTTAAATAATGTATTTTGATTATTTATGACATGGATATATGATATATCTTTTTTTGTTTGATATTTTATAGAGATACCAAAGATATTGGCACCTAATCGATGCATCATGGCTACTAGATTTACTAGATTAGTTGAGTGATGTGGATAGAAAATGATCAGTTGTATTGGGCTTCAGAGGCATCATGGAGATGAGGTAAATCCCATTGAGTGTCGATCTTTTTGTCATGTTCTTTGGAGCATGAAAATATTTGATCAACACTTTATGATGAGTGGTTGATGGGGATACCATTGAGGTGGGTATCACACTAGATGATATCCACACATTACTTGGACTACCTATAGATAGGACAACAATGATCACTGACACATCAAAGTATCTTGATGAGAGACGATCACTAGCTTAGTGGGTGACATGCTCAAATAGGATATACCCTGAATTAAGGGTGATCTTATTTGATGTTTGTTGAGCAAATTTGACTTTTAGGTCAAATTGGGACCCCTATAGGTAAAAACTTGAATTTTATATTTTTTATGGGTCTAATGCATATTTAAAAAGTTGTTTTATAGGTTAATTGATTTCATTTAATGTTATTCTAGCCTTGGTCCTTAGTTATTTTAGTCCCTTTAGTCATTTTGAGGTCAAAAAAGGGGTATTTAATGAGTTATACAAATTTATTAGGAAGTGTGAAGGTTCTAAAATATAATATCACCTCTTATGTGTCCCAATAAATCTTAATCAACTAACATAACTTAAAGGTGGTAGGTTCTTCAAAATAAAGGGTAGTTTTCTTGAGGAAAAAGGTGAGTTTGGCACTTGTACAGCTCATGGGGAAGTGTCACACATGAGAGAAGATCATGGTATGTGTCTTAATATTCCCAAAGCTCAAATACATGTTTTAAGTACTCTATAAGTTCCATTTTTTTCCCAAAACCATTCTTCTTCTTTTCACCCTTCTTGGCAAGTAAAAGCAGTCTTTAGGTTTGTACTTGGTATGGCCAGCAGAGGAGGTTTCAAATAAAATGCCTTGGGGAGGCTAAATTAAAACTTATAGACCTTAATTTACATATAAATATTTTAAATAATTTTTTCCTTTTCTTCATGAACCACCTCATTAATTTGAGTGTACTTTTTTGCATATTATTTCATGTACTCTATAGGTTTTGCTCTATTTTGGACAAGTCTGTATGAACCACTTATTGAAGATGATTTTAGATTATGTTTCCTAATTATCTAATTATATATATGGTTTTTGTCATGTTTCAAGTTGATTTTATGGTCCAAATAACTCACTTTGTAGGAAAGTGTCACCATGTGAGGTTTTAGTCAAAGATCTTTGTTTATAGAGTGTTTAGTTCTCAGAGGAAGATTCATAGGAATGTGATGTGATGTTTCCCATATATTAATGCCACATTTATCATTATCCCCTCATTTATAGTCTCATAACACCATGTTTGGATCAAGTGTTTAGTCTTATTAAGTTCATAGCCAATTTTTTGTTCAATTTCACGTGCAACCATATTGGTCACATGTGTAGAACATGTTTAGTTTGTTCATGGAATTTTATTAGAGGAATCAATAGTTTGATATGTGTTCAGAATCATGAACCAACAATAAAAACCCAAGTAACACAATATAAATCATAGGAAGACAATCAATATAACACTTCTATAATCATCTGCCATTAATGCACCTATAGGTTCCTTCATGGGGATCAATCATGTTGAAAAGCGAGTATCTAAGTTAACCAATATTTTTATGATAAGATAATTATACTTGAAACCTTTATAAGGGATTAAAATTCATTAAATTTCATAAACCTTTTATGTTGTTGTAAGTTCCCTCACTGCCTATATAGTGAAATACACACCTACAACCATTATAAATGATTGTGACATCAGTAGAGATATGAGGGTCTTTGAATGAAGAGGATTGGAAAGGTTTGAAACTTATTGAGGTCATGGTATGGTTGTAAAATCATGGAAGAATTTTTTGAATTGATAATTTGATAGACAAAGTTGAGAATCACTTCCAAAAACAAGATGACTATTTCAAGTCTTTTGTCTCTAAAATTACAAAATAGAGGTCCAAGAAGGTTTTGTGGACATCATATGACAAGGCTAGGAGGACATTTGAGGAATTATAATGGTTTGGCATTGTATCCTATAACATAAATAAGGACTTTTAAAAGTTTGGAGAGCAAAGAGTTAATGGAGATTGGTTTTTGGAGACCCCAAGGTTGCCTAAAAGACACTGAAAACAATCATTGTTATATACAGTTTGAATCAAGAACCTTCTCCATCTAATAATTAAAACTAGACCTTGCCACTTGTCTGAGTTTTTCCAAATGGTTGAAAATATAAATTATGAAATATATATCATCTAAAGGGGATAGTATAATGTGTTTAGTCCCCATGAAACACCTACAAGGGTCCTTCTAGTAAGGAATGTGCACCTACAAGTAACTATGTTTGATTGTGTTAATAGTGAGCAGGATTAAGGTCTAAGGTGATGGTATAAAGACTGCTCAAGGTGAACTAATGATTTAGAATCAATGTTAGATGGTCATGAAAACTTAATAATGTGCACCTACAATGAACTATGTTTGATTGTCTAATATAGTGGGCTAGAGACCTTGAGGATAGTTTTCACTCTAAGCACAAAATGAGAAAGTTCAGTTATAAATTGGTGTATATAGATTTAAAAAGGTCTTGAATAACCATGTTAAATTCCAAACTAAGAAAATATGCACCTATAGGACCCCACAGTCAATTGTAGTTGACTGTGAGGCGGCAAAGAATAAACAAGCTGAGTTATTAAGTTGGATAAGACATGAATATGAATCATATGGGACTAAAAAAATGAAATATGACTCTAGAGGAAGTATAGGAGTTAGGTAACACTATATTTTAATTCAGGACATGCATTTACACCTACAAGTGTGATGTTTTGAGAAAACACAGTCAAGAATTAGAAGGTAGCCTTAAGAGTTCAAGTGTGTGAGGAGTTCATGAGAGGTTAGAGGGATAAGTGGGGAATTTAATAACTTAATTATCATCATGATGGCATAATAAATCCTTAATATAATTTAAAATAAGAAATTAGAAGATATCAATCAATAAAACGCAGTCTATTCCTTGAAACCCTACACAGTCCTTTTGCCTAGAAACCAGTTTTGGAACTTTAGGCTTTGGAAGGTCATATGAGATGAAAAAGAGATAAAATTTTGTCCAAAGGTTAATTAAAACCTATATAAAATCATGAAATACTTTTTTTTCCTAGAAAAATAGGGGAATCTCCCTATATTTTGTCTTAGATAGAGGGCACTTCCCTAGGTGCACAAAACGTGCAACTTTGAGGAAGGAAGATTAAATGGTAGACCAAAAGCACATGGAACCCTTGAATATGGTGTGATGAGTCAAAATACATATATTAAAATAATTTAAATCAATCATAAAGGAGTGAAGCTTAACAGGGTATCCTAAACCCTCAAATTTACAGTCAAACTGACAAGACCAACATTAGGCCTAGAGGCCAAAATAAAGGTCACTCTCACTTGTAACATTGGAAAAGAATTCTAATTCATTTGGGTATGTCCATTGAATCATAATAGAGGTGTTTAATCTGGTGAAATAAAAATAAAACCAACATGGAGGCCTAAAACACCAACGGTTGTAGGCAAGACATTGGGCATGGTCTAGCCTTGTGCCCAAATAAGAGGTTAGTTGCACTTATTGATCTGGGAAACAATTCAAGCGACATTTCAGGTGATGGGTCTATCCCAATTGATGATATAACTTTCGAGAGCCATAACTTTTGCACCGTAGCTCTAATTGACTCACCGTTTGAACTGTTGGAAAGCTAAGAAAGAGGAGAATGTAGTGAGATGGTATGGAATTTTCTTAATGAATTTTTACCCCCAAAAATCCAATAGGAGTGCCCCAAATTTAAATTTTAGTAAGGCAGTCTAAAAATAGTAATTCCTCATTTTCTGTATTGTTGTAAATCATGGAATTCAAACCAATTCATCTACCTTGAGATTAGTGACCTTCCATATCCTCCCCCCACCTTCAAAACATGTATAAATGAAGATGTAACCCAAAATGGAAATTGTACATCTCTTCTCAGAGATAAGCATATGTTTGGGTCTACAAATTTTATCAATAAAACATCTCTTCTCAGTAATAGCATTATTTAAATTGTCTTGTTTTGGTTTCTTGAATTATCTTTCAACTAAAGCTTTTTGAGTTTTGGATCAATGGTATTAGAGTGGTTTGTATTTAGAGTGTATGATCCTAAGGATGAGGTTAGATTACAATAAGCTTGGGTGGAAAATAAAACCAATAGACTATCCACCTATTCGCTCTAAACGACTTCAAATGGCAAACAACACCGAGACATCCGATCCTTTCAAGGAAATGGTGAATGAAGCCCTCTAATAATAGCAAGCATAGATGTTAAAACAATTTTCTCAAATTCTCCAACAAATCTTGATGGGAAATTTTGGCTCCTCATTCGCACCCGCACATCCTTTAAGTGCCCCAACACCCTTCAAGGTTCAGGTGAATTTTGATATCCCTACATTTGAAGGCAAAATCAATATTGATGTAGTAGAAAATCAGTTGGATCAATTGTCATCTTATTTTTTTGTAAATAAATTCCCTGATAAAGAGAAGATCACTTTTGCTCTTTTGAAAGCATCATTGCCTATCAAAAATTGGTGGGAAGTGTACAAAAAGAGATTCAGTGAAAATGATATTGGCCTTGAGATGGAACCTACCTAGGATGATTTTATAGAAGTTGTAAAGAAAGAATACTACCCCATTGGAGCATATGATGATCTATATATAGAGTGGCAACAACTTCACTAAGGTAAGGAATAGTCTGTTCAAGATTACACTGACATTTTTCATTCTCTATCTGTGAGATTGGGAATCCAAGAAAGTGAGAACACAAGGTTCTCAAATACTATGGTGGATTACAATGGTACATATGAGGAGAAATGGAACTCTTTAATTTGGAAAACCTTGGTGAAGCATACAAGTTCATAGTAAAGATTGATCAAAAGCATGGAACAATGAATATGAAGAGTCAGCCTTCAAAATGGAAAAGTGACAAAGAAGGTCAAACATGAGGCCAAAATTGGAAGAAATAAAAGACTGGGAAGTGGTGTGATTATCAAAAATATGAAACTCACTCCAAAGAAGAATGTCGAGCCATCAAGTCCCTACTTTCTGAGTCACAATCCTCAACATCCACTGCTCTACCTCATACAGACCCTGCAGTCAAAGATGATGAAGAAGAGATTATAGATGATGATCTCAAAGCCATTATTGCTTCATCATGGACCCATAAGGAGAGGCTAGATGACAAGGAAAGGTTGTTTCACTCTAAATTATGGGTGAAAGGTAAGCCTCTGCATTTCATTGTTAATAGTGGAAGTCAAAAGAATTTAATCTCTGCTAATGTTGTGAAAATACTAAATATGTCCATGCAACCTCACCACAAGCCATACAGTATTGGATGGTTGAGTCTAGAGAGAAACCTCTATGTCATGCACCAATGTCTTCTCTCATATGCAATATAACCTTTCCAAGATGAAGTATTATGTGATGTGGTCAATCTAGATGTTTATGATGTACTCTTTGGTCAGCCATTCATGTATGATCGACATGGCATCTATGAATCAAGAACTCAAAGGATTACTCTCACTCTTGGAACATGGTGCTACAAGGTACTAGAGGTACCACCTTCTACATTTGTCTCTTTGATTAGTGCCAAAAAATTTGTTCTCACAGTGGTCAAGCCACAAGAATCCAAAAGGGTTGATGTTGCAGTCCTGAATACACAAAAAATACAATAATAGAATCAAATAGATATCAAGCTGAAGAAGTTCAGAGCCTTCCATCCATAGACTAATGGTTAGATAGAAATGGTGAACAATTGAGCCCTGCACAATTCCATAAATCCAAGTCCATTCCAAGTTTGCATTAGGAATCAAATCAAAGTACAACTACCACACTTGATGAAAAATATTGATGCAATGGGGACCATTGCTTCTCAAGGAGGGAGGAATGATCTGGGCAACAATTCAGGTGATGGGTCTATCCTAATTGATGATGGAACTTCCAGGAGCCATAACATTTGTACCGTAGCTCCGATTGACTCACCGTTTGAACCGTTGGAAAGCTAAGAAAGAGGAGAATGTGGTGAGATGGCATGAGATTTGCTTAGTTAGGTTTGATCCCTAAAATCCCAATGGAAGTGCCCTAAATTCTAATTTTAGTAGTGCAATCTAAAAATAGTAAGTTTCTAAAAATAGTAATTCCTCGAATTTTGTATTGTTGTAAATCATGGAAGTCAAACCAATTCATCTCCCTCAAGATTAGTGACCTTACACATCCTCCCCATACCTTAAAAACATGTATAAATGAAGATGTAACTCAAAATGTAAATTATACATCTCTTCTCAAAGATAAGCATATGTTTGGGTCTGCAAATTTTATCAATAAAACATCTCTTCTCAGAGATAGCATTATTTGAATTGTCAAGTTTTCATTTCTTGAATTATCTTTCAACTAAAGATTTTTTAGTTTTGGATCATTGGTATCATATTATTTTGTATTTCGAGTGTATGATCTTGAGAACAAGGTTAGATTACAGGAAGCTTAGGTGGAAAATAGAACCAGTAGACTATCTACCTAATCTCTCCAAATGACTTCAAATGGTGGAAAACACTGAGACATTCGATCCTTTCAAGGAAATGGTGAATGAATCCCTCAAATAGAAACAAGTTTAGATGCTAAAAAAAATCACTCAAATTCTCCAACAAATCTTGATGGGAAATTTTGGCTCCTCATCCATACCCCCACATCCTTCAGTGCCCCAACACCCTTCAAGGTTTAGGTGAATTTTGATATCCCTACATTTGAAGATAAAATCATTGCTAATGAAGTAGAAAATTAGTTAGGTCAATTATCATCTTATTTTTCTATAAATAAATTCACTGATAAAGATAAGATCACTTTTTCTCTTTTGAAAGCATCATTCCCTATCAAAATTAGTGGGAAGTGTACAAAAAGAGATTCAGTGCAGTTGATATTGGCCTTGAGATGGAACCTACTTGCGATGATTTCATAGAAGCTATAAAGGAATAATACTACCCCATTAGAGCATATGATGATCTATATATAGAGTGGCAACAACTTTGCCAAGGTAAGGAACAGTCTGTTCAAGATTACACTAACATTTATCATTCTCTATCTATGAGATTGGGCATCCAAGAAAGTGAGAAACATAAGGTTCTCAAATACCGTGGTGGACTACAATGGAACATATGGGGAGAAATGGAACTCTTCAATTTGGAAACCCTTGGTGAAGCATACAAGTTTGCAGTAAAGATTAAGTATAAGTATGGAAGAATGAATATGAAGAGTCAGCCTTCAAAATGGAAAAGTGACAAAGAAGGTCAAACACGAGGCCAAAATTGGAAGCAAGGAAAGACTGAAAAGTGGTGTGATTATCACAAATATGGAACTCACTCCAAAGAAGAATGTCGAGCCATCAAGTCCTTGCCTTCTAAGTCACAATCCTCAACATCCACTACTCTACCTCATACAGACCTTGTAGTCAAAGAGGTTAAAGATGAGATTATAGATGCTGAGCCCAAATCCATTGTTGCTTTAGCACGGACCCATGAGGAGAGGCTAGATGACAACAAAAGGTTGTTTCACTCTAAATTTTGGGTGAAAGGTAAGCCTCTGCATTTCATTCTTGATAGTGGAAGTCAAAAGAATTTAATGCTTGCTAATGTTGTGAAAATCCTAAATCTATCCATGAAGCCTCACCCAAAGCCATATAGTATTGGATGGTTGAGTCCAGGCAAAAACCTCCATGTCACCCACCAATGTCTTCTCTCATATGCAATAAAACCTTTTCAAGATGAGGTCTTATGTGGTGTGGTCAATCTAGATGTTTGTTATGTACTCTTTGGTTAGTGATTCATGTATGATTGACATGGCATCTATGAATTAAGAACTCAAAGGATTACTCTCACTCTTGGAACATGGAGCTATAAGGTACCAGAGGTACCACCTTCTACATTTGTCTCTCTAATTAGTGCCAAGAAATTTCTTCTCATGGTGGTCAAGACACAACAATCCAAAAAAGTTGATGTTGTAGCCTTGACTACATAAACAACACAATAATAGAAGCAAATAGATATCAATCTGAAGAAGTGCACGGCCTTCCATCCATAAACTGATGGTCAGATAAAAATGGTGAACAATCGAGCCTCGCATAGTTCCATAAATCACAGTCCATTCTAAGTTTGCATCAGAAATTAAATCAAAGTACAACTACCACATTTGATGACAAATATTGATGCAATGGTGACCATTGCTTTTCAAGGAGGGAGGAATGATTCAGGCAAAAATTCAGGTGACGGGTCTATCCCAATTGATGATGGAACTTCTGGGAGCCATAACTTTTGTACCGTAGCTCTAATTGACTCACTGTTTGAACCGTTGGAAAGCTAAGAAAGAAGAGAATGCGGTGAGATGGCATGTGCTTTGATTGATGAAGTTTGACCTTAAAAAACCCAATGGAAGTGCCCCAAATTTAAATTTTGGTAGTGAAGTCTAAAAGTAGTAAGTTTCTAAAAATAGTAATTCCTTAAATTTTTTATTATTGTAAATCATGGAAGTCAAACCAATTCATATCCCTCAATATTGGTGACCTTCCAAATCCTCTACCCACCTTCAAAATATGTATAAATGAAGATTTAACCTGAAATGGAAATTGGACATCTCTTCTCAGAGATAAGCATATGTTTGGGTCTGCAAATTTTATCACTAAAACATCTCTTCTCAGAGATAGCATTGTTTGAATTGTCTTATTTTGGTTTCTTGAATTAGCTTTCAACCAAATATTTTTGAGTTTTGGATCAATGGTATCAGAGTGGTTTGTCTTTAGAGTTTATGATATTGAGGACAAGATCAGATTACAGGAAGCATGGGTGGAAAATAGAACCAACAGACTATCCACCTATTCACTCCAAATGACTTCAAATGGTGGACAACATCGAGACATCCGATTATTTCAAGGAAATGGTGAATGAATCCCTCCAACATCAGCAAGCATAAATGCTATAAAAAATCACTCAAATTCTATAACAAATCTCAATGGGAGATTTTGGCTCCTCATCTGCACCCCCACATCCTTTCAGTGCCCCAACACCCTTCAAGGTTCAGATGAATTTTGATATCCATACATTTGAAGGCAACATCAATGCTGATGTAGTAAAAAATTGGTTGGATCAACTGTCATCTCATTTTTTTATAAATAAAATCACCAATAAAGAGAAGATCACTTTTGCTCTTTTGAAAGCATCATTACCTGTCAAAAATTAGTGAGAGGTGTACAAAAAGAGATTCAGTGTAGATGATATTGGCCTTGAGATGGAACCTACATGGGATGATTTCATAGAAGTTGGAAAGGAATAATACTACCCCATTGAAGCATATGATGATCTGTATATAGAGTGGTAATAACTTCACCAAGGTAAGGAATAGTCTATTTTAGATTACACTGACATTTTTCATTCTCTATTTGTGAGATTGGGCATCCAAGAAAGTGAGAAACACACGGTTCTCAAATACCGTGGTGGACTAGAATGGTACATACGGGGAGAAATAGAACTCTTCAATTTGGAAACCCTTGGTGAGTTCAATTTGGAAACCCTTGGTGAAGCATACAAGTTCATAGTAAAGATTGAGTAGAAGCATGGAAGAATGAATATGAAGAGTTAGCCTTCAAAATGGAAAACTGACAAAGAAGGTCAAACACGAGGCCAAAATTGGAAGCAAGGAAAGATTGGGAAGTGGTGTGATTATCACAAATATGGAACTCACTCCAAAGAAGAATGTCAAGTCATCAAGTCCCTAATTTTTTAGTCACAATCCTTGACATCCACTGCTCTACCTCATATAGACCCTACAATCAAAGAGGTTGAAGAAGAGATTATAGACGCTGAGCCCAAAGCCATTGTTGCTTCATCATGGACCCATGAGGAAAGGCTAGATGACAAGGAAAGGTTGTTTCACTCTAAATTATAGGTGAAAGGTAAGCCTCTACATTTCATTCTTGATATTGGAAGTTAAAAGAATTTAATCTCTTTTAATGTTCTGAAAAGCCTAAATCTGTCCATGAAGCCTCACCCAAAGCCATATAATATTGGATGGTTGAGTCCAGGGAGAAACCTCCGTGTCACCCACCAATGTCTTCACTCATATGAAATAAAACCTTTCCAAGATGAGGTCTTATGTGATGTGGTCAATCTAGATGTGTGTGATGTACTCTTTGGTCAACCATTCATATATGATCAACATGGCATCTATGAATCAATAATTCAAAGGATTACTCTCACTCTTGAAACACGATGCTACAAGGTACTAGAAGTACCACCTTCTACATTTGTCTCTCTGATTAGTGCCAAGAAATTTGTTCTCATGGTGGTCAAGCCATAAAAATCCAAAAGGGTCGATGTTGCAACCCTAACTACATAAACAACACAACAATAAAATCAAATAGATATCAAGTTGAATAAGTTCATGGCCTTCCATCCATAGACTGATGGTTAGATAAAAATGGTGAACAATTGAGCCCTACATAGTTCCATAAATCATAGTCCATTCCATGTTTGCATCAGGAATCAAATCAAAGTACAACTAACACACTTGATGACAAATATTGATGCAATGGGGACCATTAATTCTCAAGGAGGGAGGAATGATCTAGGTAACAATTTAAGTGACAATTCAGGTGATGGGTCTATCCCAATAGATGATGGAACTTTTGGGAGCCATAACATTTGCATCGTAGCTCTAATTGACTCACCATTTAAACTATTGGAAAGCTAAGAAAGAGGAGAATGTGGTGAGATGGCATGAGCTTTTCTTGATAAAGTTTGACCCCTAAAAACCCAATGGAAGTGCCCCAAATTTCAATTTTAGTAGTGTAGTCTAAAAATAGTAAGTTTTTAAAAATAGTAATTCCTCAAATTTTGTATTATTGTAAATCATGGAAGTCGAACCAATTCATCTTCCTCGAGATTGGTGACCTTCCACATCCTCCCCCCACCTTAAAAAAATGTATAAATGAAGATGTAACTCAAAATGGAAATTGGACATCTCTTCTCAGAGATAAGCATATGTTTGGGTCTACAAATTTTATCAATAAAACATCTCTTCTCAGAGATAGCATTATTTGAATTTTTTTTATTTTGGTTTCTTGAATTATCTTTCAACCAAAGCTTTTCAATTTTTGGATCAGTGGTATCAAAGTGGTTTGTCTTTAGAGTGTATGATCCTGAGGATGAGGTCATATTACAGGAAGCTTGGATGAAAAATAGAACTAGTAGAGTATCCACCTATTTGCTCCAAATGACTTCAAATGGCAGACAACACTGAGACATCTGATCCTTTTAAGGAAATGGTGAATGAAGCCCTCTAATAGTAGCAAGCATAGATGCTACAACAATTCACTCAAATTCTCCAACAAATCTTGATGGGAAATTTTGGCTCCTCATCTGCACCACCACATCCTTCCAGTGCCCCAACACCCTTCAAGGTTCAGGTGAATTTTGATATCCCTACATTTGAAGGCAAAATCAATGTTACTATAGTAGAAAATTGGTTTGATCAATTATCATCTTATTTTTCTATAAATAAATTCACTGATAAAGAGAAGATCACTTTTACTCTTTTGAAAGCATCATTGCTTGTCAAAAATTGGTGAGAAGTGTACCAAAAGATATTTAGTGCAGATGATATTAGCCTTGAGATGGAACCTACCTGGGATGATTTCATAGAAGCTATAAAATAAGAATACTACCCCATTGGATCATATGACGATCTGTATATAGAGTGGCAACAACTTCACCAAGGTAAGGAATAGTCTGTTCAAGATTACACTGACATTTTTCATTCTCTATCTGTGAGATTAGGCATCCAAGAAAGTGACAAACACAAGGTTATCAAATACTGTGGTGGACTACAATGGTACATACGGGGAAAAATGGAACTCTTTAATTTGGAAACCCTTGGTGAAGCATACAAGTTCACAGTAAAGATTGAGTAGAAGCATGGAAGAATGAATACAAAGATACAGCCTTCAAAATGGAAAAGTGACAAAGAAGGTCAAATACGAGGCCAAAATTGGAAGTAAGGAAAGACTGGGAAGTGGTGTGATTATCACAAATCTAGAACTCACTTCAAAGAAGAATGTCGAGCCATCAAGTCCCTGCTTTCTAAGTCACAATCCTCAACATCCATTGCTCTACCTCATATAGACCTTGTAGTCAAAGAGGTTGAAGAAGAGATTATAGATGCTGAGATCAAAGCCATTATTTCTTCATCATGGACCCATGAGGAGAGGCTAAATGACAAGGAAATGTTGTTTCACTTTAAATTATGGGTAAAAGGTAAGCCTCTGCATTTCATTCTTGATGGTGGAAGTCAAAAGAATTTAATCTCTGCTAATGTTGTTAAAAGCCTAAATCTATCCATGAAGCCTCACCCAAAGCCATACAGTATTGGATGGTTGAGTCTAGGGAGAAACCTCTGTGTCACCCACCAATGTCTTCTCTCATATGCAATAAAACCTTTCCAAGATGAGGTCTTATGTGATGTATTCAATCTAGATGTTTATGATGTACTCTTTGGTCAGCCATTCATGTATGATCGACATGGCATCTATGAATCAAGAACTTAAAGGATTACTCTCACTCTTGGAACATGATTTTATAGGGTACCAGAGGTACCACCTTCCACATTTATCTCTTTTATTAGTGCCAAAAAATTTGTTCTCATGGTGGTCAAGCCATAAGAATCCAAAAGGGCTAATGTTACAGCCTTGAATACACAAATAACACAACAAAAAAAGCAAATAGATATCAAGCTAAATAAGTTCATGGCCTTCAATCCACAAACTGATGGTCAGACAAAAATGGTGAACAATCGAGCCCTGCACAGTTCCATAAATCATAGTCCATTCCAAGTTTGCATTGAGAATCAAATCAAAGTAAAACTACCACACTTGATGAAAAATCTTGATGCAATGGGGACCATTGCTTCTCAAGGAGGGAGGACTGATCTGGGCAATAATTCATGTGATGGGTCTATCCCAATTGATGATGGAACTTCTGGGAGCCATAACTTTTACATCATAGCTCCAATTGACTCGCAGTTTGAACCGTTAGAAAGCTAAGAAAGAGGAGAATGTGGTGAGATGGAATGAGCTCCACTTGTTGAATTTTCCAGCCAAAAACCCAATTTAATTGCCCCAAATTTTAATTTTAGTAGTGCAGTATAAAAAAAAAGCTTCTAAAAATAGTAATTCCTCAAATTTTGTATTATTGTAAATCATGGAAGTCGAACCAATTCATCTCCCTCGAGATTGGTGACCTTCCACATCCTTGCCCCACCTTAGAAACATGTATAAATGAATATTTAACCTAAAATTGAAATCGTACATCTCTTCTCAAAGATAAGCATATGTTTGGGTCTACAAAGTTTATTAATAAAACATCTCTTCTTAGAGATAGCATTATTTGAATTGTCTTGTTTTGGTTTCTTGAATTATCTTTCAACCAAATATTTTTGAGTTTTGGATCACTTATATCATTAAATATGAGATATGAATTATTGAAACATGGTAATAAGGTCACTAAATTTATGTTAAAACATTAAAATTATATTTAAATCCATAAAAAACCATTTTTTAAGCTCAAAACCCACTCAGACTTGAAGGGAAGGGAAGGAGAAGCTCGATAAGGTGATTTCAAGTGTTCATATCTCTATTGGTGCTTTGCATGGGAGATATAAAGGTTTAGGGATGTTGATGATGGTCTTGAATTATGAATTTATGAAATTTTTTTGAATTTTGGATGTCCCATATTTATGAACAAACCTTAAGAGTGGAAACAAGCTAAAACCCTTGCAAACCCTTGTTATTGATTAGTTTGGAGAAATTGAATTGGATAGCTGATCTAATGGAATAGTTTGACTAGGATTATGATTGGACATTTAAAAGGACTCCCTCAATCTACTCCCCATGATTTTTGGTTGTACAAACAAGGTGAAAAATAGGGTGTTTTTTACCATTTTATGTGTTTTACAAGCTACATGAGGTTTCAAGAGGTGAAATCAAGTTTGGGTAGAATATTTAAAAATTTATAACTCCTTATGGTCATTTAATTTCAATAAAAACTCTTAAGTGTCCAAGCTAGAGCTCTCATCTCAGCCAGTCAAATATGACATGGTGAACAAACTAGTGAGAAGGGTAGAAATATTCAAGTGAGGAGATTTTAAGGTGTCCTTGATGATTATAAGGAAATGGAGGGTCTTGAAAGGTTTCATCCACTCCATCCCATGGATTTTCATGAGAAAATAATGCCTTTTTGGAATCTAAGTGTGTAGGGTACATAAAAGAGGAGTTTTCTTGACAATAGATAATGTTATCTCATTTTGGAATGATTTCAAAGGACTAAGACTACAACAAATACATGAAGAGGCATGTATAAAATCCATCCCCTTCATTCCAATCATCAAACCTATCCCTAATTATTTTTTCAATGTTCAAATAGGTCCAAATCATGAAGGTAGTTTTATGAGCTAGAATGAAGAACCTTATGCCACTTTGCAAGAG
Organism: Torreya grandis; assembly: GCA_037957365.1. NCBI lineage: Eukaryota > Viridiplantae > Streptophyta > Pinopsida > Cupressales > Taxaceae > Torreya > Torreya grandis. Next base: position 504,771 of record JARHVA010001685.1, on the reverse strand, counting down.
TTTGATGACTTAGATGGACACTTGGGATTATTGACCTTGCATATTTCATCCCATATCCTCTTCTCATACACAATTAACTAATTCTCTTATCTTTAAAAGTGTCCTTGTGACCCTTGGACTTCTCTTTTCTCCTCTCTCTCTCTCTTAAGTTCTATAAGAACTATCCATTTTAGCCATTATAACTTATGTTACACCTGATTATGGTGAAGCCCTACTAATTTTCATAACATTTGATCAATAATATTACTAATTTTTACCTCTTCATGACTATTCTTAGTGTGTTTTACTTAAATGTTGAATCTTGCTTAGTCAAGACTATGGATTCCTTAACATGTCTCATTTTTCTATCCTATTTGAAATTAGAAAGCTTATTTTTGTAGGGCATATGAAGTGTTCTATGAAATGTCAAGGATTGAGTGAGTTAGTATTTTCATTACCACCATTCAAGGCCTCTTGTCTAGTCCTCCTAGCTTTTCACATTCATCCATAACCTCATAATGTAAGATTGATGTGAGAAGATGTAGATTGAAAGAGTGTATGTTTTGGTTAGTCATTTATTCTCATGTGTAACATGCTATTGGCTAGAGGTCATCATCTAATTTGGTGTATCACCTCCCTTAGAATAGTTTACTTTTAGTTATCTCTCTCCCTTTTCCCCCGAAAGTTTAAGTGTAGTTGTAATCCAAAATGGTACATTAAGGGAGCTATCCCTATCTAGAGATTCACCTCATCCTTAGGCTACTCACAAGCCTAGAAGTGTTTCCATTGTGCCACTTGGATGAGGAGATATTTACCATTTTCTCAAAGGGTACATATCCAAGTGAAAATAATGTCTATATTGGAAACATTATGAACATCTAGAAGGTAGTGATAGGACTTGTGATAGCATGATTGATGTGTCACAAATCAAACATCAAAGTACCACGTATCTGATAGCCTTGTATTAGTCTATACTAGATCAGGGAGCAGTCTACAATTTTTGTGCTATCATCTAGGTCCAACTCATGCATGATATGTATGGGAATTTTTATAGAGGGAATAATATCATGGGTTTTATTATTTTATTAAGTTCTTACATATATGAGAGGTTTCCCATGTATCAGCCAATTGGCTTTCCCTATATGATCGATGATAGGTTACCTTGAGTCATTAAGTGAAAATAGGATCATGTATCTCAATTAATGCCCCACATTATATATCTATAGACTATCACATGAGGAGAGATCATGTGGCATCCATATATACGCATTGCTATTGTATGGCCTAGTTGGTCAACTATTGCTACAAGGTTGGCATGGATGTAGATCACAGGCCACTACACCTCATAGGTAGATTTGCATATGGTGGCATACTTTCTAGGATAGTTTTTGCACCCATACCTAGTGGCCCCTCTAATAGTTCCTTCTTATTAGGCATGACATGCTAAATATCCAAGGGGGGGAAGAGGAGGAGAAGCACCAATAGAGATACTAGTAATTAGGCCATGGTTTGCTAAATCTTAGACTAGTTGAGCATGATAATAGGCAATAATAGATCCAATAGTGGGTGACACTATGGATGTGGATTTTGGCATACAATAGGCCCCATAATAGTATTAATAGTGACCACCATGGCCTCATCAAAAATGGATATACCATCGGTGAGATTAGGCACAAGGTAAGGGTTATAGCACAGAAGGACCCAACAAGTGCTCCAGGACATAATTGGTCTATAGAGGCACCTTTGAGGAGAGGTACATGACATGATTGAGTGGTGACTCCTAGCTTTTCACTATTGTGGAGGTGATCCATAGAGGATATTCTTAGTGGATGAGAAGATGGAGAGACCATGCTCGATAGGTGAGTAGATGGAGAGATGGTGATTGGTAACACCAGCATTGGTGAGAAATGTTTTAATTTGGTTTTAATTTCTTATATAGGACACTATTTATATTTTTATTATGGTAGATAGATGATTTTTTAGATATATATTTGATCTGATGTCTATCTAGTTTTGTTTTTGTATATTTATAGGCATAAGAGGTCATATGGGGAGCCCAGATAATGGCATCACATCATGACATTTTGGATAGGGTGCTGACACCATACAACCCCACCACTCTAGATGTTCTTATGGTACCATATTATCAACCCAAATGAGATGGTTTAGATTATTGGGAGAGGTTGTGAGGTAGCTTCAAGCATGCAAGGATGGTCTACAACCACTAATAGGGGTGGGAGAGGTAGAGGTACAGGCCTGGTAGGCCTTAGCATAAGGAGCAACACATATGGCTACTACTATCCATCTTGGATAGGTGCATGCCCAGGTGGCTAATTTATAGTGATAGGTAGTAGGTTTGAGATATTAGACTACCTCATTACAACTTAACATTTAGAGGGGACAATCTCAGGTATCTACAAGTAGCATAGCTAGGCCATAAGATAGGTAAGATGGAGCCTAGACTTAGAGTTTGAGTTGTTTGTATTTTACACTTTATATTGTACACGTGAGGGAGGGTATATATATATATATATATATATATATATATATATATATATATATATATATATATATATATTGATATTTTTATTGATCTCATGAGTTGTACTTGGTTGTGTATGCTGATGCAAGAATATATTTATTTCTAGCACATGTATTTAACTTTGGTTATATATGATATGTGAAACATATGTTTGAGTGTTTTCTTTTCTGGCATTATGTGATACATATGCGTGGTTAAAAATAAAAAGGAAAAAATGAATTGGAAAAGTATAATTAATCAAAAACAAATGTACTACACACTATATCAAGATGGGAAATGTGTAATAATGAAATATGACTAAATATAATAAACCAAAGATGGTAAAAAAGGGTAACAAATGTTTTTAAACCATGTAAAATATTTGCACCAAGTTAAAACAAGTAAAATCACACTATATCACTTTGGGAAGTATGAAAATAATGTAATAAAATAGAAGGTAAATGAAAGACCAAATGGTATAAAAAAAAAATTAAGTCAATCAATCATACTAAATCACATTAGGAAGTATAAAAAGAAATACAAAACTAAAAAATTAGATTAAATTGATCACACTAATTCAAACTGGGAATTATGAAAAAATTAGGAAAATAGTTGTAATCATGCATGCAATTAGAAAATAAGAAGATAAAAGTGAAATATTAATGAAGTAAGCATTAAGGATACTATAACAAGATGGGAAGCATTTCAATGACATATAACACATAATCAATCACTATTTATCTCAAATTTAACACATGTAATTTCATTGTGACTTGGGTATTGGAATATTTTGTGAGGAAGGTCTGGTCATATCCATGGTCTTACACTAAAACTCATAAAGGGAACACTAATTAGGTGGAAATAATTTTAGGAATTATTTTAAAAGGATGTTTTTAATGTGGTAATTTGTGAGGATGGCCTAGTCATATCCATGGTCTTACACTACAACTCACAAATGGCAATCCTAGGGGGGATGATCAGTTAACAAAACAATATTTCTCAAGGGGAAATATTAGGACTCTTATAAATGAAAGAGGGAATGTAAAAATCATAATGCAAGCATCTATTACAAAACCTTAGGAAACATGAGGCACACTAAGTACATAGAAAAGACACTAAATGGCTAGTGACCACAAAAATACAAAGGATACATGATCACAATAAGCACAAAGTTGTATAGGAAAATAAGTGATATAATACGATTGACTCATTTTGTTTATACGAATAATAAATTAAAATGTATCTACCTTCCCACAACATGTTCCCCATTCCTTAGGACCTCTCATAGAGCCATCGATCTACTATGAAGATTGGGTACTTGTGTGAGAAATTAGGTATCACTAAAAGATGTTTTTATTCTCCTTTCCTAATATACTAGCCTACTGCATTTCAATAGAGATCGACTATATCATGATTCCAACTATGGATTTTGAGATTCAATTAGGAAAAGGATATGTGTTATGAATCATGTCTTTTAGTGTGATTTGACTTTTGTGATGTGAATGTTGCCTTTTGTTTGAATGATTTGTCTTTTAAATATTTATGTATTTTAAAATTCCTTCTCCATATAGATTTGGAAAAAACAACATGAGGGATAAAAATGATACACATTAGTGAGCTTTAAACTTTTACTAAAGGAAGCCAAGTATCCAAAGACATGACTGACTAAACACTTAGGCTTTCCTAAGAACCAGTATGTTATCTCAAGTTTCAATCGTGTGTATGCTTAGTTTTCAAATGGAAAAAAAGAAATTTAGAGAGATCCAAAGTGGATTGGTGACAATAGGACTAAAATGAGATGAATTTTTTGCTAATTTATAATATGGTAAATAAGGATTACTAAGGGGAGTGAGGTTGGTATAACCAAGTCACAATAATAATTATCCATGTTGTTTGAGATAAGGTAGCAAAAAAACATGATAAAAGAGAAAGACATCCATGAAAAGTAATGAACTCATAAATATAAAAATGTAATCATGAAAATAATCCATAAGATAAAATGAGATAAATGAAACCATATGCAACACATAATGTGAAATAAAAAGATCCATGTGAAAGAGATAAGTGAAGTCAAATTTGACACATAGTCAAATGATATAATATATATATATATATATATAATTGGATCACAAGTATAATACAAAATCATAATGAAGAGTAAAGTGAAATAACACCATCTTAGGTTCATAAATACTGATAAATCTATCCATAAAATCTGATATATCTTTGTGAAGCTAGATCCTAATTGCAGTAAGAATCTCATCAATCTTTAGGGAAAGCTGTGAAAATACCTCTCATTGAATCTCCTCTAATAAAAACTTATGTATATTTGAAGGATCATGCTCATGAGGGATATCATGCATAGAATACTTAAGAAGATAAATAGGAATGGTATATATGGGACAAGGAGCCACTAATGGATAAAGAACCACAAGTAGAGGAAATACAGGTGGGGAAGTAGCCACAGGGGAATAAGGAAGAGACTTATTATGTGGATGACCTATGGTAAGAGAAATATTAGGTGAAATAATGGTCATAAGGTGATCTTAAATATGTTATAAGATGTGGTAATGATCGATGTGATGGGTACTGCATGAGTGCCAAACACAATAGACTTTACCATATTTTGGAATATTCTCAAGTGATAAATTGGGAGGAGGTATAACCTTATCTGTAGGCTGAGGAAAGGTAGGACATAATGTGTTATATATTTTTGAAGATTTTTATAATGGGTGGAAGAATGATTATTTATGCCACGAAAGTAACAGATACACTTGTTAGTAGACTTTTTGGGTCTACTAATAGGAGTAGAAGTAGAAGTTGGGGAAGGCTAGTATAACTAGAAATCGATAGTGTAATGACCATAAATTTTGTGAATATCATAGTAAGGTTGATAATCCCATTATGCAAATAGGGGATCAAGCTATATCAAATGAAGGACATCACCAAGGGGAGGTAGGGATGGTAGGGAGATTAGTTTAGGCTCGTCTGAAGGAGAATTAGAATCAAATATAGGATGAGGCTCAACTAAAGGTAGACTAGGAGTAGGAACCAGACTAAGCTTAGCTAAGGGAGAATTAGGATGTGTAAAGGGATTAAGGATGGTAGTAAACATCTATGGGGGAAATAGGCTATAGGGATCTAGGTATCTATATAAATGATAAGGTCTGGTCATATCATTATCCATGAGTATGCTCCTAAGAGGTTGTATCAAAATGGAGGTATGTCATGTGGGTGATCCATCTCTATCCTATGAACAAGAGGAATAATTATATAATTAAGAACCATACAAGCAATAATATAATAAGATGAATAAAAACACTAAAATAAATAAGAATGAGATCGAATAATCTCAACATCTCTAGCCTGGAGAAAAACTCCTATAAATGGATCATCATAAGTATAACCACCATCATAATCAGGTGTATGAAAGTTGATGTTGCAAATAGGTATGACATTTTCATCATAAGTGGCGTGATGAATATAATGTTAAGTATTGGTTAATACCATAGGTTTATCATTGATACGTGGTTGATGGGAATACGAATTCAAAGGTGGTGGAAGTTAGGAAATTAGATGGGGGGATAAATCTAAAGTTTTGATCTTGAGGTTGATTTCATTAATCTCATCATCATTGTAATCTAAGAGGTTAGGTGGTATGTTCTTGATGAGTTTAGGGTGACCATAATAACCTCGAGTAGAGTTTATGGAAAAATTGAAACTTTGAGATTCTTTGAAATGGAACACTTTGCAAGGGTTTAAGGGTTAGAATTTTGAATACACCACATTCATGGAATTGTTAAAAATTCAAAGGGTTGGTGTCTCCTTGAATTGATAAATAGCACCATTTTGGGGGAAATTGACACATTGGCATGTAGAAGAGGTGACAGGCATCATGCGATGAGTTTAAGGCCTACCAAGTAAGATGTTATAGGAAATGGAAAAGTTAATTATCATAACCTTCACTCAGATAGTGATAGTAGGGATGGTAATAGGAAGCCACATGTAACCTAATGGAGGTATTTACCTTTGATCATAACCTTGACACATGTTGTGTGTGGACTTAAGATTACACTTAGAATATCCAATATTTTAATAAAGTTGAGGGAGGCAATGCAAGTACCTAAACCCTCATCAATAAAAACATGCTTGACTTAGATAATACCAATTTAGATGCTTATAAATAGTGGAGGACCATCCACAAGAAGTAGAATCTGATTCGATATCATGGAAGCAATAGGAAATTTGAGGGAAAGAGATGTGTCCAATATTTCATCAGTGTGTATAGACATATATTTTAATTGTTGTAAGATACTATCTTTTGACCTAGATAAGGTAGCTTCACATTCTTCTATGGGATTATGAGGGATATTAATTTCAAATTATAGTTACATCAGGTGGTTGTGATGACATACAAAAAATTTCATGAGTTCAAGAAAGGGTATTTGAGATGGGAGATTAGTAAGTTATGCAATAGGGTCCCATTCATAATAACCCATGGGGGGAATTGCTAGATAGAGGTGCATAATGTTTGAGGAGATCCTAGAAAGGAGGATGAGAGGTGCATTCAATTTGTGTTGATAATATGTGGTCATTTTAGTTTGGGGACAAATCAGTTGATTGTTTTTAGATGATGGGATAGAGTATTTAGGTATGTCTGGTGATTGATTTGAAGAAATTTTATTAGAAGGTTAAAGAATGTTATCAATAGGTGTATATGTTGGAATAATTTTATAAATAGTATGAGAGGTGTTTTCTAATTAAGGTGTTGGAGGTGGTTATTAGAAAGAGATCATATCCTCTTTCCCCAATTTATTTAGGTGAGATAGACAAGAATCTTGTATAACACATAATGTTTAGGATTCTTGGTGCATGTGTGTAGGATGAGAATCAATGAAAGCAACTAACTTTCACATATTATTCATATTTACCACATTATCTTTGGGAGTTTGGTCTATAATACTTTCAACTTTGTTGGTAGAATGAGTAGTCTTATCATTATTGTCTTGATGATTAGGAAGAGGGCCTTTATATATGGCAAGATGAGCATTATCCTGGTTTAAAGCTATATTTTTGTTTTGTGTTTCGTGAGATTTAAAGGCTATATCATAGGGTATTTGGTGTTGATTAATGAGTGAATCATGATAAAATTTGGGATAAGAAGGAAATACCTAGCTAAATTACATATTAACTACAAGTCTCATTGGAGTGGTCCCAAATGGCATGAAACCAACAAATTTTATTTTGATCATACCATGATTTCATAGGGTGAGTGGGGTCAAGCTCTCATGGTAGAGGACTTGGTAGAAATTTTTGTATCTTAGCAAGGTCTAATGACTTATGAACATTAATGTTGTTTATTTGATAAAATTGAGGATGAAAGGTGTTGTTTAGAGGGGGGGCTTGTTCCACAACGTTGTTGGGAGTAATGGCTTAAATATTATGAATAGTATCATAAAAATCGGTGACATCATTGGTATCATGATGATTTTTATTTTTAAGGAGCATGAGAATGCCCATGAGAGGTTTAGAGGGCTCAAACTGGCACATGAGAAAATATTGGTGAGTGAGCCAAGGTATTCTCAAAGAGGTCACTAGTTTGAAAATATTGTACTAGGGAATTAACTAGATCTTCCAAACTAGTGATAGAATGGGATTTGAGTTGATTATACCAATATAAATCATCTCTATAGAGTTTTTAAATAATATCTTGGTATCATAAAAAGTGTTTAATTTGACTCAATATTTTTAGAGATTACCAAACATTTTTAAATATAAGGTAGGATCGGTTAACCCGTTGTAACTAATGGTAGGTGTAATACCTCCTATGTCTATATTATCAATTTGAGGTATAAGAGGTTCATTTTGAAGATTTTTAATCATTTTTTTAACAAGGGGTGGTTGAGGAATTAGGTTACCATGGGAATCTTGAAGGGGGGTGGGGGGACATTTTAATTTTATGCTCCCCATGAAACCTGTTGAGGTTGATATTGAAGGTGAATAATATGATTCTGCATTTACATCATTTGATTAAAATTATTAGTTTGAAAAGTTTTCATTTGATTAAGATTTTATAATAAGAGTCAATGGGTTTGAGTGGTACTGTGACTAGTTTAGATGGCATGTGAAGCATTAGTATTAGTATTAGTGGCTTGGGTTACACTATGAGTAGTGACATGTGTGATACTAGTGGATTGAGAAGTATTGGTAGAAAAGGAATCACTAGTAACATGATTAGCGTGTGTCATAAAAGATGAAATAATATAAATAGTGGAAATAGAATAAAGAGAAGCACTAGTGGCATAATTACCACTGGTATAAAATGATGCACTAGTGGAATGATTGAGGAAGAGAGGTCTTATAAAACGCCCACCAGATGTTGAACCTGCTATGTTAGTAGAGATTCTTAACGAGGATGTTGAATAAATCAAATAAGAAGAGGTCATAATATGAGGAGTAAAAATATAAGGGAGGTGTTGATAAGTAAATAAGGCATTGTAGACACCTAAAATTGGCCACTAATGGCCTTCAACCAGACTTCAAACTGATTCTTACCAACCATTATAAATTAGGCCTAAGAATCACTAAATATCCCAAATTATCTTGTGCATCATTCGTCGAAGATAAAAATCTCATTGAGACATCCCTAATTGGGGTATCATACCATAAGCAACAAAAACCTCTCATGGATTCATCTCTAATCATCCTACAGCATCAAAACATGTAATTTGGCCTATAGACCTATTAAGTGGGGCAAGTGCACACATAAAATCAAATCTTGAAAGATTTAAAATTATAAGTATAATTAATTAAAAAGATAAACAAAATTAAAGCCTTATTTTAATTATCCATGTGTAATTAATAAATTAATAAAAAAAAGAAATTCAAAAACATGAAATATCCTAGTTTTTCATGATTACCTTTTGTGAGTTGTCAAGTCTTTGAAAATATCTCACCCATGTCTATTCATTGAAAATCATTAATTATTGACACCTTTTAACTCTAATAGGGTTAATTAACTCACTTAGGCTAGATTTGAATCCATTCCATGTTTAAACCACACTTTTACTCTCCTTGAGTTGGGGTTCGTTCTTAATCCTATAAATACAAGCCTTTGGCTCTTCATAAGAGATCTTGGATATTGTAGAGTTACAATGTAGGTTTTTCCATAAGACTCATGATAATAATGTTATAGAGCCAAAATATTTAGCTAATCCATATCAAGCACAAGACAACAATGGTGCCAAGGAGAGAAGGAGCAAAGAATACAAACTCCATTGCCAAAGACTCTTTAACCATAAATCGAGCAAGCCACGAACAAATATTTTAGAAATATCAAGGAAGGTAAATATTGTTTTTATTTGCATTTAATTTAGTTTTTAAATTATATTTAGTCCATTATGCTCCTTCTAAGATCTAGGCTTAGAGATGTTAGAATGTTAATGTGTTGATTTCATTTTTTTTTTAACTAACACTTGTTCTAACCTCCTCTCTATTGTCAAATTCCTATGATCATAAGAATCACCCCTAAATACATAAGAGAAGGTAGGGGAGGGTGAATGGGGTTCTTCTACTTGGCCACTTATTGTGAGATTGTAGATAGTTGACACGTATTTTCCCCTATAAATTGAGTAAACTTATTGATGAATAAAATCATTTTAGGCATGTATTCTAATTTTGGCAGAACTTCTAAGGAGAAAAGAGGGTTATAAACTAAATATGAATGAGGATGAGTCCCTTAATTAGTAGTGAAAGTGGAAACATATACATTAATTTCATCTAAAGTGGAATCTATAAGCTATTTTCAAGAAAAACTATTGGGATTGGTTAAACTCATCATGTATTTTAGATTCAACTCTATGTTATCCTCAAACAAGAAGTTCATGATGAGAAAAGAAGGCTAAAGTGAGTGATGCAAAGACAAAATAATAAAACAAGATACATATGTGAACTAATCGACTGTGTTTTGTAACCCAGGAATAGAATAGGAAGATAAGGACACACAGTCAAATAGGTCAATTATGTAATGTTGAACAAGGAACTGAATAGATAGATAGTGATACATAGTAGGATAAGTCGATTGTATATTATAGGTAGGAAAGCTAAATAGTCTATAAGAGACTATATCAACCAAGACAATGGTGTTCTAAAATAAAGGAAATTTTTTCAAGATAATTTTGAAGTAATATTAAAGTAAACACATAAGTAATTGCATTGATGTGGCTAACCTAATTGGAACACATAACATAAACCTTGCACCAATGCTAGCCAATGAAAGTATTACAATATAATACACAATGATCAAAGAGAAAGAAACAACTAGAAAGTAAATGTTAACTTGTTGGTCATCCTAAGTGTTATCAAGTTATAATAAAGTTTAATTTTTAATTTGTTAAGGAAGTTGGCTAAAATAAGGAACTAGAAAGTAATCTAAGGTTGGTTTCAAGATGTTTGGGATGAAAGGGATATGTATTGGCAATGGTACTAGATTGTTATTGGGGCCTACCCCCTCACTTTAGAATTTCATAGTGATAAGGTTATCAGGTTCTTTTCCTATATATACCATCAACTATGTATTTATACTTGGCCAAAAAACCAAGTCGACTTCCCCCTTGGTGATGAAATCCAAGTAGGTAGGCCTTGGAAAGACAAATGTTTAATGTTTTTTGAATATAAAGTGATTTTTTAGTGTGTACAAAAATAAAAATAGTGTAATGAAAATGGTAATTTGAAAAATAGAACTTCAAATGCCATGAAATTATTAAAAAAATCAAAACATAGAGAGAACTTATTATATTTTTTATTTGAAAAAACCCATAAAATATGGGGAAAAACTAGTGAAAAAGGAAATTGCACTCCTTCATATCATCAAAGATGGATTAAAATGAGGAAATATAAAAATTAAAAAATTAACTATATTTATCACTTAGTTACTTAAATATTCTTTTCTCCAATACTTCCCACAAACAACTAAACATCAACTATGTTCACCTAAACCTTCTCTCAATCTGTTTTATATTCTTATCATACTTGGAGATGTCTTTACATGAAATAAAATTTCCACAAATCCTATAATGTGAAGGTATATTTAATATATTTTTATCATACATGCAAAATCTTCACATGTAAAACTATTGGTTAAAACATATCGATGTTTTTTGTAACTGCCACCCTATAGGAATTAGTGGCTACATACATTGTAATCACTACTTACATGAAGTTTAAATTTTAGCACCAAGATTGTAACTCTCCATTTGAATCTCTATTGATGATTTAAATTGGGTCTTAATATTATTGTCTGATGAATTGGATTTATATGGATCATACCTCATTTATTAAGAGAATTGTTGTCCTAGAAAATATTTTAGTAAGGGATGAGATGTGGAGACAAATATTCCAATTTATACTTGGATTATCATCTTTATTTCCTTGACATCTATCCTTGAGTATAAATTTATAAGACTCTTGTGGTCACCTACTTCTCTCTTTGAATTTCCATAGTAACACTACATCCTCCTCTAACTCTCTTGCTGCATCCAAAACCAAGAATTATATGAAAGGTTATAAGTGTTCTTCTTCTTACTAATCTAGCATGGATGGTTCATACATGTGCAAATTATCAAAAATGAAAATTGAACACATTCTCATTAATGAGTGTCTATCAAGTTGAAATTATTATTATAAATATACTCTAAGATGAAAAATGTAAAAACCCCTCAGCAGAACATCAGAATAATGCCCAAGAATATTTTTTCCTTCGAGCAAATTCTAAGTATTTTTTCCAAGGATGGGAATCAAATCCAATAGATCCATATTAATTAAATAATTTGATTAAAAATCATAAAAAATATATGAAATCCATAAAATATTAGTTTAAAAAATCAAGGTACAAAATTTAAGTTCTCTAACATTATCTATTAACAAGATATAATAATAGAGTAACTTGTGTTGATTTCATAAAAAGAAAACTATATAATTGTATTTAAATTCACTTTCCATTTACATAAGTAAAGGAACCATTCCATATAAAAAAAATTATTATTCCATTTCATTCAAGTGACTAAGATTTAATGGATAAATAACTCATCTTCAAGATATAATGTAATAACCAAAAGGAGATTTGATTGCTCATTCAACATTTCTAATATTATATAAGGTAAAATGACTATTATTTTCATTTTTTTTATAGATAAGATACAACAAATTACATTTATAATTCCTTTACAAAGAAGGTACAACATATTAAATTTCTTATTTATTTATAAATAAGGTATAACATATTGCATTTATAATTATTTTATAAAGATAATTCAATATACACCATCATCATGTAACATATCAAAGTTTGCCTTTTTAAAATTATAAGTTAACAAATGCTATAAAATATTCTATTGAGAGACAAGTTTACAAAAATAATATATAAAAAAATATCAATGTGAGTTCATTGAGATAATATTGGAGATCATGTCAAAGTCACACTAATAAAATTGGGAGAAGGAGAGCATTATCGAAGTGATTTACCTCCAACCATAGAGCTAATTTAGTTCCCTCACACACCTCTCAGAAGCCGATGGTGTCCATATCCTTCATGATGAAAATATATTTGGAAACCAATATCGAGTGAGAGTATTCCATGCATAAAAATCTCTAATAATAAGAAACCTAGCCAATGGAAATTCTTTATAGAATGATGAACTAGAACCAAAATGATTGCATTCCTGATGTATGCTAAAGTGATACATGATTATGTCTATAAAACTATGGATTATAAAAAGTGTCCCAAAATGGAACTTAACTTGTGTCATAGGGTTGGCTTGGTGAACTACAAACACTTAAATTAACCTTAGTGCATCCTTAAAAAACCATCAATCATTAATACTAAGTTGTGGTGAAAATTAAACAAATCCTTTTAGTTAGACATCTCATTTTCCTATATACATTACTCATGGATACCAATCTTCTCATCTCACCTAGTCTTATAATAGTATATAATTTATATCTTGAAAAAAAATAACTCAACTAGTGAATAATGTATGAGGAGTGTGTATGTGATAAAACAACACATCAATGCCCCATATTAGTGTGAGAAACATAATTACAACTCACTTTGCTTGAGATTGTTAAATCCGAGCAATAAGGTCCTAATTCTAGATCTAGGGTTTATACAATGAAAACTAATAAATCATGGTTGTACCATTATCTCAAGGATATGAATTTAGAAAGAGTGAAAACATATCCACATATCAAATATAAAAAATAATCATATGAACCCTAGGATTACACTTTCATAAATAATATACGTATTAGGGTTTGAGGTTAGGATCAACACATGCATACATGGATAAGGTGCCAAAAACTAAATCCTAGCTCTGATACCTCTTGTTAGAAACCAAAACATAATCCTAAACATGTGAAAAAATTAAATGCAAAAATAAAACAAGCTACAAAAATGACACAATAGAAAAGAACACATTACACAAGATATATGTTGAAACCCTTGTAAATTTGGTAAGAGAAAAACCATGAGGCAATGGTAGCTTCTAGACTTCATATTATATTAGTAATACTCTCTACAACAAAATCCTCTCAGCAACTCCTTCAAGTGCTAACAACCAAGCACTCAAGTGAGCCAAGCTTACAACCAAGCCTTTTGGGCTCTAACCTCCAAGCTATAACATGCAACTCCATTCAATGCTAACATCCATAACATCCAAGGTGAGTTCCAAGCATCAACCTCCATATCTAAACATGATATAAGCTAATAAGCATCTAACATTCAACCCAAGGGATTACCATGCTTACAACCAAAGCATACAAGGTGAGATCATGGATTCAAACCTAAAAACATGTAATAATAAGGCTTACATGGATCCTCAAATGGAATCCATAAGGATTATAGTAGACTCAATAGATTCAATTATATCAAGGAGAACATAATGATTTATAACATTTTACAATGAGAGAGAATAGAGAGGGATAAACTTTATGGTGACTCCAAAAATGTGCTACACATGAGTGGGTGAATAGTGATCCTAAAAATTTATTTATCTCCATGTGAAAAAATCCACAAAGGTAGATCCACCTTTGACCAAGATCATGGGCCACCTCCATGTGGCTCCAAAATATGTGCCCCACTTCCACAAGTGAGTCCAAACAGTAATAGTAACCATCTTGTCTTTATCTCCAAGGGTCAACAAAGTGGATGTTCTACTTTAAACAAGATCCAAGCCACCTCATGTGACTCCTATAATTTTGCCCAACTCACACATGTGATGGAAATCAGCAATAATGCTCTTCTTGTCTTATTCATCCATGTGCACACAAAAGTTTAAAAGGTGTTACAATCACCTTTTGACTTTATATACACATGTGAATCATGGGTCCCTTTCAAAATTTGACCCACACATGACCTCTTATTTTTTATACTGCATGACAAACCCATATGACTCACCAAGGACAAAATCAATGTCCTCTAGTGGAGTGCTATGCACCACACTGATTACATCATCCTAGTCACACTTGAGACCTTCTATGGACTTATGACACATCACCTTTCTACCACATTATATTCATGTCATATCACTATAATTCCATATCATATGCATCACATGTAAACCACACTACCATGCAACACCTACATACCACATGCCACATCACCCACATGCCATGTCATCATGAATAGTGATTATAGATAGTGTTTGTGAATATTTACTTCATACCCAACAATATCCCACTTGAATTCAATATACAAGTGATTTAACACACTTGTGTATTCTGCCATCCATGCCCACTACTGCCCACACAACAAGCCTAGTATAAGTTTTTTGCACTACTAGAAAAAAATTGCCCTGACTAGCTTTGTCAACATATACTCCTCCATAATATATTATCGCACCTAAAGTGACTCCCACTTCACCATAGACCCATCCTTCATCCAATAATTCTACCATGAACTTTTCACTACTCCCACTACTTGGAAGTATCAGTCTAGTGCACACCATAGCATACATGAGGTTTTCCTACTCTTAATGAATGTAATACATAGGATAACCAAGTCTTCTCCTTTGGTATGGGATACTCTAAAAGATAACTTAGAAACCATAAGAAATGGGATACTTTATTCCTTGATTTCATGTCCTTGTACATCTCCATCCATGGTTTGATCTTACCACCTTCATCTCATCCTCGTCACCTAAGCCATCAATCCATTGATCTTCATCATGTTGAGGCTTGTAACTAACATGCCATCAATCCATATCAATAATTTTTCTAAACCCTTGGCTCTCCATGAAGGTAATATTTTACTCCATCTACACATTTACCTCAATATGTATATTCTTAAAACCAAAAACTAGCAACTCTTTATCTCATCCATATATCCCTCTATCTACTCCATTTCATCATGAGATCACCATGTGGGAAACCCATTATTCCAACCATGAAAAACAATAAGTTCAAGTTGAAATTTGATATTAGTTTACAATATGAGAGAGATTAATCCACATAAATCAACATATAACTTATACACATAGTAAACTGATACCCACCATGCTCAACATGACACCTATCAATAATTTTAGAGAAGATATCACACTACTCAGTATATCACTGCACCTACTAAGTTTTCAATCACACAATTGAATAACATCCTTCTCTACTGCATGTCAAACCAACTCATATGTATATTTACTCCATGCATTGGTCTACTTAGCTAATCACATCAGCTACACCATAGCCCACTTAGTTACTCACTTCCACTAAATAGATTTTACACCATCAACATATAGTTGGAGAGAATATTGGTCTTATTAAAAGACCATTCTAAAGTTGTGGAAGAAGATAGATTTTACACCATGTAAAAAGGAGCTTAATAAGGAAAATAGAGAGAGGAGAGGAAAATCAATCGGGTCTGGTAGAGGAGAGGTTTGTTGGCGTAATGTCTATAGCAATAAATCCGTAAGTATAGTATGGTTTTAGAAAAAATGGAGTGTTTTTCTTGATATAAGAATCCCTTTGTATTATATAGATGCAGTAATGTGTATTTATTATATGTTTATGAGACTAACCATTGTCTTTAAATCTCATTTGTATGATGGTGTATAAAGTCACATGGGTATTTATAATTGTGTAAATATAGAAGTGAAGAATTATCTATAAATCTCTGAGGTTTTGATCAATAACATTAAATGATTTTATTTAAGGATTTCTCATACCCATCAAATGCATGTTTAGATGTTTCATCCATGATTAATTAGGTTAATATTAAAATTAGATTCCTTTGAAATATGAGTGAATAATAAATTATAGAAGTTGGTGTGGCATCAAATCAATGATAAAGGAAGTTGAATTCATTTTTATGATATATGGATTTCTAGACCAATAACTCATTTGGTAAGATATAAGAGTGAAAAATCTAACTTATCCATTTTTCAAGGTTTATTTAAGAATAAAATGGAATTAAAGGTCTCTTAGTTTACAAAATAAAATGTAGTCCAATACAACCTATGGATAGGATTCTATAAGTACAGTTAAAATCTGGGCAAGAATTTCTCAGAGGAAAGATCTATAAATCTATTTCATAAAAGGATAGACTTGAAAGTGTTAAAAAATATTAAAGTATACACAATTGGTATAGGTGTCAATTGTGTAATTTTGAACTATGATGTTTTTGATTTACCAACTCGATTCTATAAAGTGACTAGGTGAGTCCATGATTGATTACAATTTGTAGTGTCTTTGAGGAAACATGAATTGGTTTTGTCAAGACTAATCCTCCATTAATGATTTCTCAACTTAAGTGAGTTTTCTATAGTGGTAACATGTTATACAAAAATCAATAGGCTTCTAGATTGAACATGAAATGTCTTGAAAAGATGAATGGACAAAGGGTAATGTCAAAGATCAAAATTGTGTATTGATGATAGTAGGATTAAGGCACTATTAAAGATTGAAGATATGCACATGGAAATCGATGGGGTCTTCGTCAAAGGGGATAAATTTTTTAGAATTATGGCAATAGACTGATTCTTTATTTATTTGATCTATGATTTGGTTTCTATGAATAATAAATCATGAACCTTCTCACATTGCTCTTGGACCAATATTAAATTGAATTGAACTGCAATAATAACTAGAAGACATGCATTATACGGCCAAATTGAATATGTGTAGATACATAAATGACTCATTATCTTTTGATTGAGTAATTTTAAATTGAAAAGAATGAATGCATAAGCTTAACTGGGAGAAAATTAAATAACTCTATTTGTTCGATTGAGTCTTGATGAACCAAGTCTAATGTTAGAATTAAATTGTTCCATGTGGTTACTATAATATTGTGTAATGAAAATAGGTATATTTGTATGGATTTGAAGTTGAGAAGGTTCATTCAAGTTTGAATAGATCCTATAAAGTTTTCTTAAAAAAAATTATAATCATACATCTTTCAAGTAACATGACCTCATTTTAGCAATTGGATTAGGAAGAGAAAGAATATAAGGTTTGAATGTCATTGAGAAATAAAATATCTATTTTATTCTTCTCAAATATTATATAGGTTGGATATTGTAATCACCAAAGAGTTTATATTTGAAAATGGAGAAACAGAAAAATTGTTACTAGCTAATAAACTGTCTAAGTAAAGATAATAAAATACCTTTCAATTTCCTTCAAAGTTTAAGAGGAATAAAACTAAATCGAATGAGTGTGATCTAAACCTTGAATCAGATTAAATATAAACTAGATTGAATAAGTAGTGGTCATGAGTAATTTAAATCATCAAATTGGGTTAATGAGATTATACAAAGTATGAGATTGTCATCAAAATATCTCCACAATATTATCATACAAATGCACTAAGAGACACGACTCACAACACTAATCTTAGAATCCTAAATTTATCTAAAATTAGTATTTCAAATATGGAGGTGATATGCATGAAACTACTTAAGGTAAGTGAACCAGATGTCATATTTTAGACACTAAAGTTACTTGTACACTTTAAGGTATTCAAACACACTAGCTACACTTCATATGACCTATTTTAGTGAGAACTACTTGCATTAAACATGAAAGGATAAAGAGAAGGCAAGGATATATATTTATCACTAGACCTCACCATACATCACTTCACACACTTAGACAAGATGTTCATGAACTCAAAACCAGATTGAAAATCTTATTCAAAGGCAAATTACAATATAAAACTAGTAGGGCTTCACCATACCAAGTGTGGAATTCCCCTACAAGAGCTAAAATGCCTTATGAAAAATAGTTACATTGAAAAAGGATGAAGTGGAGAATAGAGGTTTGGAAGGTCCTCTTGGACAACTATCCACCTGAAGCATGGCAACTCTCCAAACTTGGTGTAAAGACCTTCAAATGCCTTCCTAAAACTACCCTCATGATTAGGCATCTTTTGACTATTCAAAACTAGACTAGGGAGAGTTGATACATGTGCACTATCAAGGAGGGGTTATAAAAAATCTTCAATAATCATCATATTATTTCCTAACTACTGGTTTTAGTCATGACACTTGCACTCACCATCTGTAGTCACCATCACTAGCCTTATAGGTCTATCTTCACATTTATCACCTAAGTGATCTGTAGTTTCTAAATAAAATCCATTTAATGGGTGTTATTACATCTATCAATAGTCCCCTTGACTTTCAATCCATGAATTAGACCTTAAAAGGCCCCCTAATTGGACATATCATCTTTCACTTAGTAATCATTCTTCATTTTCACTCTCTACCACAGACTACCTGAAGTCAATGAGTTAGAAAAGATGTTTGTGTGCTTGTCTCAAGTAATAAATGGACATAGAGAATTATAATAGGTCCAAATTAACCTCACATAATGATCCTCATCTTTCAACTCTCCTCTACACCTATAAAACACATAAAACCCTACAAGAAACCTTGTTTTCACCCTATCCATACAAGTAGGGTACATAAAAAATATGTGTGGAAGAGCATAGGAGAGTCCTCTACATTTTCAAAACCATTTTTAGGCCATACTACCCCTTTTTATTTCATATTCTTTCTTCTCTTATTCATCAGGTCAAAATAATGGTTTAGGAGGGTTTTAGAGGGTTTGAAATCTTAAGGATTATTCATGTAATCCTGACGTCTAGCCTCCCAAAAAATACACAAATTTAAAACTCAAGACCCTCATAAAATTTTCCCAACTCCTTGGGTCACCATGTTATGAATCTATACATATGTGAGCTTTCAAAGATGGCCTATCGAGCTTCTCCTTTACATTCTATGCACCCTAGATTAAGTGTGAGCCAAAAATGACCCCCTATTTGATCTATCTACAAACCAACAAATCTAAATAATTCTATATCTCTCCTTGAAATTAATCAAATAGGTTTCAATTGTCATATGTCTGTATCAGTGGCTTTAGGCCTAGTCTAATCCTAATAGGCATGACCTATGTTCATGGCCCATAACCACCTATGAATGGTTTATCAGTACTATAGTGCCACCTTTATGTTTTTTAATTCCAAAAACAACTCCCCACACCTTCCTTGTAGTATTATAACACTTCTCAACACATTCCCTTATCACTTCATGTCAAACCTCTAGTCATCTTCTTTCCTAGAGTTCCCTCTATTTAAGACAAAATAGAGGGCATTTCCCCTATTTATTAGGAAAAATGAGACCATGGATGGATAAAATAGGTAAAAAATACATTATTACCAAATAGTAAGGTTAGCTCACCTCTCTATCATCTTCAACACTCAAACTTCCTCAAGACAGACTTATAAAGTGATGACTATGCAGGGTTTCTGAGTTGATTGTGGGCTAAAGTGTGAAACTTACCCTTGATCTATATTTCTCTTTCCAAGAACATATGTAATTTTACCTACCACTATTAGGGTGTTATAATCATGTTAAATTCATTTTTTCTTCTCTGCTAACCTCCAACTTGCACTTCTCTCTATTTGCCTAAGCTTAATTGGTAGACTGGGTGACTATGTTATCCACTCAGGGAAAGGATATACTTATAGGTGTATTCCATGATAGACCTTGTATATCATGCTTCAATATCTCCTTGAATTATTTTAAATCATTTCATACCTACTTAGGCTTATTCATATCATGTACTAGGACTTTCCAACATTTAGATTGTAATGCTCACAATACATTGTCATACTACAATTAAATTGTAGGTGCCATTTTGAGACCAAAAGTGACCTTTGTAGGTGTTAGTTTGAGTCAAAAAATTTACATTCCAATTCCAATATTTATCTTTATCACTAGTGTCATTTCAAATTGCATAAACAACTATTTATGTAGGGTTTTTCCCTTATATTTCATTGCCACACACAATATATTATAGACTTGACTAAAAACACCTCATTTGAGAAAATTGGGGTCCTCCTGTAGGTGATGATCTATATCAATCATTAAACATCAACCTATTTGAATGCTCTTGGTAGGATGGTATCATTTTTTACTCAAATAATTTCACTTGTTTTGAAGGTATGCCTTCATCATGTCATATTTCATTGAAAAGTCATTTGAGCTCAAAACACTGTAGATTATATTAAGCATCTACAGTGAGGATTTCCTTGAGTGGAAGTCTTTCTATATTACCTTATTTTGATCAAACAACCAACCTATCATGTCAAATCATTACCCCTATTCTTAGGATCCATGATGGAAACCATTAGACCATTTTATACTTCAATATGCTCCATAATGGGATTATCAAAAGTATGGACAAAATGAGATTCAAAGAGTTTAAGGTAAAGTGTCCCTTTAGAAACTTTATCCACCTATGAGCATGGTTTGGGGTCTATCTGCAATATGATAACTTCAATACAATCATGATGTAACTTTAAATACTCTTAGACTTTTATGACACTTCAAATAAGTTCTAACACCTAACATTCAACTACTTAGTCCTCTGTTGGGACCACTTGTAGGTGTACATGCAGAAAACTTGTATGTGAAGATAGGATATATGATTGTGTGTATGTTAAATTGGTTCTACAACCAATCTTAGACCTCATTTAATAGTCCAAAATTATCCTCTACACCTTGGTATACTTCTTGATACTTTGTAACCTCCTCTCTTATTCAACATGATTGTTCAAAACTAAATTTCACCTGATTATAGGTGGTAGTCATATAGAAAGCTAATTATGTGTATCCTTCTTAACTATGTTTTTCATATGAAACACTCTTGAGAATAATATTTTCAAGGAGAGGTGATTACTATGACATATGATAAGTGTAAAAAATCATATCCCCCTTTGTTTGAAACTACTATAGGAAAGAGAAACCTTTGTAGTTGATGAAACCAACATATAGGCTGTGATGGTATCCCTCACTATCAAATTGAGATGGTTCATGCTTATATTTTGACTTTCAAACATGAAAACTAGGTTTATGGTCATGTGATAATAAATTTCATTCTCCTAATAATCATATTCAACACTTGGTTTTTATGGACTAACCCAAATAGAAGCTAAATTTAAAGGCTATGGGGATGAGCAGGCAAAAAATAGTAGCAAAACTCTTAGCATTGGTTCACAAACCCTAGTTCAACAAAATTAGAATTATTTCCATGAAATTGGATTGGACAAATCTTATTTTCATCCCTTCAGATAATTTAACCTGATTCATCTCTTGATGTTCGTACTAAACTAAAACCAGTTAACCATTTTTACATGCAAAGGAGAGTGATGGACAAGTAGATTAGTTTTATGTCATTTTTTAGATCTTCAAGGTTGTTAGAGTGTGGAAGTGAGTTCAATGGAGTTTAAAAGACACTATGAATCTTTCCACATGTGTCAAATCTATTTCATAGGTTGTACCACAACTAAAAACTACCTAAACTACCATTGATCTTCTTGTTCTGATGTTAATCCCACATTTCGTTAGTTATAAAATAGTATCTCTAACATCCACTGACACATGGAACATTGAAGTACATTTTATAATACTTTTCTTCTATTTTAAATCATACAAGTCTCATAAATGACTCAAAATGACCTCAAATGACATGAAATGACATAAGTGACTAAAAGTGGATATGACCAAGACTAGAGACACATTAAATGACCTCACTAGGACTATGGCACACCATATTACACCCTATAAGACCTTTATATCAAGTTTTCAACTATATAGGGTTGAGCTATTTTGACTTTTCAAAATAGTCAATAGTACCAATAGCTAAATCCTAGCTCTAATACTTCTTGTTAGGAACCAAAACATAATCCTAAACATTTGCAAGAATCAAATGTGAAAATAAAAAATCTCAAAAAATAACACTACGTGATAGAAAAAATTATAAAACATATACATTTAAACCCTTGAAAAAATAGCAAGGGAAAAACCATGGGGCAATGGTAGATTCCAGACTTCATATTTCATCAGCAACACTCTCTACAATAACATCCTCTTAATAATTCCTTCAAGTGCTAACAACAAAGCACTCAAGTGATCCAAGCATAAAAATAATCCTTCCAAGTTATAACCTCCAAGATGAAACTCCATCTAATGTTAACATTTATATCATCCAAGGTGAGATCCAAGCATCAATATCCATCTCTAAACATAAGCCGAGCTGACAAGCATCTAAGCTTCAACCCAATGGGTTACCATGCTTATAACCAAATCATACCATGCTTACAACAAAAGCATATAAGGTGAACTTATGGATTCAAACCTCTAAACATGCAAGCTCAAGGCTTATATGGATCCTCAAAGGAAATCCATAAGGATTACAATGGACTCAATGGATTCAATTATATAAAGGAGAATATAATGCTTTATAGAATTTTACAATGAGAGAGAAGAGAGAGGGAGGAACTTCATCATGACTCCAAAAATGCACCCCACGAGTTGGTGAACAATGATCCTCAAAAGATTTTTGTCTTTACGTGCAAAATTTCACAAAGTTAGTTCCACCTGTAGACAATATCTTAGGCCACCTCCATGTGGCTCCAAAACCTGCACCCCACTTACAAAAAGTGAGTCCAAACAATAATATTAACCATCTTATCTTCATCTCCAAGGGTCAACAAAGTGGATGCTCCACTTTATATAAGATCCAAGCCACCCTATATGAATCCTATAATTGTGCCCCACTCACACATGTAATGGTAATTAGTAACAGTGCTCTTCTTGTCTTCTTGATCCATGTGCACATACATGTCCAAAAGAAGTTACAATCACCTTTTGACTTTTTCTACACATGTGAATCATGGGTCCCTTTAGAAATTCAACCCATACATGACCTTTTGTGTTTTACACTACATGACAAACCCATGTGACTTACTAAGGATAAAACCCATGTCCTCTAGTGGAGTGTTATGTCCCACACTTGTCACATCATCTTAATCACACTTCCTTCCATGGGCCTACACCACATCACCTTCCCTTCACATCACTTACATGACACATCACTATCATGCCACATCATCTACATCACCTACAAACCATACTAACAAGAAACACCTACATACCACATCCACATGCCACATCACTTGCATGCCATGTCACCATTAATAGTGACCATGAATAATGTCCATGAATAGCGACTGTGAATATTAGATTCACACCCAAAAATATCCCACTTGAAATCAATATACATAGAATTTACCACACCTACATATTATGCCATCTAACTACCATCCATGCCCATTTTTGCCCACACAACAAGCCCAGTAGAAGTTTTCTACTCTACTAAAATTTCTTTGCCTTGATCAACTTTGTCAACATCCACTCCTCCATAGCAGATTGTAGTACTTAAAGTGACTCCCACTTCACCACAAACCCATCTTTCATCCAAATATTCTATCATAAACTGATCACTACTCCCACTACTTGGAAGTATCGATCTAGTGCACACCATGGCATACATGAGGATTTGATACCCCTGATGAATGTAATATGTAAGACAACCATGTCCTCTACTTTGTTATCGGACACTCTAAAAGACAACTCCAAAACTACAAGAAATGGGATACTTTCTTCCTTACTTTCATGTCCTTGTGCATCTTCATCTTTGGTTTGCTCCGACCACATTCATCTCATCCTAGTCACCCGAGCCATCACACCATTGATATTCATCATGTTGAGGCTTGAAACCAACATGCCATCAATACATAGAAGCAACCTATACTAAAACCTTGCTCTCCATGAAGGTACCATTATACTCTATTTGCACGTCTACTTTAACCTATACAGTCTTCAAACCACAAACCAACAACTCTTTACCTCATCCACATAACCCTCTAGCTATTCCATCTCATCATGAGATCACCATGTAGGAAACTAGCTACTCCAACCATGAATAGAAACAAGTGTAAGTAGAACTCTAATAGTAAGTTTACAATAAGAGAGAGAAGAATCTATATAAATCAACACCTAACTTCTACAAATAGCAAATTGCTACCCACCATGCTCAATATGGCACCTATCAATAATTATAGAGAATTCATCATGCTACTCAGTGCATCATTGCACCTACCATGTTTTTGATCCCATAGTCAAACTTCATCATGCTCTACCACATGTTAAATCAACTCATAATCCAAGTTACTCCATGTATTGGTCTACTTGGATAATCACATCAACTACATTGTATCCCACCTAGATACTCACTTCCACTATACCACAACCACCAAGCACTTCACTCAATGCATCTGTAAGTTTTGGATTGATTCAACACTGGCCTTATCCATCTAATAAACTTAGGTCTCACTTGATCTTTTCCATCATCCTAAACTACTTCAATAGGTACAATTTTATGTTTTATTGTACCTATTTCTTTCCATGGATTTTGAACATCTTGGCTAATACATTATGGTAGTAGGATCCCACAACTTAACCCCTACACTAGTCAAGAATTATAACAAGGTACATGTCTTGTCATCACCCTCCATCTACACCAATGGAGACTAGCTTGCTCCACCACAAGCTATATATTTGTTTCTTCATTAGGAACATTATGTTGGTGTTGATCTATTTGGAAAAGCTTATTTATCTTCTCTTCCATTCTCCAATTACATCCCCCATAGAGAGAAATACCTACCATAGTGTGTGTGTATATATATATATATACATATATATATACATATATACATATATACATATATATATACATATATACATATATATATATACATATATATATATATATATATTCATATCTTAGTCTCTCCACTTGTATCTCCCACTTCCACCATGGCTCTGGTACCACTTATTAGGATCAACACATGCATGCATGGCTCATATTTCAATAGCTAAAGGCTAGCTCTGATACCTCTTTTTAAGAACCAAAACATAATCCTAAACATGTGCAAGAATTAAATGCAAAAATAAAACAAGATACAAAAATAACACAATAGGAGAGAACACAGTACACAAGATATACATGGAAACCCATGAAAAACAAGTAAGGAAAAAACCATGGGGAAAAGACAAATTACAAACTTCATATTGCATTAGAAACACTCTTTACAATAGCATCCTTTTAGCAACTCCTTCAAGTGCTAAAAATAAATCACTCAGGTGAGCCAATCTTACAATCAAGCCTTCCAGGATCTAACCTCAAAGATAAAACATGCAAATCCATCTAATGATAACATCCATATTATCCAATGTGATCTCCAAGCATCAACCTCCATCTCTAAACATGAGCCAAGCGAACAAGCATCTAGGCTTCAACCCAAGGGATTGCCATGCTTACAACTAAAACATACCATGATTATAACTAAAGCATACAAGGTGATCTCATGGATTCAAACCTCCAAACATGCAAGCTTGAGGCTTGCATGGATATTCAAAGGGAATCCATAAGGATTATAATGAACTCATTGGATTCAGTTATACAAAAGATAACATAATGCTTTATATAATATTATAATGAGAGAGAAGAGATAGGGAGAAACTTCATGGTGACTCCAAAACTACATCACACATGAGTGGGTGAATAATGATCCTCAAAAAAAATTTGTCTCCATGTGAAAAAGTCTATAAAGGTAGATCCACCTTCAGTCAAGATCATGGGCCACCTCCATGTGGCTCTAAAATTTGCACCCCACTTTCACAAGTGAGTCCAAATATAAATAGTAACCATCTTGTCTTCATATAAAAGGGTTAATAAAGTAGATTCTCCATTTTAGACAAGATCCGAGCCACACATGTGACTCCTAGAATTACATCCCACTCACACATGTGAGGGTAATCAGCAGCAATGTTCTTCTTGTCTTCTTCATCCATGTGAACACATAAGTCCAAAAGGTGTTGCAATCACCTTTTAACTTTTTAAACACATGTGAATCATGGGTCCCTTTATAAATTTTGCCCATACATGACCTCTTATCTTTTACACCACATGATAAACCCATTTGAATCATCAGGGACAAAACCCATGTCCTCTAGTGGAGTGTTACACCCCACACTTGTCACATCATCTTGATCACACTCGAGACCCTCCATGGGCCTATACCACATCACCTTCCTACCACATCACTTGCATACCACATCACCAGTATGCCACATCATCTACATCACTTATAAACCACACTACCATTCAACACCTACATACCACATCACCTGCATGCCATGTCACCATGACTAGTGACCTTGACTAATGACTATGAATAGTGACTATGAATATTGTCTTCATACCCAACATTAGATATTGTCAATAAGAAGTTATTAATTTTTTTGTATGCAAAAACTAAAGGTAAAGAAAGATAAGGTGAAGTTTGCATTCAAATTTGACATATAGAAAAGAGAAGTGATCTCAATGTTGAAAACACTATCAAGGTTGCATTTATTCAAGAGTTTCCAAAGTTCATCCAGTTCACATCTTATGACATCTTAAAAAGTGATAAGGGATTTAAATTAGTAAATTACATAGTTCTTTTAGGGTTTAGCAGTAAAATGGGTGGTGATTTTAAGGGTTAGCCCTGAAATTATAATTTTCCACTTATTCCCATTTCAATATCGAATATTATTCTCATTTCAATTCATTATTCCAAGGTCTCATCACCTTTACTATTAATAGTTCGAGCCCAATGGTTTAACATCACAAGTTATTAACTATTAACTGCCACCTTTACTATAAATGGTTAAATGTTAACTACCTAAATTGGCATCATGTAATGGAGAAGCTACAATCTAATCCATAATTATTTTTGATGTTTTGAGCCACCTCCAAGGGTCATTATCAAGATAAAAAAATTTCCAAAATGATTCTCACAACCTAAATTGAATAAATACATGAAGTAGTGTACAAAAAAGCCTACAAATCTAACATAACATGTTAATATATTTTTATTAACGAAAGACAAAAGTGACTAATTAACAATCCATCATATCGATTCAAACAATTTTTATTTTTAACAATTTTGAAGCCTCTCTTATTATCCTCTTGGACTAATTATCAACTTTTACCAAGTTTATTATGCCTATGAAGCTAATGGGATGATTAGTAATGTTATAATGCTTTGATAATGCTAAATTGTTAGTTCTAATATGTCAAAGGTTAGCATTGTGCTCTCTAATCCTTGTAACAACCATCCTCCTAGTTTCACAGATGTATGATTTTCCACAAGCACATGAAATTTGATAAATGCCCTTGTGTGATTTAGGTTCAATGGGATCTTTTACCGATTTAATAAGTTTTTTCATTTTTGTTGGGTGGCAAAAATATAGTGCTAATGTTATGTTTCTTCAAATGTCTAGTAATTTTATCCATAACACCTTGTATTAAAGGTAGAACACATTTTATTATTTTATGTTGTTATCATTGGTAGACTTTTGAGTTCTCCTTTTTTCCACTCTGCTCTCATGAAAGTCTTATCAACTTGAAGGGTATAATATCCATTTTTCTTAAAAACTTGTTTCAAGTGTTCCCTTTCTTTTTCAATGTGATTTTATCTGATATGTTTTTTTTTTTGCACTACTTCATGTATTTATTCAAGTTAGGTTGTAAGACTCTTCTTGACTTCATTCTTTTCCTAATCATTAGCCTAACAGGTGGCTCAAAATTTTGACAATAATTATGAATTAGATCATAACTTATCCATTACATGATTCTAATTCTATACACTATGAATTCTTAGCTAGTAACTACCTAAATGTTTTACCATCAAAATCAAAAAAATCACTATTGGTTTAATGACCATGAAACATAATAATATAACCATCATGGTTTGGCTTAAACCTAATCTTGTGTCCATTTCATTGATAATAACAAAATTACACCACATAAAATATAAACATTTACAAAATAAAAGTGTGTTTAGGTTATCCGATTAAATATCATAAAATTATTTAAATCACATAGAGTTTTTTATTGAAAATCACACTTTATTAATAAGGCAAGATAAAATACAACACTAGTCATCCAAAAGTGATGGGTGGAAAAGTCACACCCCACAAGATAAGCCACACCAAGCTATATGACCCTTAAGAGGGAAATAAGAAACAAGCTAGACCAAGTAACAATAAACTAGAGGAGTAATAATAAATGGCAAAATTATGTATCCATAGTATGACCTTTTTTCCCTTTTTATTTTGAACCTCTGTCCAACCCTATGGACAACCAATAGCCATCAAGTTATTGATAACCATTAAAAGTACAAGAGTACACTAAGGTTTAAAATGGGGTTGATCTTTATCAGATTCAGAGGTGTCAAATTCATGTACCCTATTAATTCCTTCACTTGTAGCATTATCTGTAGATGTCATTTTATAAGAGGAATTTATCACAAACATTTCTTTAATAGACTATGTGTCTTCTTTCTTCTTTGTGTCATATCTAGATTTTTTTGCGTCCCTATTTCAAAGAGGGTGTTCATATGGATACCAACCTTTATGATTAAATTATTAGTCTTTTTTATTTTTTGGCTTCCCTGAATGAGGACAAATCCCCTAGAGATGGTCGTTTTGATGGTAGAACATACATCTAAAGGTAATATTTTCATAATATAAAGTTTGGATCCAAATGAAGGTGTTATGCTTCAACTAGATTCTGTATGAGAAACCTTTGCTAAGGTATACCTCCACACAAATACGACCATAGGTAAACATCCCTTGCTTAGACCACTCATTATACATCTTTATGAATCTTCCAAGAGTGTTTCCAATACCTTCACAAACTGAGATGGCCCAAAAGGGAAGAGGGAGATTTGGGAGTTGAACCCAAATCAAGATTTTAGACACCACCATTATTAAGGGGTCAAACTCTAAGAACCATGGGGTAATAAAGATCCTATATATACCTTAAAACTAACACCCCTCCTTAAACACTTTTTGATCATCTTTAGGGTCCAAAAACACTAACTATGAAGAGCCCTTTAGAACATAACTAGATTTGATAGTTACTAGTCTAGGTAGCATGGATCCAATGATGTAATTACTCTGATTAAGGCCAAAACCCATTAAAACTAAAAATAATTAAAAATATATAAATGCATAAATTAATTTGAATACCTTAGGATAAATGATCTCCATTGTCTGTACTTCATCTGATTTTTCCACAATATATGGACTAAAAAAAATTCAAAAGTCATAAGTAGAAGAGCCTTATGGCAAGCAGCATCCCTATAGGAAAACCCTATTTCTTCATCTCATTAGATGTAAACCCTAGCACCACACCCTTGTTACTGGAGACCTACATAGTGCCTTGCCCTTCCCTATTCAATCGATGGCAATGATCTCCACCAACACCATACCTATGACATTGCAAGGACAAAACCCTAGCCGCATATTCAACTCTCATTGCATCTATTTTTCATTATTTCAATCATTACTAGTTATTTTTTAGTACATAGAGGTTTTAACATGCAAGGAAACAAAATTATTATCTTAGATTGCACAATATATTGATATAACATGATATCTCATGCCCTATAAATAATGTAGGAAAACCTAAATATATATCATGATCTTTAGGAAGAATACAAAAAAGAGGCAAGCTAGAAATGAGGTTTAAAAAATTATAATTTATAATAATAAAAATATAAATTTATTAAATAAAAGTATTAATATTATGGACTTTTAGTGGTTTTATATTACCAGGTTCTCCTGTCGTGTTTTGGTTTTAGGTTGTTCTGTCATACCACCTATCTTTTTAATTATACATGTATTATGTTTGAAAAAAATAAAATAGAAATATGATACATGTTTATATATATAAGTATTAATATTAAAATAATAATAATAAAATATTAAATTTAAATTTTTAAAACTTAAAATATAGTTAAATATATATTTTTTTTTATAAAATGTATGTTATATGGAAAATTCATTTATTATATGTAACATATTTTATTTTGTTTCTCATCACATTTTCATTGCCATTGCATTTCTCCATTTCTTGTTTATAACATAAATGTAAATTTAAATGAAATAAGAAAACTCTTAAAGGTTTAACAAGTTTAAATTCAATATATTAAATATCTAATTTTTTCCTAATCAAATAGATAAAAAAATAATGTGTTTTGAGCATTCTCAATATAACTTCAAGAATTTATTCCGCCATGTTTGCAGTCATATTTAGGAGCTCAACATGGTATTTAGTTCTCATTGGTTCAGGAGCTAAACATGAATCTATATTTAGATTATTTTTAAGTAAAGTTATGATGGTGTCTTTTGCATCCAAGGTTTGTGTTATAATGCAAGTGAAGTGCACATATGATTCCCTCTTATGTGTATATATTTTTGCATGAAATTTTATATAAAAAATGGTCATGTAGCATAAAAATGTTAATGTCAATTATGTTATATTTCTCGAACTTAAGATAAAGTGTGAAATATAAATTTATTTTGTATTCTAAATTGTGTTAGAGGGTAAATTTTTTGTATGCACTGTGTAAAACTTTCAAGCATAAATAAAACATGCAAATTATTTTATTAAAACTTCATGGAATGCAATGATATTAATATGTGCACAAAATTTAGTTGTCAATATAATCTTGGAGAGTTTATAGCAAATGCAATTTTTCAACGTGTATTACATCATATATAGAATATAAATTCAAGGATAATAACTTATTAACTTTTTGTAACGTATACTTTTGACATGTTAAAATAAGTTATTAAGTATGGTTCAATTATGGTTTTTTAATAAAAAAAAGAAATTTAATGTTTTGTGCTCAATATTATGATTTTAAATTAAAATAAAAAGTTAATATTTGTTTGTTGAATATTATTATTTATTCATAATTTATTTATTAAAATAAAAAGTTAACCATACATATAATATAACTACAATTTATATCATCCTTAAAATTAGTTAAGGATGAGTTACATATAATACAGGAATATTAATTCAATATAGCAAGTTAATATACCAAGTTATTAAATTTGAGTGATGTGTGATTATTAAAATAAATTGTAAAATCAGTTTATAAAACACATTTTTGTAAAATGTAATATTCTTTAATAACTTCTCAAGGAATATTATTAAATTTTTGCATGTAAAACTTTACAATTGGTAGAATAATATGTCAATTAAAAAATTTTGATTAGTTACATCCAATAAATTAATTGATTTGGGTGAAATCTATATCACCCTGCTTTAGAAGGGACTAATAAAAAAATGATTTTATTTTTGTATAAATTTATCTTAATACAACTCTATTCTCCATTTACAGATTGTGTTATGTATCACCAAGAACCAAGGAAACTATTGCACATTTAGATAATAAGCCATAAAATAATTTAATAGTATATAATTCAATAATTCAAGACCCAAAGTCCAAAGAGTGATGTTATTTCCTCCAAACAAAGGTTTAAAAATGATAAATTTGATAATAAGATAAAATGGGAATATACCCTTTGTACTTAGAGTGTTTATCCCAACTCCCAAGCAATCCATGTGTCTCGATGAGTACAAGACTTCATGGAAGCACTTAGTAACCATAGTTATAAGTTGTGAAGGCAACACAAATAACACATTAGATAAGGTTTGTGACCCCAAACAAGAACATGCTCATAGCTAGATACTAAATACAAATTTTATGGTTAAATGCAAGGAAGTTAAAATATGTTACATATATACACATTTTTTCTCTCTCTAATGCCCATACTTTACATGTCTATCATTCTTGTTGGGATAAATAACCGGAAGCACACAATTGATTACCAAGCAACTTAACATGCGGAAATTAACCAGAATACACAAGTAACTAGAATTTATAAATAACACATGATATGAGAGACAATACACAACTTGTATTAAAACTCTTTCAGAAGGAAATACAACAAAGAAGTCTGCTACAATTCTTCTTCCTTACACACCTCTAGGGTTCCCACACCTCTAGGGCATAAACAGTAAATATTCCCTCAAAGCTCTCTCCCTTAGGTCCCAACACCCAACTCAAACACAGAGTTGGTGTTCACCTAATACTTGTGCTCCACGCACTCCACAAGTGCTCCACGCACTCCACAAGTACACAAATGTACTTCAAGTAGACCTCCTCTGAACCTGCAACAACCTGCACCTCAATCTGATCTCACTTATGGAAGGATCTTCCTTGCCTTCCTCTTTGCTCTCTATGAGTACCCATTGTACTCCAAGTAGATCCCACCTAATTCTGCTCCCTGTTGTGTTGTTGTCCTCTCTAATCTTGCACACCTAAAAATCAATCTGGTTCTGTACACCTGTGAACCTTGACCTTGCACACACATACACCTGCAAATCAATGATCTTACTTACCATGCAGATCTCCTATCGTAGCCATGCTCACCTGATGACCAAGATCATACATACATGAAGAACCCTGCTGATTCTCCAATCCATCACCCACACTTGGTACTGTGGCACTAGGAGGAACACACCATTGCTCTCTTCTCTCTGAAGGAGCTTATTTGCTCTCTTACTCTCTAGCACACATTTACAATACAACCAATGAGTCTCTTAAATATATCTCATGCAAACAATAATTAGACACCTAATTACAATAATTAGATCCACAGCTCTCAGTCTAAAATTGGCTCTTGGCATGCAAACACTTGGTTTTTTAGCTAACTGCCCGTAATACACATAGTCCAAACCACACAGGTGACCGACATCGGTCCCTATCTGCCTGGGGGTGCCGATGCCGGCTAACTTTTGACCGACATCGATTGCCTTCCTGTCTCCTCCCTACCGACGTCGATTGGCCTGACCGACATCGGCGACAGTAACACTCTGCAACCCTTTGGAACCTCCTTCCCTGCTTGCATTAGTGAAGCTTTTAGCTCCATAACCTAACAATCTCCCACTTGGAGATAAACAGTTGCACTATACTTGTACCTATAACCCATCTAATCTGTTTCCTGGCTTGTATCCCTCTTCAAGCTCAATCCTGAAGATAACCCACCACACAACCTGTGGTGTACCTCCTGTCATCCGAGTACCCTACTGCATCCGCATCTACAAATCCATGTAGTGAAGTCTTGAACCTGAATAGCATGAATACCTACTGCTGGTCCCTCTCAAATACCTGAGAACCCACTTCCTCGAATTGGCTCCTAACTCTCTGACAACACCCACTGCTTGGGCAAACTCAGGTCTATGCCAGACCTCATGTGATTTCAGACACTTAACTGTCTAGCCCTTAGTGTGCTCTGATTCTGCATCCTGCATAATGAACCTCACCAACACCTGATTCACATCAGCTCCCACTAGAGACAAAATCAACCTGTGATATCCCATGTCTCCCATGCCAAAGAATTTTACTGCTCCAAATTCTTCATAGCAAACCACTGAACTAATCTTACCCTTAGCTTAGCAAAACCCTGTATATACAAACCTGCTAGCAAACATACCATCTACATGCAGTAATATATGTCATGACCATCATCCCCCTAGTAAGACAAACCACAGTAGTTACCCTGACATTGACTAAAGTCATGCTTTGTCATCCCCCTATCAAAACCTGTACCACTGTCCTGCAGCTTCCTCAAGACCATATGCCGTGGTCTTCCGTCTCACGTGTCTGTTCTCTCTATTCTTCAACTAAGGTATCCATTCATCTTTGTGCTTTCTTCTAGCTGGCAACCCTACCAAATCTCCCGCTTGGTTCTGCAAACTATTCCTGCCATGCTCCCACTATTTCCTAGATCCTTCCTACTCTACAATCAGCAACTAGTATAAAGAAGAGGAACAACAAATTTGAGGCTTACTTACCACCTTTAGTCCTCCATATGGGCGTTTGAGACTCCTTGATAACTTGTTGTCCACCCAAAATTTGTTACAGTGACTGACCTCGGTCACCACACAGTTTGCATCCAATCGACGTCGGTTCCTGTGCCTGTCCTGACTACCAACCCTACCAACGTCAGTGTCTCCTTCTGCCGATGTTGGTCCTCATGACCGACGTCAGTCTTACCTCCTGTCGACATCAGTTTTCCTGTCAACACCGGTACCTATGTTTGCCTGTGAGTGATGACTTTTTCCCCATGAGCTCCTTGAATCAAAACCCATGTCCAAACTGCCCTGCTCAGAAGTATCCAACCACATCCAATGGTCTCTGTTCGCCATCTCCTCCATAAACACCAAGGCTTTCCAGTTCTTAAGCCTGTCAAATATATCTATCTTTTGCTTAAGAACATGCATCTCCTTCCTGCTCATGTGACCAAGCCTACGAAGCCACGTCTCCAAACCTGGGACTTGCATGACCTTTTTCAACACCCATGTGTTGGTCGCCTGCAATTTCAGCTTCACTTCCCCTTTGCCAATTCTTTGGCAAGGCTCACCAGCTCCTCTCCTTGGGGCTACATGGAAAGAGGCAACATAATCTGTTATCCAAGATTCAACTTTATCCAAGAAATCTCCCAAAGCATCCTGTGCAACAACCCCTACAACATCTACATCTTCAGTTCCTTCATGCTAATCTGCTAGCAACCAACAATATTTTTTTCCCTACTCTTTCTTTCCATAGGACCGTACGTGACCATCTGTGCTTTTCAACTCCTCCATTCTTAGCTTACTTTGATCTGCCATTGCTCTACTCCCACTCGATCAGAAACCCCTGAGAGTGACCTGTAACCAAACACAAAACTTGCTCCCTATAACCTTAGCTCTGATACCACGTGTTGGGATAAATAACTGAAAGCACACAATTGATTACCAAGCAACTTAACATGTGGAAATTAACCAGAATACACAAGTAACTAGAATTCAGAAATAACACATGATATGAGAGACAATACACAACTTGTATTAAAACTCTTTCAGAAGGAAATACAATAAATAAGGCTGCCACAGTTCTTCTTCCTTACACACCTCTAGGGCTCCCACACCTCTAGGGCATAAACATTAAATCTTCCCTCAAAGCTCTCTCCCTTAGGTCCCAACATCCAACTCAAACACAGAGTTGGTGTTCACCTTATACCTGTGCTCCACGCACTCTACAAGTGCTCCATGCACTCCACAAGTACACAAACATACTTCAAGTAGACCTCCCCTAAACCTGCAACAACCTGCACCTCAATCTGATCTTACTTATGGAAGGATCTTCCTTGCCTTCCTCTTTTCTCTCTATGAGTACCCACTGTACTCCAAGTAGATCCCACTTGATTCTGCTCCCTATTGTGTTGTTGTCCTCTCTGATCTTGCACACCTGCAAATCAATCTAGTTTTGTACACCTGTGAACCTTGACCTTGCACACACATACACCTGCAAATCAATATCTTACTTACCATGCAGATCTCCTATCGTAGCCATGCTCCCCCGATGACCAAGATCATACATACATGAAGAACCCTGCTGATTCTCTAATCCAGCACCCACACTTGGTACTGTGGCACTAGGAGGAACACACCATTGCTCTCTTCTCTCTGAAGGAGCTTATTTTCTCTCTTACTCTCTAGCACACATTTACAATACAACCAATGAGTCTCTTAAATAGATCTCATGCAAACAATAATTAGACACCTAATTACAATAATTAGATCCACAGCTCTCAGTCTAAAATTGGCTCTTGACATGCAAACACTTGGTTTGTTAGCTAACTGCCCGTAATACACGTAGTCCAAACCACACAGGTGACTGACATCGGTCCCTGTCTACCTGGGGGTGCCGACGCTGGCCAACTTTTGACTGACGTCGGTTGCCTTCCTGTCTCCTCCCTGCCGACGTCGGTTGGCCTGATCGACGCGGGCGACAGTAACACTCCGCAACCCTTTGCAACCTCCTTCCCTGCTTGCATCAGTGAAGCTTTTAGCTCCACAACCTAACAATTCTCTCTCTAATGATGCTTTCCCTCAAACCCAAGGGAATTTTACCTACATTCAACTCACTTATACAAATGAGTAGTTAATGGGTTAACATATAAAAAACAAGATATAATATCCATGATGCTAAAACACGTCAAATGTCCTTGACAATATATAATTTTTAAATTGAATTTAATTAAGCAAATCAAGTAGCTACTTGATAACCATTAGTTCATCATTATTTTTAGAAAAATAATAATATAAATCCACATAATCAAATCCATGTAACATAAATCTTATTTATTATCACATGAAGTACAATAGTCTAGTTATAAACAGAAGATGTGGCATGCCTTATCTACCATACATGGGTTAATCAAGCTTGAAATCATTCTCACCAATCTACTCTAAGATGGAAAATGGACCACAAATTATTATCTAGAGATTCTAAACATGTCTTTGAATCCTTTCATATCTAAATTATAATAATACCTTGTCATTCACCTTGAGTGTGCTCTTTGTGGTGCTAATCATGTCTAGAATTGTACTTTTCTTGAGACTTCTCTAACTTATCCTTCATCTTGAGATGGATTTGTCTAATCACATCAATTATTTTGATACCCTTTTAACCTATAAATCTTCTATCTCCATCCTGACATACTTTTTCAATACAACATGAAGAGGACTAGTTTTAAAATAGCCCAAACACAATTCAAATAGTGACTTATTAGTGGATATGTGTATTTCACTATTTTATGAGTGGTGAATGTATACAAAAGACTCATCCCAAGTCCTAAAATACTTATTGTTATAATTTATTATCATCTACACCAAAGTCTTAATGACAACCTCAAATTTTCCATCAATTTTTGGATGGAAAGTGGTAATTCACTAAATCTTAGTGTCTATATTTCCCCTCAAGGTAGTCCAAAAATTACATAAGAATATTGATTATCTAATTGAAAAAATGGAGTTAGGTACTCCAAAATGCACCTAATCATTAAATAAATAAATTTTAATCGCATCATGCCCTTTCACTATTTTCTTACATACAATCAAAATGTACATTTTACTAAACCTATCTATAACACTGTATAGATAGTCTTGAACATGCTTGGAGATATGTAATCCTCCTATGAAATATATATAAATTATCTCCCATGGTCTAGTAGTTACAAGTATTGGCATGTGCAATCTTTCTTTCCTAACCTTAGGATTGATTTTACAACATAATTTACATTATCTAATGAACTTTACAAATTCTTTCATATTGGGCCAATACATATAGTTTTAAAAATGAAACATGGTCTTACCAACACTAAATTGGCATGAAACCTTTTAATTATGTGTTCCCATCATCAAGATAAGTATTTCCTTATTTGGAACACATAGATTATCCCACTTGTATACTAGCCCATCCTTAGGATAACATCCATCCTTGCCTTCAATTTCAACCTTATTATTTTTCAAAAGTTAGAATGTCTTCCCAAGTTTTCATCTTGTGTATATGTTTCCTCAAAATTATATTTTGTGAGAGGCTCAATTTGTGAGATTCTTTCCAAATCTAAAACCTACTTTATTTGTGGCTTAAATTTCATATTTTCCACTACATTTATGTTTCCCTTCTTGTAATTGATCACAAAATGGAATTTTTGGATAAATCCCATCCATTTTTAATTTATTACTTACTGAAATTTTATTTGTGCTTGTAAATTTTAAATTTTACAGTCAATGTGCACAATAATTTCTTTACCCAACAAATAGTTTTTCATTTCTTTATTTTTTGAACTAGTACATAAATTATTTTAATCATAAACATGATAGCTCATTATAGTTGAATAATATATATTTAAACGATAAAAAATGGGCTTTCCTCCATGTAACAAAAACTCCCCCATAGATTACTCAATTGCATCTATTTCAACTTTGAATGGCTGCTAAAAATTAGGAATAGAAAGAATCGATGTATGGTTGATCTTTTTTTTCAATGAATTAAAACATAATCATGTTCCTTACCCCAACGGAATTTCTTATCCATTGTTGTATTTATATGTAGAGGTGATTCTATTATGGATAAATATGTAGTAAAATTCCTCATGTATTGAATTACTCCATAAATCTTGTAAT
Source organism: Torreya grandis (assembly GCA_037957365.1). NCBI lineage: Eukaryota > Viridiplantae > Streptophyta > Pinopsida > Cupressales > Taxaceae > Torreya > Torreya grandis. The sequence continues at coordinate 465,953 of JARHVA010001685.1, read as the reverse complement.
ATTGGTGGCACTTCTAGTTGTGGGTTAATTTTTTATAGCCTCAACATGTGATGGATCCAATCTTAGTTATATTCCTCCAACCACATGTTTCAAGTATATGAGTGATTAGTTTTAAAATTCAAACTTATTCATATTTCACAATAGTTTTTTTTTTAATTTCAACACTTGCAAGTCTTGTTTAAAATGTGTTAGATTTTATTCCCATGTGACATAAAAAATTAGAATACCACCTAGATATAATATGAAACATGTATCTGTGAAAGGTCCTAATACATTATTCATCAATATTATGAATTTATAAATTGTATTACATAAACCAAATGGAAGTACCAACCATTTTTACATACATAATTATGTCTTTAAGGTTGTCTTCCATATATCATCCTCCTTCATACAAACTTGATGATAGCCTGATTTGAAACCAAAATTTGTGAAGTACTTATATTAATGAAGTTGGTCCATGAAATAATTTATCTATATAGGTAGATATTTATTATTTATAGTGATATTTTTCAAGGCTTTATAATATATGCACATCCTCCAAGATCCATTTATATCTTGTGACATCACAATGAATTACCCACATGGTGAAGTAATTGGGCACATGATGCCTTATTCCAATAAATATTTAAGTTTATTCTTAACCTCATTACTCTCCAAAATATATTGATTGTAAAAATTAATGTTAATTATAGGATATTCAGACAACAATTAAATCTCACGTTCTACTTCCTTGTTTGGATGTTGATAAAAAATAGTATTTTAGAACACATTTTGAAAAGAATGTATAAACTCATCCAATTTATTCAATAATTTGTTAGTACTATCAATTTTAGATATATCTAACCCATATTATTTATTATCTTTTATAACAAGTAAACAAAACATATTACTTTATTTAATGAGTATTTTTGCTTGGCTCACATTTACCATGGAAAACATGGGCTTGTTTTAATATGCCTTAATACCATAGTTGATTCTATCCTTGACCCATCCGTACCTAATAGCTCTACTCATGAATATATCACCTTGAAGATATAAGAAAGGACTTACAAACACCACATCAAATGCATCAATAGGAATCACATCTAATTCTATCTCATTAACATATCATGGGTTAATCCTAAATTTGAACTTACATCTTTTAGTCACTTTAATTTCAACACCATTTTTCACCCACCCCAGAGGATACAAGTGTGGATGAACATATTTTTGTAAACCAAGTTTCCTAAAAACTTCATATAAAATAAAATTATATTAAGACTCAATATCAACAAGTGCATCTACCTTGGTATTATTGATTATAATCCTAATTTAGAATATAATTTTCTCACCTCTTTCATTTATTATTCCTTATTATTTGTGTTGGAAGTGGTGTAGCTTGTACTCTATCTCTACGTCAGATTATTCCAAAGATGTCATTAACTTCCTAGATTCCTCTTTGTAATGATTATTGGGATGAGATTCTAGATGCAAATTCCAACACTTAACATCAGTATGACCATCTATAACATAATGATTATAGTGGTTCTTAAGATCCTTAAAACTATACGAAACTATGTCATTCCTCTCACCTTTTCACTTACTTTTCTTGAAGACTTTGTAAGGTTGGTTTTACTTTTTCTTGACTTGATTTATCTTTGAGGGCTCTCCCTCTCCTTTCTAATTTTATTATTTAATGAAGTATGCTTGCAATCATGCCTCAACAAGGTCTGGTGGCTCACTTAAGATGACTTGTACCTTTAGGCATGAATGGAGACTTCCCAAGTATTTAGTTAAGTTATCTTCATCTTCCAAGTCTAAGCATGAGCATAATTTATCTACAGATCTTTGTGGGTATAATCTTCCTCACTTTGATCTACTATTTATGTGTAGTAATTCCACTTAATTTTTTAACCAATATTATGCATAATAGGATAAAAATTCTTAGAAAAAAAGTCTTTAGATCCATTTCATTTATTTATAATTGACATATTTTTCTTTTCAAAAGATGTTAGATCTGATTACCACCAAATTAAAACATGACCTTCCATTTTGATATGTGCAAAAGAGATATTTTATGCCCAAGTTACTATAAGTACAATAAAATTTAACTCTATGCATTTTAATCTTTTTTCTATTATTTCAACATCTACTTATCCTGTAAAGGATTTGATGTCTACCTTGGTCTAAACATTAGAAAGAAGATGTTTATATTTACCTTAGATTTACCTTTGTCCTTTTTTTGGTTTTTCTTCATGATCATTTATGGACTCTTATCCACTTTAATCTTCTTCTTTGTGGGGGTTTTATATGCAAATATTATTAAAAATAGATTAAACCATTACATCCATAGAACATTTGTTCATAGTTGTGAGCCTTTGATTTTTGGTGATAGTATATTAGGATTTCACCACATTTTCCATGCATGATTTGAGTGAAAATGATATTTTGGAAAGACTTTATTCACCTTTGTGAGCCATTTTTCTCACCTATTAATTCTATATTCTTACAGATATATCAATATTGTAAGGCATAAATTATTGTTCTTGATATATTTTCATTGTCATACAAATAAATCAAAATTTCCACAATAACCCAAAGATAAATTTGATTTGATATCAAGGGTGAGGATTTAGTTGAATTGGTGTTAAGGTGATTTGTGAGGCATAGTGTTAGGCTAATGATCCTAATGCTACACATCATTGGTTTGATTCGCCCTAGTTTACGCCAGACCATTTTAGATTTCTTTCAAGTATTCTAGGATATTGTGAAGGATAATTTAATAGTCATAGAAAATGAATTCATCTCTTATATACAATTATTGAAAGATTTCAACAACTCTTTAATTTTCATAATTCCAAATAAAGAAGGGGCTTCAAACCTCATAAATTTTCATCCTATCATCCTTTGCAATGTTATCTACAATTTTTTTACCAAATTTATCTCTACAAGATTGCAACCTATCATGGATAAAATAATTGACATTCATCAAGGAGGATTTATTCTAGGAAGAAAGATATAAGACAACATAATAGTGGTTCATGGGACCTTTCACTCCATGGGAAAGAGTAATCAAGCAGATATGGTTCTTAAGCTTGATATGAACGTAGTTTATGATAGGGTGAACTGAAGGTTCTTGGATAAAGTCCTGATGTAATTTGGATTTCAAAAATGTTTTAGACAACTCATAAATAATTGCATTTAATCCATTACATTTTTAATACATGTTAATGAGGTTCCTATAGGGTACATTGATATCAAAAAAGGCACCAAATAAGTGATCCTTTATACCCATTTATTTTCATTATTATGGTTAAGTATTTAAGTAGGTTTCTTTCAACTAATCTATCTAATGAAGATTTGAAAGGGTTCCAACCAACTCAGAATGTGGATCCCTCTTTATATCAAAAATTTATTGATGATACGATAATTATGGTTGATTCTTAAATGTGAGAAGAAAGAGAAATGAAAAGGATTATTTAGAATTATGAAAGCACATCCAATCATAAACTTAACTTTGAAAAAACTTGATTTATTTTTTTAGCATGCCTATATTAAGACAAAATAGGATTGTAGCCATTATGGGGTGCCAGATCAAGGAGATGTTAACCAATTATCTTGGAATGCCTCTTTATACTAATAATTTAGCTTCCTTAAAGTGGAATCCTTTGTTGCATAGATTTCAAAATAAGTTAGCTAGATAGTAAGGATACATTTTATCTTGGGTAGGTAAGTTACAGCCCTTAAAGAGTACCTTTCAAAGTCTACCAATCGATTTTATGTCTTTTTTCAAGATACCTAAGATGATAGCATAAAATCTTGAAAATTTTCAAAGAAGATTCCTCTAGACTAGAACAAAAGAGAAAAATATACTCCCTCTAGTGACATGGAAAAGGGTATGCACTTGAAAATTTAATGGAGGTTTAGTATTAAGAAAATTTAGATGGGTGAATAAGGATTTAATAACTAAAATGGCTTGGAGATTCATCACATCTTCCACTCATTGGGGTAGAATTATACAAGACATATATTTGAATTCAATAGACGTTTTATGTTTCCTAGAAGAAGATTAGTTCATGAGAGGTTCCAACTTTTGAAATTTTATTGTTACCACCAAACAAAACATCATAAATGGTTGTAAGTGGAAGGTAGGAAATGGAGGAAGAGTAATAATCTAGGAAGACACTTAGTTGTTAGAGAAACCTCTTATTTATTTAGAACCATGGAATCAAATTGCACATACCATCCAACTCTCTTAGGGATGTATGGTTTGATACTACATTTAAAATTTTGAGAAAGGTAGACATTTAAAGTAGCTATCTAACATCTCTCTATAATGGGAAGATTGGGTTACTCTCGATAGACTAAACAACATTCTTCAAAATTTCCATATCTCTAATTTAGTTCAATATTATGAATTGATTTGGACTAAATCCTTTGATGGAATTTATAATGTGAATTATGGATACATCTTAATTTCCTCTATTCCTAGAGAGGAAGTTCCTTGGTTGAAACTATGGAGTAAAACCCTTATCCCAAAGATAAATTTATTCCTTTGGTTGGCTGTATAAAATAAAATATTAACCATCGATAATATAAAAAAAAGAGGAATGTTCATTATGAATAGATTCTCATTTTATGAGTAGGATAATACAACTAGGGATCATTTATTCATATTTTTCTCTTTTGATCATAAATTCTGGAGTAATATATTAGGTAGATTCCTAATTATTTGGGTGCATCCACTTTCTATACTATACCTTTGGTGGGCATGTACCTTCTCTCCCTTTGTCAATGATCAAGTGATTTCTATTTGGAATCTAGCAATGCCTCATGTCATATGGGGTATTTGGAAGGAATAAAATAATATAGGGTTTATAGATAAGAAAATCTGAAGTGAAAAGGTAGGGGATATGCTCCTATAAAGAATCAAGGAAAACTTAAGAGTTAAGCCACCATCTAAACCTAGTAGAATGTCAAAGGAGGAGATTAAGATAGCAGAAAACTATCAGCTAGAGGTTTAGAATGGTTTGGGTAATGATCCAAGAGTGGATGCTAGAAAAAAACACTAAATGGAGAACCCAAACTCCTGGTTGGGTGAAATTTAACTTTGACAAGGCTTCCAAGGGGAACCTAAGGGAATTAAGGGGAGGAGGAATCCTAAGGGATGAAAGAGGATTTTTTATTGCTATGTATGCAAGTGGGATGGGCATGAAAACAAATCATTAGGTAGAATCTCTAGCATCCCTTTTGGGATTAATATTGGCTAAAGAATTAGGGATCAACAAGCTCATAGTGTAAGGTGATTCTTTAAATATCATCAATATACTATCCCAAAAAATATGATAAGATGGAGTATCAAGAAAATCATGGAGGAAGATTTATTTTTATCTGAATCTTTTCAAGAAATCACCATTCATCATTCATATAGGGAAGGTAACCAATCTATTGATTTATTTTTAAATGAAGGGGTAAATTATCCTAGACTAAAGAAATAGACCAACAAGGAGGACTTTCCTATAGCAATAAGCCTACCTTGTAAGACAATGAATTTTATTCATGCATAAAATCAATAGAGATAATCCTAGCATTAGATGCCACACCATAATTATATATATGGCAATCATGATACGATAGATCTCAACTCATGTGAAGGATATCTTAGGCCTAAACTCCATTGTGCCTTATTATGGTGATATCATGTGCCAGATCCTTAAATATTTTGATAGCGAGTGTAATAATAAATCCATAAAAAAATTTCATTCTAAGAATTATTCAATTTCATTTCAAAAGATTTTACTATTCATAAGAATGCAAAAATGAGGGTGGTAGCTCTGTACGACTAAACCTATTATGCCAAACCACATCAAGGAAAATGAATATTTATGGAATATCCTACAACAAGGAGGCATGGCTAATTTTATGTATAACATTTAAGGGTATGATGAATATGTGTTTGAGATGTTTGTGAAGGGATGGAATTAAAGGATCTTAGAGATTAATGGAGTCAAAATAGGGATCTGAGAGGACCTAATTACTCTTGTCATAGGTCTAAATATGGAGGTCACTATAATCTACAAGATTGGAATAAATTACTAGGAGGAGAATTGAAAATCATGCTTGAGTGAGAGGAGATCATCCTCTGCATAATGGGTTCATCTAGGAGAGTTTCACATAGTCGTATAGAGAGGTGGCTAAACAAATCATGTTTTACATCATCACCCTATAAGGAAGCCATAGGGTAGTACACCTATCTCATTTCATCTTTCTAAATTATTTTAGACATGATGTAACTATCAATATCCCTTTTTATCTTCTTCATTCCCCCAAGAGTTATATATTGGACATCAAAAGGAGTAATAAATCTCTCTTTCATCAAGCTATGATTTTTCTAATTTTAAAATACTTCAAAGAAATTAACAAGGTCTCAAAGTGTTTTCTGGGGGGAAAGACACAAGCCAAGCCAGAAAAGGAGAAAGGGAAAAGAGAAAAAATAGTCTCAAAAGAAGACAAGTAAATTAGGATTCTAAATAATGTTGAGAAAGGGTGAATTCATATAAAAGAGGATCGGTCCACCCTATAGGGAAATTAGAATAAATGTAGTTTAAGTAGTAACTCAGAACCTTTCAAAGTTAGTTTAGGTGAAGAGGAGCCTCTTAAATGCAAAGGACCTCACATGAGAACCCCATGGAAATAAAGAGGATGAGACTAATGAGATATTGGAGGGCCTACATCTCTTAAAAATAAAAGCAAACATTCTCTCCTTGAAATAAAGGGAAACATGGGATGAAATATTCATGGAAGAAGCAAAAAAAGGGAAAGTAAAATCTCCATTAGTAGTACCTAATATAGCTAATCCTAATGCATATTTTGATCTACATGGGGATTTTATAATAAATCAAAGAAAGGAGTAAAATTTGGGTTAGGGGCTCAACCTTCAAAAGGCATTCATTATGTGCCTCTTTAGGGATCACTCTACCCTCAGGGATTAAATCAAAAAATTGCAATAGGTAGTTAACATTCTCAAAAATAAAGATGATCTATCTGATGTGAATTCTTAGCTAAATAATTTCAAGGATAATATGAATTTACTAGAATGGGAGAATGTGGAGGAGAGAGATAATATTAAGCTACTAGTGGGGGTTAGTAAGGCCTTTATGAAGAATAGCATTGAATCTCTTAAAGACTTATTGAGTGACATGATGGATAAGGCTAACACCTCGCCCAATAAGAACTACAAATGTAGTGCATGAAAAAAAGATAAATGTAAATTCCCTCAATAGTTCTTAAACCTAGATAGAGACCTAAAGAGCATGATCAAAAACTAGGATGAGTTTTTTGGAGATTAAATAACTATATTTATGTTATTTTTGAGTTGTTTTCTTTTATGTATCCTATGGGATTTTTATTTGTAACTCATGGTTATATCTGGGCTTCTAGGCCCTTTACCTTTTGTGGTTTCATGTACAGATTTGGGCCCCTGATTCAAAAAACCTTCTTGTTTACCAATAATTAAAAAAAACTAGTTTGATATCAAAATGATCTATAAAATTTTAGGAAGTTAACTTGCTAGAATTTAAAAAAAATTGTTCTAATCTAAATATACTTTAAAATGATGGTTCATTTCATAATAATGACTTATAATCATGTGTTGTGTTATTGGGAGATTAAATCATAAATTTAGAACTGAAACCTTAATGTGATAAAACCATAAACAAAACTCAGAACATGGAGACACAAAGAGAATAAGTTTTTTTTAGAAAACCCCACAAAGTAGGGAGGAAATCTAGTGGAAGAGGAAATTGCACAACCTCCCATCTTAATATGGCCAAATGTGGATTATAATGAGGAAAAATAACAAGTATAACACTCAGATATCATGTTACATCAGAGTTACTTTTTCTAATCCTTCCTACAAACAACTAAACACCAACTTATTCGTTGATAAATTTTATTGATGTGTACCCTCTTCTTATCATGCTTGGAGATTTCATTTCATACATTAAAGGAACTCTAACCATAATAGAATGTGAAGATATAATTGATATATTTGGGTCATGCTTGTATGGTCACCATGATTGAAACAATCAATTAAAATAAATCAATAATTTTGAAACCATTGTGGCAGTTATGTACCTATCACCCTACAAGAACCAATGGTAACATAACTATTGTATGCATGAAACAATGATTCCATTACCAAGCTTGGAACTCTCCCTTTGAAAATATTCTAATGATTGAAATTGGGTTTTGATCTTGTTGTTTGATGAATTATATTTTTTTAAGGATCTATATAGATCATCCACTTGTACAAATTTTTAATTTACCATTTAACATTTTCTACTAGTTCTTATTTTACCATTTTATATTTTTTACTAGTTACTATTTTACCTTTTTATTTAGATGTTCCCAAAGATTTCTCCCCTACCCTAGTTTTTATCTTATTATAGACCCCGACATTAAATCCTAAATTTGCAATCCACTTAGGTTCCATTGTTCCAATTATCTCAACTGATAAGTATTGAAAACACTAGCCAATTTGATGCATTGTGAAGATATTTGGGTTTTCACACTTTAAAAATGCTCTTATCTCAAAACAAATCTCTACACTCTTGAATTCCAATCACACAAATGAAAAAAACTTATGATTATAAGCTTAAATTCATTTTTCATTTCCTAATTTAAAAAAATTGGTTCATGACGTGATGCATTTTAATGCCCTATAATGGTTTGTGGTCTCACTTTAACTTACCCAAAAAAATGATGTAACTTTATTCCTAACATACATATTAAGTCATCCTTAAAAATGTGTGGAAAATCTAGGTGTCACATGGGGTCACTTTGAAATTAAAGTAAGGTTTAAATATTAATTTATAATAAAATCAAGTAAAAATTTTAATACCCCTTTCACTTAATAATTTAAAACATATGGGTTCCACTTTTGATAATGGTACAATTTCAAAACTTATATTTCCAAGAAATGGTGAATGATTGGTTAAATCCATGTTTACAGGCAATGGTATATATTATCTATTGACAACTTAGTGAGTACACATCAAAGGATGTCATCGACTTGTATCTAGAAACTATTTGTAGGAGCTACCACTACCAAATAGTATAAACATGTTATAAAATAAGTAGGACTAAAAATCAGTTTAGATTTATTGATTATAGTTGCGGATACCTTGATCAAAACACAAAACAAAAATATAACACAAAATGTACATTTTATTTGGGTTCTACTCCTAACTTTAATGGGTAATATTTCTGATACATCTTGTTGATTATGATGGGTGGTGATTATCTAGTGAGTTTAGAAAACTTAAGTGCATTAATTATTTTGGCACACACTAATATTTTATGGTCTAATCTATATGTAGTAAAACTTTAAATGCCTACCATACTTAGATCTATCTCATCCCATTTGAGGACTAAGTAACCTTCCTTAAATTCTTGAGGTATAATCTTCTTGTCAAATCACCTCTTCACCATTTGTTGAAGTTGGTGGAAGTTATTCCTTGCCTCTTATTTATTTTTCTCTAACTTAAAGAGTTTTATAATCCTCACAATAATTACATCATTATCTTTTAATTCTCACTAATGTGATTTTTTTAGGGAGCTCTACATATGAATGTAACTTGGCCTCCTTACCATAAACAAGGGCATATTGGGAGTTATTGATATCCTGCATAGGTGTTATCCTATCTACCCACACAATGTTATTTAACTTTGTATACCATTGTATGTAGTTATCCTTAATGATTATTTTCATTTTAAGACAAAGTTATTGTTTAAAGATTTGGCCAAACCATTACCTTTTCATTAATAATTTAAAGAGAAGTTCAAGTAGATTCCAAGTTTGTGGGAAAACTATGTTATCTTAATTCAAACAAAAGCATATGTGTTATCATTGATTATGGTCTATGAATATCCATAACTTATCATAATTACATCTATAAATTAAATGATTACTCCTTCAATAGATTATGTCAATGCTATTGCCTATGTCCAATTGGTGAAGTAGTATAGGGCATTAAGTATGAATTTATGGCATGCACTTGAAGATGAGTTTATCACACCAATAAATTTAAATACCCACTGAGAAAAAGGATCATTTGTGATAATTAGGTCAGGAAAAGAGAAGTGTGTTTCTTTCTTCTCATGAATAATTAAAATTATTTACACATGTCAACCCAATTAAATACATTAAAAACATAGTAGGCCAATAATAACCATCCATTATAATATTGATACCTATAATCTATCATGAATAGTGGTCCCTAAAAAATTTTGATGGAATTCTTTTAATAGGTTATCTACTTTGAAGGCTCAATGCATCATAATAATACATCATCGTGATTCCTTCTTAGCATGCTATTATTCTCATCCTGTACAGAATAGAATAAATTTTGAAAGTACTTCTCTATGTATAATTAAGACCTCTTGGGCACCTCCTTATTTCCATTTATGTGGAGATATTTTATAACCAATTATCCTCTTGAATCTACTTAGGTTTTGACACATGTACATAAACCATGGTATCTAAATTGATTATATCTTCAAAAAAACATTGACACATGAATCTTCCTTTAACACGTTTGGTGTGTGTGAATTCAATAAAACACTTCAAAATTTTGGTGAGCCAACCTTTTTTTCACTGATTTATACTCTCATAATATAATCTCTTATGGTGAACAATAAAAGCATGATTATTTTTGTAACATTATGAATCCGAAGAGAAACAAATATCGTTAGTTCTTTATTAGTGAATCAAAAGAGAATTTAAATCAAATAATGAAATTAAAACTAAACCACTCTTGCCTAAGTACTAGGTTGAGCTTAACATAATGAAAAAATGAGGCAAATCATCATTCTCACTCTACTAAATCCAATGCAACTTACAAACTTTAGCAACTAAACTCTGTCATCTTTGCTTGATTAGTCAAACCTCTATTGGTTTCATGACAAAATTATAGTATGTTATTTTTCATAAAGATTCATAAAACTTTATGTCTATCCTTAGATCCAAACTCACTTCCTCATTATATTCTTTCATACTCCTCTCATGCCCCTCATTGACTTACTTCCATCTTTCCCACTACCCTCTCTTAGATGTCTATTCTCTAAAATTTGATGTTTATAAATTATCACTTATTCTCTTTCACTATCTTGATAAAATTTTGAGCCTTATATAGGATTTTTGGACATGATTCATTCATCTCATATCTCCAAACTTCATATTTTATTTCAATCAACTCTCCTTATATTGTTCATTACTAGTTTGTTGTTTATTTAACAAGCCCCTTGGGTTCTTGAACTAGTCCCCCTATATTTAATATTTTCATAGATATAATTTATTAGGATTATAACACATGTTATTATGCCAACTAACACTTCACTACAACCTTGAAGTGCATCTGTGTAACTCTATCCTCTTTTACCCATGTTCTAATAGCCATTTTTTGTTGAGTTTCACCTCGTACAGAATTTCACCTTTAAGTTTTGACTAAATAAATACTTTTATGACAACCCTATATCATATTTTATGTTTCCACAAAGTTTCAAGTTTTAATTAATTGTTTATATGCCTTTACTACCCTTCTCTTTCTTCATATTAGCCCTATTAGGCCTATTTGAACCCTGCATTCCACACAGTCACTCATAACAATTAATATGGATACTGTACCTTCCTAAAATCATAATAATCTCCTTTTTATTATCAAATACTAAAAAACCACCAATTTTGGACCATTTTCAATGATTAAATCTTGAGCAATCATGTTTTTCCCTAAGATTTCTTATGTATTATATAGGCTCGAGAAGCTTTGAAAATGAATTTTAAGAGTTTTGGATGATTTCAAGATGTTCAAAGACCTTTAAAATGTTTGATAAAAAATATTACACTACTTTAAACCCTTATTTTCCTTTAAAATAATCTTATCTCAAGTCTATGCTTGGATTTCTCAGTGTTCTATGCACTCAGTTAGCCTGTGTATAAACAAAATAGGGTTTATATAGCATTTAGACTTACCAACAATGATTGAATCATTATTCCAAGCTTGTAATCACTCCAAGATTACTTCCTAAATTTTCCTTAGGCTATATATCACCTCAAGTCCTCCATTATTTGAACTATTAATTATTTCATTGACTCAGTCCTTGTATTCACCTACAACAGGGTCTTAATACACAAAAAGGACTTGTTTGATGCCTTTATGACTTTGTCAAAAATTTGTACTCCTTATTAATATATTGATAATCTATATTTATGTTATGATAACCTCCTCCCTCTCACATTCTCACAATTGAAATGTCGATCCTTTATAGACATAGACTTCCTTAATGCTTTCTTGACCCCTATTTTTGGTGTAACCCAACACAATCACACATGCAAAACATTCAAAATTGTTTATTCCTCTATAAATATTATTGACACATTTTATTATCCACTATAATATTTCAATCCACATAAGCTTATTGATTACAATAGATGAATATATAACTTTAACATAGTGACAAGTCTTACAAAATTTAGTTTTTGTAATTTACACTACAATATTTTGTATCTAAAAGTTTTGATATTATTTCCACATAAAATACATATTTGAAAAAACATAAATCCTAAAACATAGTATCAATACTTCAAAAATTCATCTTTTATTGACTCATTTTCGTTTACATATTATTGTCATCAGGATAGGATACAAAATTCTTAGAATTTTCCTCATTCTAAACCCTTATTCCTTTATACCTCCATCTCCAAGACTTCAAAAAACTAACTTCTCAACCACATAATCTCTTCTATGAGACTTAATTTATATCAAAACCAAAAAAAACTTAGTTATAAACAAGAACCACCTTATTTCCATAACTAACTCTTGACAACTAACATATGGACATTATGTTTCACACTTTGATTTATGCCACCTTTTGAAACATCTATACAAATACCTTACTAAAAAAACCTAGACTCTTTTAGGACCCTACACCATCATTTTACCACATTAAAATTCTTAAAAACCACTTAAATGATTCAAAACACACTTCTACAATTCAAATTTTAAAATAGTGCTTTTGGAGGGAAAACCTATAATTTGAATTTTATGCACCTTGAGACTACCAAGACTCCACAAATAGACTAATGATGACCTCTATAACCTATTTGACACTGATTAAACTCTCTAAAGACAAAATTGGATCATTTTTTAGGTCCTTATAAGATGCCCCTACATCAAAAAAACTAGAAATATAAGATAAAAACATACAACTATGTTACCTCCTCTGTCAAAACTAGTGTTCACTTGTTGGCATAGAGGATGTTCTTACTTGAATTGTGGGATATAGAGACTTTGATCAATGCATTCTCAATATTGGAATAACTTATCTAAGACCACATGTGGCTATGTTTGGCTTATATTGGCTTGGTGTGAAGCTTTTTGAATCAAGTTGGCATTATAACATTACTTGAGAGGCTTCTTGAAGTCATTCCTACAAAATAACCTTACACATAAAATCTTATTTGGATAGAGTTAGATCACTTATATTTGTAGGTCTTAAAACTAACTTTAACCCTAGGGTGGTTGGGTTTAGTTTTAACCTTGGTTGAGTCTAAAATAACCTAGATTGAGTTTAGGTTAGCCTTGGGTTGGGTCAAATCAATTATGAAGGCTTGATAACTCATTTTAAATATTTATGAGCCATGACAACTCATATAAGATATTTATGATTTGTGACTCACCTTTTCTTGAAATTTTAGGAATTAATAAAAGAAATTACTAATTCCCTTGACTTTAAACTCATCTTTAATAAAAAAATATTTTTTTAGAAAATGTAATTCCCTAATTCAACTTGGAATTTTTACTTAAACAGCTAATTGAGATTTGTTTTTTAATTAATCACGTTTAGGGTTTTTGACATTTATGAAATATTTTAATGTTTTGCTTTAATAGATCAATAGACCAAGAATGTCAATTTGCTAAGTTACTATTTGACTGGGGTTGAATCCAAGCTAGGTTATCAATGCATACAGGGTAATACCCTAAATAAGCAAGCCTCAACACATTTTTGGGTTGTTATATCCCTTACGTGGATGAATTTTATCATTCTAGGTGATTTCTAGGCTTAAATTATGTCATTCGCTATAAATCAATTTGGTTCCCAGTGTAGACATGAAAGTGACCATAAATGAGTCTCTATAATTTTCCCCTGATTAAGAAGGTGATTCAAGACACATGCAAATTAAGATCTTTTTAAATAATACAAAAGCTATTAAGATGAAATATTCATACCCCAAAGTGCAGTTGATTAGCCTTAGATACCCTTTGAGGGATTAGGCAGTAAAAAGAGTTGTCAAACATTCCCTCAAAATTAAGAAAATGACATGATCTGGTGGCAATGTAGGATGAAACACTTATTTTCCCAAAGGTAGCTATAATCAGGAATGAAGATAGAGACACTAATTTTCCCAGAGTAGTTATAATCAAGAATAGAGATTGAGACACTGATTTTTCCAAATGTGGTAATAATTAGTGGCATAGGTATATGTCCCCATAAGGTAGGTATAGAAAAAATATAATGATTTTCCCAAAGATGATTATAATCATTAGCAAAGATCAAAAAATAACGATTTTCCTAAATACGATTATAATCATTTACACATTGAATCACATGATTGAAAATGAGCTTACTCTAGGAAGGCAAAATATATCATTGATCAGTCAAAAAGGAATTGTTTGCATTCGGGTAAATTGGCAAGGGGAGTTTATGCGAGAAACTCATAAAATGGATCTATAATGAGTTGCAAAGAATAACAATATGATTCTAGCCTAAGTATGAATATGAATATATACATCTGAATTAATACATGGTATAAGTAGAAAAATATCATTATTAAATGGGTCTTAGAAGAATCCCAATAAGATGGTCTAGTAATAAAACAACCAAAAAATAAGAAATATAAGATCAAATAGTGCGTAAAATGGACCATAGAGGTGAAAAATAAACCTCCTAGACCAAGCAGAAGGAACTTGATACATTAGGGGGTAAAACAAATTGTTAAGCTACATATTCACCCATAGGGATGAAAATTAATTCATTTTCAATTTAGCCTTTTGAAAATTTCAGCTCTGGTTTTGTGCGAGAGCTATTGACAAGAAATGGCATGCAGAGGAGGACAATGACATGTTAGTGACTAGGTAAGGGATCACGGGTGACCTTTACATGATAGGCCACTAGTATGCAACCTGAACCTTGCCATTTATTTCATTTATGTTGAATATATTACTAGGTTTAGGCTATCAACTTGCAAATTCATCATTTTTATGGGAGGTAAAATGACATCTTTGTAAGGGAAATCGATGACTTCATATGAATTCACCATTTCCAAAGATAGAGACAATGTAAAAAAATAATGCAAATCACCAAATCAGTGATTTTGCCTAATTTTAAGTGAATTTACTATTTTTTTGAAAAATGAAAATGGTAATTTCACCCAAAAATGGTAAAAAGTGCCAAAATGGTGACTTCATCATTTGGGAAAAATGATGACTTCACCCTAAAAGGAAAAATAGATGATTTATGGGACCCAATAGGGGTCTAACCTTTAGGAGAGAGGGGAAAATAGGATTAGTAGGGTAGGCATAGGCTAGACAATAGCATAGATATAGCCTGATATTAATCTATCTATGATTACAATAGTAGCTCACAGTATTAACAATATGGGAGTGATGTTCACATTACTTATAGACACCATATATTTGGATTATGGAGATGGTTGGATTCATGTATGCCCTATACTTATATGATGTGGTGCATATGTTGGTGACTCACACAAATCAAGCATACCTAAGTACTTTGGCAGAGTGATAGCATTCAGAGACTTTGACTTTTCACCTACCAACTAGGGAGGCCACTATTACACTTGAAGATGCCAAACAAATATTCAAACTAATGATGAGAGATTGTAGGATATTTTGGATAGATCTAGCATGATAACAAGTAATGTTAGATGATTTGACTATATTTTAGCATATTTCCATGGTTCATGGGAAGGTTGATATCAACTTATTGGATATTTATACTAATTTAAGACCTTATAACCTGCCCCTGGGGACACTTCACTTCTATCTTTGATTGATAAGGAGGTAATGTTATTGATGGATATTCTCAATGACATATTACTACTTGATAAGAAAAATTAATTCATTCATATGGGCCTTAGAGGTATGATATAGAGCATGATGGCTGAGACTACTAGATTTACATGGGGGTCAACTATATTGGCCTAGCTATACAAGGATCTACATATGGTATCCTATCAATTAGGCTATAACATTAGGGTGTCCACACTATTAATGGTTTGGGGATGGGAGAAAGTCTCTATAGAGCGATTTGTGGGCTAGAGATGGGTTAGGGATCCACATGACCCATTGGCACATGATTAGGTACAAACTAGCAGAGGTCATCAAGGACATCTCAGGGATATCTAATTCTATCAATGCATGATTAATGATATTATACCATAGTTCTTTATCTAGTGGTCATATCTTCTTTATCAGCTCCAATGGCTTAGGGATGTTTGGTACACTTCATTCATGAATTTCAGATGTTTTATCATAGGGAGGCAATCACACATTATTGAGGAGTATCATCAAGATCAGTTATTTTAACATTTCAACATGGTTCAAATGTTTTAAAGGATCTTAGGTAGTTTTCTCACATGACTAGAGAGATCAGCCATGTGACCCCAGTGATTAAGAGGAGCATAGTTATGGCTATTTATCTAAGTATTCCATGGATGACATGTTCTTATGTAGGAGGTCCAATAGATGCATAGGTCACACCCATTTAAGTAATCTAGTGGTTACAAGGGTGCCCTTTGATACTTACTATTCTAAGATAGGGATTGGGATAGTTTCCAATGGACATTGATGATGTAGACGTTGAGACTAGTAGTAGGGATAGTGATAGAAACAACCATTGGCATAGTAGTAGAGGAGGGGAGGATGATGATGATGGATTTAATAGAGAGGATAGTGGAGGGGATGATCATGGAGGTGACACTCAGGACATAACGGTGCTAGATCCTAGAAAGATAGGTTTAGTAGGTTCTTTTATTGATTCAGGTCAGGTAGGGCCTTTAAGCATAGTGAGAGTAGGTAGGGATACTAGTATGTTGGAGGAGGAGATCACTACTAGGGTAGATGATATTAGGGGTTTGGAGAGGAGGGTGGTATATTTACATAGCACACTATATATCCAAGATGGGGACATAACTCACTTTTATTCATATATTACCTGGATGAAGGTGGAAGTGGCTAGGATTGTTCAGATATAGGCATAAATCTAGTTAGAGCATGATCAGGTGATATCAGATATAGATTAGGCCTTATTAGATGTTCAAAGGATAAGACATGAGTGTGATGAGGCTTGGATATCTAGCACTCAAGTAGGGTATTTATAGATGATACTTGATAGCCTTCAAGCTAAAGATGAGGCATGTTATTATCATTGATCATATGAGACCACCATCCATAGAGATAGTAGATATCTAAATTTGAGGTATGTGATACATAGAGGGATAGAAATATATCAGGTCAATCTAAGACTAGGACACATGGTACAACCACCTTGGGTTAATTTGTGAAGTAACCATGGCCACCTATGCCACCAGGACCACTAGGGCCACCAAATCCACCTCCTACTACAAGGCATATGGATACATAAAGTTAGAGATGATTTGTGATAGCTCTTAGACATATTATTGTATTTTTGACACCATGACATGTATATATTCTCTAAGTATATGATATTCTTGTGAGATATATTAACATTAATATTGGGTCCTTAGAGGCCTATGTATATGGACTATTATTCTTTAATATATATGATACCCTATTTATTATCATGTTGATCTCATGCTTAGCTCATGTTTTAGCATTGTGGATGTTTGTTTTCATTTAAACATGTATTCTCTTTCATTTACTATATTTTCATGTACATGACAAGTTGCACTTTTATTTTTTTATGTTTTATGATGTATATTTATGCCTATTCAAAGATGCATGTTTGTATTAGCACATATTAAATCATGTTGTTCTGACTACTCATTAGATTTGGCTAGTTTGTGATCTCATAGAAGTACTGCCAACTGCATTGACTGATATTTCTATTGTCTTTAGTTTTTTTGTAGTTGTGATATTATGCATCATAGTTATGAACAACCATAATAAAAATATATATGTTAAGCATGGATAACTTAGTTTAGATGCAAATATAAACAAACTAGGAATAAGATATGAAAAATCAAATCCCAAGTGTAAATATAATACAAATAAAATAAGTGTAGGACTATATACAAATACTCACAATCTAAGTACAAGATATGGATAATCAAGAACCTACATCAACCAAAATAAGGACAAAAAGGCAAAAAGGTAACAATCAACTAAAATAAATAAATTAACTAACTAAGAAAACAAACAAAACTAACAAATAAACAAAACAAGTAAAATAAGCAAAACTAAACTAACTAACTAAATGAACAAAACTAACATATAAATAAAAAAACAACTAAAAACCAAAAACCAAATAAATAAATAAAACAACAATATACAAACAACATTAATTCCTTATTAATGAATCAAAAGAGAATTCCAATCAAACAATGCAATGGAAACTAAACCACTCTTTCCTAAGTACTAAGGTGAGCTTAACACAATGAACACAATTACAAATAGAAGATAAAAACATACAACTATGTTACTTCCATTTTCAAATCTGGTGTTCACTTATTAGCATAGAGGGTGTTCTTACTTGGATTATGGGCTATAGAGACTTTAATCAATGCATTATCCATCTTGGTATCACTTCTCTAATACCACATGTGATTTTGTTTATCTTGTCTTGGCTTGGTTTGAAGCTTATTGAATTAATTTGGCATTATAACATTGTTTGAGAGACTTCTTGAAGGCATTCCTACAAAATAACCGTACACACAAAAGCTTCTTTGGTTAGAGTGAGGACACTTGTATTTATAGGTCTTAAAACTAAATTTAACCCTAGGGTGGTTATGTTTATTTTTAACCATGTTTGATTCTAAAGTAACCTATATTGAGTTTAGGTTAACCTTGGGTTGGGTCAACGCAATTATGAAGGCTTGACAACTCATTTTAGATATTTTTGAGCCATGACAACTCATAGAATTTATTTATGAGTTGTGACTCACCTTTTCTCAGAATTTTAGGAATTAATAAAATAAATTACTAATTCCCTTGACTTTGACCTCATCTTTACTGAAAAAAACTTTTTTTAAAAAATGTAATTCCCTAATTTAACTTGTAATTTTTACTTAAGCAGCTAATTGAGATTTGCTTTTTAATTAATCATGCTTAGAGTTTTTATAATTTTTTAATTGTCTTAATATTTTACATTAATAGATTAATAGTTTAAGAATGTCAATTTGCTAAGTCATAATTTGACTGAGGTTAAATTCAAGCTAGGTTATCAGTGCATATAGGGTAATACCCTAAATAAGCAAGCCTCAACACATTTTTGGGTCATTATATCCCTTATGTAAATGAATTTGAGCAATCCAAATGATTTCTAGGCTTAAATTACATCATTTTCTATAAATTAATTTGGTACCAAGTTTAGACACAAAAGTGGCCAAAATTGAGTGTTTACAATTTTTACTAGAGATCAAGTGTGTGGACCTCATTATATATTTCATTAATTCAAAGGCCTACTTATCAATGAATGTATAGATAATCTCATACTCTTTTAGGGTTTGGACATCAAATTAATAATTTTATCTTCGTGTTTATTGTAGACACTCCATTTTCAACACTTCCATGTCAAAATTGTAAATTAGAATGACTTTCTATAACAACATATAAATGAGGCCAAAAATAATCAAAACACTTAAATTTATCTACACACTTGATGTGAATATTTTGAAACATATTGGGACACCTCTAATTGGGGTAATACACCGTATCTAATCATCAACTTCATCTAATTCATCTTAAGTCAAATAGCTACTGTGTCAGTGATGTTCTCAACTAATTAAGTGGAATAATTACTCAAACTGCTATATTACATAAATCCCACAAAATTTAATCAAGATTAATTAGCTAATAAAAATAAATCAAATGGCCAAATAAATAATCCATATGAATTAGCTAAATTACTAATTATGTGAATTCAAAAATTCAACAAATAGTGACATATCATAGGATAAGTTGTCCAAATTTATAAAATATCAACATAAATTTAAACATATATCATAAATGCAATCCATGATCAATCAACGCAAACTCTATCCCAAATATTAATTACATATACCATCCAAATTAGACTGAACCTTAACCACACATATTGTCATCTAAAGGTTGAAATCATTCTGAAAAAGCTAGAAATAGAGAGGCTACCTTTTAATCTTATCAATATTTTTTGTGCAAACTTACTTTGCCAAAATATAACAAAAGTTTCACCTATTCCTTAATTGATTGATCAATACACACATAACGTAAATGAAAATTTTGTAGAAATGATGTCATGACATTAACGGAGACTCCAAGATCTACAACCAAGCCAAACAAAATTATATGTCAACAAGATAGAGAGATATAAAAGGAAGGTAAACTATATTATTTGTCTTATTTGTACTTATTTATCTCTTCCTTGTCCTTTCACAATATGAGGACATGCACTTGGGTTTGAGGTTTGTATGCATTCTATTTTGATTTCATATTAACACCAAGACTAATTCTCTCATACTCATGTGTTTACATATGGCACACTTTGGTATGGCGCACCCCACAATCCTCTTTAGAACATTTTATCATCCTATAATTTTGAAGTTAAATCAATTTTGGGCCTAATTTCCCATCTTTTCTTCCAAATTTTTCATTTCTTCATCCTCTGCATATCGATGGGAATGCACCATATATCGGTGGGAATGAATTACATATCAGTGGATTTGATTCTTTTAATTGGTGATATCACTCTATGTAATAGCAAAATTGATTCTCCCCTATTTTTATTTCTCTATGTTTTTTAATAAAAATGTAGTAACACATTGTGTATCTATGGTACACACTACAAATTGGCAGAAACGCTCAGCTCCATACAAACTATCAAACAATGAGATTTAAAACCCTAACAATAGATTTAGCCTACAAAATGACAGACTTGATTTGCTTATCAGTGATATTTATTTGTGGTATGGTGGGATCATGAAGGTAATACTCTTTGTTTTTTTCCCATCTTATTTTTTTTAAATAGTAAGAATACCCTATTCAATGATAAAGTTACCTTAAAAATTAATGATATCACCCTGCTAATTAGAAGAATTATTAATTTATATTTTATTATTTATTATGTCTATAAAATGGCAGGATTACCTTACTAAATGGTGGGATCACTTTGTGTAATTTTCTCATGAACTAAATTTTCAATTATTTAATTTCCTTCACATGCCAAAGACCAGAATTGAAAACCTTAAAATTTGTATTATAGATTCACTTGAAAAAGATGAGGTTTGTATCTAAATAAACACTTTTTGAACACTTCTTTTAGTGCAATTAAAATGAACTAACACTTACATTTGGTGTTCTAAAAAACTTGTATTTTCATTTAATTGTGTGTTTGCTTTGTTTCTTTGATTATGAATTATCTATCATGCATATGCTCTTCCCTTTTCCCCTTGATGGAGCTTGGGTAACCAAAAACATAGAGTGTTGTTATCCCTTTTCATTATTATTTACAGTGCAGGTTGGATTTCATCTTCTTCTTGTAAGTTCGTAGGTCATGTCGACTGAGGTTTCATCTCACAGCATACATACCAACCTTGTACATCTAATGGGGGATATAAATTATGGGTGGTTGTTGCTAAGAGCATAAAAAAATTCCCCGTAAAGGGTTTTGTGATAGAAAGGGGTCTATTCCTAACATTTCACTATTATAAATCCACCATAAGAGTCCAAATTTTTAGTATCACTTCACTGAGACTTTACGGTTGAAGTGGTCATGGATGGGCTAGACCCTCTTACGAATTGCCCATTATTTTTTATTTTTACAAGGATTTGAATCCCCACATACCATAAGGTATATTGGGGACCATTTTAAAAGGATTTATCAAAATTTTACATTTAGACCTTTGGTTTTAAATAATTTCTAGTGCGATGGAAAATAACCTTCCCCAAGATTCAATGATGTATCGCTTGAAGTGATGGTTAAGTGAAATTAATCTATCACCACTTCAAGTAAGGTAGTTACACTGACTACACTTCAATTACATAGCCATTTTTCCACTAAAAATAGGGTTTATTTTGAATGCATATTTTTTATTATTTTTTTCCTATACTCATTTTTTGTGATGCATCTTATACATTAAACAAATTCAAACATAACCTAAATCCAAACATTTTCATTTTAAACTCACGTGATAAGGTGCTACTCTACCTAATTTTTAGGTCATCTTTATCCCATATTAGTGTTATGATACCCAATTAAAATGTTACTTTCTCTCCATTGTACCATTATGTTATCTATTTCAAATCAAATCTTGAACCAAAAATATATTTCTCATTCAAATCCAAATCAATTTCATTTTGAATCAAGATCTAAGTCCAATCCAAAGTCAAATGAAATCAATATTAAAAGGTCAAACAAAATCAAAATTAAAAATTCAAATGAAAACAATTTTCAAAAGTTAAACAAGGTCAAATTTCAAAGTCAAACAAATTCAACTTTCAAAAATCAATCAAGTCAACTTGGAAAGTAAGAATTTTGAATCAAAGTCAAAGGTTAAGTCCAAATCAAACATTTTCAAGACTTTAAGATCAAATTTGAATGAGGGAATTTTAAACATTATCCTTGACCATTCAAACATTTCACTACAATTTTTGAAAGATAATTTAAATTTAACATCATTTTACCTTTAATTTAACATCATTCTACTTCAACAAGTTTAAATTGGACTTTCTACCTCAGCCAAGAAATATTTTTAAAAAACTTCAAGATATAAATTGACTTCAAAATGTTTATTCAATTTGATTGTCAAATTTGAATTGATAAGTAAAGCTTTACATGCATTCAAATCAAATCAAATCAACCCTCCTATTTTGACTCAAGACAAAGATCATTAATTCAAACATGCCTATATATAGGCAATGGGGCTTCTTACAACCCCACTCTAGACAATGAATGGTATTATGATCCACTTGGATACTTATAATGTAATGAAAACCAATATGAGGAGGTACATCAAACTATATACAAGTATATACCACTCAAAATAGAAGAAATGCATTGCCATATTTGTATATAAGATATACCTTTTGAGTCAACTTCCACTCATGAGTAGGCCTTTGTACCCACTTCTAGTCAAATTCTAGAGTTGTCAAGTAAAGGTAAATGATAACTTGTTGACCCTACCAAAAAATTGCCAACTCATTATTGTAAAATTACAATAGACTAGTCACCTTCTAGCTTTCTTTGGCTACCTCCCTAGCTACTAGTTCTCTCAACAATCCCCCACCTATCAAACAAAATCCTCCCATTAAGAAATAAAAACAAGATTCATTATCTAATATTTCATTAAGTATGGATACATTCATAGCTCCTAAACCAATAACTCTGGTGGATCCATTGCCACAAGATACTATCTATCCATCATAAGTATTCTCTAATTTGCATCAATCCCTTCTAGTTACAATAAATCACTTCTAGTTCCCAACCTATTACTTCTAGTTCAAAAGAAAAAAACTTTTAAAATCCCAACCCATTACTTCTATTTCATTACTAATTACTTGAACTATAAACCCATTTGTTCTAATTCATAACAAGTTCCTTTGAACTCCCAACTAATTACTTCTAGCTCACAATAAGTTCCTTCAAGTTCCCAATAGGCTATTTATAGCATTCATCATATTCCTTCTAATTCACAACAATAGGTTTCCAATAATCCCCTACCATACCAAATTATGACCAATCTAAAACAACAAGTTACTAATCCTCCATTACAACAAGTTATGACTAATCCCTAGTAAATCCCTACTAATCCTCAATTCATCCCTTCTAATAAATAACAAATTATCATTTTCCAATGATAATTCCCTTTGTGACAAGTTCCTACCTTTTAGCAATAAATTCCCCCCATATCAACAACATATTCCTCTAACTCAACAACATGTTTTTAATCCACTCCCCAATACTAGTCAATAATATATACCTTAACAAAAATACCATCCTAGCTATAGGGTGAACAACCTTAAAAATTCAACCCAAAGGTTACCCATTTCTCCCTATTTTAATCCTAATACACCCATTTATCCAAATCAAACTAATCCCCCTTTGAACATTCAATAAATTATGCTTCCTCCATCCCAAAACATTCCCGCTCTCTAGGAACTTCAAGAGATAAAATATGTTGTTCTAGAACTCCACATAGGAGGCAAAAAATACAAATTTGATGAAATATGTCCATACCCATTTGACATGAGTTTAATTTAAGTACCTTTCCTATCTCACTTTGAGGTGATTGAATTTAACAAATACAAAGGAAGGGGTGATCCTAGATATCACCTAAAAGAATTATTTTTGGAATGTTAAGAAGTAGCCTATAGCAACATTTGTTTACTTTGTTTGTTTCTACGTAGTTTGGGTGGATAAGCCTTAGAATGGTTTTTTCACTTACTAAAAGGATCTGTTAGCACCTTTGATGACATGTCTAATTTTTTTATAAATCACTTATCTTACAACCTAGATCATGAGTTGACCATGCTTGAGTTATGCAATGCTAAGCAATGGGTGAGGAAAGTTTTTATGCTTACCTACAATGATGAAGAAGTTTGGCTAGCTGCTTTCCACATAATCTTCTAGATAAACTACTAAAAAATTTATTCACTTCCAATATCAATTCATAAGTGGATCATAACCTGAGACTCCATTTTGTTGATACATTTGAAAACATTATAGATAAAGGGGTGTAAATTTAAAAATCACTTATAGACAAAGGCCTGGTTAAGATTTATTCTCAGAATCAAGTGCAAGCTTAAGCTATAACACAAGCATAGATAAATACATTAGATAATCCCAAATTATTTAATAAAAATAATAATGTAGTAGGTAATGTAGTAACATAATATAAACATGTGCAAATAGTGTAACCACCACCTATCCAAAATACTCCACCTACTCCATCCATTACTTTGCAAAGACCACCTACAAAAATCAATTAATATCAAAACATATTATTCAGTTACCTTGTGAGCCTATAGAGTTAGTGTTCCAAAAATAAGCTACAACTAGCATGGTAATTTTGTCAAATATGAAACCTCTTCCAAAATACCAACCAAATGCCACATGGTATAGAGAAAAATGAATATTGTGATTACTATCATGTCAAAGGTCATGGAATTCATAGGTGCATGTAATTAAATCACTTCATCCAAGATTTATTTGAGCATGGAGACAATGAATTGGATAATGTTAATTCTACTTATAATCAATATATGGGTATGTATAAAGACCCATTTTTAAATCATAATTTCAACTATCAACACCAACCTAATTATTAAAATTAGAATCAAGGTCAGAATTAGAATTAGGGAAATTATAATCAAGGTTGAGATTCCCAAACCAATCAAATTAGCTACCATGATGTCTCGTATAACTCCAATAATGTTGTAGGTTGTATTACTAATAATCATATAGCTACTATTAAAATTAAACCCCATCAACTTTATAACATATCTTAAACTATTACCCTATTTGTTTTAGGACCCCCTCCTTCATATCTCAGTGGCCCTCTTCCAACTTGAAACAACATTTATGTGCCTCAATGACCATAGGTCATTATTATATGTCCTACACCCCCTTTTTTAATTCAATTAATAATATTCCATATTTAATTATTTCATTTCAAATAGACACTTGAAGGTTACAGTTCAAGGACCTATGCCACCTTCAAATAATAATCCAATTTAAAACACATTTCCTTTAAAGGTAATGCCACATTATTCCACTAAAAATCTGTATGATCTTATGGAATAATTAAATAAAATGCCACATTATTCTCTTACCTATGTCGTAAGTCCACAAGGAGACATTGTATGATCCTCTATGCCAATCCAAGGTTCCAAAAGATATTGAGGTTGTCTAATTTAAATTACTTGTGGGGCATTTATCACTAGGATAAAAACTTACATTTGACCAAAGTGACATGTCATCCCTTGGTCCCTTTAATAATAACCCTTTTTACATTGAACCCTTTATTTCTCATCATAAGAGAAATTTGGTTCTTATAAATAGAGGTTCAAGCCTAAACATAACCTCATTAAAATTTATAAAACATTTGGGGTATAATTCAATAGATTTGCAACTAGACTCCATTACTATCAAGGCATATGAAAATGCATGAAGAGAATTACAAGGCACTATTTATTTACCTATCCTTGTTGGGCCTATCACCCATGATACTTTTTACCATGTCATACACATTAAAATACCTTAAACTTATTTCTTTGACATCATTAGATCTATGAAGTATGCGTAGTCCCTTCCACATTACATGAATGCTCAAAAATTACCCATTTTGGAATGGAGGTTACCATTCCTAGTGATTTACAACCATACCAATATTTTAAACATTTGGAATCTGAGTGTGGTTAATGTAATAATTGTCCTATCATAAATCATACACCTAAAAAGGACAAGAATAGAGATTTTGAGTCTCCCAAGTCCAATTACATTGACCTAAATAAATTTGTATCCACTTATACTACTCCACCTACCCAAATTTCTTCCCACTTTACTATTGAAGACAAGGGTCTTGACATAGACATCATCAAGAATGCCTTTCACATTGCCAAGTTACCAAAATTTCCCAAGTTTCATGGTATGCCCAAGATGGAATGGCATCAAAAGATTGATTCTCATCCCAAGGGACCTCCAATATTTATCAAAAAGAGTTCACCAAATCTAGAAAAAACTAGTAGCTGTATCTATTTTTGTCTATATAATGATGATTATTTTACCTCCTGATATCAGAGTGTTAAATATCCTATTCCTAATAGGATCATGGAACATCATGACTACAAAGGAAATGGATTGGGGCCAAAGCAAAAAGTTATTCTTGAATATCAGTAACTAAACACAAAGGTACTCAAAGTATTAGATACAAACCACCTGGGGGTGACCCCTAAAACCTTGAGAGTGACATAACTTTAGCATCTAATGAAGACAATCCTAACAGTGATTTGAAATCCTATTATAATATCTACGATGAGATCACTGATACAAACCTTTTAGATATTAATTTTGTTCTGACTATCACATCCTCTTCAAATTTCCCTCTTCCCCTTCATTACCCCAAACAAATCAGTTGGGATCAATAAGATCACATTATACCATTGAATGAATTTCAAAATGAAGCAAGCAATTTTAGAGTTCTTGGGTCTTAGAGATGCTCTACCAATTGGAGACCACAAGCAAGGATTTGAGATCACATTGGACCATGTTTTTCACTTTGGAGAGTAGGTGAACTTCTTTAATCAAACTAAAATATAAAATCAAACATTGAGGTCCATTATTGAAAACCTCTCAAAGGCACTTTTAGACCAAGGAAAAAGTAAATAAAAAGATAAGTCCCTTGGTGAAAACTTGTTTTAGGTGTTAATGGATGAGGAATTTCACTTCACTCCTCAACAAGTTTAGAGTCCAATAAGTCCAAACCTTACATTTGGATCAGATATTAGAGTAGAAGAGCAATGGATATTTGAGTAATTGGTTCAATATTTCCCTAAAACATTTATTGAGTGGCCATTATATGGCATGGGTGATTTAGACTCTTCTTACATGGGTGGGCCCAAAATCAGATAAATATGATCAATTCCCCTTGGTACCAACTATATTATAATATGGATCTACATTACTTGTGGAAGACACCACTGAGGTTAACATTGGCACATCAAATGATTCCAACTTTTCTAATCTTGGTATGTCCCTCACTGTAGAATAACATGATTTCATCATTGTCATTATTTTGGAATTCATTGACATATTCATATGGTCTTATGTTGATATTCCTAGGTTGGATTTGTCTCTTGTCATACACCATCTTGTTGTGCACCCAGATGCCAAACCCATTTAAAAAATTATAAAAAAATGCATCTACGTGTTGTCATATTAGTCAAGAAAGAACTCGATAAATTATTAAGAGTCATATTCATTTGATTGATTAATTACTCAAAATGGATATCCAACATTATTCTAGTTAGTAAGAAACTAGAAGGTGTTCGTCTATGCACAAAATTTAGAGATATCAAAAAAGCATCCACTAAGGATGACTTCTAATTACCTAAAAGAGATATGATTGTATATTTAACACCTGATACAAAATTATATCTCTCATGGATGGTTTATCAAGATACAATCAAATCAAAAAAACACCATATGATCAACATAAAAGAACATTCACCACATCGTGGGGAACATTCTGTTATCAAGTGATGCCATTTAGTTTTAAAAATGTTAGTGCCACATATCAATGTAAAATTATTGTCATCTATCAATGACATGATGCATGATATTGTTGAAAAATATGTTTATGACATTCTAGTAAAATCAAGAGCATGGGTAGGATATATAGAAGTTCTACAGAGAATATTTAATCATGAATATAAGGTGCACCTCAACCCAAAGAAGTGTGTCTTTGGATTCACATCAAGAAAAATTGTAGGCTTCATTATTTCCTTTAGATAACTTGAATTAAATCCAACCAAGATTATGTTAGTGTAGGTATTTATTTTCCTTGTAATTTTTATTTGTAATATTCCTACACACATGGATTATTCCTCCACTTGAGTTAGCTTGCTTAGGTGTTACTCTTTGATTGATCATTTCAGACTTAGGAGTTACATGAATATTCAGAGACTTTGTGATCATTTAGGGATGAGTTACACATAACTCTCCTATTTTTACATCTCTTTGTGAGCTATTCCATATCTGAGTGTGTTGGATGATTTTTATTGTTTTGTGCACTATTCTCTTTCTTGTTTATGCTTACAGTAATGTCTATGTAATAGTTTGGCACTTGCTTATAAAATTTGTGCATTTGATGGAACCAAAGATCCTGGTCAATGCTCCAATATGGTATTAGAGTGCCAATCTAGTTTATTGATTATCTAGTTTAGTACTTATTGTTAGTTATTTAGAAAACTTGAGTTTATTGTGTCTAGAATGTTTTGGCCCTTTTACTGAAATATTTGGACCTATTATTATTGTTACTAGAAGTAGACCTTTTAATAGAACATCCACATGATTAGACTTGATACTATTTTTACTGCATATCCATAGGCTTGGACCTATTACTAGACCTAGACCTACTATTAGCACATCCATGATTTTGGACCTATTACTACAATTACTAGACTTGGACCTATTACTAGCATATCCATAGGCTTGCACCTATTATTTTTGTTACTATAAGTAGATATTATACTATCAAATTCACAATATTCAACCTATTATTGATTACTTCTATTATTTGACCTACTACTAGCACATATACAGGCTTGGACCTATTACTGGACCTGCTACTAGCACATCCATGGGCTTGGACCTATTATTGGAATGTTTTAGACTGCTAAAGGCACTTTTGATCCATTAATTCCCTCCCTTTGGTGTCCTAAATTAATCCTCTACCTCATTATTTTTCCTCTTTGTGCAGTTCACATATAGACCTATAATTGGATAATGGTAGCAACCTGAGCTTTTTTCTCGCTCATAGTGGAAATAACAGTCTGCTAAAACCCTATGCACATAAAATAAGAGATTTACTCTTCTTCTCGTGGAGGTGCCTCTCTAATTTATCTTCCAAAGATAAGTTAAAATTATTTCTTTTTGTACCCTAAAACATTAAGAAACTATTTTATCAATTATTTTTTTAATAGCTAGTTGTTTTGCCCTTTAAGTGGAATTATTTCCATTTAATTGCACATGTGGGTGCATAGGTGGAGTGGTTAAGACTTAAACTAGTTTGGAGAGGTCATGAATTCAATTATACTTCCAATTCCTATATTCAAGGCTGGGTCTACTATATTTTTTAGTAAAGAGCATTCAAATTTTGTGCATTTTAAAATAGACCATTCAAAAGACAAAAAATGAAATTTCCTTGTAATTTTCTATTGGTAGCTCAAAATTAAGTGTCATTTTATTTAAATGTGTATTATTTTCAATACTTGTTTTATTAGAATGGTTTATTTTATAAAATGCACTAAAATTATAAAGTGCCAAATTGAGGGGGTTCATCACTTTTGACTCATGGGGTGTTGTGGTGTGTTTTCTTCTTCTTGCACATTCAGTTCTACAATTTCCTTCATTGTATCATGGATTTTTTGTCATTTCCACTTCTTAATGCATTCAACTATCATGAATGGAAAAACAATGTGCAATTGGCTCTAAGAAAACAAGACTTTTATAGGATAACTATGAACGAGGAAACTCAACCTGTAGTAGATAAAGATAAAAATAAATGGTTTAACAAATGTGATCAAACATATGGTTATCTTAGTTTGTCTATTTTTTTTTACTTACGTTTTGACATTAAATATGCTAAAATACCTAATGATGTATGGATCACACTATAAAAACCCTTTGGGAAGCTTGATGTGATGAGAGGTCATGAACTGGAGAATGAGCTCATCAGTTTGAGCCCAGGTGACTGTGACACATTACATTATTTCTTCACTAAGTTTAATCTTTAAGGTTGTATTTAAAATAATGTGGTATAGATAATAAACATGATCAACTTATTCTATCATTTCTCTCCAAATTGAGTCCAGATTACTCTATGTTTGTCTCCACTTTCCATGCCATAAAAAGTGCTCTTGGGACCACATGGAAGATGTCTTCTTTATATACCTTTATTTTTGAATTGACTCGAGAGCAAGATAAGTTGATAAAAATGGGCACAATGAAGTCCTCAAAACCTCAAGCACTATTTACCAAGAATGGGAAAGAGAAGGCTTCAAACAATAAAGATAAGAAATAGAATAAAAGGATCAAGAAAAGGATAAAAAACCTCACACCTCCAAATCAACCAATGAGACCTCCTCTTCATTTGTTAAGCCTAAGAAAGAGAGGATCAAGTGTGGGTATTACACGAGCAAGCATGATGAAAATAAATGTTTGAAGAAACAAATTGACCACCTAATAAGCCTTCTTGAGAATAATAATATAGGTGTTACTGAGTCTATCAAACCATATTCATCAACCCCATAAACCTCCAAGGTAAATGACAATGGTAAAAAAAGTCAAAATAAAAAGGTAAGAACAAAGTGAAATAAGGACCTTAGTTGTAGTTTTACCTATGAATCCTACATGGGGCATTGACTCTGGAGCATCACATCACATGGCTTCTTCACAGATTGAGTTCACTTCCTTGGGACCATGTGACATATCCACTATTCATTTGGGTGATGACACTTCTACATAGGTTTTTAAGAGAGGTTTTGTTAAATTAAGTGGAGGAACATTTAATAATGTTTTCAATATTCCCTCACTTTCAACTAATCTCCTATTTGTTTAAAAATTACTCACCCTAATTTGGACATGCGATTTGAGATCACTTTAGATTCAATGTATGTCAGATTTACATATTGATACCTATATTGGCAATGGGATTGGTTGATAATCAAAATTGACTATATATCTTCTCACACTTTGTCCCTAAATCTCCTTGAGATTCTTCTTCATTAGACTCTCCTGACTTGATGACATTTCGAAGATTGAGCTTATATCTAATATTGAGTACTCTTCATCTAGTATAGATGACTATGGTAGTGATGGGGACACACCTCCACCATTTTCTTGTCACCTTCTAGATATTGAGGAGTTATTTATTGAGTCACCTACTTCTGGTCTACTTCAGACATTACAAGTAGTTACTTTGATTCAAGACTCATCAGACATTGGGTAGTATTATACATAGTTATAGGGCATTCCACATTATTTCTTTACCTCTACTTTAGGTATACCATCATTGCATGGAGAAATTGGCCCATCTACTATGCATGAAGAACATAGTTCCTTGTATAGGGACCACACCTTGGTTTGAGATCCATTAGGGACTTGGCAGACATATTGACTATTCCAAGATGATTTACTCTTCACTACATCTAATATTGATCCAAAGTCACTCCAAAGAGCTCCTTTGCAGGATATAGAGTGGTTATAAGTAGTTGTAGCTTTTAGTGGGATTTTTAGCCCTCTTTTTTTGTTTTTCTCTCTTTTGGGGTGGAGTTTTTTCCTACAGGTTTTTTTATTTTCTCCACTTCATGATAGTTTCTTTGTACATGGGTGCCTCACGAGGCCTTGTTATTACGAGCCATATCTACTACCCACCTAAGTTGTCTTTACAGGGGGGTGTTAGTTTAGGTATTTATTTTCCTTGTATTTTGTTATTTAGATTATTTCTACACACATGGATTATTCCTACACTTGAGTTAGCTTGCTTATGTGTACTTAGATATAGGGAGTTACTCTTATTCCTTATCATTAGCAGGTGGATGTTACTCTTTGATTGGCCATTTTAAACTTAGAAGTTACATGCTTATTCCAGGCCTTTTCAATCATTCATGGATGAAATACACATTACTCTCTTATTTTTAGATCTCTTTGTGAGTTATTCCATATCTGAGTGTGTTGGATGATTTGTCTTATTTTTTTCAATATTCTCTTTCTTGTTTGTAATTATAGTAATGTTTATGCAATATTTTTTCTCTTGATAAAAAATTATATGTATTTTATGGAACCAAAGATCTTGGCCAATGCTCCAATAGGTTAAGTCCATCACATAAATGCCTCCCCCTTCTAGTTTTAAATAGATCTATAATTTACTGGTAAAAATATAATATATTCGATGATTCATTTCATAGATTAATGATCAATTCCATAAATTCACTCACTTATTGAATAAGGGCACCACTTTTTTATGGAATTTTGAATATAAATAAGCATTTGAGTAGTTAAAAACCTATTTCAAAAACCCACTAGTGTTGGTCCCACCAACATTGAGAAATATCCTATTACTTTACATCTCAGCAACTAAACATGCCTTGGGGGAAATTTTGGCCCATCATAATGACCAGGTAAAAAAACACACAATGTGTTATTTAAGTAGGACACTAGTCACATATGAGAATACACCAATTGATGTGTGTTTAAAATTGGTATTTTCATCATAAAATCTGTGTCACTATATGTTAAACAACAAGACCATCTTAATTATAAAGCTCAATCCACTCAATTATCTTATTTCCAATTCAACATGAATAGGTCACATGGCCAAATGGATTATGCTTTTAAGTGAGTTAGACATTGAATAAACTAATTAGGACATAAAAGGGTAAGTAATTTCATATCAACTTGTTGAGGCATCTCTATCAGATACACATCTTTTAAAAATTCACTTTTTAGACGAGTTTATCTTCACTCTTGAAGAATCATGTCAATGGAAGATATACTTTGATGGTTACTTCACCATAGGGGGGTCTTATTCCCAAGGCATTTGAAATTATTTTTTTATACACCAATAATATTTTATAATATGAGGCACTTATTGTTAGGTTCCACCTCGTGGTATAGTGGAACATTCAATAATTAGTTGTTTATAGAGATTCATAATTAGTTATTAATCAGATTATAGATCAGTATTAGACTAAATTTGATAAGATCATTCCATAAAGAGTCATGGTTGATAGTCTCAAACAAAACTTTTAATGTATCTAGTTTGAACATATACTATGTTGGTCTCGATTCCCTTAGTACCAAGATTTATACACCTACCTCCAAGATGACATTCTTCATGTTAACCTATCATGAAACCAACAAAACTCCTTCAT
The DNA here is from genome assembly GCA_037957365.1 of Torreya grandis. NCBI lineage: Eukaryota > Viridiplantae > Streptophyta > Pinopsida > Cupressales > Taxaceae > Torreya > Torreya grandis. Next base: position 432,063 of record JARHVA010001685.1, on the reverse strand, counting down.
TCACAATGAATCCCGTTACACTTTACTCGATAATATGCTCTATCTTAGAGGCAATTATGGGATGTAAATTCATATTTTTAAGTACGATAAATCCAAATTAACACTTAAAGATGTGCACAAAAGGATTTGTGGGGACCATACAAGTGGAATGGTACTTTCCAAGAAACTCCTTCAAACATGATACTATTAGCACAAAATATAATCATATGCATGCTCTTATGTCAATAAATTCCTTTTTTGCCAAAATGATGATGATTTAATTCATGCTTCCTTTTGAGCACTTCAGCCTATCACTTCTCCTTTGTTATATGGGGGATCAATCTCATAGGTAAGATAAACCCCACTTTTTCATATAGATACAATCATATCCTCACTACCAATGAGTATTTTACTAAGTGGATTGAGGAAATCCCTCTCACTTATGTGACTAATAATCATATCTCTAAATTCATTCTAAACCACCTCATTTGTTGTTATACATTCCTTCTTCCATTATATCTGATAATGGCAAGTCATTCAAGAACAAGGACATAAAATCCCGCTATATACAATTCCATGTTAAACACAAATGGTCAAGTCCATATTACCCTCAACATAATATCCAAGCTAAGGCATCTAATAATACTGTTTTCAAAATTCTTTAAATTTTGTCAACATTTCTAGACAAGATTGGCAATTGTAATGATTACCTACTTTATGGGCCTACCATACCAATATCCACACACATATAGGTGAAACACCCTATTCCCTCATCTTTTTCTTTAAAACTATTCTTCCTATTAAGATCGAGTTTCCCTCTTTGTGTATTTCATTGTAGGGTATCATTGATAATGAGGAGTATAGAGTAGAAAGGCTACAATAGATGGAACACTTGGATGAGAAACAAATAGCCACCTTGATCAATCTCAAAGCATATTATAACCAAATATGTTGTGGTTATAATGAACACATCATTCCCAAATATTTTGAAGTGGGTGATTTCATGTTAAAATAAAATTGAAAAAACACCAATGCAGAACATGAGGAAAAAAAGGCAAATTTGAGCCAAGGTGGATAGCTCTATTAATTATCATAAAAAACTATGGTTATAGAGCATACAATTTATCTATGTTAGATGGTTATGAGCTTGATGATCCTATTTAAGTAGTTTTCATTCATTCTTTTATAAAATAGACTACTAAAAACTAGAATTGAAATACAGGGTTTTAAGGCTTACCTGTGATTGGAAAGATTGCACATTGTTGATCCAACAAATGTGGGAGCTCCTTTTCAACTAGGAAGAACTACCTAAAAATAACATAAAACTCAAAAAATATTTGATTAAAAGGATATATTAGTGGGTTTCCTATTACTAGACTAGTCCCAAGAAGTGGTACACTTCCTAACAAAGATGTCAACCCACTTTATAAGAATTTAAGTAGATAAAAATAGTAATAGAAATTATAATATGCATGTAATGATATAGATATGAAATTGAAATAATTTAAATTGATCTACATCCATTCCATGGAGATTAGCAAAATGAGCATGCCAATAAGCTTTGGTTGAGTTCTACTTGTATAACTTCTAATTGATCAAAAATGGCCTCTATGGTGGGGAAAATAGAATTGTGCAGAGTCCTTATTCAAAATTAATGTCACTCTGGTCAGAGAAGAAAGGTTTTTATATTATAGGAAAATCATGAATGGTGATTACATCATGCACAACTCTGGTTAATGTCATCTACAAGTGAAACTCATAGCTCAAGAAATAGCTGATTAAGATTGATTCAATGGTGCTAATGGAAACTAGTTCAAATTATAGATAGAGACGAATTTAAATAGAGATTGATGTTGATCCTATAGGATCGATGTCAATTTCGTCAATTGACATTTTATTCTAACAGTATGGATAAAATATGAAAATAAGAGCATAAAGATTGGTTTTATGGGATCTAAGATGGCTTAAGATAATCTATCAATGATAGGGGTAATAAACAGGACTGTAAATAAAACATGAAAAGACAAAATTACTTAAAATAAGTAAATGTACTTACTTTAATGGTGTTCCAAATATAATAATTGTGAGGTTGACAAGTGAATTTATAACCTTTAGATGAGTGTTGAGGGGCTAACGCAATAGTGTGGCTTTCCAACATGTGAGTAATTGTCTAACAATCATCTTTGAGAAATTATTTTAGTGTTCCAGTGTAAAATTTTGATGTAAAATTATGGTCATTTGCTCAAGGGAGATCTATGGTTAAAATGACATTAATTAAATAGAATCAAAACCGATCACGGGGATAGATATCGATTCTAGCCTATTTTACCAAAGGATGTTGTTATTATTTCAACCATGAGCTCAAACTGGGTTGTAAGTTATTGAACAGATTTTGGATGGTGAGGGAGTTGTTAAGGGGTTAAAACTATTTACTTTTATTATGATTTAATAGATTTAGCTATATTTTAATTTCAAGTAAGTAGTTAAAATAAATTACATAAATGAAATAGTAATTAGTAAAAATTATTACATGAGGTAAGGGTAAAATAATAACTGGGTAAAACCTAAGTACATGGGGTGAAATAGGGATAGAATAAGAAAGGGGACTTAAAAGCTACACTACCAAAAATATTATTGTGCAAAATCCTAGTGCCTACATTTTCCCAATTTTATTAATAAGTTTGTAATAACCTACCACGAAACAAAAACTAAGAGAGTTTCAATGCCACAGGCTTATGTGAGGTATCCCCCCTCAAACTGGGAGCCAATGAAGGATGACTAGGTGGTGATGGGTTTGAAATGAGGCGATAATGGATAAGATAGATAGCAAATGAGTGTCAAACCTAAAAGGGTAGCAATGAAGTACAATTTTGCACAAATAAGATGTGGGATATCTAATCAAAAATGCCTCAAAGAAAACAAGTAATGGATTACTACAACTATGAATTTGTGGGCTCAATCAAAGGCAATCAAGAGAACAAAGGCTAGGATGGGATGACCAAAGCATTCAATGTAATCAGGACATGTGTGCTTCCTAGAGATAATTTTTCTCAAGATGAGGTACACTCTTAGGATCCATGGGGGATATTCTCCTAAACAATCGTAGACCTCTTAAAGGATGTAGGACCAATAGGGGTCTATATTCACTAGTCGATAATTCAAGGTAATAAGTAATGGGATAGTTGTAACAAAATATAACTTAGGTGGCCTTGGGTCCAAACTGGAGGGATGTAAAAAAATTGTATGTAGTGTAAAAAAAAGATCCAAATAGAAGAAATCAATATCTATCTATAGGGATCGATGTAGAAATCATAACATAATCAATGTCAATCTCTAGGGGATATATATAGTAATCCGAATGTGTTAGGTACTCATTTGTGATCGATAATGTGTGCATGAGAGTAAAAATTTTGACACCCATTTACATGTCTTGGCTAATTAAAGATGATGGAGGCTAGTTAAAGTGAACAGAGGAGGAGGCATCGATCTTATGATGAGGTAGGTTTTAATTTTTTCTAAGTATTTCTTTTTTTTCAATTTTTGGTACAATTTAGGATTTGGATGTTAGTATAGAAAGACACAAGGATAGATATTTATTATAATCAAATCAATGTTGATCTCCTCTAGATCATCATCGATCAATATAGAATTGACATCGATTCAGATTGACATCGATTCCTTGGGATCATTGTCAATCTCGGGTAGGGTAGGAAAAAGTTAAGAGAGCTTAGGAGTATAAGACACAAAAGTAAAAAGGTTGACCTAAAATTGTAGGCATGAACTTGATTGATGATGTAAGACAAGGTACCACCACTATTGGAGAGTTACAAAACCAAATAGGTGATAAGGACTGAGAGCATATGGAGGCTATTAGTTTTGGATGATTTCACCACTATTACCATGTGCATAGGGATGTGGAGTTGTTGGTATCGTTATTGGAGTAGTGGGATGTGGTTATAGGGACCTTTTGGCTTCATATGAGGAAGATCACCGTGATAGTAGAGGACATCTACCACATATTATGGATATCAGTGTAGGGTGCAATGATTATACTAGTCGATGAGAGGGGACATGCAATAATGTTAACATGACTATACGAAGAGGATGTTATGGACATAACATTTATAAATAGGGGTTTTATTTTTTAGGGTTTAAATGAGGAGGATGTTTTAGACACCAAAATTGTGTCGACTCCCCTTGGTCCCTTGCACACTTTATTAATTTAAAATAGATTACTTATTTTAAATTAATGACATCACCCTAGACACCTTACCTTGGATACCTCACCCTTAGACCATTTATCACCCTATGACTAATCATAATTACCTAAGACCTATTTCAACTCTCCCACTAACTCTTGCACCCATTAAATCCATCTTTGGACCATTCAACAATGAAAATGGAACTTGGCAGATGGAAGAATGGGCAAAAGGCTAAAAATAGCCTTTTTACCCATTCTATAGCCACCGACATCGGTCAACAGTCGATCGATGCTGGCAGTATCACCGACGTCGATTGCTTAAAACTAAATTCTAACCTCAGCTGGACCCCCAGAATGGGAACTCTCTTGCACCCGAATCCAAATTATCTCTTGCTCCTCGACTCTTTACAGATCAAAGGCAGGGTTTGGGACGAGGCATCAGCATTCTATCATCACTCTCTAGGCTAAGAAACTCTGCATAATTCACCCCACATCGGATTGAAATGTTGCACGAGGTCTTCGGTATCAGCCATAATGGGAACAAATCTTCTATACTTTTGGTTCTCCTCCAAGAGCTAAGTATTCTTCTAGTTTATATTTCAATATTTTCAAAATGCATTGGTAATTAGTCCATTGGCTATTTCTGAGTACTCTTGAGACCAAATCCGGCTTTCTTCCCAGAGAGGCTGAAAAGCCTTCCTTTTATCCTGACCCACTTTGACAACTTGTCCCCCTAACTTTGTCCTTCCTAAGACTCTGTCCACTGTTCTGCATCCCTACATAACCCTTTTGAATCTCCCAGACCATTCTATTGACCACAGACATACCCTGAAACCTGTCCAAGGCCCATTGCCCCTACCAACATCAGCATCAAGGCCCATTGCCCCTACCGACGTCGACAGAATAACCGACGTCGGCAACATTGACCAACTGATGACAGTAGACTAACCAACATCGGCAACTATGAGAGGCAGATTGTAGGAATCAGGTACACATTATCTATTTCTCTTCTTCAGCCTTTCATTATTTCTCTTTCTAACAACACTCTTTTGTCAAATAAGTGGACTGTCATCCCTCAAGAAATTCTTTGCACTTCTGGGACCGAGCTTTGCTTGGTAGTCCACCATATATCTATCTAATATTTTCTTTGTTTGAGTCTCTTTCTCTCTACAGGTGTCATCCTCCACAGTCAAAGAGGAGCTCCTACAATGTCTGGATATGTTGTGTAACTTAATCCAGGTATCATCTAACCCCTGACCATTTAACTTTAGTTTCTTATTTCTTCTGAATGTAAAAAGCACAAAAAATGTAGAGAAACATTCTGGCACACCGGTGGGACCCTGGAGTTTTTCTTGGGTTCATTTCTTCTAAAGGCAAACTTTCATATAGGTGCATTAGGAAAAAATTTCTTCTTGCATCCTTCTTCTATCTCTTTATCTCAGAAAGACACCATTAGCACAAGTTAAAAAGAATCTTTCTTTTTCTTATTGTAACCTTTTTCCTGCATCTTAGAGTAGTTAAATTCATGCTCTTAACCTTTTCCTCACTTGTTTGCATCTAAACAAAACATTTCAATTTGGGTTAAAAATATATTGCATCTCATTCCTGCTCGAATGCATTTTTAGCTCATCTAGTAATTAAAAGCACATTATGAATAAATCATAGTGCACATATGTTACACATCAAGACCACAAGCACATCAAACTAAACATCTAAACATACCTGAGACAAGGTTCGACTAGGATTTCATCACCTAGTGGATACCTTACCCTTCCTGGTAATCCTACTTGGACTTCACTACCAAGGGGAGAACCCACTCTGTTCTCTGGCAGAGTATAAACTCTAGGGGAAGTATATATTGGCTAAGTGACCCAGCTTGACTCTGGGCTCATGAAGTGAGGGGAGCAAGCCCCTAGCACCAAGCCACGTACGGAACCTAACACAGACTTTTGAGCACTAAAACTTAATTCGAAACCAACCTTAGACTGGTTCTTTTTAGTACCTGTTCCAAAAGCCCAATTCTCAAAAACATTCTTCTAAGGCATAAGCCAACACAACTCTAAAATTTATTCTTAGGAATTTAACGTTTAGAGGCTACTTGTCTGCATCTACTTTTCTATTTTTATCTAGTTTTTTGAGCTGGTAAGGATGCATTATTTTGAGCTTCAAAAACAACTCAGAACTTTCTTTTTTCTTCCAAAAACTTTCAGTTTTCTGAGTTTCTAGAAATACACAGTAATCGACATCGATTTTTCCACCGACGTCGACAACTGATCTTCACCGACATCGGTTATCTGACTGACATTGGCAAACCTACTTCATCGACATCAATTTTTCTATCGACGTCGGTCACTGTCAAAAAAAAAAAAATCTTCTCAAATAGTAAGCTAAAAACCCAACTTTTTTGGTGTTAAACACACATTTTGGGTTTTCTAAAACTGAAACATACAGTTTTTAGAACCTAAATCTATTTTGCCTTGGATGTTTTTGACACTTAGTCAAACCAAAAATCTTGTTGACCACGCAAGGCAACAACCACTCCCACCTTCGCCTTCTATATCAAGTCCCCAAATGGAGTATAATTCAGAAACTGAACGTACTCCTATCCAACCAACCCCAACTCAACCACCTATTGTTCCCGCAGGGGATCAAGACTTTGAAAGGTTCCTTGACCTCAATGTCAATGCTCTTCAGCACTATCTCATGAGAAGCCAAACGTGAGATCCTTCAGGCAACCCAGTTTATGGGATGCCAACTTCCTTAGTTGAAACGGCAATCATATCAAAATCCTCTGTAATCCAACCCATGGTCATCCAAGCCATTGCCTCAACTAACAACCTGACCATGACCAATATTCAAAGTGTGGCCTCTCCTTCTATTTTTGGACCGACCTCCATTGGGGTTTCTATACCCCCTCAACCACAAACCATTCAACAAAGTCCTACACCATTTCAGAACTTAATTGTCTCCATCCCACCTACTCTTGCACCCATAAATACAAGAGTGACTACTTATCCTTTGGCTAGTGTTGCCACCATCCAACCACCTTTGGTGACATCAAGTCAAGTTGTGCCCTCTAGCTTCATGACACAACCACCCTTGACTTCAACATCAGTCCCTATGACTAGTTACCAATATGTTGTATCTATACAAGCGCAACCAACTATGTCATACGCTCCACCTAACACCTTCTAAATGCCTTACAACCTAGGGGGTGCCCCACCTACAAATCCATCAACTGATCTAATCAATATGTTGATGCATAAGGTGTCTAATCTTGAGACATCCGTTTTAGGTTCAAGAAATGTTCTCTCATATGAACAAATCTGTAATGAACCTATTCATCCTTCAGTCCCAATCCGACCATATCCTAGTCAATGGGAACTTCCCAAGTTTACTCGCTTTCATAGTAAAGAGGACCCACAACAACATCTACAAGCGTTTAGACACGCTTGTTACCTTATAGCACATGATGATGCATTATTACTATGCATATTTCCCATGTCGCTTTCTGGTGCTGCCCTCGATTAGTATAGTTCTATTACTAGTCACTCTCTATTTACCTTCACGTAACTAGCTCAACTATTTCTTGACCACTTTTCAATTAACATAACTAAAAAGGTCTCCATCACGGACCTATATTCTATCAGACAATTCGACGATGAATCAATAGCTGATTTCATTGCCCATTCGAGAGGTTTAATCAACCAACTCTCCTTTTCTTTACCTCAACCTGAGCTCATTGAGCTCTTTTCACAAGCATGTGCCAAACACATCTCATCAACTTTGTGGGTCCAAACATTCTGCACATTTGATGAAGCTTTCACCATGGCTAGGAAGCTTGAACTCTGTGCTGTCGAAAAAAATAAAGTCAAACTGCGTAGTAAAAATACTAATGCAAAATCAAATGACCCTTCATCCAAATCTTCTTCTTCCAATCCCAAGTCCAAGGGATCAGCAAATGTTGTGGTACTTAGATCATCATCATCGACCACAACTAACCAATCTGAACCTTCCACATCTCAAAGCATTACATGACAATTCCAACAACGGTACGTACAGCGTCAATACACTCCAATAGGAGAATCATACGCTTCCATGTTGGATAAATTAGTCAAGCAGGGAGTCCTCAATCTCCTTCAAATCTGACCACCTCAATTTGACCCCTCAAAATCCATCACTACATGGTATAGGGAAAATGACTTTTTTAATTATCACCATGTCAAAGGCCATGACATAAACAACTGCATAACCTTCAAAAACATTGTCCAAGACATGCTAGACAAGGTGGATCTTGTTTTGGATAACCCAAATGCGTCAGCTAACCAAAACATAGACATATTTAGGCAACCATTTTCTAACCATCCTCCTAGTCAGAATAACATTCAGACCATAGCCGATGACCTTCAGGAGCGTAATATACGCACGATCGACATGGTTTCTAACCAACCTCTCCCATAGTATGAAGAGGTTAATCAACCTATTTGTCCACCACAAATAAAAGAGCCTTCTTCACCTATTTGTCCACCTCAAGTAGAAGAGCCTTCTTCTCCTATTTTTCCACCATAGGTAGAAGAGCCTTCTTCTCCTATTAGTCCACCACAGGAAGAAGAGCCTTCTTCTCCTAATAGTCCTCCATCTACCCCTCTTATATTGGAGGACGCTTTAACCATACCAACGCCACTAGCCCCACCTTCATCCTTCCTACTACCAATGGAGGACCATACCTTTCCTGCTCTTCAACCGCAAGTAAAAGGTACAATCATCCCTGCCCTCTATCCTCTTGAGGAGTCACATTCTCCAATTCCTTCTCCACCAAGAGAAGAACTTGTCTCTTCACCTACTTCAACCGAAGATGATCTAGTAATGGCTCTCTCTTGCCTTTGGCCTAAGATTGCCGCATCTAACACATTTCCACTCTTGCAACCACCCAAATCTTTTGAAAAACCAATTATAAAGCCTCGTCTAACATCTTCCAAACCATTCTCTCGATTGGCTGAGAACTTAGGATTTCTCCATTCAAGTAACTTAGAGCATGAGGTATTGTGGGAGCGACTTAAAGCTCCTTATCTTACACATCCCACTTCATCTCATACTAATGACCCTCCTTCGACAAAATCTCCCAAAGTCTCCAATGAGGACCAGGCTTCTACTTCCAAATCTTCAGAAGCTCAACCGTCCGCATCTGAACCTAAACCCTCACAAACATCCACCATACCAAAACTAGTTAAATCCCTCGGTGTTCACCCCATATCTAACCTCACTCACCCACAAGTGAAGGTAGATTTGAATCTTTCCCCCCATAATAGTAATCCTCACACCATATTAAAGAAGGCTACTAAACCACATCGGAGAACTCCTCCACCATCATCATTGTCCTCCATTTTGGGCCCATGTCCTTCTACCTTAATAGGAGTGCTCCCTACTCCAACACCTAACAAAAACAATTTGCCTCCATTACTCCCTTTTCCCACCAAAAACATACCTCCTCTAAAAAATTTGGCACCCCTCACGAAGAAAGTGTCGTCTACACAAGTGGCCACACCACCAACCCGAAATGTGGTATGAAAATCTCCCTCAACAACTCCCAAACAAAAGTCATCAACACCTAGTGCATCAACAAGCACGGACCCCTTAGTGGGTTCATATGCTTTGATATTACGCCAACTTTTGCAAACTTCTAACATCACTCTTCCACCTATTAAACTATTTCAACCTCTCGGACGAAAACCATCTTGGTTCGATGACACTAAAATCTGCCTATATCATTGCTCACCTGGGCATGACACTAAAAATTGTTGTGCCCTCAAGGTTGTCATTCACCATTACTTGGAAAAAGACACCCTTCTTGTTGAGGATACTGTCAACAAATCTCCAACACCATCTCATGTCTCTCAAACCTCTTCACCTTCATCAAAATCCCATCATCAGACTATGGTCCCTTTACCTCCTTCGCCCCTTTATTTGAGATTAACACCATCAATGTGGCCACTAGGTCACAAACTTTAAAGGATAAAGCAAAAGATAAAGTTTCTATTCCTTGGACCTACCCATTTATCAAACCTGCTCAACCACCCAAACCCAAGATTTCTATCTTGGGTACATCCCAACCCACTTCTTCAGAGGCAATCCGTGATTTTATGGTGAAATAGCTTCACCAAACTCTCATGAAGATGACTTTATATGACCTCATTCAAAGCTCTCCACAACATCGTCAAGCTTTAATCAAAGCCTTACAGGCAGTGGAGGCCAAACCCGAGGACCCCCAACCAGTAGCTACCTTAGTCCAATCATTACCCACCATCGCCTCTATTACCTTTAGTGATTCTGAAATTCTTACCTCCAACTTGGAAGATCAGGATGCTGCCCTTTTCATCACAGCCTACATTGATCAAACTCACATTAAGCAAGTTATGATTGATGGGGGCGCCAGCATCAATATCATTTCCACCCATGCCTATGAGCAATTAGCCCTCCCAAAGAATTGTATCTCTAAAACTGACGCAATTCTTCGATCTTTTAATGACTCCACCGCCACTACCGTTGGCACCGTCGTCTTACATATTCGTGTTGGCCCACGAACAATCCCAGAGCTCTTCTACATCATCGAGGGAGAGTTCCAATATAACATGTTATTAGGATGACCTTGGATCCGTGCCATGGCCTGTGTCCCTTCTACATTACACCGTTGTGTCAAATTTGAAAACGACGGTCAAGTCCATGTCATTCCCACAGACCCCTCCCCTTTCAAGACATGCAACACAACTTATTGACCCAATGATGTTCTCATTCCTTTCAAGACATCGACCCAAACATTGCCTCCACCCGTGGAAGCTTCAACAAGTATGCAAACAGCGGTTACACCTACACCAACTCCTCAAGTGACAACAAAAGTCCCTATGGAAGATACCTTCCAACATCTTTCACTTGGGGAGTATCGTTTACTCACCTTGGACATGTTCCAGACTCCTCAAGAGTATGGACAACTTCATTAAAATCCTAGCTATGACCATCGTATCAGAATGATCCTCCCTTATGGTCCTCCCAATCTTCAAACAAATCTCATCTATGGAGGGCTAGATCAAGCTCCCACTAATGAGAATCCTCTTTCATCACCCCAACTATTTACATCTAACTTCTCTTTTCTTGGCAACCCAAACTTTGCTCATACCTATTGTTATAGGTGTGCATGGAAGGGCTTTGGCTTTGGGTGTTATGAACAAGGCTCCCACCAGCCCGTCGAACCACCAAATTATGAGGCCATAAAGAATGCCAAGAAGCGACATGGCCTGGGTCTTGAAGAACCTACTGAAACTTCTAAAAACCCTCACCCTAAACCTATCATAGAACAATCACCTCCAAACTCGCCTATTCCCCCATTTTCACCTACAGATTCAGTGGTTTCCATCCCTCCTAGTTTTTTTTTGCATAAATGTCATTCACTTGGAACCCCTAACCTATCAACTAGGTGGGGTATCCATGTCTCTCCCTCTCATTTATCCAAACATGATAGATGATGAATCTGCTACCATCAACACTATCCAATGCATAGACAATGACGCCATTCTCACCTACATGGGTGTAGATGACTCTTTCATCCAATGATCACTTCCTTCAGAAATGTTGGTTATGTTAAATGAATCAACCATTAACATTAACCTTCCATCTTTTGATGTTCCTCACGTTTTAAAGATTGGTCAATTTTTGGATGCCCAAGAACAAATTGACTATACCAAATTCCTTTCAGACCATAGAAAAGCCTTTGCTTGGACCTACAGTGATATGCCTAGCATCGACCCTAACATCATCATCCATAACATCATCACAAACCTAGAAGCTAAGCCTATCAGGCAAAAGCTTCACAAAATGCATCCTCACATTGCACTCCTTGTCAAAGAAGAGCTTCAACATCTTCTTTCCGTATCCTTCATCCAACCCATTGATTATCTGCAATGGGTGTCAAACATCATCCCTATCACAAAAGTGACTGGGGGGATCCGAATCTATACTGACTATCGTGACCTTAACCTGGCTTGCCCAAAGGATGACTTTCCTCTACCTAACATCGACCAACTTGTTGATCTTACGGCCGGTCATGAGATGCTATCACTCATGGATGGGTTTTCAGGATATAACCAAATCTTGATTGTGCCAAAAGATCAACACAAGACCACCTTCATCACCCCATGGGGGACCTTTTGCTATAGGGTCATGCCTTTTGGCCTAAAAAATGTAGGTGCCACATATCAATGCGCCATGACCTACATCTTTCACGATCTCCTCCACAAAATCATGGAGGACTATGTGGATGACCTACTAGGCAAATCTAAACTCCGTCGTGACCATTTAACTATTCTCAAAATCATATTCACTCGCCTCCTCCAATACAACATTCGACTCAACCCCAAGAAATGCATCTTTGGGGTTCTCTCTGGGAAGCTTTTAGGCTTCATCGTTTCCCTTCGTGGCATTGAGATTGATCCCGCTAAGATAAGATCTATACTCGAGATGCCACCACCTACCAATCTAAAGCAACTTCGCAGCCTGCAAGGGAAGCTTCAATCTATTCATCGCTTCATCTCGTAGCTTTCCAACCGATGTCAACCCTTTCATCACCTCCTCAAGAAGGACGTCTCCTTTAATTGGGATAAGGATTTCCAAGAGGCTTTTGAGGCTCTTAAACGTTATCTTGTCTCTCCACCAGTCCTTATTCCACCTAAAGACGACCAACCTTTCTATCTTTACATCTCAGCAACAAATCACTCTTTAGGTGCCATGATCGCACACCGAGATGAACATCATGAGCAAGCAGTTTATTATATAAGACGAATGCTCATTGATTATGAAAATCGGTATACTCATACCAAAAAACTCTATTTGGCATTAGTCTTTGCCGCTACCAAACTCCGTCATTATCTTCTCAATCACAAAACTTATGTCATCACCCACACTGACCCCCTCAAATACATGCATTTCAAGCCATACCAAAACCAACTTATGGCTCATTGGCTCATACTTCTTAATGAGTTCAATTTGGAATTCATCCAAAAAAAATATATAAAGGGGCAAACAATTGTTGACCAACTAGCGGATGCCCCTCTACCTGACAACCAACCCTCTCACTGTGAATTCCCTAACGAATCCATCGTCATGTTATCCACTGATGACATTTTCTATCAAATGACAATGTTCTTTGATGGGTCTAAATGTCAACACGGTGGGAGTGCGGGGGTCATTCTCATTTTTCACGAGGGTGAGCCCATGCCCCTATCTTTCAAACTTGACTTTGAATGTACCAACAACATGGCTGAATATGAAGCCTTAATTTTGGGACTTCAAACCACCCTTTTCCTAGGCGTCAAGACCATCAACATCTTTGGTGACTCACAACTAGTCATCAATCAAATCAATGGTTCATATCTTTGTAAAAATGAAGTTTTACAAAGGTATAAACACCGTGTTGACACCCTACTAGAATCTTTCGACCATTACCTCTTGCAAACTGTTCCTCGATCTACGAATAAGTTTGCTGATACTATGGCCTCTCTAGCCTCACATATTCCATCCTCATCATCTTCTTCAAGAATTTATGTTATGGTACACCATTTGGCATTACCTTCATATATCTCCACTAACATCAACCTCGTCAGCACCATTGACTCTAGTCCACACGATGTTTGGTATAAACAACTTGTTGACTACTTAACTTTTTCTATTATCCCTCCTGATCTCTCTAGCAATGTGTGAGGGGCTTTTATCAAAAGCATGGCTCGATATACTATGCTAGGGGGTCTTCTCTATAAAAGAGGTTTCGATGGCCTCCTTCTTCAATGTCTAACCTCCACTGAAACATTTCACGCTATCAAACAAGTCCATGATGGGATTTGTGGAGGGCATTTTAGTGGTAACTCGATTGCAAAGCGCATCCTACGCCTGGGCTATTATTGGCCCACTCTTCACCAAGACTGTAGTGATTATGTTTGGCATTGTATCAAATGCCAACAACATGCTAACTTACTTCATATCCCTAGCCATGCTCTACAAGTTGCTAAGGACTTCTGGCCCTTTTCACAATAGGGCTTAGACCTAATTGGTGAGATTAACCCCCATTCATCTCTCCAACATTAGTCCATTATCACCATAACTGAATACTTCACTAAATGGGTGGAAGCTATTCCCCTCATCTCCACTAAAGCTGACAAAATCATCGATTTCATCAACCAACACATTATCTATTGTTTCGGTGTACCCCACAAAATCATCACCGATAACGCCAAATCATTCAAAAATAAAATTGTCCAAAAACTTTGTGACTCTTTTGGCATCAAACTCAGCTTCTCCTTGCCTTACTACCCACAAGCAAATGGGCAGGCCAAGGCTTCCAACAAAATCTTAACCAAAATTCTAATGAAGATGGTCAACGATACTGGAAGGGATTGTCACATTCACATTCCCTTCGCTTTGTGGGCCTACCGCACTAGCATCCGAACCCCTACAGGTGCTACACCTTTCTCTTTAGTGTATGGAACAGAGGCTATCCTACCTCATGAAATACAAATACCTTCTTTATGCATCTCTTTGCATGACATAATTTCTAATGATGACTTTCATCAAGATTGGTTGGCTCAACTTGAGTTACTTGACAAACATCGCCTTGCTGCCCTTAACCATCTCCATGTCTATCAAAATCGTATCAAACATGCCTATAACAAAAATTTGAAAGAATGAGATTTCAAAATCAGGGATCTCATCCTTAAAGAAAACCAACACCTGACCAATATGGAAAGAAGTAAATGAGGCAAGTTTGCTCCTAATTGGCTTGGACCTTATATCATAACACACAAGTATGGATCAGGGACTTATCGTCTGTCTTCTCTTGAAGGCCGGCCTGAACCTGAACCTGAACTCCTTAATGCCTTGCATCTACGACCATTCTACTATTAATCAAGTACTCATTCACTTGATATTTAACTTGAGCTCATCCCTTGAGCAACCCCTGTCATCCTTATTCCTATTCCTTTCAACCCTTTTTTTCCACAAACATTAGTTAATCCTTTTTGCATTAATACTTTGTCCTACTACAAGGGAAACCCTTAAACCTCTATAGGCTAGTCCATGACTAAAACTTCAATCCACAAAACATATAAAACTGGGATGCCTATTCAAAGGTCATGAAACTATAAATGTAGACTGCTCCCTCGAAGGACAGCTGCATAATTGTTGTAATTGATAGACTGCTCCCTTGAAGGATAGTTATTCAAAGACATTCAACCATACAAAGCAGAATATAGACCACTCCCTTGAAGGATGGCTATGCCCAAATTTTGCTACAAATATCACTCTCTCAGAAGCTTCCTGCATCAATCAGCTTCACATATGACCACAAAACAAAACAACATCCCCATGTAGACTTCCCGCATTGATCAATCTACCCAAAAAAAAAAAAAAAAAATTGACTGACAAGTTATTAAGTCATGGAGTTGCCTATAGTCATTCTCAGGGTCACCTATAAAAGGGGAAAAGTTATCCTTGCTAAAAAGGGTTACGCTATCCTCACATCTCACATCATCAAACCTATCACCCCAACATACTCAAGGGATTTCGAGCTCACTTAATGTCAAGTGATTCGAATACTTCTCTAACACCAACCAATCGTCTACGATGTAATGCATGAACGGGGATTTTGTTTGCAAAAAACCTTATCTATGTTGTCATTATAGTCCTTGTCAATGAAAGAGCAACGTGCCTTTCACTTCTTTTTTACATCTTCGTCACATACAACCAAACCCAACCAAACCAAATTAAACCAACCAAACATACAACCCAACCTTTTTGTAACCACTAACATGACATTATCATAACCCATTTACACTAGTTTCTATGGAAAACAATACACATGGAAACTATCGACCAAACATGATTTATGTCTAGCATACACCATCACACAATATGGAAAAGGCTGAGGCATAAATACATTCATTTTATTTTTAGCATACACTATCACCAATATGGACAATTGCTAGGGATGAAAAACCATATAACCAATGTTATAGAATAAACCATCACACAATATGGAAAAGGCTATAACATCATCACTCATTTGATTTTTAGCATACATCCATCACCAATATGGAAACTTGTTAGGGATGAAAAACCACATAACCTATGTTACAGAATACACCGTCACATAATATGGAAAAGGCTGTAACATCGTCATACACTCATTATTTCAAGCATGTACCATCACACATATGGAAATGCTAAAAACCCTAACCTGACCAAACAACTATCAACCTCTTAGACCCTTCTTCCCTTTTGGGAGAACTACATTGGCCTGAGGCCCTTAAAATAGGGGCTATATAGGCATCACTCAGTTGACACAGAGTCTTTTGGGGTTAGCTCAGCCATTCATTGGTTCATTTACTTAATGGACCAACCATATAACCCTTAACCATGACTTAACTACAGAAGTCACCTTTGACTTCTCATGGGGCACATTGGAGATCACCTACATCTCCCATACCACAACACACAACACTTGAGATTACTTACATCTCAACCTGACTCGACCATCGACCTTGGAGATCGTGACTATCTCCTCAGACCACGACCACTTTTGAGACAACTATGCCTTGGTTGTTTTGATTGTATATATGCTACCTCACACAGTTAGCAAATTATACACAACCCATATTATTACCCTCACATGTATTATCAGACCACGCTCTAGTTGATCCCCAATATGTGTGACATTTTCATGTTTTCCAGGAGCACTTCCTGAGCCTAGGATACTTGGAACATGATGACCATTGGAGCTACAGCTTTGATCATTTAACCCAATCAGCTATGAATAAATGCTAGGGACTGGTTATTTTGATTTTAGCACTCCTTGACATTTGACTGTGACAATTTGACCTACTTATCACATGAGGTGGTATATGCGCAATCTCAACTATTGTAGCGTTCACACTCCAACTTCACCATACCCATCCACTACCTATCAAATCGGCACCCGATATCAGGTTACCTTCCCTCGACTCCCACTTTGAGGGGGAATACCTTATCCCATACTTGGGGTAACTTACACCTTATCCCATACCAGGGGCAACTTACTCCTATTTTTGTCTTGCAGTTCGTCAGAACAACCAACAAGACAAAAAGGGGCAAATGTAGACACCAAAATTGTGTCGACTCCTCTTGGTCCCCTACACACTTTATTAATTTAAAATAAATTACTTATTTTAAATTAATGACATCACCCTAGACACCTTACCTTGGATACCTCGCCCTTAGACCATTTATCACCCTATGAATAATCATAATTACCTAAGACCTATTTCAACTCTCCCACTAACTCTCGCGCTCATTAAATCCATCTTTGGACCATTCAACAATGACAATAGAACTTGGTAGATGGAAGAATGGGCAAAAGGCTAAAAATAGCCTTTTTACCCATTCTCTAGCCGCTGACATCGGTCAACAGTCGACCGACGTCGGTGGTATCACCGACGTCAGTTGCTTAAAACTAAATTCTAACCTTGGCTAGACCCCCAGAATGCGAACTCTCTTGCACCTGAATCTGAATTCTCTCTTGCTCCTCGACTCTTTTCAGATCAAAGGCAAGGTTTGGGATGAGGCATCAGCATTCTATCATCACTCTCTAGGCTAAGAAACTCTGCAGAATTCACCCCACACTGGATTGAAATCTTGCACGAGGTCTTCGGCATCAGCCATAACGAGAACAAATCTTCTATACTTCTGGTTCTCCTCAAAGAGCTAAGTATTCTTCTGGTTTATATTTTGGTATTTTCAAAATGCATTGGTAATTAGTCCATTGGCTATTTCTGAGTACTCTTGAGACCAAATCTGGCTTTCTTCCTAGAGAGGCTGAAAAGCCTTCCTTTTATCCTGACCCACTTTGACAACCTGTCCCCTACCTTTGTCCTTCCTAAGACTCTATCCACTATCCTACATCCCTGCATAACCCTTTTGAATCTCCCAGACCATTCTATTGACCACAGACATACCCTAAAACCCGTCCAAGGCCCATTGCCCTTACCGACATCGACATCAAGGCCCATTTCCCCTACCGACATCGGCAGAATAACTCACATCGGCAACATTGACCAACTGACAATGGCAAACTAACTGACATCGGTGACTGTGAGAGGCAGATTGTAGGAATTAGGTACACGTTATCTATTTCTCTTCTTCAGCCTTTCATTATTTCTCTTTCTAGCAACACTCTTTTGTCAAATAAGTGGACTATCATCCCTTAAGAAAGTCTTTGCACTTCTGGGACCGAGCTTTGCTTGGCAGTCCACCATATATCTATCTAACATTTTCTTTGTTTGAGTCTCTTTCTCTCTACAGGTGTCATCCTCCACAGCCAAAGAGGAGCTCCTACAATGTCTGGATATGGTGCGCAACTTAATCCGGGTATCATCTAATCCCTGAACATTTAACTTTAGTTTCTTATTTCTTCTAAATGTAAAAAGCACAAAAAATGAGTTAGAAACAGATGCATATGGGATATTGGTCATGATGATGATGATGATGATGCCAATATCCTTCTATGCATTTCCATATTTAGGGGGAGGTCAATTTCCTTGGAGTTTGATAGGTGTTATGGAAGACCTATAGGAGCATCGCACAATATTTGTGTGGGCTTTGACCCTTTTAGCATAGGTGTATAAAGATTTATGTGGGTGAAGGAAACATCATAAGTCTAGGTTATATGTGACCTTTGTTTTATAGTGTTAGGATTATGAGCACATCAGATTAGTTCGCCCACTTGACACTCTATGGGTGCAATGGCACCAAATAGCTTTTAGTGTAGGCTTCCTTTGGTGGAAGGAAGACCTTGTGAGACATTTTACTAATGGGTTATTATATAACCTAGCTTATTATCAGTGGATACTAGAGGGGATACAATAGGGAGATGTGATCTGGAGACCATATGTGGGTTTTCAGCGTGGGCTGGGGTGGAGGGATAGTTATCTAGGAGATAGCAAGATAGGTGGCTACAAGGAGGACAGTAGAGCACCTAGATTTTTTTTAGTTTGAGAGGGTGAGGTGATATTTTAGGTTGATATAGGTTAACCTAGATGCACTGTAGCTATATAGGTGGGATGATATAGATACTAGGATATCAAAGGCCCATTATGTTGATTCATAAGCAAGACTAGAGCAAAATCTAGTAGCCATAGATGTGGACGATGTAGGATATACTTTAGCATACTCATTATGGTGGGGGATTAACTAGGAGAGACATAGGAGAGAGTAGTATGGTCATGTCAGGATGGAGGATATGTGGAGATGGAAGAGGCATGGGAGGACGAGCCAGGGGAGGTGGATATGCAAGTGATTATTGTAGAACATGATGCATTGTGGGCATAGCATGATGCATTATAAGGATAGGTAGCCACACTACACAAGACCTTGATGGAGATATAAAGTAGTTATGATTCCTTATAAACCCAACTGAAGATACTATAGGGGATCCATAATCAGGTAGTGTGAAATCATGATATATATCAGGTAGAGAGGGATGGACTATGTGGAGGTGCTATGGTGGTTGCATGGAAGCCAAGTATAATAGGAGTAGGACCGAACATAAGATATCAAGATAGTGAGCTTGGACAGATACCAACATATTATTGTAGAGCTCTGATGCTATGAGCATATCATACTATAATGGCTGCCAGAGGTACCTTGATATACTACTTATGTGCTAACATAGGAAAGATCATCATTATGAACTCAAGGTGGGTCAGCTAGCTTGGGGAGTGTAGTACAGGGTAGAGATGGCAAGGATAGAGGGGGAGATAAAGGAGGGGATGGAGGCAAGGGTGGAGGAAGAACATCCACTTGAGTCACATTCATTTTATTGATTAGTTATATTTTGTACATTGTACTAGCTAGAGATCCATTTTATATATTGTTATACTTAGAGACTTCAGATGATATGCATTCATGATTTTTATATATACATATTCCTAATTTTTTATTATGAGTTGGCATTGCATTATATGTTTTTAGATTATGTGCTTGATGTGATGTGATTTATGGATTTATATTATGTGATGTATTTTAATTTTTTTCCATGGTTATGGATTTATTGTGTGATTTATATAATGATAAAAAATGATGTATTTTAAATTTTATTTTATGTTTTTTATGGATGATAAAATGGGATAAGTTATAATGATTAATGATTAATGATTTTATAACTTGAATTTTATGGGATTTGTGGATAGATAATATTATTAAACAATGGATAGTTTGATTAAATTTGTTTAAATTTTCAATGATTATGATAAAGAATAAAGGAGGTTTCAAGACTCCTTATTAGCTTGGACCCTAACCATAGATAAATAACTTGTTACATCACCATGTCCATCCTTTGTTTACTATTAATATGTACTCTTAAAAAATCTATGTCAATTAAGTTCATGACCCTTTAGAATGGAATTTAATATGAATTTTAATTTTCACATGATGTAGGTCAAAGATTATTTCTTTTAATAATATAAGTGTCATCTCATGTTTTAGAAATATAAGGATAACCTTAGAACCTTCCATATAGAATGATCAATGTAAAAATCTATGAATTTTGAGAAAGTTGGTCAATACAGGAAGTTTTCTTGGGAATTTTTATTTTAGAGGCATGCTTTTAGAAAACTGATCAAGGTGGGAAGTTTTGTATTTGTTATTTTAGATAGCCATCCTTCGAGAAGTGGTCTATAATTTACGATATATACTTGCGCAATTGTCCTTCAAGAGATCACTCTATTATTTTATGCCTTTTTAAATATTATTTGTCCTTCAATGGAATGGTCTATAATTTTGCCCATTTTTCTTTGATGTTTTTATCCTAGATTATTGATTTGGATTAAGGTAACCTAGGCTGACTTAAATTTAATTACATGAGACAATAATTCTATACCTAAAATTAAAAAAATAGGTGAGGGATTTCAGGAAATAATGATTTGGGGCTCCTTCTTATAATAAGCAGAGCTTTTCCATTTAGAACATGCTATGAACAGGGTTAGGGTGTTTATATTTAAGGTTAGGGTAGGTATGCTACCAGATATCCACATGATTCTTTATCATTAATGGGTATTTTTCAAGTGATAAGAGGTGTGGTTTTAGTTTGTTTCTCAAAACAAAGGAGGAGAACCTATGATGATTGTAGTTTGTTTTAAGCTTACTAACAATAGAAAGGATGCAAATGCAAAGTGTTAAGCAGCTCAGATTCTAGTTTTCCTTCAAGAGAGGCCAAATGATATGCCCCATATGCATATTTATGAGTGATAATATATGGTCCAAGATAATTTAGAAAAAAAATTCCTCACTTACCTTTTTCCATATTTGTAACATGTTTATTTTCTTTAAGGACAATGTCATCAATATTAAACTCTTTTTCTTTTAGATGTTGATTATATGCACATTTTATTCTTTCTTGATATAAATGGACATTATTGAGGGCCATGGGTCAATGCTTATCTATGATTTTAAGTTGTGTTAATCTCTCTTGATGATAATCCTCTTCAAAAATAATGTCTCTAAGAGAAATCCGAAGAGGACTTTGTATTTCTAGAGGGAGGACAGCTTCTGTGCTATAGACCAAAGAGAAATGGGTAGCCCCTGTAGGGGTTCAAATGCTATTCTAATAAGCCCATAAATTGAAAGGAATGTCAAGATGTCAGTTATTTCTAGCCTCATTGATTACTTTGGTTAGAATTTTGATAAGACTCTTGTTAAATACCTCAGCCTGTCTATTAGCTTACAGATAATAAGGTGTAGAAAAACTTAGCTTAATGATAAAAGAATCACAGTCTTTGGACTTGCTTATTTTTAAAATATTTTCCATTCTCTATAATGATCTTATGAGGGACACCAAAGTGATATGTAATATGATGATTAATAAAATCAACAATCTTGTCTACTTTGGTCGAAATAAGGGGAATAACCTCCACCCACTTAGTGAAATATTTAGTGGCAAAAATGATAAAATTATATTGTTGGGAATATTTTGGATTAATATGTCCTATAAGGTCTATCCCCCACTTATAAAATGGCCACAAGTCTCTGGTTACCTATAATTCATGACTAGGGATGTGTGATAGATTAGTGTGTTGACATTTTATGCATTTATTGACATATTCACAATAGTTTTGATTCAGAATAGGCTAATAATATCTTATTCATAGAATATTTTTAGCAACAACTATACTACTAAAGTGTCCACCACAAAACACATCATGGGTTTATTTGATTGTGAGGGTAACCTCAAAATTCTAGAGACATCCAAGGAGTATACCATTGAATCCTTGCTTATAGAGAACACCCCCTAGTATAACATAATGGGTGGTTTATTTTTGAAAAGCATGATTACCATTTTTAGATAGATTAGGAGGGATAATACCTTTAGACAAATAATCAAACGTCTATATGTACCACAAATCTAGGTGATTTATTCCACATTATGGATAGAAGGTAGATTAGTCATGGTATAAGAGGGTTGTTTAATTTTGTGGATGAGGATAAAATGTTTGGATTCCAGAGAGGAAGATGGGATAAAAGAAGCTAGGGAAGCCATGGTATCTACAATTTTTTTGGTTGACCTTGGAGTGGCTGGGATGACATAGTAATCAAAGGTGGATAATAATTGATCAGCTAACATTTTATATTTCTATAGGAAGTCATTCTTACACTAATATGTGTCATTAATCTAATTGACAACCAATTGGGTATCCCCATAGATAAAAAGTGACCTAATGCCTAGCGTTAAAGTAGTTTGAAGACCTATGATTAAAGCTTCATAGCTACCATGTTATTAGTGATTCAAAATCAATATTGAAGGATAAATGTATAGGAGTACCCTATGGAGGTATCAAAATGATTCTATCACCCCCTCCATGCTCACATTTGGATCTATAAAAGAAGAAAGTCATATGATAATTAGGATCCACTTGGGATGTAGAAGTGATAGATTCATTAGGGAATTCAAAATTAGAGGGTTGACCACCTATAAGAGGTGCCTCAGCTAACTTATTAGTGATGATCTGGACTTTAAATAACTTTTGATGGAGAATATCCAAGTCAAATTTGGCTAAAAGCATGAGCCATTTAGACATACATTGATTCTGGTAAGGCTTCAAATGCATGAACTTAAGGGGATCAATGTTTGTGATTATGTAGGTTTTATGATTAAGTAGATAATGGTGAAGCTTAAAAGCCAAAAAAAACCAAGGCCAAGCATAGTTTTTCTCTATGTGTATAGCATGTCTCATATTCAATGAGAGTATGACTTATGTAATAAACTACCTACTCTTTGTGTTGCTCATCATGATGGGAAAGCACAGCCCCCAAAGCATGAACTAGGGATAAAATATACAATAAAAAAGTCACCCTTATTTGGGAGGAATAAGAATTGGTGGGGAGAGGAGATAGTTTTTGAGTGCTTCAAAGAGCTCTTGAAAATTATAGTCCTAGATGAACCGGGTATCTTTCCTTAAAAGGTGATGGAATGGTTGACATCAATCGGATAGCTGAGAGATAAAATGATGAATGGACTATAATTTTTCTTGCAAGCTACAGAGTTGCTTAAGATTGGATAAAGGTAGAATAGATATAATATCCTTAATCTTAGCAAGATCAAACCCTATACCATGAATGGAGATGATAAAACTCAAGATCTTACCAGTCATGACTCCAAAAACACACTTTTTGGAGTTGAGATGGACACAAAATTGGATTAAGTGGTCAAAGATTACATTAAAAATAGAGAGATGGTCTTTTTAGAGCTTTGAATTATTGAGAAGGTCATCCACATAATATCTAACAACTTTGTGGATTATATCATGAAAAATATAAGTCATATCTCTTATATAAGTGGTTATTGCATTTTTTAGGCTGAAGGGCATAACTTTATAGAAAATAGTCCCCCAATAGATAATAAATGAAGTCTTATGTTGGTTTTTTGGGGTGATAAGGATTTTATTATATCTGTAAAATACATTAATAAGTGATAATATTTCATGGCCAGTTATTAGGTCCACCAATTAATTGATGTTAGGAAGATAAAATTCATCTTTAGAACAAGTGAGTTTGAGGTCTCGAAAACTAGTATAAAGATAGGACCGCCCATGGGCTTTATGATAGGCATAATATTGGACACCCATTGGGGGTAATTGATTAGATGAATGAAATTAATAGATAAGAGGTGCAGTAGTTATTATTTGACTAAAATCACAATGTGAGGATGCATCTTCTATAATGTTTGCTTCACCAATTTAGCTTCAAGGATGGTGACAATATTATGAACTATAATAGCAGGGTTGATAACTGGCATGTCATTATATGACCAAGAAAAAGCCTTGTTATGGTCTAATAAGAATGTGGTAAATTATTTACGCTCTTGATGGTCTAAATATTTACTAAGATTAAAAATGTGTGGATGTCCTGAGAACCTATGTTGATGTCTATGGTGGCTTCGTTTAGCAAACTAGATGTTTCAGTTGGTAGAGAATTACGTAAGTGAGTTTTTTGTGCCTAAGTAAGTCAAGATGGAATCATCATCTTGACACAAAATAATAGGGATGGTAGGATAATCATCTTTTATCATATTAGGGTAGGTAAGGTGAATGGATTTAGTTTCTCCATTGCTATGATACATGAGAGGTCCTAGATTGATAGTATTGACTAAAAAAAATGTTTAGGGAGATGGAAATGACATCATTCATTTTAGGGGGAATATTATATGGTGACACTAAGATATTATATTTAGGATTAGATAAATGGGTGACTTTAGGAATGACTTCAATAATTTTATGAAACCCAAAAGCATGTTTTCCATGGGGTTTCCTAAAATCTCCTAGTGTGACATCATGTGGTCCCTGCTCATAACATCCCATAACAATGCCTTTATAGGTGCATAATTGTAAGTACATCTAAGAAAAACATGTTTTGTAAATGAATGATAAATTTGAGGAGAATGGGTTGGTGAGAGATTGGACATCAAGACATGAAGAGGATCGATCGATCCCTCTGTTGAGTGTGGATCCCTTTGGGGCTATCACATGACCATAGGAATAAATTTTGGGGGCCTAAAGAGATCCAAGGATGTGCGGGGTGTAATTTTCATGTTCTCCACATGTTATTGGAATATTCCTTGTATTATTAATTTTTATGTATTCCATATTTCATGGAGTTAGTTGTTAGATGCCTTTTCCATGTTGACTTCCTTGTTTTGAGGAAGCTAGTTCTTTTTTGGAAAAGGGAACTCCTTCCTTATTGAGTGGAGTTGGTTGTGATCACATGTTCATGGGAAAATATGCCCTTAGAAGGTGGAGAAGATGAATATGGTGAATTTCTCCTTGGGAGAGCTTTTAGATAGGCTTGTTGAGGTGGAAAAGGGTTGTCACATGTTGGATAATGCTTATCTTGGATAAGCATTGCACATTTCCTCCTCCTTTTATGGATTTTATTCAATTTCTTATATATGTAGGGTGTGGTGTGGCATTTAGATATTTATGGTTTATTTTTAAGGTGTGGCTTTGAGGATCAAAGTCAAAGTGTAGGTGTTCACTATAGGGTGTGATTTAGCAACTTGAGAGATAAAACATTATGCAGTTGTAGGTGAAAGTGAAATTTTTGTGTAGCACTTTCTATAGGTGATTTTTTCTATCTCTGTGAGAGTTCATTGTAATCTTGTTTTAAATTATTGATTTATTTGAGAACTTTCATTAGTGGATGTAGCCCATATTGGGTGAACCACGTTAGATCTATGTTATTTTTATCTTTCTCTCATTTATGCTTTCATATTAATGGTGAATTAAGGAATGTTTATATGATGCATTTAATTGCATAGCTTTAGATCTAGTTTATGGTAATATTAGATCTATATTTATTCCTAACAACTAGTATCAGAGCCATTGGTTATGTGTTTTGCTGAAGTGGTAAATCACAAGAAGGCTATTAGTTTGAGTGGGAGCTATGGGAGAAGAGATCAGATTCAGAGTTGAGAAGTTTGATGGTAAGAATTTTGGTTTATGAAAAATGTAGATGGAAGATAACTTATATCATAAGGAACTTCAAGTCCCCTTGTAAGGGAAAGGAGGGCAACCTACAAGTATGAGTTATGCAGACTGGTCATTACTTGATAGGAAGGCATTAGGAGCCATACGATTATGCCTTGCATCTTTTGTTGCATTTAACATTATAGACCAAATAAATACAAAGGATCTCATGGATAAACTTGGGAAGTTATAAGATGAACCTTTAGCTTCTCATAATAAATTTCTAATGAAAAGGTTGTTTAACATGAAAATGTCTGAGAATGGTTCAATTGCTAATCATCTTAATGATTTTAATACAGTTGTAAGAATGCTCACTTCAGTTGGAATTAAGTTTGATGATGAAGTTAGAGCTTTGCTAATCTTATGTTCTTTACCTAATAGTTGGGATAGTTTGGTTATGCTTGTAAGTAATGCAATCCCTACCAAGGGAAACATGAATTTTGAGGATGTTATAGGTGTGATCCTTAAGCAAGGAGATGTGAAGGAAAAGCACTGGAGAATCATATTTAGGTAATTATTTATCTATTGATACTAAAGGGAGGCAAAAGGACAAGAGCAAAGTCAATCGAGGAAATTCAAAAGGTAGATCTAAGTCTACATCTAGATCCAAGATGATATGTTGGCATTGTGGGAAGAGTGGACACTCAAAGAAGAATTGTTGGTCACTTCGAGATAAGAATGCCAACAAGGAGGAAATGAATGAGGTAAATGTGACATCAGGTAAATCATGTCAAGATGCCTTAATTCTTTCTATGGATATTTTTTCTAAGTATTGGGTATTAGATTCAGGGACTTCTTTTCATGCCACCCCACAAAGGCATTATTTTATTGATTATGTTCAAGAGAATCTAGGACATGTATATCTTGGTGATGATGAGCCATGCAAGATAGTAGGGAAAGGTTGTGTTCAGGTTAAGATGTAGAATGGGAACACATGGATCCTTAAGGATGTTAGACATGTGCCTATGTTGAGATGAAATTTGGTTTCAGTGGGGCAATTGGGTAGTGAGGGATGTTGAGTATTGTTTATTGTTGATTCTTGGAAAGTTACCAAAGGTGCTCTTGTGATTTTGAGAGGTAATAAAGTTGGTACTTTGTATTTGACTAGTAGTGTTGATTTTATTGATTTAGTTATTATAGATAGAGATGCAATTATGTGGCACTACAGGGTCAGACATAAGAGCCATAAGGGCATGTAAATCTTAAAAGATAAGTTTCCTAGATTAAAATATATAGATCTAGACTTTTGTGAGAATTATGTGTATGGGAAACAGAAATGGGTTAAGTTCCTAAAGGTTGGACCCACAAAGAAAGATCATAAGTTAGATCTGGTACACTCAGATATATGGGGACCATCTCAAGTATCTTATATTGGTGGATCCTATTATTATGTTACTTTTATAGATGATGCAACTAGAAAAGTTTGGGCTTATTTCATTAAAAATAAATTTGATGTATTTGACACTTTTAATAAGTGGAAATTATTGGTTGAGAATGAAAAAGGTCTCAATTTGAAATGGCTCAAATCTAATAATGGAGGTGAGTATTGTAGTAATGCTTTCTTTGATTATTGTTTTAACAATGGAATCCCTAGGCAAAGGATGGTTCCAAGAACTCCACAGTAGAATGGGGTATCTGAAAGAATGAAAAAAATAATCATAGAATGTGTTGGGAGCATGAGGTTACATGCAGGGTTGCCTTTACAATTTTGGGTAGAAGCAGTTAGCATGATAGTATATTTGATTAATAGAGGACCTTCTACGCCTTTGGATGGAGGCATTCCTAAAGAAGTTTGTTCTAGTAATAATGTTGATTATTATTTTCTTAGAGACTTTGGATGTGAAGCATTTGCTCTTATCAAGAAAGAGGATATGACCAAGCTATAAGCTAAATCAGAGAAATGCACATTTGTTGGTTATGGTGAGGATGACTTTGGTTTCTATTTATAGAGAATTAAAGATAGGAAAATATTTTAGTCTAGAGATGTAGTCTTTAATGAAAACATCATGCATAAAGATCAAATGAAGGAATGGGATCAAGAATAGAAAGAGTACATAGTATTGTATGACATTGTGGATGGTAAAGTATCCAAGGATTTAATTCAGGAACCTTCTACACAAGGACCCCAAACTCCCTTGGTAAGAAGGTATTTTAGGGTAAGAAAAGCACCTGAACATTTTTCTCCTTTGAATTATTTATTGCTCACTAACAATGGAGAGCCAGAGTGTTATGAGGAAGTAATACAGGTAGGTGCCAAGTTGAGATGGGAACAAGCCATGGATGAAGAGCATATATCTCTCATGGAGAACCAAATGTGGGATTTAGTTAGGCTACCCAAGGGCAAGAGTGCATTACCAAATAAGTGGATCTTTGAAATCAAAGAAGAGGATGAAGGGAGAAAATGGTATAAGGCCAGGATGGGGGTCAATGGGTTTGCACAAAAATTAGGTATTGATTTTGATAATATTTTCTCTCCTACTGTAAAAATGACTTCTATTAGGATTGTTCTTGGTTTAGTTCTAGTTGAGGATTTGCACTTAGGAGATTTAGATGTGAAAATTGATTTTATTCATGGTGATTTGGATGAAGAGTTGTATATGAAGCAGCCAAAGGGATATGAGGTCAAAGGGAAGGAGAACTATGTGTGCAAACTAAAGAAGAGCTTGTATGGCTTGAAACAAGCTCCACAACAATGGTATAAGAAATTTGATTATTTTATGTTGGAAAAAGAATATCAAAGGTGTCATTATGACCATTGTATGTACATAATACATTTTTATTATGGTTCCTTTATTATATTATGCTTGTATGTCGATGACATGTTAGTTGCAGGAAAGAACATACAACATATTCATATGCTCAAGAAAAAACTTAGTGACTCTTTTTCTATGAAGGATTTGGGTGCTGCAAATTAAATGTTTGGTATGATAATTTATCATGACAAAAAGGAGAAGAATTTTATGTTATCCTAGTTAGATTATGTGAAGAAAGTCTTAGAAAGGTTTAACATGTTGGATGCTAAATCTGTTAGTACTCCTTTAACAAGCCACTTTTGATTATCAAAGGAGCAATGTCCCAAGATGGAAGTTGAAAATATTAAGATGTCCAAGGTACCATACTCATCAGTAGTTGATAGCTTGATGTATGTCATGGTTTTTACTAGGTTTGATATTACCCAAGTAGTGGGAGTTGTGAGTAGGTATATGAGTGATCTAGGTTATGAGCATTGGTAGGCAGTGAAATGGATTTTTTAATATTTGAGAGGAACCATTGATTTTTAATTATGTTATGGTGGATCAAATACTACTTTGCATGGTTATTTGGAATGAGATATGGTAGTGGATATTGATAGTAGGATAAGTATGATAGGATATATATTTACTGTTAGAGATACAATGGTTAGTTGGATTTCCAGGATACATAAGGTTTTGGCTTTGTCAACCATAACGACAGAGTATGTTGCTGACATGGAGGCTAGCAAGGAGATGATTTGGTTACAGGAGTTATTTCAAGAGTTGGGGCATGAGTAGGAAGTTGGGAGACTACTTAGTGATAGTTAGAGTGTTATTCATTTGGCAAAAAACTCTGCTTTCCACTCATGGATGAAACACATTTAGTTAAGTTATCACTTCATCAAGATAACTTTGGAGGATAACTTGGTGAAGCTGGAGAAGATTCATACTAGATAGAATCCTATGTATATGATGACCAAGGTGGTCACATTAGACAAGTTGAAACTATGTTCAGATTTGGTTGGCCTTAGTGTTCATGGAGCAGTCATAGATTTTGTTCAGGATAAATGGTCTCCAAGTGGGAGATTTTTTAGTGTGGAGCTCTTTAGGGCTTTCACATGACCATAGGAATAAATCATTAGGGGATAAAGAGCTCCAAGGATGTGGGGCATAATTTTCATGTTCTCCATATGTGAGTGCACTATTCCTTGTATTCCTGATTCCTATGTATTCCATATTTCATATAGTTGTTAGATGCATTTTCCCATGTTGATTTCCTTGTTTTGAGGAAGTTAGTTGTTTTTTGGAAAAGGGAACTCCTTCCTTATTGAGTGGATTTGGTTGTGATCGCATGTTCATGGGAAAATGTCCCCTTAGAAGGTGGAGAAGATGAATATGGTGAATTTCTCCTTGGGAGAGCTTTTAGATAGGCTTGATGAGGTGGAAAAGGGTTATCACATGTTGGATAATGCTTATTTTGGATAAAGATTGCACATTTGCTCCTCCTTTTATGGATTTTATTCATTTTCTTATATATATATATATATATATATATATATATATATATATGTATATATATATATATATGTATATATATATGTATATGTATATGTATATGTATATGTATATGTATATGTATATGTATATGTATATGTATATATATATGTATATGTATATGTATATGTATATGTATATGTATGTATATATATGTGTGTGTGTGTGTGTGTGTGTGTGTATAGGGTGTAGTGTGGCCTTTAGAGGTTGATGGTTTATTTTTAGGGTGTGGTTTTGAGGACTAGAGTCAAAGTACAGGTGTTTTGCAAAGTGTAGGTGTTCATTACAGGGTGTGGTTTAGCAACTTGTGAGCTACAACATTGTGCAGGTGCAAGTGAAAGTACAATTTTTGTGCAACACTTTTTATAAGAGATTTTTTCTCTCTGTGAGAGTTCATTATAATATTATTTTAGATTACTTATTTATTTGAGAAATTTCATTGGTGGATGTAGCCCACATTAGGTGAACCACATTAGATCTGTGTTATCTATGTTATTTTTATCTTTCTCTCATTTATGCTTTCATATTAATGGTGAATTAAGGAATGTTTTCATGATGCATTTTATTGTATAGCTTTAGATCTAGTTCATGGTAATAGTAGATATAGATGTAGAAATGTTTTATTCGTAACACCCTCCATAGACTAAATGAGTCTGAAGGGAAAAAGGATCAAAAGAAACAACATCTCCTAGGTTAGGATGATAATTACACTATTTATCTCAGTGCTCATACTCTTTAGGAGTAGGAAGGGTGTTAAGTATCAATAAATGATACTCTCCTATCATGAGTTGTTGGGATATGGATTCAAAGGAATCTTTATTAGGGATTCATGATGAAGGGATTGTCAAACTTATCGATGCTTCATTAGATGATGGTGATGGGGTTGTTTTTAGAGGGAGAAAAACATCATTAGGTCAAAATTTTAGGTTAAAGGTTTTGAATGGATGAGTATTAGTTGGGATGATATGGACTTGGCCCTCATGCTCATATTTTATGCGTCAGTGTAAGGTGGATGGAACATAATGCATAGCACAAATCTAAGGATGTCTAAGATGATATTATGTTGAAATTTGCCTTCTATAACATAAAATAACTCATGAAGGATATGAGAACCTATTCATATATGGAAGGAAATGGTTTTTAGAGTAAAAGCCACTATATCATTGAAAACTCATAAGACAGCAAGGGATTGGACTACAACTATTTGTGAAAGTTGGAGTTGCTTAAATGCATGTGAAGAGATAATGTTAATACTAGCCCCATTTTCAATCATAACTCTTTTGATCCAATTTTAATTAATTTGAGTGGTGACAAATAGTTGTGGGTCCTGGTCTTAAAATGGTAATGAGATTGTTTTTGAATCATTAAAACTAATAGATGAAGCCATAAGCAAAGCTCTAATGAATGTTGTCATAGGTTGGGGTTCATCAAGTTGCACTTATATGCCCTAAAGTAATTCTATCATTGCTTGATGATGTTGTGTGGAATTTTTAATGAGTTTATATAGGGACATCTTGATTGGGGTTTAATGGAGTTACTTTAGAACTGATATCTATTTGAATTTTAAAGAATTATTCTTCTATGTTTTTCCTTAAATGGAGATTTTTGGTTTTGTAGTGGAGGGTCTAGATATTTCTATGGTTGGGACATGGGTTTTGGCTATGGAAAATTTGGCTTTATTTGGTTTTTAGGTTTTAAGAGCAT
Source organism: Torreya grandis (assembly GCA_037957365.1). Taxonomy (NCBI): domain Eukaryota; kingdom Viridiplantae; phylum Streptophyta; class Pinopsida; order Cupressales; family Taxaceae; genus Torreya; species Torreya grandis. The sequence goes on along the minus strand of JARHVA010001685.1, from coordinate 399,808 downwards.
GCATTTGAAATTGTGTGGCTATGTTTATTGTATCAATTTGAAATATTGGGGGACTTTTCAAATTTCCTAAGTTATCCATATTTGAAGGTCTCAAGGGGAAGTTGGAAAGAGGTTGATCAGGGACAAAGTCGAGACCATTAATCATGCTTTTGTATGCTTGTTTTGATTTTTTTTATAATGAATTTATGGTATTTACTATATTAGTCTCAGGAATGGGTGTGGTTTTAGTGTTTGGGTTAAAGAGGGGATCAGGTCAAAGTTTTTCAATTAAGAGATCATCCTTATTTAAAAGATTATAGATTATGACTTTGAGAGCATTGCAATTTTTAGTGTCATGTCCATATATCCTATGGTTAGCACACACCTTGTTCTTCATGTACCATGTTGGCTTTTGGATATAGGGATTAACTAGTTTGATAAGAGGTAACATGATAAGGGAGGTTTGTAAAAGTTGATCGAGGATGGTGGAGTAAGATCCTCACAAAGGAAGTTGGTATGGTTTTATCATTTTTAGGGTACCAGTTTTTAGGTCATGTTTACTTATTTAGATTCCTTTTTGTGTTAGTGGTACGAGTGTTTTTAATGGGTGGTAAGGGTATTTTAGATAATTTTTGGGGATAATAAAAATTTACAGTGTTAATATGAGGTATTGGTGTTAGTAGTATAGGCAAAGGCTTTTGAGCTACCTTAGATCCCTTGAGAGATGATTCTATAATTGTGATCTTAAGTTTAGAAGAAATAAGGGGACCTAATATAGATGGCTTATTTTGTCCTTGGGGCATTGTCATTTTCCCCTTTTAAATGCAATTAGAGGTTGTGGAAGTAATTTTATGAGGATATTCATTTTTGGATGTTTGGGGGATTTAAATCCTTATAGGTGGGTGTTGTAAAGCTTTACCCTTTGGCATACCAATGCAAATATCCCATGTGTTTGGAATAACTTTTTTATCATCCATTTTTCATGGGTGACTTTCAGTGTGTTTGGATGACTCTTCTTTTAGAGGATTCCATGTAATGAGATCAGGATGGCTTGAGTGGATAGTAGAAATAGGTTTAGTTGGTTCAGATGGTTTAAAATTATCTCATGTAAGGAGGTTTGGTATTCTTATTACTTCAAAACATGATTTGGCTGTATTATCAACTTATTTAGGTAAAAGTTGATGGTGGATAGTATTTATTACATGGGTGTATTGATCTGGGATGCCTCCCATATTTGTTTGTACAAAATTAGATGAAGATGGATGGTTTAGGAATGGTTGCCTAAAGATTTCAAGGAAATAATTATGAGGATTATTTGGATTATCCAACTGCAACTCCCCTCAATTGATGAAGTTCTAGACTAGGCTTTTAAAATAGTGACATCTATTGATCTCATGACCAGGTACATGATGGTAAGTGAAAAAATCACTTTCTTTATACCAACTAGGTTTTGATCAAGAGTTATCAACAGGTCTGATTGGAGGGAGTTCAATAACTACTAATTTTAACAGTTTTTCTAAAATGGAAGCATAAGATTCCCCCAAAGGCATGTATTGCCTAGGTAGAAATCATGTTAAGTTTCTCTATGGTTGTGTTTGGGAAGAGCTTGGTCTATTTGTCATGGATGGGGAAGCTAAATTTAGGACAACAACATTAGTTGTGCCTTTTGGCTTAGGATTGTTGGTCCCTTTAGAAGGGTCAATTTAAAAAAATTATTTTGTAACTTAACTTTTCCCTCTTCTAAAGCTCATATTTATAGCTTATGGTCCATAAAAAAGGATTCATTAAAGGTTTTAAATAAATGAACTTGGAGCACAAATGAGATGTTTTTGGCACATGACCTCAAAAACAACTCAATCAATTCAAGTTGAGGAAGGGAGAATGTTAATTGATTTATAAAGCCTCTCCACCTAGCCATGAATTTTGCTATGGACTCGTCTTCAAATTTTCTAATGGCATAGAGGTCAGTGATGATTATTTTCCTTGCATATTAATCAAAAAGTGTTTTAAAATAATCTAAACTAATTTCCCAAAGGAGAATAGAGAGTATTGGGGGATATAACTATACAATCTAGAGCTAGCCCTACGAGTGATATAGAGAAAACTCTCAAAAGGAGGGTGTCATCATGGGCTATAAGTTAACATGCATGCCTAAATGCTCTATTATGTTGTTGGGGGTCTTCCTTATTTTGAAACTTCATAAACTTAGGAAGTTCCCACTGTGTTGATATGGCCTGATCAGAATGATAGGGTTGATAGGATCATTATAGATTTTTTTGTATGTAAGCATGTTATTTTCCTTGGAGGTAGAAGTTTCTAAGTTATCCATCCTATCCATGAGGATGTGCATGAGGTAAATATGGGCATTGTATTAAGGGATACCTCCTCAAACATTTTATTGCAAATTTTGATAGGGAGGAAGTGAAGTAAGGAGTGGCTATGAAAGGGGATAGTTGATAGAAGTAATAATGTTCATCTGAGCTACATATTGCACAAATAGTAGGGGTAGGCTTTATTATTGATATGGGTTAAGATAATTACTCGCAAGGGATTGCAATGGAATTTGGTATTGATTAGTTAAATGGATTTATTTTTGGAATATTTGGCTTGGGGGGATTTATTGTGAGGATGATGGAGGTTGGGTGGTATGTTGGGGATTCAAGGTTACATAAGTTTGGATTAGAGGGAGAGTCATTAGGATGGAGAATACTAAATTCTTAAGTGTGGGAGAAGGCTATTTATTGGTTGTAGGTTATATTTTAGTAATGTTTTGAGTTTGAAAAATGGTTATAGCAGGGTTACTAGATACTAATGATGATTGGGTGTCTAGAGGTTATGTTGTGATACTATTGGAATATGTCAATAGTGGTGGGTTGACGAATGATGAAACCATGGCCATCATGTATCCTTTAGATGTTTCTGGTGGCATGTCATAGAAAAATTGAGAGGAGTGGCCATGAGGAGAAATAAGGACTCATATGGATCATGTGGTAAGGTAATGGCTTAGGGTGATCAGATTGTTATCCAATATATTTGCAAAATCAAGATCATCTTGAGGGTAAAATTGAAGGAGATCATCCCCAATGGATTTGAGAGAGATAAGGGGCTTGGTGAATGTTTCATTTAAGAGGATGACTATGGTGAATCTATTTTTTTATATAATTGTTGTCATGTTACAACCATGTAGTACTAAAATAATAAAAATAAAAGGTAAAGTTAAAAGCACACAACTTGTTTTGCTTATCTCATTTTAGTGAAGATAAAGCACACACTCTATTTGAACATACTTAATTATTTTTAATTTTGTTAAGAAATAAACTTTAGAATGTGATGGGGTGGTGGGTTAAAAAAGGTCCTAAGAAGTGGTAATCTAAGTTTGGTTTTGGGTTGTTCAAAGCCTAAATCTTTGATATACACAAAAATATAGTGAGGCTTGAATCTGTGTTGGTGAAAGTATGTGGCTTTGCATTAGGGCCTACCCCCTCACTTCATAACCTCTCAGCAATAATGGTGTTGGGCACTTAGCCTTTATACTACCAACCAATTTTTTATACTCAACCAGAACATCGAGTCAACTTTCCCCTTGGTGATGAAATCTAAGTGGGTCTACTTGGGTGGGATTTATTTGATTGATACTTTTATGATTATCATGATTCAATAGTGTGTGGAAATGAGTGTGACTAAAATGGTAAATTAATCCTCCTATTTACACTAGATGTGTTTCTTAAACAAGTAAACTAAAAAAAGACAATTTTTTTCAAAAGGAAAGCAATTTATATACTTTTTGCTATTTTTATTTTTTGTTGCTTTAATGAAAACAAAAAAAAAAGTTTCACTAAGTGAAATAAAACAAAAAAAACTAGAATAAATAATAAATAATAATGAGGCCAAAAAAAGGTCCCACTGGATATTCTATAATGTTTAAGTTGTTTTCATTCATTCTTTAATAAAATAGACTACTAAAAACTTGAATTTAAATATAGGGCTTTAAGGCTTACCTTTGACTCAGAAGATTGTGCACCATTGATCTAACAAATGTGGGAGCTCTTTTTTATCTAGGAAGGACTACCTACACACAAGATAAAACTCAAAAAAGACTGATTAATAGTATATGTTAATGGGTTGCCTGGTACTAGACCAATCCCAAGAAGTGGTACACTTCCTAATAAGGATGTTAGCCCACTTTATAAGCACTTAAGCAGATGAAAATAGTAAAGTAAATTAAAATATGCATGTAATTATATAGATATGAAATTGAAATAAATTAAATTAATCTACATCTATTCCATGGAGATTAGAAAAATAAGCATGCCAATAAGCTTCAGCTGAGTCTTATTCTACTTGTATAACTTCTAACTAATTGAAAATGACCTCTATGGTAGGGGCAAATATAACTATGAAGAGTCCTAGTTTAAAATCAATGTCACTCTGATCGGAGAAGAAAGGTTGTTGGATTATAGGCAAATCATGAATGGTGATTACGTCATACACAACTTTAGGCAATATTATCTACAAATGAAACTCATAGTTTAGGAAATAGGTGATTAATATTGATTCAGGGGTGCTAATAGAAACTAGTTTGGATTGTAGACAGAGAAGAATTTAAATAGATATCAATGTCGATCCTACAAGATCGATGCCAATTTTATGAATTGACATTGATTCTAATAGTATGGATAAAAATATAAAAATAGGAGCCTAAAGATTGGTTTGATGGGATATAAGATGGCTTAATTAAATCTAGCAATGATAAGGGTGATAAACAAGACTATAAAATAGAACATGAAAATATAGAATTGTTTAAAATAAGTAAATGTACTTACTTTCACAATGCTCCAAATCTATAGTAACTACGAGATTGACAAGAATATTTTTTACCTTTAGATGAGTGCTGAGGGGATAATATAGGAGTGTGTCTTTCTAATAGGTGAGCAATTATCTAAAAGTAATCTTCAATAAATTCCTTTAGTTTTCTATTGTAAAATTTTGGTTTAGAATTACAGTCCTTTGCTCAAGGGAGGTTTGTGGTTAAATCCATGTTGATTAAATAAAATGGACATCGATCATAGGGATCGATACCAATTCTAGACTAATATTTTTACCAAAGGCTATTTTTATTATTTCAACCATGAGTTTAAACTGGGTTTTAAATTTTTTAATAAATTATGGATGACGAGGGAGTTGTTAGGGAGTTAAAACTGTTTACTTTTATTATGCTTTAGTAGATTTAGCTAGATTTTAACTATAGGTAAGTAGTTAAAATAAATTATATAAGTGAAATAGTAATTAGTAAAACTAATTACATGAGGTAATAGTAAAACAATAATTGGGTAAAACCTAATTACATGGGGTGAAATAGGGATGGAATAAGAAAGGGGATTTAAAAGCTACACTAGTACAAATATTATTGTGTGAAATCCTAGTGCCTATAGAGCCCATGAACATTATGCACCACAAGTGATTTTATGCTTAATTTTTTTAAAATTATTAATGAGATCCCTTGCTTGGTGGCATCCCTTTCACATTCTTTACTATTCCCCTTCCCTCCATTTTCTATTCTTGGGTTACTCCTTATCTTTCTCCCATGTCATATTATCATCTTGATCTTGATTATAGCCTACAAGTATTATTTGTGGATTCAGATAATAATTCAACAAATAGTTCATATTTGGTCATCATCAACACATCTTTGTAGGCAAAACTTCATAACATTAGAGTGATTTGACATGGTTTCCCTGGTTGGTAGTTCTTGAAATGGCTTATTTTAGCTTTTAGATGTCTTTTTCCTCCTTCCACATCCCTTCCATTATATCCTAATCTATTGTTAAATGATATTCCTTTTGCATCCTTATTTTTTTTGAATGGTGGTTCATTCATGTTTTGAGTTACCATTGTAGCCAATTTAGTTGTTATTTGAACCCCTACCCAAGGTTATTTTTCCTTTACTAATGGTTCCTTGTACATTTTTTTATATTACCATGCCCATTTTACTTTTAAAATAATATTTTGTACATATTCATTCCAAAAATCCAAAAACATTTTAAAATTTTCAAAAATCCTAAAAAATCCAAAATAAAAAACTAAAAAATAAATAAATTCAAAACATAGATGTAAAGCCACATAATCTTTGCTTAATTTTTCATCATGTTTTCTAGTGGCTCTTCCTCTTGGTTATATTATGGATAACACTATTTGAGTATCAGGTGGATAGACCCACCTTTTTTCATTGAAACCCTCACAAGTGGAAAAAACCTCATTAAAATCATGACTTTGCTATTTACATTCAATCAAATCTAATCATTCAATCACACTTTGATTAACCCATTCCCCTAGGTGTTTGGGTGGGTATATTTCATTATAACATAGTCATTTAATTGCCATACATTCATTACACTCCCATTTTTGGGGGAATTACAATGGTGTGAGGTCCACATAGACTATATAGGTAGTGTTAAGTTGCATGGGGTAGCTTGGGTCAGCTCGAACACTATCATTCCCATTTTCATTTCCCCCCTCTTTACATTCTACACTCTCATTATTTTGTGAGATAATTATCTCCTATAGTCTCACCATTTTATGAGCCAATTACATTTATGCTATCTCTATTTTATGATTTATTCTCATTTATGCTCTCATGTTTTGTGAGTTACTTATTTTACGCTCTCATCATTTTGTGATCCATTTCCATATCTTATTCTCTAACACTTTCATCTCAATTATTATTTTCACTTTTCTTCAGTCCCATTTTTGGGAGAATTACATTGGTCTGAGGTCCACAATGGAATGTGTAGGTAGTGCCCATTTGCATGGGGCATTTGCGGTCAACTCGACCATTTATTCCTTCTGCTTCAATTACCCTCCAGTCTAGTCTGTCACCTTATCTTATCTAATGTTCCATATACTTAGGGTCCATATACAAGAGTAACGCCTTATTACCACATTTTCCACAATAATGATTACTTATTTTCTTATTACATTTAGTTATATTTTTTATGTGATTAGATTATGTGATTATTTGTATGTTTATTTTATTGCATTTCTTTTTCTTGTTTAGTACATTATGTTTTACACTTAGGTCTTGATTTTTCATATATTGATCTCAAGTTGTTAACATTTGTGTCTAAATTATTTCTTTGTTGGTTTGTCTTTGTTTGGTCCATTATACTTTACACTTAGGTCTTGATTTTTCATATATTGATCTTGAGTTGTTATTATTTGTATCTAAACTAGTCCTTACATAATTGGAAACCATGTTATCATTATTAATTTTATAATTATGATACATATTGTCATCTGTAAAATCAAAAATCAAGTACATGAGACTTATATACAATGTTGCACAAAGAAAAGGCATCCCCTTACAAGATGGCTGAATGTGCTCATATGAAACAATAAATTCAAAACATCATCACATTTTACATAATATAAAAACAACAACTAAACCATATGGATACATATATGATAATCATGATACACATCTACTAATGAGCATATAAAACTAGTTGTAAACATTTTAGACCATGATCAAATATCAAAACATCAACACAAATTAGATCATAATGAGAAATAAATAAAGGATATTCAATCATGTTTTCTATCTACATCAAGTACAATATCATCATGGAAATTAAAATAATAGAATCATGGCAAACAAATATACACCCACATCGATATCAAATCTATAATCTACATCATGAGTCAACATCAATGAACTAAAAGTCACCTCATATATATTGAAAGAATATTAGAGTCCATATGCATCATGTGATCAAAAGGAATATCTATGTACATCTCAAAATAATGAATATACATCAATATATATATATATATACATTTCATAATAAAAATATAGAGTTGCAATAAAAAATTAGCTTTGACTCTTGTCTTCTCTAGGTGGACTCCTTTGAGGGTTATCCTATTAAAAACTATGTTTGTGCCATGTGGTGGTGGTTTTTATGGTGGAGCTATCACTCTTAGATTAGAGGAGGTTGTGATATTAATCTCTTTAAGGAATAGGTATGATGTAACCTAGATGTATAACTTGATCTATAGCTCTGAGTATGATCATAAAATTTTGATGCCCTAATCCCTATCAATACTACTGACTAATATAAATTTCTATAATATCCAACCTTATTCTTAGCCTATGTCACATCATCCTTTTCCTACACCACATCTACTAGTGCCATGGCCAACCCTTAATAACAGACCATTTATCTCACCTCATCTTGCTCCTTGTATAGCCTTTGGACATCTACACAAGCCCTATCCTACTCACTAATAAATTTCACTAGATTTTTCTCTCTCATGGTTAAATATCCCTCGATAACTATCATCTACGAAACTTGCCCCCTCAGTGTCATAATTTCTATGTTTCTCTCTATGATGAGATGCTATACTCAGTGGCCCCATCCTAGACTCCTAATAATTGTGCTTACATTATAGACACATCTTCCTCTAACCCTGATATCTTTGTAACCCTAGTAGTTATCTCTCTCTAACTTATCTATGGTGGCTTGGTTATCCTTTGATTTGATTGGCTAAAAGGGCCCTACCTGACCTAGATTTTTCCCTTTATCTTATTAATCCCTATGTGATAACAAGGGTCACCTCAATATCCTATACATTTTTTTGTCCCTTATCTCCATTACGAATATACCCTATCATGTATCAATATCATGCTCTGAGGACTCCCCATCACTGTTGTTATTACTAATATTGTTATTACTACTATTTTTATTACTCATACTCTATGATCTAGAGTCATTGATCATGGGTATAAACTATTATGGCGATGCCTATACCTATCTAGGTGGTGGCCTAACCTGTATCTAATAATGTTGTCTCAACTACTCACCCCATGGAGGTCTAGGTTTGGTTAATCTCACTATCCATAAATGAGTCCACCAATTTGCTTAAGTACTAGTTACCCCTACATTTTATATCCTTCCATCATAATCCCATTCCTATGGTTGTATTGTTAATAAGCTCCCAACTACAATAGCCCTCAAGATAGGAGTCCCCCACTCATTAATATCCCATGTCACATGTGAAAATTAATACAACCCATTAGGTACATCATGATGGTGCCCAAACTACCTCTAAACATGATCAGGTCATTATTGCTCTACTATGAAATCATGAGGACCTGCAATATAAGAAAGAGTGGCCATATACCAAGTCACATGGCCATCCTCTTTCTAGCTAAATTGAATATGTATATATGGATGATAGATGAAATATATATCTACCTTATCATCTATGGCTCATTGGTAGAAGGGTAGGTACCCTCTATGCCCCCATTACCCCCCCCCTCTTGTTAGATACTAGTCATAATCCAATGAAACCTCTAAAGTTAGATCTTGTCTCTGCTCAAATGGTTGTTCAATAGCGATGTACTTTAAGGCCTAGACTTGAATCAATTTATAAGGCTCGATGTTCCTACCCCAATGTTAGGCTAATACTATTGGGCCCCAAAAAAACTAAGTGGTTAGATAAATCATATTTCAAATGACTCCTACTAGGCCTATGTGAAAAAATTGGTTGCTCTTGTCAAGCAACAATATGTTTCTAACAATGGATATCAAAATCATAACCTCCATATCAATCAATGGCTATGATGCTACTGCATCTCCATCTACCAAGAAGGCTAGGTCCTATAGTACATTTATATACATAACTCCACCTTCAATAATAATGCCAGTCATGGGAATCAAGTCTTCCAACACTATTAGTATCCATGTTGCATCCAATGTATCATAAGTCCTTGAATAAAAATGTAGAGTATCTGCCAAACATCCTCTAGTGTATTATAGCCTCTCCAAAAGTTATGTGAAATTTACTCATCTCCAAGTTCAATTACTTGAATAGCACCAAAAGGTAGGCTCTGGCTGTTTGAATCACATGCATATATGCAACATGTTGTAATCTAACTATCTCAAAGAAAACCAAGGTCTCCTCTATCCATAGTCATGACCTTCATAAGACACGTGATATTTGTTCATGAGATATCAACACTACGACTTGATCTTGCCAATTACAAACATGTCATCACACTTACAAACATGTTAGCAAACTACATCAAAAATATATATTTAACACTGAAAAAAATCTCATCAAGAGAAATACCTTAACATTAAATCAATCATTTTGCCTATCTAAGAAGAAAAATTTCAACATTTCATATTCACATCAGCAAAACTCTTCCTTTAATTAACTTTATTTGACACTTGAGAGATTTTGATAAGTTTGGTGATGTCATTATTTAGCAGGGCATTACCACCATTTTTGGGGCATTCTCAATGTTTCCCAGACTCTTTGGTTGCTTTTGTGTTATCATCATTTCATAGGGTGATATCATTATTTCTTAGGGTGATATCATTGGTTTCCTCTCTTTCCTGCCATTTAAGAAATTTCCACTCAAATCAAAAAAATTACCATTTCATTATTTCTGAATGATTTTGGTGATATCATCAATTTGGTCATGATATCACTGATTTGGTCATGATGTCACTATTTTATTGGTGATATCATTGTTTGCATTCAAGATACCACCATTTTCAGGTGTTTTAAAAACTATATATTTGATATTCTACCTAATTATAAAGTGCATTAAATGTTATAAATATAAAAAAATCAAAAATAAAAGGTATTTACTAAGTGTTCGCTCCTTGTTGGTCATCTATACTCATAGACCTACTCACCAAGGTGCTTGTGTCGAGGAATGCACACCATTTTGATAAAAAAAACTCTCATGTGAAAATTTAGAGTAGAAAATTTCAAGAGGGGAGGATGATAATGAACCATTTTCACCCATAGGGGTTAGTTTATAGCTCCAAATTTGAATTTTTGCCTCCCACCCCTCCCATTGTATTATTCTTCTTCAATGGTGGCATGTTTATGGCTCCTTTACCCTTTTTTGTCATGTTTTCTTCTAATTTATTCATTTCTTACCCTAATCTAATGATGAATGTGACATTTTCTTCCTTTTGAGGGCCCATCCATCAAAATTATTTTTGTCCAATCCCTCTAAGGGGCATCCTGGGTGTCCCAACATCATTTAGAGTATCATTATGAATTCAGGTTTTAATAAAATTGAACAAGAATCAACAAAATATGAACACATCATTCTTCAATCATTATAAAATCATTTTAATAAAATTTTCATTCTTTAAAAAAAAAAATCTTCATCTATGTCTTACAAAATGCTTTTAAACAAGGGCAAAATGTAGACACTCCATTTTTATCACTTTCATGTTTGAATGGAAAATTAGAACAAATTTCTACAGTAATACATAAATCATGTCAAAAATCACTAAAACACTCAAATTTGTCTACACACTTAATTTGTATATGCTAAAACATGTTTGGGCATCCCTAATTGGGGAAATACATCATATCCAATCATCAGCTTCGTATAATTCATCCTAAGTCAAATTGTTACTTTGAAAGTGATTTTCTCAAATAATTAAGTGAAACAATTACTCAAATTTAAATATTTCATAAATCACACAAAATTTAATGAGAATTAATTAGCTAATTAAAATAAACCAAATGGAAAAATAGAGAATCCATGGGAATTGGATAAATTCCTAATTATGCAAATTCAACAAATAGCATCATCATGACATCATAGACTAGGTTGTCAAAATTTGGAAAATATCAACATAAATGCAAACAAATATTAAAAATACAACCCATGATCAATTAATACAAATTCTATCCCAAATATTAATTTTATTTACCATTTAAATTGCACTAAACCTTAACCACACATCTAGATTGTCATCCAAAGGTTGAAATCATTCTTAAAAAATCTATAACTAGAGCGGTCACCTTCTATTCTTATCAAGATTTCTGGTGCAAACTTACTCTACCAAAATCTAACAAAAGATTCACCCATTCCTTCATTGCTTGATCAAAATATGCATAGTGCAAGGTGAAATGTCATAGGAATGATGTTGTGACATTGAGGAAGGTTCCAAGATCTACATTTTGGGCCAAAAACCTGTATGTCAGCAAGATAGAGAGATTTAAAATGAAGATAAATTATATTTTTTGTCTTCTTTGTACTTATCTCTTACTTATCCTTTCCCAATCCAAGGACATGTGCTTGGGTTTTAGGTTTTTATGCATTCAATTTTGATTTCATACTAATGAAAAAAAATCCCTTGTACTTGTGTTTAAACTTATCATCGTTCTAGGCTAGCACAAAAACTATGATATAATCCCTTCAAAAAATAAATAAAATAAATTATATCTCAATGTTGGGGTTAACCAAGATAGGGGTCTTAAAAAAGGACCATTTTATTTTTTCAAAAGCCTATTTACCTTCATAATTTTATCTAAATACCTCTTCCTTTTTTAACATCAATGTCATTGGTTTGAAAAAACTAACAAAATCCTCTATGGATTTCCTCACAAGATTAATCTTTCTAAGGAAATAATATAACCTCAATTCTATATGAGGGGTGACATAATGGTAAAATGAGTGTAACCCTTTCTGAGTCAATGGAAAGACCATATTTTGACTCTATATGCCACAAGATATTTCCTTCATGGGTAAAATATTTATTTATTAGGGTTCATAGAGAATCCATGTTATTTACACATTTCAAAAGTATTTTCCAAATGTATGAAGTGGTATTTTAGTGTATTTAATATGATGTTGATGTCATCAAAGTAGACTAGAATCATATTATTAATCAAGTCCTTGAATGTTATGTCCATACCCCTTTGGAAATCAACTCCAAAATTTGACTGACCAAATGGCATCTCTTGGTAGGCATACATATCATACTTGGTGGTAAATGTGGTTTTATTTTGATCCTCATCTTGCACCCATGTTTAGTTGTAACTAGAAAAACCATGTGACACAACAAACCTTTCTACTCTTACCATTATTTTAAGGATCTAGTCCATTAAAGGTAAAGGATAATGATCATTAAAAGATGCCTTATTTAGGTCCATGAAGTCCACACAAAGGCATATATACACATTATTATTCCTTACATGGATTAATTTAGCCATCCACGTGGATTGCTTAATGGGGCATATAATTTTAGCCTTAATGAGTTTGAAGAGTTCCTTCCTCAATAGTGGATCTTTGTTTCTGTTCACAGGTCTATATTATTGTCTAATGAGTTTCACATCAAACATGAGATTGACTATATGTTGGATCACATTCTTTTTATATCATTTCATCTATTTATAATCTTGAGCAATTATATCATCAAACTTCCTATATATTTTGATGAACATCTACTCTTGATCACAAGTGCATACTTTACCAAGTTCTAGGTATTTTCCAATAAACACCTTGATTTATTGTCTTTTGTTTTAAAGGTCATGTTTCTTTTTTCTCCGCTGATTTGATAATATGGGTTCAAAATTATCTCTAGAGTGACAAGACACTTTAACAACTTATTAGTTTTTAGTTGAAATATTTGATCATCATAAGCTTCTTCCAAATTAGGTGTTTATTAGAAAATTATAATTGTTTTTGGATGAAGTTAATGATTTATTGGTCACTCTCAAACACCTACCATTAGGTATTGTTATTTGATATAACATGTATGACAATCAAATTGTAATGTTACTCATTTTAATTAGATATTTAGGTAGATAAAACTAAGATCCTAATACAAACATTTTGTATTATTTACTGTTTTAATTTCTAAGGATGAATTTTAAGTTAACTACATACATAAATTATAATAGATCCCATATCATTTCTTTATAGATCTTTAAAAATGGTTATTTTCAACACAAAGATCTGACCAGCTTAACCACTAAATTAGTGTCCTGAAATACTTGTTGTAACTTATCCTTTTTCTTATTAGTGATTGTAGGCCTAAAATGATGGCTTCATACTTTTCCACATTGTTGGTATAATTAAATTACAATTTGTACATATATGTAGTTGTGTATGATTTTAGAGAATATATGGTAATCCATGCATCAAATCCAATATTACATTTTTCTCCATCAAAACAAAGCTTCCACGGATATTTTTGACACTTCAAGGTTTAGATAATAACCTTCACAAATATAATAGGCCCCATTCCCTTTGATTCAAATTTATCATATAGGTCAAATTCCCACTCATCAAATACCCATTGGTCTACCCATTCATTTCTCATCTCCTTGGTATCTTCATTCAAGTGTATCTTTTAAATCTCCAAGTATTATTCTAATAGAATAGGGTTATTGGATGGCAAGGGTTTTGGGTCATATGCTTTTACATGATAGTTGGCCATTAGTTCAAAATCAATCTTGATGTTGGCCCCATATCTATTTATTATTAATGTATGGTTCCAATCTAAGCATATATACCCCCTATATTGTTTTTAAAGTCCATTGATAGGGATAACCCAAACATAGGAGGAAGGTCTCTCACAAATATTTTTTTAGGATACAAAGATGTTGGGGTAGGCATGGATGGTTAGAGGGAGATCATTTATTATTCTCATAATTGAAACTAGGGTTCTATCTAACTAGGTGACACCTTTTTCATGTGTATTATATTTGATTCCTATGGTATCTTACACCTTCTTAGGCATTATAGTATTATTAGCACCAAAATTTATCGTGCATTTAGGGACTAGATGTTTCCCAATTATCAAAGACATAAAAATGAGAGGGTTTAATTTTACCACTTACCTTTGAACCCTATACTTGGAGCACATTTGGACATTGATCATGAATCTTGTCATTTTTAGATGTCTCTTTCCTTTAATTTTACCACTTAACTTTGAACCCTATACTTGGAGCACATTTGGATATTGATCATGAATCTTGTCATGTATATATGTCTCTTTGATTTTGTCTTTAGCCCCTATGGTATGTTGTTTTAATGCTTCTTACACTAAGTCCATCTAGCCAAGGATTGATAAACCTTCCCATAAGGAAATATTTCTAGTCAACTTCATCTTTTGGTCTACAACATTCAATGGAATAGTAGGTTGTTGCTTTGTAATAACATAAGTAGCCCAATATCTCCTCAAATTTTATAACATATGATAGATAGTTGTTTCACTTCCACTATAATAATTTTATCTTTTTAGACCTTGATGTTTTATTTCTACTTTACATTTGTCATAGTGTCTATCAAACTTAGTAGAATAGGATCTCTCATAGGCTAGCATTTAAAAGCTCTCTTTTTTAACCTAGTCATATAGTCCAATTGTACTTGGGGTCTTTCATTTGTTTTTGGATTTTCATTTAAATCACAAAATTCATCCTTCCCAAAACACAAATTTATAATTTTGAGTTTTTTGGGTTTGAAATAACCCTTCCACTTGAGTTGGTTGGCATAAATGACTCTAAACCAGAAGGGTTTACTCCTAGTTTCCAACAGGGAAATCATTAGAGTTATATGTCATAAAATAAAGGTAATTCCAAATGTTTTTCTCTTCAACATGATTATTTAATTGTAAAAAGAAATATTTTGGGGTTTAGAACCCTTTGTATATGTGGTGTAAATTTGGGATCAATCTTCATAATTGGGGCTTGAAATCTCAATGGATAATAACCAAGTGGGTAGGTAGGTTGGAAGTTTAGATTTTATCCATGGTTATTTGGGTAATAAGGCCTATGGGGGATCTAGCTTTTTTCACTTTAATATCTATTAATTAATTATAACTATTAATTATCATGTTATTCACTTCATCCATATTTTTTGAAGTTTGGGATGCTACTTGAGAAGACTCATTTAAAGAGTTCATAGAAGGGGTAGGTAACCTAAGTGGGTGTTGAGTATGATGCTAATATGGGAACTTTAGTTATATTTTTATAATTAGTTTATTTTAGTTTTTTATATGTTTAATAAGGTTATTTATTTTATTTATTTTATAAAGTAGTTGTTTGATCAATTTTAGACACTTTCCAGTAAATTCTTAAAAAATAGTTGGAACTGCTAGTCAACTCCAGTTCATTGTTTGAGTACTCAAATAAGTTACCAAGAGATTTGGAATAATTTTAGTGTTGTTTAAGTGCAACTAAATTTTATTTAATTAAATTCCTATTTTATATGGAATTTGGGATGCCATAGTTGGGTAGGTTGCATGATTTGGTTATTTTTTTAACAAGACTTCTTGCATGTTGACCTTGTCTTGAATGTGAGTCAACATTATTTGATTTAATATAATTTAAGTTATCTTAGAGTATATTTTTAGAATTATAATTATATGTTAATTATTATTTTTATGTAAATCTCCTAATTTAATTTTTAATTTATGCTTAATTTAGACGTAACTTGTCATGCAAGTTATCTTGTGATAGGTTTGTTTTAGTATTTATTATTAATAAAAGATTGTGTACAAGTGTAACATAATAATTCCTTTTGTAAATTCATGTTGCATATTTTTATTTATTATTATTTTAATATGTATTTACAAAGGAAGATCATAAAGCATATTTTTTTAGTTTTGAAGTTATTCAGTACAAGTTTTGGTCAATAATCCCACTTACAGTACAACTAGTTTAACAACTAGTGATTATGGGATAGATTGGTTGATGCATAGTTTCAATTTCAAATTAATTAAGATATTATTTTCACTCCATCCATACGTTAAAACCCTTCAATGGGGTTATATATCTCCAATAATAATGGCACAACAGGTCTAGGGGTTATTTTTTTTACTTGGATAAAGTTATATTATGTTGTGATGGAAACCTCATAAGAGGAAAGAAGTGTATTTTATCCCATGGATTTGATCATTATGGATATATATTTATTGAATTATTTTAATAATTAAAATAATTCAATGTGAAAAAAAGGGCATACCTTAGGTGGTATACTCAACCAAGTTTTCTTAAACCTGAAGCTGAAATTTTAAATAGACTCTATGTGTGATCTCTTGATTGTAGTTAGTTGCTCAACCATAGAAAAAAATCACCTCTTTCCTTAAATTGAATGTGTAGTAAGGATCCCAACTCACCCCATCTACTTATAGATGCAAAATCCAAGCCTTTATACCATTTTAATGCTTTCCTTTTGAAAGAGACATCATGTAATCTAAATTCCACATTTGCATATCTTATATGATGGATGGAAAAAAAGTTTTCCACATCATGTATTGGTAGATGGGATTAGTTAGACCTTTTCCTTAGAATATGGATAGATATTTTAGAGTTGACCTTGCGATGTTTTTCAAAAATTAGATGTTTAAGGGGATACCATTATCCCATGTGATAAAAAGATGGATTATTGGTGGTGGATTATTGTGGGCCATGATTCTTCTAGGGAAGGACTGTAATGAAATTACTTCAAGAATTAAGTATAATAGCAGAATTATATCCAAATATGACTAAAATATATCCAAATATATGATAATAGATAAGCCACTTCGAGGGGGCAACCTCCACAAGCTTCAATAAGAGCAGAATTCACAATATGATGATAAATAATTACCCACTACCTCCTATATATAGTCTATCTAGGCCATGGTTACTCCATAGGCCGACCTACTAATCAAAAGAAAGCATAGATAAATGTAATATAACATCAAAGAGGAATAAGTGAGCCACAAGTCAGCTATTACTATCCTCATACATGTGATAGGTTAGGGGCATAGCATGCCCTTCCCCTTCAAACCAACATTGTCCTCAACGTTGAACAACTCTAGATGTTGTTGCAGAAAATCTTCACCTTCCCAAGTTGCATCTTCACTACTCTAGTTTTTCCACTTGATCAAATATTCCCTAATATCTCTGGTTCTCAACCTCTTAGTACGTGTTTGGAGGATGTTCTTTGGTTCCAAAATGACTCATCCTTCTTCATCTAGTTCTAGGAGCTCTGTCTGGGTTGAAAATTTCTGTCCAATGACCTTCTTCAAATAGGAAAAATGAAATATTGGGTGTATGTGAGATGAATGAGTTAACTTGAGCTTGTAAGCCACACTTCCAATTTTTTGTATAACCTGATAAGGGCCATAATACTTAGGAGCAAGTTTGTTGTCCTTTTTCTATTAATTCAAGGACATCTGCTTGTAAGGCTGCAAATGAACAAATACCTAGTCACCCACCTCAAAATTTCACTCACTACGGTGTTGATCTGCTTGTTGCTTCATCCTATTTTGTGCCAAGGCCAAATTCTCTCTCAAACTAGCCAAAACCTCTTATTGATGCTGAATGTGCTCTTCCACATCTCAAACCTTGGTGTGCACCTTTAATGAAGAAGTGATGGAAGGTGGATGGTAACCATATAGTGCTAGAAATGGAGACATTTTAGAAGAGGTATGGAAAGATGTGTTATACCACCATTCTATAAGTGGTATCCATTTAACCCAATGTTCTTATTTATCTAATACAAAACAACGGAGATACCCCTCTAAACATTTGTTAACCACTTCAGTTTGTCCATCAAATTGCGGGTGGTAAGATGAGCTATGACCTAGCTGAGTATCCAAACAAGAAAATAGTTTAGTCCAGAAATTACTAGTGAAAATAGGATCATGATCACTTACAATTATTTTTGAGGTTCCATGTAATTTGAGAACTGCTTCTATAAAAATAGTTGTTATTGTACTTGCTAAAAATGGGTGCGAGAGAGCACAAAAATGGGCGTGAGAGAGCACAAAAATGGGCATATTTTGTAAGCCTATCCACAATGACCAAGATAACATTATTACCTTCAAAACAAGGCAACCTAGTGATGAAATCCATGGAAACCTCCTCCCACCTTTGACTAGGAATTGCTAACAGTTGTAACAGACCTGGGGTCTTAACTATTTCACCTTTATTCTGTTAGCATATCAAGCATTCTTCCACAAAATTTTGTACATCTCCCTTGAGTCCTTCCCAAAATAATTCTTTCTTAATTCTATGATAATTATTCAAGAACCTTGAGTGTCCCCCAATTGGAGATGCATGCAACTCTGCAAGAATCTTATGCTTAAGCTCTGAATTTTTGCACAAGTATAATCTACCCTTATACCATAGGACATTACCTTTCCATTAAAATTTGTCAGAGGCTAAATTACCTGGTTGGAGATTCTGAATCAGAACCTATGTATCCTTGTCTTGATCCCATTCTAAACTAGCTTCATCCACCCAATCTGCTTGCAACATGGACATTGCACAAAGTAATGCTTCTGTGGATGCACCCGTCTAGATAGTGCATCTGCTACTACATTATCTTTACCCTTCTTGTAGATGATTTTAAAATTATAACCCAACATTTTGGTTACCCATTTTTGTTGTTCCTCAGATGATAATCTTTGCTCCAAAAAGTATTTAAGACTATCTTGATCTATTTTCACCTTAAAGTCTCTACCCATCAGATAAGGCCTCCATTGTTTAACTGTATGAAGAATAGCCATCATTTCTTTCTCATAGAAAGGTTTTTATAGATTCTTACCTTTGAATTGATGACTTTCAAATGTAATGGGTCTTCCTTCCCGCATTAGTACTGCCCCCAATCTAGACCCAGAAGCATCACATTCAACAATGAATGTCTGTGAGAAGTCTGGAGTAGCCAAAACTGGAGTGGTGCACATAGTTACTTTTAGTTTCTCAAATGCTTTGGTGGCATCATCATTCCAATGGAAATCATCCTTCTTTAGAAATGCAGTGAGGGGAGCTACTATGCTGCCATAACCTTTCACAAATCTTCTATAGTAACCTGTTAGTCCAAAGAACCCTCGAAGGTTTTTGAGAGTTTTTGGCATGGGCCATTCCATTATCAATTTGATCTTCTGGGGATCAACTTTGACACCTTCATGGGAAACAATTTGACCGAGGTACTCTACCTCCTGTACTCCAAAAGCACATTTAGATGGCTTCGCATAAAGTTGGTGCTTTTCCAAAACTATCAACACCTGTTTCACATGTTGCAGATGTGCTTCCCATGTCTGACTATAAATCAATATGTCATCAAAGAAAACTAGTACAAACTTCCTTTAAAAAGGCCTAAAAATAGTGTTCATCAAGCTTTGAAAAGTAGATGGTACATTTGTAAGACCAAAGGGCATTACCAAAAACTCATAATGGCCCTCATGTGTTCTAAAAGTAGTTTTATGAACATCTTCATCCCTGATTCTAATTTGATGGTACCCCGAGCGAAGATCCAATTTTGTGAAATAATTAGCACCATGAAACTCATCAATTAAATCATCAATTACTAGAATAGGAAACTTATCTTTGATGGTGTACTTGTTGATTTCCCTATAATCTAGGCACATCCTCCATGTGCCATCCTTCTTCCACACCATGACCACTGGTGATGAATATGCACTTTGGCTATGCTTGATGATCCCTGCCTCTAGCATCTCATGGACCATATTTTCAATTTCACTCTTTTGTGCATATGGATATCTATATGGTCTAATATTTGGTGGTTGACTACCTGGAATTAGTTGAACGGTATGATCATGTTCTCTTTTGGGTGGTAGTCCTTTTGGCATGGCCCCAAAAATAGATGAGTGGTCCTCAAGAATTATCTATAGATCAGGATGTGTAGATGCCTATATGGGTTGAACTTTTATGGAGCATAATCGTGCAATAATTCCCTCTACCCCCTTTTTTAGCATCTTGATCATCTGATGTGAACTAATCAATTGTGGAGATTTTGCATGTAATCCACGTAGTTCAATTTTCTTACCTTCAGAATGAAAGCGCATGAATAGTTCTTAGAAGTTCATCTCAATGGTACCTAACGTTGTGAGCCATTGGACTCTGAAAACAATGTCTATGTTACCCATGGGAATAGCAAACATAGGAGAGACGAGATTGTACCCACCCATAGTAAGCTTAATACTATGGCATTTGCCTGAATAATTAATTGTGCCACCATCTGCAATCATGACCTAAAATTCTGGTGCTAGGTAGATGAAACAGGTCAATCGAGTGGCCAACTTATGGTTTATAAAGTTATGTGTGCTCCCTAAATCAATCAACACTATCACCTTTTGTTTCTTGAGGAAACCCACCACCTTAAGAGTTTATGGAGTGTTAATACCTACAAGTGCATGACAAGAGATTGTAGGTTGGGAATCTTCAGGTACCTCCTCTATATCTTCCTCATCATCATTAGAGGCATCATCTGTTTCCTCATCTTCATTTGGTCCATCAATGTAGAATAAATTCTTCTCAGTACATCTATGTCCTATACTCCACTTGCTGTCACAATCGAAACATAATCCTTTTGCATGCTTCTCTTCAATTTGCTGAGGGGTCAATCTAGTAGGTGGAGGAAATGTTGGTGATGATATGCTACGATCTTTGAAGTGAGTGAATGGTTGCTTTTTGTTGGCCATTAATTTTTTCTTAGCTCTACGTGCCATGATAATAGAATAAAAAATCTTACGTGGATTAAACATGCATACCTCATGTTGAATGTGGTCCTTGAGTCCACCCAAAAATAGGTCATTCAAGTTTGCTTCAAAAATTGTCTCCACACGTAAGGACAGGTTCTGAAAATGATGAATATAATCCTTGACGGAGCTAGTTTATCACAATTTTTCCAGTTGGCTGAAGTAATTCTCTGTCACACTATTGCCATAGTGTAATTGCAGCTCCTCTATAAAAATTGACCAGGTGACATTGAGAGTCATCTTTTTCTTTTGAGCACACAACCATCGATACCAAATGAATTGATCAGGTTCAAGATACAAGGATGCCATGGTAACCTTCTGTCCACCTAGAATCTAATGTAGGTCAAAAAAATTCTCCATTTGGTTGATCTAATTGAGTGGATCTTTTCCATCAAATTTACGCATATCCACCTTTGGTAATAGGTTCCTCTATGGCCATGGAGTTAGATTTGAAGTAGATTGGTTAGGAGAACCACCCTGGTGGGGTTGTACAATAGAGTTAGCTTGATGATTTGACTTATTAATTTTCAAAGCCATCATTATATCTCCCAAACTATCTTGTAGGGATTGCATATTATATTGTATGCCTTGCACCTCACTCTGAATGCCTTGCACACTATAGTCAAGCTAGCTCACTTTGTGATCTATGTCAGAAAACCCTGGTACAAAGGTTCTAGTACATCCCCCTTATGAATCAATCTCTTCCTTTTTAGTATTTTTACCTAGAGTTTCAGCACCCTTTCCTCGGCCCTGAGTTTGTGGACCTACCATAAAAGGGTTTTACGATGTCGATCCTTATTGGCACTTTTGACCCAACTTTGACCAAGTGATTTTGGAATTATGTCAGCCTCAAATAAAAATATACAAATAACATATCATAGCCAAATTTTTCTAAGATTTCCAAAAATTTAAGTAACTCAGAAAAATTCTTTGAATTGCGCACTATATAGCAATTTTATGAAAAACCATAAAATAGCGATAACTTTTGTAAAACATATCCAAATGAGCTGAAATTTTAATGGAAGCTTAATTTGATTATTTATCACCTCTAGTAAAAATTTTGCAGATAAATTTGTAACCATTGTTTATATATCACAAAATTTAAAAATTTAGTGTTTCGCCCACAAGATTGCCCAAATCGCAGCTCTGATACCACTTGTAATGAAATTACTTCAAGAATTAAGTATAATAGCAGAATTATATCCAAATATGACTGAAATATATCCAAATATATGATAATATATAAGCCACTTCGAGGGGGCAACCTCCACAAGCTTCAATAAGAGTAGAATTCACAATATGATGATAAATAATTACCCACTACCTCCTATATATAGTCTATCTAGGCCATGGTTACTCCATTGGCCGACCTACTAATCAAAAGAAAGAATAGATAAATGTAATATAACATCAAAGAGGAATAAGTAAGCCACAAGTCGGCTAATACTATCCTCATACATGTGATAGGTTAGGGGCGTAGCAAGGACCTCAGTTAGACGAAGTAGGTAAGATAGCATGAGCATGGTAACATAACTTCCTCTCATATTATTTTTTTGTGAATGTATATTTCCTAACAAGTTTGGATTGGATCTTGTTTGGAGACATACCTCGTGTGTATCCTTATCATAAGCCACTAGTGTTCTCAATAACCAAATTTTTTAAGTGATAAGTATGTATTATCTTTAAAAATTAATTTCTAATATTTTCAATAGAACCTTGATCATAAGACTTTTATTCATAAACTTTGGTGGTTTGGGTCCCATCAAGTATGCCAAAAATTGTTGATGCTCTTATATATGTCTGAATATAACACTTGCCAATAAAGCATAATAATGGGAAATCCTATTGTATAGGATCTATCAATATAATAACCTCTATGACAAAAATCTAGCTCTTTATCCATCCTAATGCTAAAATAATGACTTTTATAGAGGAAAGGTAAAGGAGAAAGTAAAATTGATACTTGAAATAAAGTGGAGGTGATCCACCGACATAGATGATCATTTCTAACATTTAATCAAAATTATAACACAAAGTATTCACAATTTCATAGCTTTAGAGTCTAACACAAAATATAAATATACTACAAAAGCATAAAGTTTAAAATCCACATTAGGTTGAACACCACCAATAAAATGAAGATAAAGGGAAGAAAACAACCATAATATCCTTTACTAGCCACTTGGAAAGTTACATAATTATAACATATATCTAAATGTATTTCTTGACATTAAAATAAAAACTTGAAAATGACTAAGGATATCAGTAATCCTAAGCTTAGATTACTCATATTTCTAGTCTCAATTCACACTTAAAGTACTCAAGTCGCCACTCATACTAGCATTCATTTGCACTTACACTAGCATTTAGATTGGGAGAACTACATTGGGCTTGATCCTCTCTCGAGATATTGGTATGTAGGCAACTCTCAACACAGTGGGGTGTTGAGGTCATGTTTAGCCTATCCAACTAACATCACACATTTTCTACTTGTGCTCCTCAAATACCCTAACAACATGGAAGTTTAGGATTTCACTTCCAACTCAGTCAAAAATAGGTCACAGATAGTGAATCAAGTTTCATCCACACAAGAACAGGGGTTTTAGACTCAAGCAAAGGCATATCTAGAAGTTCACAGTGTTCTCTACAAAAGGACATTGCCATGCCCCTATAGACACTAGCACAGTGCACTATTGTCCAAAGAACTGTGTAACTGTCCAAGAAGATCTCTAAGACATGTTTCAAATTTTTGACACTCTAAACAGCTTATATGCTAGTTTTTAGCATTTCATTCATTCACCTCAGTCAATTTCCAACTAAGTACATCTTTGTGTAGTTCATTTCTATTTTTAGAATAAATGATTAGGCCAATTATTGCACAAATTAGTGGTTGTATTTATTGCATCTTTATTCATTGATTTATCATTCTAAAGCTTTAATAGCCTAGGGTTTTACACACCATAAAACTCTTAAAATTTAAATCAATGGTCCTAATTTGAATTAAATATGTCTATAAATACACAGGTATCTTAGTTCATTTAGGCATCTATTATCAATCGATTGTCTATCAATTGAAATGCTTTCTAGAAATTAATCTAGCATTTATTGTTTGTATGAATCTAATAAGTATTTTACAAGCATTTAGATAAATCAAGCAATCATTATAGCATTCATTGTAGTATTGAAACTCATGTTAGCAATACATTGCAATGTACTGGTTTGTTTGATTAGATGAATTACTATAATTATTAAAGTGTTGTTTTTGATAATATATTTTTTAAGCTCAAACTAAATATAACATAGATCCCAAAACACATTATTTTCCTTAATGTTTTCATATCTAAATGACCAATTAGGGTAAGGAAAATAATTACATATTTTTTTATTATGATTCTGAGCCAGATAAAGTAGCCAAGAAATACATTTTTTTAATGATATGAGTGAAGTTTTATAAAATTGACTGAGGTTTTTAGAGTCTTAGATCTAATGAACACAATCATTAATGAGAATCGCCTATTTTAAGTTTAAAAAAATTGTCAAGTGTATGGTTTGGATAGGGAAAAGCAATAAGTTGATTATTTGGACAAGGTGTTATGTTTGTCATGAGTTTTTAGGGTTTTTGGTGTCTTGCAACAAAACCCTAGTTTCCATTGGCAAAGTTTGATGACTATCCCTTGATTTCCATATATTCAAGATAAATTTAGATAAACCTGACTTTAGTCTTGATTACTCCATTTTTTTAAAAATAATTAAATTAAATTTATTATTTTATATCAATTTTTTGGATATTTATATTAGAATTTATTAGAAATTCATTTGTGTACTCTATGTAAGAAGATGGCCACATTCATGCCAACCATACCATTTGAAGGGAATACTTTCATAATCGACGATTGCTCTTTGTTGTAGATACCTCACTTTAAAGTTAATTGTCTCCAAAAGAGAAGTTTAGGTATCCATTTTTATAAAAAGTCGGACATGGGAGGTATAATTGTGTTACTTTGTAACATTAGAGATATAAAGATGTTATCGTAAGAATATACCTTAAATGGTCTAGAGAGTATATTCTTGTCAATAAATTAGAGGCAACAAATTAATTCAAATCCAAAAGAATATGAATAGGATTTTCACGATAAAGATCAAATCTTCCATAAATTTTTTGTAAAAAATAAAGTCTTCCCTACAAAATTTTATCAATAATATAAAAATAAATAAAATATCATATTCCCCAAAGTAATACATACTTACAAACTTATAATTCTACAAAATCTTATTTTATAATAAATTGATTTAAAATCTATACTCACCATCAATTAAACATAATCTTATTAATTAATTTTTTCACATATTATATGCGATATTTGTTAAACTCAACATAAAATTGATAAGTATAATATCTTTTCCCATAACACTTAAAAACTTGCAATGCACTACATGGGCGAATAGTGTTATAAATATCAAAGTCAGACTTTAATATGAAGCAAAACAGTTAAAGTGGGCACAGAATAAGTATGCGAGGTCCATCATGTAGGAACAACTTGCCTGCCACATTCATTCTTATATTCTTTCCTTCATGCTGCAATTGTAATAATAATAATAATAATAATAATAATAATAATAATAATAATAATAATAATAATAATAATAATAATAATCATCGTCGTCGTCGTCGTCGTGTACAATGAGAAGAGGGCGAAGGAGAGCACGAGATGAATGCGACATGAGACATGAGGAGCAGCGTATGACAATTGCATTATGTATGTACACATAATCACATCATATAAGTGGATTCATAACTTGGTGTGTGTGACTTTTTCAACCAAATTTTCAAATAGCTATTTTAAGTATATCAGTTGGTATATAAAGTTATGGGTTTATTATTAGAGCTTTTTTTTTGGTATATAAATGTTTTAGTAAAATTATATTTTAATTTTGGATAGTGAATTAAGATTTCATATTATTATATTAGATTTCGAAATTTTAACTTATTTTAATATGTCGTTTTAATTATTTATAACTAAAATTTTAAGGTTTAATTTATTATACA
The DNA here is from genome assembly GCA_037957365.1 of Torreya grandis. Taxonomy (NCBI): domain Eukaryota; kingdom Viridiplantae; phylum Streptophyta; class Pinopsida; order Cupressales; family Taxaceae; genus Torreya; species Torreya grandis. Next base: position 373,468 of record JARHVA010001685.1, on the reverse strand, counting down.
TTTTATAATATAATTGGTTTTTTAAAATGTATTTTTTAAATCTGTAACCAAATTAAAGTATTAATAATTATATATTAGAGTATCAATACTTGAGTCTTACATGTTAATTAGTTAATTTTAATTTTATAAAGTAAATATTGAACAAGTATTAGATTTACATGTTGAGGGGTACTTTAATATTTGTACACACCAATATGTTTCATCAATGAAACACACTTTAACAAAATCTTATTTTGTTATTGAAAGGTACACCACTACTAAGACATTTCCCTTATAATTCTTTAAATATTTTTTTTAGTTATTATCTTCTATTTAATCACTTGACCTAAGAGAAATTAGCAACAATAATGAGAGTTTAATTTAAGAGGCGTTAAATTAAGTTAGCTTGAGTTAAGAGATAAAATAATAGTTTTTAATTGATTGTCTGGTATGTTGTGACTTCTATCCACCTTTTTTTATCGTACTTATATTATATTTATTTTGTTAATATGATACTAGTTTCAATCCAAAAAATTAAATAAACTCACAATTGCCTTACAGGTGCAAAGAACATTGTAAGGAATTGTACACTATATCACAAACATGTGGTATCATATGGTTTGACGTCGAGCATTGATAGGGTGGCCATCGAATATATGATAATATGTATTTTTCTACAGTTTGTTTGGTAGCAATTATTGTTTCCCCAAACTATGCTCAACATTTTATTTTGGATATAGACAACAAGTTACCAACGGATAATTAAAAAAAATTGAAAGAACAACTGTCCATAGTGAATTTGAAATGGAAATATTAATTTGTGTCAAGGGCGATGGCAAGGCATTTAAGGTGATGGACTCGAAGAAGCCACCCTCCACCATTTTGTCACCCGGAAGTATGTCTAGCCAAACCATCTCCTCGCATTTACTTTCACCTTCAACAATGTCGACTCTGCCACCCTACAGAATTTCAAGCATTATAATCTATCCTTGCAATTATTTAACAAAATCTGAGCCACCTTAAGATGTGTTCTACCTCAAAATCTCAACCCCAAAGTCCTTGTTAGTTGTGTACTTGAAACCTATACTCATACCCATGGAGTAAAGTGCAAGGCCAAAGAGCACTATCAAATGATGAAAGATTTCGAAGTGAACTGGGTGGTAATGATGAGGGTAATGACAATGTTAATGGATGCACCCCACAAATTAAAAAATTAATTAATCAAAAAAAACAAATGTATCTAATATAAAGAAACACAACATCAATAAATTTCTTATAGACCCATCTATTCTTTTCTCCCTATTACTCTAAATACACCTAGCTTTCTTTGCTTCGACTATTTTAAACATTTTATCATACTTATATTATATTTATTTTATCAATAAAGTAAATAAATAAACAAACATTAAAAACAGTAAATATGTAATCAATTTAACTGTCAACTACCTCAAGATAGTGTCTTCTAATCTAAAGTGTTACCATCAAATTCAAGACATGAAACCAGTCCTTTACTGTAATTAGATTAAAACACTATAAGCATTAGATCTCTCATACAGAAGCTTCCATCAGATATGTTGAGTTGCAGTAATCTACAAGTGAACATGCATTGTTTGCATCCAACTCAATAAAAAATAAATCTTATGAGATTATGGGGGTAAGTTTTAAGATTTAAAATTATAAAAAAAATTCAAGTCAGAAATTATGGATGTGATTAACAAGATTTAAGGATTCAATTTTTGTTTTGTTCTTCTTAAAAATAGACTGAGGATAAAATCTGAAACGTCTAACACCTAAATCCAAAAGAATAATATTCAAGATATAAGAAAACCAGAGTGCTTGAAATCCCAATTGACATCTTGCTCATCAATTTCTATGGTTTGATTGAACAATATAAAAAAAGTACAGTATAAAGTTCCCCTGTCCAAACAGAGAGATCTCATACCAAATCTTATTCATATCAATAATCATGCCCATGTCTCTTTTGGCACAAGTGCAGTGCGTGGAGACATCTCTATTAAAACACAGAATATATTTTTGACAGAGTAATATAAAGGAAGCAACACCATATACAAGAGTTATGTGCTTCTGGGTTGTGTTGGAGAATGCAGGGGAAACAGAGGAAGCAACTGTGGTTCCCTCTTCAGAGTAGATGGGGAAGGCTGAAAACAAAATTGCTCCTCCTCTGCCAAATATGGGGATTGATTGCAGGAAGTAGGTGTTGAAGAATAACAATAGCTTGCTGAAGAAGTATATGGATGAGCAGGCCCAAGAGGAGTGATTGGGCTGGGAACCAGAGTGGGTGATAACACACAATTATTACCTGCAAATCTTATAGTATTCTCAGGATCATGATAAAAACCTGGCTCAATCTCTAATTTCTTCTGAAATTGCCTTCTCTGGTGGAGCTTGAAGGATGATTTCTGAGGAGGGATGCCCGCTTCAATCTCGCTCTTGATCAATGCACAACAGCTCCCATCTGATTTGTTCCCTGCTTCAATCCTGCCTTTGCTTGAATTTCTTGCATTCAAGGTCACAGGGAGCTTTACCCCCTCTGCAACACCGGTAAGTTTCTGCACAAGCTCCCTGAAGTTATGGCTGTCTGTCTCAACAAATGTGGTATAAACTATAGTCTGTTTGGGTGATCTTGCCCATTCAGAATCTGCAGGAATGGCTTTGGATTTTGTCATGTTGAAATCGAAACCAGAAATTAGTGGTGAGTTGAGAAAACTTACAAAATGTAAGGCTAGAATTGTGGTGAATGGGTAGAATTGTCTCCCCTTTCGTTCTTTCAGAGTCCCGACAAAAATGGATGCAATGTAACAGGTGAGATGGACTGACAATATAGTTGAGGAAGAATAACACGCAAGACAATTTCAACTCTCATCAAAATCGTGACATCTTTTTTGAAAATTGTAACCCAAATTTATCGGTTTTAAATTGTCAAGAAAACAACGTTTGAGGTAGAAAATAGTGAGTCATTTGGAAGCTTCTCGTATGGAAGAGTTATATGGGCAAATCATAATATTGTCACTGAAAATTTATTTTATTTGATATAATGAAAGTATTATATAAAATCATTAAATTATATAAAATGTTAGTATTTATATATATATTGAAAATAAATATATAATAAATTTACAATATTGAATAAATATATATTTAAATTATTAGTTTTTCCTACTAAATAGTTATAAGTAAAAAGTATTTATGTCATCAAAATCATTCATATAACAATTTTACCTGGTGGATAGAATAAGTAACATCATTCTTATCAATCTGACTACAACCTTTCCAAATTGGTATTTTATTTTAAATTCAAACATTGTTAAATAAACAAATTTCAAGAACCAAATTGTCTTGTTTGTTTTTTCTTTTTCTTTTTTTTTAAATTTATAATGATGAATTTATCTTTTCACCTTTCTAGTATTGGGTCCTAGATTTCTTCTATTTAATCTTAAGGTTCTTGTCTTGTTTGTTTTTTTCTTTTTCTTTTCTTTTTTTAATTTATAATAATGAATTTATCTTTTCACCTTTTTAATATTGGGTCCTAGATTTCTCCTATTTAATTTTAAGGTTCAAGAGATATTCATTCTGAGAATTTTCAAGGTTCATTCCTAATCATATTCTTTATAATATCTAGTCTTTACACTCCTAAAAAACTGATCCATGTATTATTTGTAAGCATAAATAATATTAAAAAAATAATAATAATTAATTAATTTTTATTTTATTTTAAATTTTAATATATAAATATTATTATTTTGTTTATTTATTTATAAATAATTATTTTTTATATACTATTATTTTCATTGGAAAAAGTTTAAAAATTAAAAACTAATCAATATAGACATTAACAAAAAATAATTTTAAGATTACATTTTAAGTCCAAGATACAATATGAATTATATTTATTTCTTTAAAAAAGTATAACAAATTAATTTAATATAAACAATATTAAAATATATTATCATTCTTATTATTACAAAATTGAAAATAATAATTAACATTACATTGAAATTTATTATTATTCTAGATTTGATGTTTTTATATTTTATATAAAATAAATTTTAAAATTAAAAATAAAGAGAATTATTCTTAAAAAAAAATAATTAAATTTATTCATTATCATTACGAAATTAATAATAACTTCTTATATTGTTTAATTTCTTTGACTTGATAAGTTCAATAAACTTGTTCCATAAATTAAGATCATTAAAGGTCTTTACCTAGGAGACAATTACAAGTTTAGAAGGCTTAACATGCTTTAAGTGAAATTTGGGGATGTTGGGTGTCTTGGTTAGAACACATCCATCAAAGTCCACCAAAATACATTTCACTTAAAAGATATTAAGGGCATAAGGATGAAAAACCACTATTTCAAATGAAATTTAATAGAATTTATATAAATTTAAATAACATGTAAATAATGTAATTTGTAATTTGTGAAGGTGGCTTTGGTTGAAAAAAGTTGGTAAAAAAAAAGACTATATCATAAGAAAATTTAAAAAAACACCTTTTATTGTGGGGATAAGTTAAAAGGAGAATCAATGGATGTAATAGCTAGTTCATTTTTTATTATTTTTAAGGAAGGCATACACATCATATAATTGACTACAACTATTTAGAACTCTAGTATGGAATCATATCATATCATTGCACCTTGATGATAGATTGCATCGTTTAATTTAAAATGTTATTTTTAATAAATCAAGGGCCCTTATGATTTATTAATTCCAACATATCAAATATATGGTTAGAATGAAAAATTAACAAAGAAACTAGACAACATGCTCCTTATGTATGTTTAGATACTTAAATCAATGGATGTAATAGCTAGTTCATTTATTATTTTTTCTAAAGAAGGCATACACATCATATAATTGACTACAACTATTTAGAACTCTAGTATGGAATCATATCATATCATTGCACTTTGATGATAGATTGCATCGTTTAATTTATAATGTTATTTTTAATAAATCAAGGGCCCCTATGATTTGTTAATTCCAACATGTCAAACATATAATTAGAATTAAAAAAAAAAAAAAAAACTAGACAACATGCTCCTTATAAATAAGCATGCTCTTAAAGTATAAATTTATTAAATTATTTTAGAGAATTGTTTTTAGGTAAGATTGTATGTGTGTTTTTAAAGTCTTTTAAAATTAATTTTATAAATAATTTTATGGTATAAAATAAAGAGGTTTATTTTGTATATAAAGATTTTAAAATATTTGTTATTATAAAAAAGAAAAGTTTTTATGTATTTTTTCATAATAATCATAAGGTAAGAGAACATATTTAACATATTATCAGTTTAAAATATTTATTGATTAAAAGAGGAATTGTGAATATAATTTATTATTTTATTTTGGGGTGACGTTAAATTATATATCTTCTAATGATTACTATGACTCATTTGAATATGATGATATTATTGGTTATTTTTGTTGAACCAATTATTTATAATTACAAATGAATATTCATTTTTTCTCTTTATTTCTTCATTTTTAGTATTATGCCTCTTCCATTCGTGTTCATAATTTTTCTTTGGATTCTACTATTGTTTTAGGGTCATTTTTCCAACTAATTTTATGATTCTCTTATGTTTCACTATCTTATTTTTAGCTTACTTCACATTATTTTTGTATTTAAGATGTCAAGTCTTTTTTTCTTGAGCATTATTCTCTTGTTCCTTCAATCAATTTTGAATTTATCTTGTAATTTCTCATAGTTCTTTTTTCTTATGAAATTTTCTGTTGTCTATTATCTCCTTGTTTAACTTGCTTTGTCTAATTGCAAAATCCCACAATAACCTCCAGATGATGATGGCACATTTCTTTTGTCATTAGACCAATGATCCAATGAAATATGATAAAATTTGTGAGTAAGGATCCCCACTTGTATGTGTGTGTATCTTCTGTTTTCTTTGATTGATTGTAACTATTTTTCAATGTTTGTAGCAAGATGAAATGATTATTATGTCTTTTAAAATTCTTTTGTTGTTATCTTGATTATATATATTTTTATTATAGTAGGGTAAATACTTCATATATTTGTTTTATTTTGATCAGGGATATTTTGATTATAATAGGGTACATACTTTATACTCATATCCTTATAAATAAAAACGTTATTTCATTGCTTTTCTAATATGATATTGATGACTTCATGAAATTATTGAGGTAGATGCATGTCTTATTTTTCAACAAGTTACATGTTTATGGTTGTGGTTCACAATACGTTGGGGTACATTCTATGTTCACTCAAGGACAACTCTAGGCCCAAAAATATAGAGCATCTTCTTATTCCAATTCATTTTATGTTTCCATTGATTAGTTGTATGTTGTTATGATTTATCTAATATAATTATTTTATACGAATAATGATGTACAATAAATATTAGTAATAAAAATGTGCTTTCCAATTTAAAATAATACTTAATATAATTGAAAAAATATTTGTAACCCTATATAAAATTTAAAAATATTTTTAGATAAATAAATTTATAAAATTATAATATTAAAAAATAAATCAGTAAAACAAGTGTTGAGAGATCCCGCATCCATTTTATTAAAATTAAAATAATTTACCCCAATAATAATAAGAATAATAATGAAAATACCTAAAACCTAAGGGTTTCCCATATTCAACTTGCCTTCCTTTATGTGTTTTCTTGTCATCTTTGCATACCACATTTGTGGGACTTTCTAAGGGTGTTGCGCATTTATTGTTTTTGATGCTCTGCCCTGTGAATGGGTTAGCCCTATATAAATAGCTTCCTCACTCTTGATTACAACTATTGTTATAAGAGGCGAGAGAAATGGTACCCAAAAGATCTTGAAAGTTTGTCTCGAAGGTATTCAATGAGGTACTCCCTCTGCCCTTCCATCTCAGCCAGAGGTATGCCTTGCTAGTAATGCTATTGAAAATGCATGTAAATGGTATGAATTTGTTTTCCTTATTACTTATTTTATAGGTCGAGTCCCCTCTAAAGAATCTCTTCAAAATTGGTTTTGCCACCACTAGGAGCCAGCAACATCCATATGGTTGGCATTAGAAACCTTACCAAAGGGTTTTTTCTATTTACCTTCAAAGAGTCATTTGAATTCCAAGACCTCCTTTCTAAATCAAGCTATTGGTTTCTTTAAAACATGTTCTTGGTTTTATCCAACTAGAACTATGATTTCAAGGCCATGGAATAAGCTTCCCTTTGAGTCCTCGTATGGGTTGAACTTCCTATCTTATCGGGGCATCAATGGACCTTTATGGACCAAATTCTTGTACCCATTAAATGCATTATTTTCTAGGAGCATCCAAAGTGGTTCTCCTCCCACCCCAATTAATAGGTTTGTGTCGAGGTGGACCTTTCCAAAGACATGAAGGAATTCATTAATATCCTTGTAAATGATGCCCATTGGTCACAGAATGTTGTATACTTCAACTTGCCTAGCACTTGCTTCCGTTGTCAGGCATTCGACCATCATATCAAATATTTCCCCTTTATGGATGTTTGAAACCTTCCTTGGCCCCTCCGCACCCTAAGAATCCCAAGGTGGTAGACAACAAAGATGACTAGACTAGAGTCCATTCCAAGAAGCCTCAACTAGGGCTGAAACCCTCCTCCCCTACCACCTCCTATCCAGTCGACAAGCATTCTTAGGAGATACCCAATCTACCTCCCTCTATTGTTCTAGTCCCCCAAGCCTAGCATAATATAATTTCAAATAATTCCCAAGATTCATTGGTCCCTATCATTAGGATATCCTCAATCAGTTTCTCATTCTCGAGGTAGTCATGCAGTCCATCCCTGGTGGTGATGACTCTCCCCAAGATGACCATGGGGATAAACACCGCTCCATTATGCTGAGAGGTTTTTCTAGCCCAAACTAATGCAATAGTTTTGTTGTTCTTGTGGATTTTGAGGATGGACAAGGGAATTTCACATGGACAATGTTTCCCAATGAAATTTTTGTCATAGAATGTTCAAGGTATTACAGAGTTCTCTCGAAAATACTTTGTATGCACTACCTATCAACAAATAGGCTCTTTAGATTTTTTTTATCTGCAAGAGGTTAAAGTTGTAAGGTTTCTTCTTCAGACTTCTTTGCGTTGTATTTGGCATGATGCCACCCACTTTTCCACTCTCTATGAAGATGGACATGGCAACACCAACATATTGGTATCACCTAAGTTCTCTCACTTCATTATTATCATGGGGGAGGTCCCCTCACACTAGGATGTTTGGCTATTTTTAGACATTGATGGCCATTTATTTGGCATTTTCAACATTTATGCCCTAATAATGGTCCTGACATATCTCTGCTTTGGCACTCCTTGGTTGACAATCTCCCCCTTGCCATGTGGATCATTTGTGGGTATTTTAATATGGTTGAGAGTTTCAAGGATAAATTTGGTGCCTTGCCTATGTGGTGGTGCATCAGAGAATGTGAAGCATGGTATTATTTCAATAGTAAGTGGGGTCTAGTTAACCCTCTCCTCTGAAAACACTCAATTAATAACACATCTTGGTTTACGCAATCTGATTTTCATGTTTAGGATCACCGCATGCTAAAAAGGCTCGACTATTATATGTTGTTAGAACAAAATACTTTCTCTTTCTCCAACATTAATGGCTAGCTTATCACTGTCCATTCAGGCTTAGTTCTCTCTTATCATACTCCTATCTCCTACATAAGGGAATGGGTCACAAGGCAATACAAGGTGCCATTGAATTAGTTCATGCTAAATACTTCCCTTTTAGGCCATGCTAACACCATTCATATAATTACTTGAATATGAAACTTGGTCATTCGTGTTCCTTATGATGCCAACTAGATTGAGTGGTGGAATAAGGCCATTTTATGCACCAACTTTATCCTACACCGCAATGGGAAACAAGTTGCACAAGTCAAGAAATGTAGTGAGGATGCTCCACTCAAGTAATTTCTAAGGTCTCCTCCCTCTTCGAGATCAATCTTTTTGAAACTACTTTGAAAAATATTGTTGCCTCATTCAAACACCACATTAAGGTGATGGATAGCCATGTTGCCAAAGGGGCACAATTACGCATTCAGCTACATTGGCTTAAATTTGGAGATAAGGCTTCCAAAGACTTTTTTAAATCCCTTAGAGCCAAATAGGCTCGTGATCATATCAAGGCTATCCAATCAGCCCAAGCTAGGCTCATTTCCCTTCCAAACATTGCTTTGGCCTTCTTGGATCACTATAAATTAGTGTTCCAAACCCAAGAGGTTACACTAGAAAGAGTTTGGGATTTGTGAGAATGCCTTGATGTAGTTCCTTACATGGTTAAAGTAGCCAACCAATGGCTCTGTGACTCTCCCTTGACCCTTTAGGGACTCATAGAGGCTCTCCAATGAATGAGTAACGATAAAGCAATGACTTTCCCTATGAATTTTAAAAAGCCACATGGGAGTTTGATGGGCCTGACCTACTCTAGGTGTATAAAGAAGCCCTACAAAACCATTATTTGGAAGCTTTAATTAATCAAGGTAATATTAATTTCATACCCAAAGTAGATGATCCAGAGCTTCTTAACAAATGGTGACCTATTACCTTGTTGAATGTCTCATAAAAAATTCTCACCAAAACTCTGACCAATTGTCTCCACTTTATTCTTCATGTCATTGTTCAACCTAAGCAAACTAATTTCATTAGACGGAGATATATTTTAGACAATCTCATTTCCATATGGGAAGTCATGTAATGGGCCATAGTTTCTCATTATAAATCCATTCTTTTTAAGCTCAAATTTGAAAGGACCTATGATAGAATTGAGTGGCCTTTTATTCTAGCCATGTTAAAGGCTCTAGGTTTTGTCCAATTCTTCATTTTGTCAATCTGAACTTTACTTTCAGATGCCTCAACCTGCCTCACCATTAATGGATTCAAGTCTGCTAGTATTGAATTGTAACATTCCATTAGGCAGGGATGTCCTCTAGCTCCAGCATTATATGTTCTTTCCACATAAGCTTTAGGATATCTTATTACCCCCATAGTTGAGTGGGGTCTGGTTCATGGTATCTCTTTGCTTGATTGCTCTTCCTAACTTATTAATGAGCACTTTATGGATGATATTTTTCTTATGCTCAAAGAACAAGAATGAACCTTCTTGGAAGCTATGAAATGTCTTGATATCTTTTGTTTGTCCTATGGGTCTAGTTTGCAGTGGAGTAAGATGCAATGCTTCAGATAAAGTATGATGCATATGCTCAATTAGCTTCTCCATTATAATTGAAAATGGATTACACATGGATAATAGTTTAAATTTCTTGGCATCCCTTTTGCCTTTGATAATTTTCCAACTGAGTTGTGGCAGTATGTCAACAAAAAAGTGGAGAAGAAGGTTGAATACTGGATTACCAAACCATTATCCTTAGCAGGGAAGTTCCAAATATGTACAAAGATTTTGGTGGCCACCAGTGCTTATTATTCCTCTTGTTGGTATCTTTCCAAAGCGACTTCTGATATTTTAGCCAAAATCCTCTAGGATTTTCTTTCATCTAATTTCAAAAATGCTAAGGGCTTCCTTTGTGTTGCATGGGATATTTTTTGCCTCCTACAGAACAAAGGAGGCATGGGAATTGTTGACCCTTACAGGCAGAGTGCAATATTATGTTTTAAATGGGTGGTTCATGCCATTGAAGGTAATGAGGCCTAGAAAATCTTGCCAAGGCATTGTATCTCTTATGGGTCCCCTTATGGCAAACCCAGTTGGAAGAATATAGATTTTCACTCCCTTCTTATCACTAGAACTCTTTTGTTGCCAAAATCATATGGAAAGCCTTTGAAGCTGTCAAGCCTCACATAAAATGGATTGGGGATGGTTTTCCTACAAGTCTATCTTTCAATGATCATAGCATTTGGTGGTCTCCTATTATGACATGCACTAATGTTCTCCTAGTTGAATTCTCAGGGTTCAAAGCCCTCATGCTTTTTTGGAAAGGTATCCTTAGCATTTATGATTTGGTTTCTGCTCGGGACTTGATTCATTGGCCTAATTTGAAAGTTAAATTTCAATTGAATAATGCTGACTTACCTTTTGTTCTTCGTATTTAAGAATTGCTTCCTGATGTTATACTTCATAAGCTTAGTTTATTGTCACCCCGAGCTTGGTGGAAAGACTGGCATTGGAATTGTGACACCCATTTCAAGAATTATTCTCCAAGCCTTTTATATCAAGTCATGAGCCCCTTCTTTCCTACGCTCTCCAAGCTCAATAAATGTTGGGGACTTAAATCCTTCCACATAACTTGGCTTGTCAGACTTGATAGAATTTGGCATGTCAGGATAGAACCTAAGCTCGCCCACTTTTTGTGGTGTCTAGTTTATCAAGTCCTCTTACTCAAGGAGTGGCTTTCTCACATGAGCATCGCTCCACCCAAGTGTCTTGCATGCCATCGACCCGAGGCTTTCAAACACTTATTTTGGTTCTACCCACGAGCCTAATCTACTTGGAAATGGATCCATAGCCTATTCTAGCCTTATCACCCTAAGCCCTTTTCTTGGTGACTTGCTCTTCTGTAGGTCTCAACCAACTAACCAACTTATATTGCTTTTCTATGGAATTTTTCAGAACCATCATTATTTTCTAATTATGGAAGGCTAGAAATAATGTTATTTTCAATAATGATGCATGCTCTTGTGCTTTTCCACTTAACGATAAGGTTTTTATTATATCTTCAACCTGTATGTAGATTCAATCCCAAACAGATAAGGTTGTGATGGAAATCCACCACCTCAAGGTGTTGTTGAACCACTAGGGGAGTACCCCTTACACTATCAATCATGTCTCAGATGGACCACCATTGCCTCCTCCCAAAAGGTGGAGAATATGTTCACGCAGCTACGATCACTTCTCCCCTTGCTTTCATCTAAAAGGGTGGGGTTTACCGTCATCGTGTGACAAATTTGACATAACTCCCTCTCACAGAGGCTTTCCTGCATGCACTCAAATATAACCTATCCTTCGATTTGAGAAATTTGTCTCCAAATTCATTTGTGAGCTAACCATTTTAAAGCCTCTATTTGTAGTCTTTTCAACATTCATTTTCATTAAAGGGAAGAAACGAAAAAGGGTTTGTATATCTTTATTTTTCTCACGCTCGCACTAGAGACAAATTTGATGACAAGCACCATTTATTTTCAACTAATATATAAATCAAAATCAAAATTATATAATATAGAAATAAAAACTAGTGTGTCCCTTAATTTCTACCATGTTCAATTGTAGTCCAAATAAAAATAATATAATAAATATTTAATTAAATTATAAATGATTACTATCTTATTTAGTTTTTCTTTTCAAGTACTTAACTTCACACGCATATGAAGAGCTAAAGGAACAAGACAAAATATAAGGAACGTGATATTGATAACATTTGAAGAGTCAAATCAAAGAAGGTAAAAAAGATAATACGTACAACATAAATGATAATTATAAAGATGGCACTTTCACATTTAAAGCTTTTAAAGGACATAAAAGTATTTATAGTACTAACTATTAATGTAATAAGTTAAGACATTAATTTGCATTGTTAGATTTGAGTTTTGTCAAAATAATTTGTTTTGTTTTGATTTTATTTTTTATTTTTATAATTTTAATTTCATATAAAAATTAGTGTAGATATTTTAAATATATTTATTTTAAAAACAATTAAATATTAATTTTAAAGTTTTTATTTTGTATATTTTAATTATTAGTAATTTTATTATTTTTTCATAATTTTTTTTTTTGAGGGATAATAAATTGTATCAATTTCATTATGTTAATAAATGAATTTCGAGAAGAAAAATTAAAAAAAGTGTTTCATATTCTATCATATTATTAAAATATTAAGATTTTTCAATTCATTTTTTAAAAAGAAAAAAAAATTAAATAATAATCAAATGAACATAATTAAAAATAAACATACTGAATATCCATCACCACCATTCAAATATTATTGTATAACACCTCTTACTATAATAAATTAAAACTATTTACTAGCCATTGTTATAATTATATAACACATAGATAATTGATATAATTGAAATTAAATAAATAATCATAAAGACAATCCAAAAAAGTGTAATACATCTTTTAAATGTATCACTGATAGTTGAAATAGTAGAATAAATGAAAGTTAATAATTGATTCCTAGCTTCAAAGAGAAGAACATCAAGTCTCTCTACTCTATATACATAACAAAAGTTATGATGAACATAGTAAGGTAAACAAAATTACGATAAGCATAGTATGGTAAGTTATATAAAAAATAATAAAATTTGATTGAAGTTATTTATTTGTTGTTAAAATTAATTGAAAATTATTTTTAAATAAGTGAAAATTTATAAATAAATAAACATTAAATATATGATAAAAATGGGTTTTAACATGTTAAAAATAGATGTATAAGTAAAAAAATGTTAATAATTTAAAAATTAATTAATAAAATTAAATCAAAATTATAATAATATAAAATAGTGTGTTATATTAATGAGATTTAGGGGAGTTGGTTAAGTAATTTAGGTTTTCTAAGTTTTACCTAGATTCAAATATCAAGAATGATATTTAATTAAAATGATGAATAGATATTTCTGACACGAATGATTTGAAACTTGTGTGAATATATTATATTAATACCAACATTTGAGATCACATCAGAGAGATTCATGATGTAGAGAGATATCAATTTCGTTAGACTTGAAAAATATTTATCATAAAAAAATGAGCTTTAAACTTTATCGTATATTCATGATATCATTATTTTTCGATTTCTTTCACCAAATATGAAAAAAAAACTTCAATTTGACATTTATAGTCAAATGGATGTCAATTTCAAGGTCGACCATTTTTATTGATATCTCACATTATTATGCTCCACCACTACCAACCTTACTATTGTTGTAAGCTACATTTATTGGTATAATTAAATACAATTTTTTTCAATTAAGAGTAGTAGTGGAGTGTAAAACTATGAGATGTTAATACAAAAGTTATATTTTAAAATTGATATCTATATAACTATTATATGGTAGTTTTTCGTTTTGTTTGTTAAAAAAACGATCTAAAAATTGAAATATGTTAAACTCATAATGAAATTTAAATTTTATTTTTTTAAAATAAAAAATTTAAAACTGATGCAATAGTACAATTAAATTGAGAAAATATACTATTAATTAATAAAAAATTTAAAAAATGATAAAATCATTGATCAATATAAAATCTTTTAATAAATTAAATTATATAATAAATTTAAATTAAATATCTCAATTTGTTTAAATACATATATTTAAAATAATTAAAAGTTTTAAGTGAAATAGTTAAAACTAAAAAGTTTAAAGCTTTAACTTATAAAAAAATGATTTTTAATGTGAAAGGTTAAAGTCCTTAATATTAAGTAAAGCTCTTGGAAAAAAAAAGGTTGAGAAATTTTATTTTGAAGTCCGACGAGATTAATTAACTCAACCGACTTGTTGGATGGCCCCCCATACGATTATAAAAGTCCCCTTTACAACGACATTAAAACGGGTCTATTTGTATCAAATCCCAAAAGTGTGAGTGATGGTTTGAAAATTACATTAAAAAAACATATATACCTTGTTTTAATGCATCCCCTCAATAATTTTCCTTGCATTTTGTCCCTTTTAAAAACCTTATCTCCCATTATTATAATTTTTTGGGTGATGGTTATCTTTAAGTTACTATTTCATTTCACTTTAGTACAGACTAGTTGAGATTGGTGTAGACACTCAAAAATGGATGAGAGCATTTATTGATTGTAAATGTTGTGTGGTTTTAAGATATTTGTATATTTAATAAAATTATCTGTGGAAATTTTAAATGTTATTAATGTATTTATCAAATTTTTATTAGTGTTATTGATGTATAAAATGTAAAATAAATTATAAGTGTTGTGTTAATTTGTGGCTTTAGAAATAATTTATTGATATTATTTTGAATTCAAATGTTAATTTAGTTTATGGCATAAAGTTAAAATTTGTTTTTATAAAAAGTTTTTTCTCAAAATTTGTATATGGTTGATTTTCAATAACATACGATTTATTTAAATAATTATGGAATTTGTGGTGATCCTCACTGTTATAGAACTTATTATGTATTATAAATATTAAGAATATATTGTGCATTTAATAGTTATGATGTATAGTGATGTGTTACAATTATTTAATGATTATGTCTCATAGTGATAGATTACTTGTATTTATTGATTGTGATATTAGTGGATACTTGAAAGCATTAATGTAAGTATGTGGATCATGAATTTATATAATTACATTTTACACTTGTGAGAGAAATTTTTTGGAGGAAGTCTTTAGAGTTTTTTAAAAAAAGAAAAAACCTAGATCAATTCAATCAGAGATTTGTGCAAGTCATATATTTTACACTCTAAAAGGCTATAATGCATCTCATTTTGAGATTGCAGTAATTCTAAAATTTTGTAATTAAATTGTTATATGTGTGTGTGTGTGTGTGTGTACTCATTTGAATTAATAAAAAATATTGTTATTTCAATTAAACATATTATTTCCATTCATAATATTTTTTATTAATTCAAATGAGTATACACACACACACACACACACATATACTCATTTGAATTAATAAAAAATATTGTTATTTCAATTAAATATATTATTTACATTCATAAAATTGAAATTCTATCTATTTGTTATGTTAAATCTATGAACTACATAGTCTAAGGTTGTCTTTTATTGAACCTTCTAACTACGACTACATCAGAGATGTAATCGACAAATTATTTTTAGCATATCTGTCATCTTCTTAAAACACCAGTCATGCTTTGTCCTTGCCAAGAATGTCAATCACACTTTGTACTTTCATCTTTAATTACTATTAAGTGTTTTGTACATATTATTTAACTTAGTTAATAGTAATTGGATATTTGTGTCGCAATATAGTTATAATCTATTATCTATATTAATATTGGTATGCAAAACAATATAATCAAAATTTTGAAAGCCTTAATAATCATAAGAAATAATATATAAATGTTTTGTAAATTAATTATTAATAATATATAATTTTTTATTGACTCTTACTTTAATTTTATTTGTTTTTTTTCTTATTATTTTGTTTTATTTTTGATCTTCTAAAAATTGTGATTTCTATTTTACATTTCATTTAAATTTAATTATGTGAAAATTGACCCTTATTATATTTCAATTTCAATTTTAAAATTTTAATCTTTATAAAAAAATCCCTCCCTAAAAAAGATGGAACCTCATCAAAACCCTGGCTTCACTTTTACATGCAACTTTAAAAACAACCGTAAGAGACTTGTCCTCCTTCACATGTAAACATTGATGGCGGTGCGAGAAGCAGGTGAACAAAATGTGATTGGGAAATATGAATGCGATGAACGAACGACTGAAATTGAAAAAGAAACAACTAATTTGTTGTATAGATAGGTTGGTTATCCCATTTTGTCTCTCCATTCTCCATTCTCCACCTACACTGGGCTTATTCTATCACCATGAAGTGAGACAAGGAAATTGACAATTGTGACGTATGCAATTCGTCATGGCGATAATCTCTAAACCTATTAGATGCGTGGCAAGGTTAGAAAAGGGTGAGACAGCTAGAGAATGGTCAAATGGTGTGGTGATAAGTTTTTCCACTAACATAATTTTCTTTCTATCTTTGCTTTCTTGTACACGAATTAGATGTATTATTGGTTAGCGTTCCCTTCAAACAGGACATATAGTTGGCCACTAAAGCAGATTAGAAGGGAATACATCATCAATGCAATATGTTCAATCAATCTAAATATTTTCTCTTGTACCATAGAATCCAAAACACGGGAGAAAATTATTACTTCAAAATCTCGAGTTGTTGAAGGAATATTTAAATTTCATCCACTACAATTAAATGATGGGATGTTTCTTTTAAATTCATAAATTCTAAAATTTTATTGTTTGTTGAAATGGTAATGCTTTTTATATTTGTTGATATGTGGATTTATAATCTAATTTTATGAAAGAATATAAGATATATATGAATAGTTAAACTAAGATAAATTTGAGCAATAAGGGGTGCACAATATATTACAATGTTACATATACACATATTGTAAATAAAGAGAAGAAAAATTTGTTATTTTTAGAGATTTAAAAAAAAAAATAACATTAGACATTAACAATAAAAATATGTGTTACAATTCACAATAATTAAAGTTGGAATGAGAAGAGAAAAAAAATACAAAGCAATGTGTTCAATATTACATATGGACCGTCACAATTGGAAATTTCATAGAAAGATATATTATAGTTAAAAAATATAAAAATCACTTTTAATAGAGCCATTGTTTGTAATTATCATAAAGGAGGTGATGCATATTCATTTTCAAATATGAGTAGCACAAGTACTCTTAGTATTCAAATAGATAATGACATAAGATGTAGAAACCTTTTTTTTTCCAAAAAAAAATCAAGTTAATTTCCCAAGTGTAGCTAAGATAAATTCGTAATATGTAACGGAACCTAGGTTGATGTGGCTTACAAATTTAATGCACATCAAGGTATTTTAGCATGCTCATTGGGAATGTCTTTGACCATTTCTTCAAGGCCTTCTTTTTGTGACTCTTGCCGAACATTTTTTCTATCAATCATCTCTTCAATAAAGCCTTTAAGGTGAATGTCAAGGTTAGTTATATCTCAACCACATCAATGGAGAATCCCTTATAGCAAATGGAGTTTTGTTGCATAGGCCCTCACACATTTCTTGAATAAATTTCTTCAATGACACTAAATTTGTAGGCACATAAGTATTTTTGGGGCTTGGCATGGCAGGGAAGGGGGGAGCCAACATAACTTTCTTTTTTGACTTTCTATGTTTAGGGCATTTTTCATTCCTCTTGTTTGAGGGGGTCGAAGTAGAGCCGATGAGGCGACCAAACTTTCACTTTGGGACATTTTCTAATGATTTTGTAAATAAATGTTGGAATTACAAATTCACCGTAGTTCACTTTGATGTACTCTAGTTCAATATTTGAGTACTTAGTTGAGCCTAAATCATTATCCACTCATTTTCAAAGAGAAATCATGTGGTTTCTTGATTATATGACTTAAATTAAAGTTAATTTGAGTTAATTTACTTTAATTAGCTTACTTGAAACTTTAAGTTGACTAGAATGTCTAATAGTGGCATGTTTGACTTTACTATTAAATAAGGCTTCTTGCATAATATTCAAATATTTATAGTAAGTTTAATTAAAGTTAATTATTTTATTTTTAATTGAGTTTCGGTTCACTTAATGGTCTAAGAATATTATATTATATTTTTTTAATTTTATACTTAACTTGCAATGTAAGTTACTTTGTAATAAGCTTATTTTAATTTTCTTTATTAATAAGATTTGCACACAAAGGTTGAGTAGCGAATTAATTATAATTAAGGAGTTCCTTGTATGTTTTATCTATGATATTATTATAGGTATACAATATTTTAGACAAAAAATTATATATTTTTAATTTTGAAGTTATTCAATGTATTTATTATCAACAATTTCACTCACAACAC
This sequence comes from Torreya grandis, assembly GCA_037957365.1. Classification (NCBI taxonomy): domain Eukaryota; kingdom Viridiplantae; phylum Streptophyta; class Pinopsida; order Cupressales; family Taxaceae; genus Torreya; species Torreya grandis. The sequence continues at coordinate 354,924 of JARHVA010001685.1, read as the reverse complement.
AGCTAGTTTGACAACTAGTAATTCTAGAAAGTTTCGCTGCTACATAACTTTAATTTTACAGATAAACAAATCTAATTTTCACTCAATTCAATCACTCAAAACCTTCATTTGGTATCAGATCCATATTCAAGCAAAGGTTCTAAAGTTTTTTCAGGCCATTTTCAGAAGATACAATGCTTCAATGAATTCAACTTCTATGAATGTTTATGTTTTCAAATGTGACAACTTTGAGTATTGGAGAGATTAATTGAATAAAATTATAGTGTGAAAATAAGTTTGAGATAATATTCTCCATGGGTACACATCACCTCAAGATTGAAACACCTTGACACAAGATTAGAAAAAAATAAAAAATAATGAAGAAAAGAGAGATGCCCAAGCATTCTTCTATATTCAGAATGCCATATACCCAAAACTTAAAAGATGTAAGAATTCCCATGAGGCATAGAATACCTTAGAGACTTCGTATCAAGGCTTTATTAAGGTAAGAAGAACAAAACTTCAAACCCTTAAAATAAATTTTGAGAATTTGAGAATGTTAGATTCTAAACAAGTTGGAGATTATTGCATAAGAGTAAATGATTTAGTTCATAGAATGAGGGTTTATGGAGATAATATACAAGATAATATTATAGTAAGAAATATTTTGAGATATTTAATATAAAAATAGCTACATATTATGATCACTATTAGAGAGTGTAAAGACATGAACACTATAAATGTCAATGAGTTAGTAGTTTTTCTCTTGTCTCATAAGGATAAGATGAAATTATATGTAGGAGATTTAGAACATGGTCCAAAACAAGCACTTGAAACCAAAACAAGGGTTTCAAAAACCAAAAAGATAAATAAAAATTAGAATTAAGTGAGTTTACAAAACTCAAATTCAAAGGTAAAATATGAAACAAAATTCACGAGTAAAAGTAAGAAATACTTTACTTGTCACTAGTGCCAAAAATAAGGACACATGATAAAAGATTACAACATACTAACAACTAAGAATCTAGCCAATCAAGAAAGGGAAGATAAGGCTTTTCACTCTGAACAAAGTGAGTTTAAAGAGGGCTTAGATTATTGTCTCACATTTTTTTTTAATAAATAGATTAATAAAAAAATGTTATCTCATAATTTAGGTTATTTAAATCAGCGGATAAGTCACAAAGATGATTTTTATAAATTAGATGATTCCTTCAAAATCCAAGAGCAAATAGGAGATGGAAAGCCCATCCAAGTTGAAGGAAATAATATCATGAAAATCATCACAAACAAAGGTAAGGGTGATATAGATGATTTTAATATTTTTCCTCATGTTTTTATAGGTTATTATGATAAAATCAAAGCATACAAGTTTTATAATCCTACTAGTAACTCCACAAATATTTCTAGGGGTTGTAATTTTTTGAAAATGAGGTATATAATAATTATGATCATGCAGCTATAGAATTCATAAATAAAGGGGGTCAGCCTATTGATTTTTATTTTTATGGATTGCAAAGTCCTACATAGGTTTCTAATTCATCAAGAAACAATACTAGCTCTTTGCAAGAGACTAATCTTCCATCTACATCAATGCAAAGCAAGATCAAATGTTTGTTGAATCCTCATCCAACCAATATAATGTTGGATCATAATTATGAGAGGGGGATAACAAGGACACAACATCAAGAAAGTAACTTATTTGATTATACTTATGATGAAAAATTAAATTACTATGTTTACATTATCATCAGTGACTAGTAAACATAGAAGTTATGTAGAAGCTAGTCAAAATAAAGAATGGGTTGATGCTATGATATTAGAGATGGAGTCAATTGATCAGAATTATATATGGAATTTATCTCAACCTAATTTAAATAAATATGTCAGTGTTAAAACTTTTTTCTATAAGACCAAGGTTAAAAGTGTGTTCCTTAATGGAGTGATTGAATGAGAAGTATATGTGGGGCAACCACAAGGTTTTAAGATAAAGTTTCAAGAATTTTAGGGATATAAGTTGAAGAAGACTCTTTACGAGTTGAATCAAGCTTAAATAACTTGGAAATCAAGAATTGATAACTAGTTATTGAATCAAGGCTTTGTAAGAAGTCAAAATGAACCAGCTCTTTACATACAAGCATTGAATTTTGATGTTGTATATGTTTGTCTCTATGTAGATGATTGGATATTTGCATGTAACTCTATGGAGATATTGAATAGATTTAAGGAAGCTATGAAATCAGAGTTTGAGATGAATGATCTTGGATTTATGAATTATTTTCTTGACATAGAAGTTCATCAAAATAAAGAAGTATTCGTTTGTCAAGTCAAGTATACCAAGACATTAAAAAAGTACAATCTTCAAGATTTTAAGCTTACAAACACTCCAATTGCAAGTGGATAAAAACTTATGAAGAAAGATATAATTTATTCAGATGATGAAAATATTTTTAGAAGTATGGTGAGAGGTTTGATGTGTCTCACTATGACTAGAATTGATATCAATTATAGAATTTCACCAATTTTAAAATTTATGGACAAACCATCACTTAAGTATTTACAAGCAATTAAGAGAATTTATCGATGTGTAAGAGGTAATTATAGTCATGGTATTAATTTAAGATTAGTAAAGTATTTATGTCTTATTGGATATAGAGATTCAAATTGGAGAGGATCTCTTAATGATAGAAAGTCAACTTCAGGTTATTGTTTCACATTATGAAGTGGGTTGGTTTCTTGGTCTTCAAAAAAATATGTTACAGTGGCATTATCCTATATTGAAACCGAATATATAACCTTTACGCTAGTTTTCACACAAGGAATATGGTTGATATTTCTGAAGAAGATCCGTGGAAGACTGAAGGAGATGATAGGAACCTTAACTCTTTACATCAAATGGGAGAATGTTGAGTACGATGCCAATATGGACACTTAAGTTCTATTTTTAGAATTAGCATATTTAAATTTTTTGGGTGTTTTAGAAGGTTATTTAATTTATTTATTACCTTAATTAGTATTTTTATCACTTTAAAACACTTTTTAATGATTTTCTAAAAAATAGCTGGAACTATCAATTCAATGTAGTTCAATTTGGTGTGCTCTAGTTCAATATTTGAGTACTTAGTTGAGTCTAAATCATTATCCAATCATTTTCAAAGAGGAATCACGTGGTTTATTGATTATATAACTTAAATTAAATTTAATTTGATTTATTTTACTTTAATTAGCTTAGTTGGAATTTTAAGTTCACTGGGATGTCTAGTAATTGTATGTTTGACTTTACTGTTAAATAAGGCTTTTTGCATAATGTCCAAATATTTATAGTAAGTTAAATTAAGTTTATTTATTCTATTTTTAGTTGAGTTTCAGTTCACTTAGTGGTCTAGGAATATTATATTATATTTTATAATTTTAGACTTAACTTGCAATGTAAGTTACCTTGTAACAAACTTATTTTAATTTTTTTTATTAATAAGATTGCACACAAAAGTTGCGTAGTGCATTAATTTAAATTGAAGATGTTACAAAAAACATATCTTTTCAAGTTTAAAGTTATTCAGTACAATTTTTTATCAACAATTTCACTCACAACATAGTTGTTGATACATAGCTTCAATTTTAGAGAGAAATAAAGTTGATTTGCACTTAATCTAATCATTCAAAACTTTCATTTGGTATCAAATTCATGTTTTCAATCTTGGGACCTATGATATTATGATCATAGTGAAGAGGAAGAGGAAATTAGGAAATAGTAAAGTAGTTAGAGGATATGAGTAGATTGAAGTTAAGAGGAAAGATATTGTTTGGACCAAAGAAGTAAAATTATCTGGAAGAAGTTATGCATAATCATATAAGTATCATAGGTTCAAGATCATAGACATAATATTTTGAAGAAAAAGATCATTTATTTCTTGAATACGCATCCTCCGAGCCCAATTTGTCATTAGATAGAAGAAAATGAAGTGAAAAAGAAGGGACATGTAAAAGTTGATTTCAATCATTTACGGATAAACTTAATAAAATTAGTGTAGAGACTAAGAAATCAATAGATAGGAAGAGGTTAGAAAAAGCTAGATTCACTTTTGAGACTAGTTTTAAAACACATGTAAAAACTAGTGCATAGAATCCTGTAGTAGTAGTTACTAGTGCATAGAAGCTTGTAGTAGTAGTTACAAGTACACATAAACTTGTAATAGTAGTTACGAGTACACATAAGCCTTTAGTAGCAGTTACTAGTGTTCAAAATGTAATATTAGCAATTGAAAATGTGCTAAATATGACATTGAATTCAGACATATTTATTACTTTGATGCAATATGATGGGTTTATAGATCTTAAATAGTATTTGTTACCCTCTGACATGAAATTACAGGTTAAGAGAGTAACCTATGAAGATTTAAATAAGTGAAAACACAACGTTAATAGGTCAAGCCTTGGAATTCATTTTTAAAAGGAATGTTAATGCCCTATATATTTAACAAGTTAAAGAGCAACTAAATATATAATTTAAGATGAAGAAGTACTCGAGTCAGACCATTCAATATTTGAAGGAGATTCAACAGAGAATCAAAGAATCAGTATGGGACTATGATCACATATTTTTTGACATGATGAATAAGATTGATTTTATCACAGAAGATAAAGATAAGGCTATTTGTTTTGTAGAAGGACTACGATCCAAAATTATATTTTCCATTGCACGATTCCAATTCTTGACTAGGCTAATGTTTGAACAGCTACCTTAGAGATGAACAAATTGAGGAATATAGAGATGCTCCAGTATCTGGCTCCAAATTTGAGGCAAAAATAGATGCTTTTATCAAAATAATGGATGAGATGCATGAAAGTGATACACCTAAATCGAGCTTATGGTGTATAGAGTGTGGTCGAGAAGGACATCATATGATTGATTATCCTAAACCTAAAATAGAATTCTAAAAAATGTGTAGAGTAGTAAGACATGAAACATAAAAGTGTCATCTACTATAATAATACATTCAAAAATCCCATAGTTTATACTATATTTTTTGTAAATCGACCAACCATGATGAGAAGAGTTATTAAGATTTACAAGAACTGAAGAAAGTTATCACCAAAAATATCTTTGCAGTTGCAACACAAAATTTACCTACTATGAAGTAGGGAATTTCAGGCCTAGAGGTGTAAATGAATAGTATGATACAAGGTGGTCTTGGGTAGATACCTTCAGCACATCAGTACCAAACCTCAGGGTCTAGTTGGATGGACACCATCATCTTTGAAATATTAATATTAATCCTTTTAGAATAATGTGAGTCCTCAACATCAATAATAAAATTGGGCTCCAACATCACCTCAATGATAGTATGATAGATATGATGCGCAACAAACACAAGGAGAATTTTTTGGGTAATAGTTGCAAGGATGGGGGTTTCAAAAAAATAAAGGAGGATACAGATTAGGATACTAGGGTGGATATCAAGGAGGTTGTAATAATGACAATCATAAATTTTGTCAGTGCATTCAATGTTATTTGTGTGGTGAATATAACCACTTCACATGAAATTATCCAACTAATCCTAAAAAATAGATGTACTACATTTATCATAGAGTTGAATGATAACATCAGTCTAAAAAATTTATAGTATTATAAAAATAGAGGAAATAAAAGCATGTGTACAAATTTAAAGATGATAAATTTATAACTTACAGAAAATACATTCAGGCAAGTAATCACAAGATGACAACACATGTAGCAAGGGTTTCCTTCATTATAAATGTTGTACTATCAAAGAATCAAGAAAGTGAAACACAATAAGTATCTTGATCCTACCATAGAAATAAGATTAATGTATCAAGTTGTGTAGGTTCTTAAGGATATATAACAATAGACTACATGGGAAAGAGATGCCATAACTATTGATGTATAAATGTATGGATAGATTGTGTGAATTATGAGACATGAAGGTGTTATGACTACTTTGATAGATTGGTTGAAAATGATCATTACTTTGCATAATGAATACATCTTTTAAAACATTACCAATCTCTTACATAATCTTATGGAGTGCACTCATTGATGACAACATCATACCAACAAGGTGGTATGGTATGTTAAAACTAAAAATCGTTGGGATGTTAACTCTAGAATGGATATTGAACTCACAGGCTATGAGATTCCTAATGCAATATTTTATTTTAAAAGTACTATCAACATAATTCCTAAATCTACTTGGGAGGCTATTGGTCAACCAACATTGAGCTACAGTCTTGTTACTCTTAGTCTTGAAATTTATGGGAGAATAGAGCCAATTGGTTTCTTAGACTATGTGGAGATAAAAGTTGATGAGCTAAGTATACAAAGAGATTTTGAGGTCATTGACATGAAAAAAAATGAGACCCATTATCCTACCTTGATTGGTAATAGATGGGCTTATGATGACCAAATGACCATTAATATAGTGCAAAATAAATTAGAGGCACACTAAGGGGATAAGATAGTTGCTATACCATTCAATAAATTAGAGCATAAGCCCTATGTTATTCCAAAATAACTAGAGTCGCTTTATGCATATGGTGATAATAGTTAGTTCAAAGTTAGTACATACACAAATAAAAATACTCTACAAGCTAAAAAATATCAGTTCTCTAAAGCACATCTTGAGCAACACATATAACTACAAACAATAGAGCAGTTGATCTATAAGTCAGTGCTAACAAAGTCTCTAACTCATCAATTTTAAATTGAAGGATGTATCTCTCTCCAGTGTAATATTCAAATAAGTTAGAAGTAGATTTGTTATATAATACATGTGTAATAGCCATAGATTATGCAAAGCCTACTCAAGAAGGTGTCTTAACTTAGGAAGTAACATATTAAATAAATGGTGATATAGACATGCATATGTTGAATTGGGTTCGAGGATATCATGAGAAACATCCTCTACGAATAGTATTTTCCATAGAATGCCAATTGTGATAATATTTTATGACAGACTATTTCAATCAATTTATCTTTAGTTTGGAGTACCATGTACTAGATATAGATCAAAGAGTCAACGCACTCAATTATGCCTTGAAGGGAACTATTATGACATGGTGGGCAGTTCATATAAAACTAGAGTTATAATGGGATGTTGCGAGCACAATTTTAGCTACCACTCATTATTATAGCAAAGTGGCCATACTTTCAATAAGGTAAATGTCCAGAGTTACATATTCATAGATGCATAGATATATGGTTTATGCAAGGTGTTAAACTAAGATAGTGGGTGCATATTTTTAGATACACTTTAGCACCACTTCTAACTGAGTGGCATATGCATTAGATTTAAGAGGGAAACTAAACATTGGGAACAAGTACAACAAGATTTTATCCAAACTTTTATTTTTGAAGATGAAAATATAATAGTGCATAATGCATTACAAAAATTGAAAACTTTTCTATGTTAAGATTGAGTAGAAGATTTAGGAATTGCCATAGACCCATCATCGTATAAAAAAGTAGCTCATGGTTTGAATCTAATGATTCATAACTACAAGTCTATTAAATAGGAGCAATATCTTATTAAACCTTGTAATAGAATTATAGATGAGTTGACAAAGTATAGTGATAATGATGGGGATCTTGGATCTATAAGGCTTCTTCGAACTAGAGGAAAAACAAAGCCAACAAAAGTTTAAATCAAGAACAAGCTGAGGAAGAAAGACTATGAAATCTAAACATTTTGAAACAAGAAAGAGAACAAACTCTATGAGAGTCACTACCTAGTAGATTTAATAAATTATATTAAGAACCATTGAATAAGATTGAGGAAAATATTGGAATAGAGTTTGTGCCCAAACTAGCAATTTTGGGAGATTATTGGGCTCAAAATGAGATTTCTAAGGCTTTGTAGTTGTTAAGAGAATATCAGGGTGTCTGACTAACTTAGCATAAGTTAAGGGTATATATTCATCATTGGGGGAGATGCACATTGAATTTAAAGAGAGCGTCAGACCAATTAAAAATCATCCATAAAGATTAAATCACAACATGAATTTGAAAGTGGAGGCTGAGTTACATCACATGCAGGAAGTAGGGGTCATTTATCAAGTAGAAAAGGTAGATTGGGTTAGTCCCATGATATTGTAGTCAAAGAAGACCAATAAGATTTAAGTATTTGGGGATTAACATGTAATAAATGGTTTTTGTAATAATGATCCTTTTAACATACCCTTCACATATGAGGTTTTTGAATTAGTTGTAGGCCATAAGGTATATTCATTCACAAATGGATTCAGTGGATATCATCAAATTCATATCATAAATGAAGACCAGGATAAAATAAAATTTGCAACAGAATAGGGATCATTTGCATATAAGGTAGTGCCATTTGGTCTTAAGAATACTGCAACAATTTTTTCTAGGGATATGGTAACTACATTTGAAAAAATTATTCATGATTTTTTGGAGGTTTAATTGGATGATTGGACTAGCTTCTCTTTGTTCAAGGATCATTTGTCCAAACTATGTCTAATGATAGAATATTTTTTAACCTTGTGAATTGCATTAAATATAAGGAATTTTTTTTCACACCTTTTGGTGTTTTGTTGGGTCACATCATATGCAATGATGGAATTATGGTTAATCATGTTAAAATTATAGTAATAGTGGGGATACCACCTCTAACTAATTTTATAGAGATGCAATACTTTCTATGTCACACATGATATTATAGAATGTTCATCAAGGGATACACAAATATATCAGTGCCATAGGAATAACTATTACACAAAGATACAGAGTTTGAATAGACATAGGAATATCAAACAATATTTATTGAACTCAAACAAAGGCTAATGATAACTCATATAGTATTGTTTCCATATTGGAAGAAGCCATTCTATGTACATGTGATGCTTTGGGTATCACAATAGGAGCTATCTTAGCACAGTCAAGGGATGGTGGGTTAAATCATCCTATACATTTTTCAAGTAGGAAATCATTGGCCACATATAAAAATTACATGACCACAAAGAAAGGAGGCCTAGCAATGATGTTTGCTCTACAGAAATCTAGGCATTACCTTTTGGCCACACCATTTGTGTTTTTTATAGATAACCAAGCCTTACGATACCTAGTTAACAAGCCTATGTTGGGGGAAGGATCTCGAGGTGGTTGATGTTATTTCAATAATTTCAATTCAGGATCAATGTGAAATTGGGAAGAGAGAATGTGGGACCCGATCATTTGAGAAGGATACAAAATGGAGAATAATCAAGATAAATGCAGGATGAATCCTTAGATGCACATTTTTTTAGAGCCTCTATGATCCCTAAAAATATGAAGGACATTACAAACTTTTTACAACAAGAAACTTTTACTATGCACTATATTGAAAGATATAAGAAGAAAATGGTTACACAAGTAATTCCTTATAGCCTCATCAATGGATTCTTGTATAAGATTGAGAAATATGATATACTACATAGAGTAGCCTTAGACCATGAACAACTATAGCTCCTTAAAGAAGCACATTAAGGAGTTATAGGAGGCCATTTCGTAGGAGAATCCACTACAAGATAAATATTATAGAGTGGTCTTTGGTGGCCGAATTTGTTTAATGATGCTCACAGGGTGGCAAAACACTATGATGTTTGTCAAAGAATGGGAAAACCTAATCACCAAGATGAGATGCCCTTGGTTCCAATGCTAGCAGAGCAACCTTTTGAATAGTGGCACATTGATTTTTTAGGGCCTATAACTCTTCGAAGTAAACACAATCATGAAATATACATCATTACTACGATAGATTATTTCATGAAATGGGTGGAAGTTACTACGACACCAAGTTTCAGTGAGAAAGATGCCACTAAGTTTTTGTTTGAGAATATCATTACAAGGTTTGAATGTTTAATTAAATTAGGTAGTGATAGAGTAACCTACTTCCTCAATAACAAAATCAAGACTCTTACTAAGAGTTCATGATAACTCTCCATAAAAGCATTGCCTATCATCTAAAGGCAAATAGGAAAGCTAAAGATTCAAACAAAATGTTAGGTAAGATGCTGACAAAGATATGTCATGTTCAAAGGAATGATTGGGAGGATCACATTCATATGATTATTTGGACATACCAAACAAATTATAAACATGAGAAAGGTTCACTCCTTTTTAGTTGGTTTATGGTCTTGATGCAATTATGCATATGGAATATATTAGTCCTAGTCTACAAATTATGATGATTATGAGGCTGAGAGATCAAGACTCACTAAAATTTAGATAAATAGATTTAACCAAGATAGAGGGAAATAGGTAAAAAGTGTAATGGGCACATGAAATTAACAAGTTAAGTCAAAAAATGTGGTATGATCACAACTTACGATCTAAATAATTTTATCTAGAGCAATTGATATTACTATATGGCAACATATTTAAAACATTTCTTCAAAATTTACACATTAGATGGAAGAGACCCTACATTATTCATGATGTTTCATAACATAGAACAATTAGTTTAAAATATCTTCAAGGAACCATTCTACCAGGACATGTAACTGGTTGTCGGCTTAAGCCTTACCATCACTAATCTCTAACATTCATCATTAAAAGAGAGAGGGTGGCTAGTAGCACCATATAGTTACGATTTTTTTTAATGTTATTTTGTTTTTATTTTTTTGCTTTAGGGTTGTGTGTGTCTGTATAATGTGATCTTTGAATCACAACACATCAAAATAAAGCTTGGCTGGTCAAAATCATAGAGTGCGATATATATACAAATTCAATCTGAAGAAAAGGTGGCTAGCAACATGTACACAAGGTTCATCAATTAAGTATGGGAACTAGGTGCCAAAAAAATAGGTACAAATAAAGTATAACCAATGGTCATTCAAAACCATTAATGATGATGCACTTGATATATTTCATCTTTCCCAAATCAAATCAAATGACATAATGACGAGATTTTCCATAAAGGAAAGTAGATAGATGAAAAGACATTGTGTCATATCAAATACCTACCATTAGATGGATCAAAGATTCTAGATGCAGAATGGTAACCATCATATCAAAAAACAATTAGTTGGCATTAATTATGGAGGTAAACTCATGCAAAACTAAATGCATTTAAACACATCGACCAGATGGATTTGGGCAATAGACACTATATAACAAAGGGCGTAGAAAACATAAAGACCTAATACACTACTAAAAATAAGATAACTCTACGATATGCATCTAAATCAGCTACTTGTGCATATATTTATCACCAATGTCATATCAATCGATGAAATTATTTAATTCAGTCCACAAAAACAAACATAGATAGGGCAAAATTATTGGTTCCACTCATCGATGCATAGAAGGAGGAAATGATGATTGTCCTTAGACTCAAGTAAACCAAATAGCATGATCCAAATCCTTTTGATTTTATTGATGTGATAGAAGCTACTTTTTTTATCCCTAATCAACAAGAATAAACACAAGCATGAGTGCTGGTGTTTCAACATCTTCTATAAGGCTCTGATATCGAGCCACTTATCAACCTACCTAATTTTGATAAATTAGACGAGGTAATACTTAATTTTTTGAGTAGATATAAGGATGGTGTCATTCATATTTCCTAGGAAGTTACAATAGTGATAAACCCTATGACCATGGTAAGAGTAATGGGGCTTCCATCTTGGGGTGAATCCCTTGTGCCTTAAAAATCTATGGCTCCACCTACCCACACAGACATGAGATAAAAATATATAAGGGCAGGAAGGGAAATACCCATCAATTTTTTGGAAGATCATTCAATGTGCATTCTCTCTGAATGTATCACCAAGTTGTTCCTATAGACAACCAAACATGCAAAGTAGGCAACCAAAGGAATTATGGACATTGCATATCTCATTATACACCTGTATGATCATTTCAATTGGCCCAAGTTTCTAGCCTCAGAACCCATAACAAACATTGAAAAGGTTCTTGTCAACACATCACAAGCATTTTAGTATCAATTTTTAGTCTTACTCCTTTATTTTACACAATGGACTGCACCAGAGGGACTAGTCAACCTAGTTGGAGAATTTTGGCCTACTACTATATTCACCAACATTGTTTGGACTAAGACATGATAACAATATGAATAGTTAAGGAGATTCAATGCATGTTGGCTTCAGATCCAAGTCAATATCATTTCATACCTCAAGAGATCTTAGGACATTATGTGGTATTTTAGATAACATGTGTCAGTCATAGAGTTGCACAATGACATTCAGATCAAAGTGCATGAGAGGCCCAAAGCAACCATAACTCTACTTCCTTTTTCATCACTATGTTAGATGCTCTAATGGAAGTTTTATGATATAAATCCCTAATTTCTAGGTTGGTATAACCTCTACACTCCATACCTCTAGGTGTGTAACAACCCATTCCTACACAGGCATAAGCTCAACCATAGACACCACCACAAACAAAAACGGATCCATCATAGGCTGACAAAGGTAAAAGGAAGGCACTAGTGCGATGAGTTTCACCACATCAGCTAAGAAAAGGACATGCCATATAAAGTCATGGATAGATAAATATGTTTTAAAGATAGTGGCTGAGTGTGAAATAATATAGCTAGGAGTTGAGGAACATGGAGTTTTACAGTCCTAGCTCATAGACATTAGTAACGATGTTTACAAGTAAGAATAGGAAAAAGAGTTCTTTTTATAGAAGGTATTGTGCACCTACTAGGTAAAGTAGGATATGTGTTTTGATATCACCCAATATATTCCTTCCATTATAGTCAATATTGTGGGTAAAGAAGCAACTCAATAATGATTTTAGATGATTTTTTTTTAGACAAATCCATCTATAGTATCCTCCACTATATAGGAAGTAGACTTGTCAGCACAATAAAGTCTACCTCCATCCCTAGTGCACAAACTAAAGACCCATATTTCATCTAAACCATCCCTAGAAATCAAAGACAAGATGATGTATTTTATAGATCTAGCAGAGGAGAGTGGATCACAACAAGCACAAGAATCCCATCAACAACCTCAGGTCCAGACTCTAAGGAGGCCAAAGAAGAGTCTTACTCCCCCACCAAATTCCATAAAGAAGACAATTGCTTGAAGAGGAACTATTATGGAATCATCTTCTTTAGAAGATTCATGATCGATGATAGTGTTTGAATCATTGAATTCCATGCAGGAGCCTAAAGAGAGTAGTTTGTCACAACCTAAACCACAACAATAAGTTGTATAAGAGTAAAAAGATCCAATAATGATAAAAAAAGGAGGTTAAGAACTAGGATAAGGAAGAGAAGAATAAAAATAAAAAGGAGGCAAAGTGAAAGGATATGAAGGAAGAGGAAGTATGTAAACATATCATAGAGAAAGAATGCAGGCAAATAGCTAAGGAAGTATTGGCTCAAAAATTTATCAGCGGGACAAATTGGTGACTTTGAGTCAGCAGTGTGGGAACTGAGTCCTTGTATTAATCAGTAACACAAGACAAAGTCCCTCTCCTATTAGTAGGAGGAGCTACCTTTATTGAAAGCCAAAAAGGGAAAAGCAAGGAAAAATATATTCCCAACTATTTATAACAAAATGTTTTTTAAGGGGGGTTTCATACTTTTAACCAAAAAGTACATAAAGGAGATAGAAAAGAAATGAAGGGAATAACAGGGAGAAGGGAATAATGATAAAGGAATAAGGGGATTATTCTATCTAGTTAAACACAAAAGCTGTAATGATATCTCTAGAAAAGACTACTGACAACTCTAGATAGCTAAACATAAAGACTTGCCAGAATAGTCCAAGATTTGAGGTGTAGTAGAGGAAGCCTTTTTCATGAAAATGAGATGGGAAAGACATATAATAAACATACGAAGATGATATATACACCAACGAGATTGGATAACCTTATAAAGAAAGATATCCAACAACCTTGTCTTTCTCAATAAAAATAGGCATAGAATCCTATTCTTAATCTCACCAAGGATTCTCAATGACAAAGTTACTAATGTAGATTCAACATAACTTTCTATGCTTAAGAACTTCACATTCATTCACTATCTAACAAAAACATTCTAGGAAAATGAAAGAACAAAAATAAAAGTGAACTAACATACTCATGCATATCATCATTCAAGAAATCTCATGGAACAAAGTCCTATAAATCATTTATTAATTGATTCTCCATGGGACTGTACATACATATTCCTTCCTTCTGCTTGCCAAAGTTCTACTATTAGAAAACCAATTGGCATAAAGCCAACCTGAGCCCAACTGAAGCTAACCCCACAAAGGAACCCCAAGCTCTTATGTATAGGTTACAAAGGGTGTAACCACCCACAACCACCTCTATAACCACCTTTATGGTAAAAGGTTTATATTTTATAGTCACTTTATCTCAAATGACTTTAAAAAGGTAAAACACAACCTTTTTAAGTTACTAAAAAAAGTGCATCAGAGAAATAAAAAGATAGAGACTTTTGGTGGTTATTGAGAAAAAGAATCCTTTTGCTGAGTAGGACCCTATTCTGCCACTGTGACAATTTTGATTCCTCAAACTTTATCAAGTTTTATTTCTTCCTCAAGCATTCTATCTTGACATATAATGTAATTCTTTTGCCATCTTTCCTTGTCAGAGATTCCCTTTTGTATGAACAATATCTCGAATTTAAGAACCACATTGAGCAAGTAAATTTTGAATGTTTTCCTAATCCATTTTTATCACTGTACTCTCCTTAAGGTGCTTAATGACCCCTTAACACCATCACATGTAATAAATTTGGAAGCCTCCACACACAAGCAGTCCTATCCTATGATGCAAGCTTGATTGACTCTTCAGTACAAAGAACCTGTATGTCCTCAAAATTCATAGGTGCATGATATGAATGCCAATTCATACATGTGCAAATGCTCCAAATTTGTTTCCACTGCAAGGAATTTCTAATCTTCTTATATCATTATGTCACGTGCTTGATTATCATTTACTCAAGTTCATTGCCTTTTGCACTCTTACATATGTAAACTTTGACTGTGGGCTTCTCACCACCAAACTTATTGCATTGAGATAAAGTTGTCAAATTTTCATACACCCCATCTACTTGAACAAAAATCTTATTGAGCTTATTATGAAACATAATCCATTCCAAGGCCTTTTGAAATGCCTTTACAAAATTGGAGCCTTTTCCTTTAAAGCTTTCTTGAAATTTAGATTGATCTGTAAATGAATTCACCCATGCAAAGAAATCCACCCTCAATTATTTCATTAACTATGTTGTTTTCACTTATGGCTCTTTCATCCATATCTTGTGCAGGGAACCTGAACATTGGAAACCTCTGTCAAATTTATAGCCAACTTGTCGAGTATCAATACCGCCTCTAAAGTAGCCAAAACCATCTTTCTATGCAAAACCACAAGTTTACATGCTCAAAACAACCTTCCAAAACTTCAAACCCAAAACTTCTATAGTCAAAAGCACCTCCCATATCCAATACCACAAGTTATATGCTAAATCAATAATTTAAAAAATAAAAACAAGAAGTTTTCTTGGTAAAATTGCACCTATTCCGATTAATACCATGAATTTGAGGACAAAAACCACCTTCCAAAATTCAAAACCACAAATTTGAACAAAACCACCTTAAAAAACTCATTAATGATAATACCGCGAATTTGTGATAAGAAATAAACTTTTTTAAAAAGGTGATGACACATAGTTTTGAATAAACCACCATTCAAAACCAAAATCCACGAATGTTTGAGTGGGAAAAAGTTTTTTTTGGAAAACTAAAATTAATACCACGTGTTTACCTTTTTGAAAACAAGTCTTTACACACCTTAATAACATATATTTCACATACTTTGGAAACATGGTGGGCTATGTAGAGGGATAAGGGGGGAAGTTGGAAAATGTATGAAGGATTTAAAAGCTCTTAAACCACTTTGTGGAATATTAAAGGTAGTGAAACACTTTGCAAAAAATTGAAGGTAATGAAACATTTTGCATAATTTAAAGGTGTATAAAACATGATCCGGGCTTTTAAAGTTCATTAAACATTTTGTGGGATATTAAAGCTTACAAAACATTTTATGGGATTTTGAATGGCATCAAACATTTTGTGGGTTTTTGAACTTTATGAAACATTTTTTGGGTTTATTAAGTTTATGAAATATGTTGCAAGATTTTGAAGCTCATGAATCATGTTATGGGATTTAAAGGTGTATTTTTCATGTTAATGAGATTTAAAAATATATTTTGCATATTGCAAGATTTAAAGGTACATTTTGCATGTTACGGGATTTAAAGGTGTTTTTTTGTATGTTGTGGGATTTAAAAGTGATTTTTGCATAATGAAAGGCTTTTCACAATATTCAAACCAATGTCAAGAGTAATGACTTTACTCAACAAAGTCACAGATTCTGATGTGTGTCTGAATACATATTGTCAAAATCTGATGATGTGCCTGACATGGTACAAAAACCCACCAAAGTTAGACTTAGGTAAATTTTAACTTCTTTCTCGATCTTTTGTCGATTATATCCACTCTTGTACTGCTTCATGGATACAAAAAATGGTGAATTTGTCTTGTAGTATCTCATCCTTTGTGAATCCTCCTTCATACATTCAAGGATGAGAATCTTGTATGTAACATCATGCATCCCGTTATGACTATCATGTATAACTTGGCTCTAAGGAATGATCTTCTCTTGCCAAAAGAGGCATAGTCAAGAGATCATTAATACACTCAACTTTGTCATTCAAAACACCTGAAAAATAGATCTCAATATGCGACTCAATCTTTGTCCATTGGGCTATGGAGTTGGTGTCTAT
This sequence comes from Torreya grandis, assembly GCA_037957365.1. Lineage (NCBI taxonomy): Eukaryota > Viridiplantae > Streptophyta > Pinopsida > Cupressales > Taxaceae > Torreya > Torreya grandis. The sequence goes on along the minus strand of JARHVA010001685.1, from coordinate 338,164 downwards.
TTTACAAAAAACATTTACCGTCCATGTTATTAAAAAAACTCCAATTACTTGTGAGAGTGTAATTGAGGGTGTTGTCATGAAAAATAAAATTTTATGATAACAACTGGGTCCGATTGTGGGACTGCATTTCTCAAGGGAATGTAGGAAAACTCTAGAATCTTAGATGACTGATGTCTTCACATTTTTGTAGATTCATGAAAAGTTTTATGTAACTCACATTTATACACCCTGATCTAACCAATTGGAAACTAGTTTGTCTATCTCATTCATATGAGAAATGAACACATGCTACCGGGTTAGATCCCTTAATCTAAAAATTTATATATTCTGATATAACCAACTGACAACTAGTCTGCCACTCTCAATTGTATGAGAAATAAACATGCATCGCCAAGCCAGATCACTTGTTCATTTAAAAACTTGTATGCCCAGATCCGACCAACTAACAACCAGTTCATCCATCTCAATCATATGAAAATGAACACGTGTTATTAGGTCAAATCATCTGATCACTTGAAGAGATCCATGAAAAACTTGTTCAATTTGTCACTCTTGCAAAAGTTATGATTGCCTATGATATTTCTCTGGTAGAGATCACAACTAAAAATTTGTGTAGACATAAAGGCTATAAGACAAAGGAGGGATAACAAATAGATTGTTGCATTTATTAAAAAACCACACGTACATACCAAAACAAAAATGAGAAAAGGAAACAAACCAAAATTGGTAAAGTAAAACTATTTATAGGGAGTCGATAAAAATGAGAAGATTATACAAAACCATTCACCGGTTGGAAGAAGTACGTATCATTTCGAAATAATGGATTTGACTTATAAACTCTGAACACATTTAACAGTAATGACCAAGCAAGTGAGAAGAGGAACTTATTGTTATCATTCAAGTAGGGATGATCATGAATGAACAAATCAGCAATATTTTCTTGTTTTGAAATGAAAATATTATGAATTTTTTGATCTTTTGTGAGCACTTCTAAGCAATACTAAACTTTTTCAATGTATTCTTGGATAAATTTAAATGCATTTGTGACAAATACAATAGTTGAATTGGAGTGAAGAGTGTCGCATATTTGTTTTTGAGTTGGATCCACAATATGATTATCTTGTAGAATGAATGAGGTGTTGATATTCTTTTCGAATCGCTTCCCATGGTAGAAATTAATTCATCACTAAATGAGTCATCATCATCATCATCATCATCTTCATCAATTTCCTCTACCTTGATAATTTCCATTTTACTTGTAATGATTATTGGGCACCATTCATTTTATTATGCATTGATGTTTTCTTTGACCTCAACCTTGGCATGATTATGATTTTCAATTTGCATAGGCTCAATTGCTTTGGATTTAGATCATATGGATAATTATTCTATGGTAGACCCTGAAAATGAAATACCTGAGGAATATTCATTTTTGACTATTGAGTCTTTTATTCTGATAGAGAAGGGATCTTCTTCTTTACAAAAAACTTGTTTAACATTATCCTCTCTTTTAGAAAGCAAAACATCACACTTTGCATTATTAATCTTTTCTATTTGTAGTTCAACTGATTATTCCTCAAATGGCTCATTTTTTCCTAGGACTGTGGGGTTTAAGCAATCTAGTGAAATAGACAAATATTTCTCCTTTTCGCCAAATGGGGAGTCAAATTTTTCATCTATTTTCTAATCAATCATTAGTTATTCCAACTGTTCACCTTGTTCCATGATTGTGAAACTAAAACAATCATATGGGATAGGTATCACTTTCTCTTTTTCTATATTAGAGTTTAGACATGTTTGATTAGGAACTTACCTTCGACCTCTCTTTTTTGAATATTGTAGACTCTTGATTGTATAGGATTTCACTATTTCTTCATTGTCATTTGCAAAAGGTGTAGCACCTTTTAAAACCTTTTTCTTCAACATTCTAGAATCAAATCATCTTAAATCTTGATGGCATCTTGTTGTACAGCCACCAAATCATTTACCTTGTTCCTCATCAGGATGAACTTGATCTATGGGTGAAGAGAACCAATGAAAATATAGAGTTGATTGTTGAGACTTGACTGATTTTTCTAAAGAATTAATCACAATAATTTGTTAAAACATGCTACAAACTCTCTCATCTACTCATCATCTTGCTTTTGAGTTTGGAATAAGTTTGATAAAATTACATACACGTTCATAGTTGATTTGAATCTGTCCAGGAACCTATTCTTCAAAGAATTCCAATCCATAACACATTCATCTTTTAAGTTCCAGAACCACTCAGCATCAAGTCCAATGAAAAGTATCACAATAACATCCTCATACATAATTCCCAAAATGCTATAGGACATCATGAAGGCCTGGATATGTTTATCTGCATCTTAACCATTTTCTTCAAAGAACTTTAGAAATCTCTTCCTTGAGCTTGATGGGAACTCATGGTATTAGGCCAAATCCAACGACCCAAAATGTTTTCTCCATGGGACATAGAGAACGTTAGGGTTGGGGTGGACCAATGTCATTTTTGCAAATAGGAAGATGCAAGCACTAGGTAATTTTTATCAATGGAGTCGCCAACCTCCATTCTAGGGGAGGTTCCTTGAAATGTCTAAAAATCATGTGCATAAAGCACCTCAATCCCCAATAGAGTCACCAAAAACTGTTGGCTCAAAAAATGACAAGGGGATAAATTGGTGACTTTGAGTCAGTAGTGTGGGAATTGAGTCTTTGTGTTACTCAGCAACACAATACAAAGTCCCTCTCTTATTAGCAGGGGGAGCTACCTTTATTGAAAGTCAAAAAGGGAAAAGCAAGGGAAAAGCTATTCACAACTATTTAGAACAAAATATTTTTTATGGGGGGTTTCATACTTGTAATCAGAAAGTACATAAAGGAGATAGAAAGGAAATGAAGGGAATAATGGGGAGAAGAAAAAAATGAGAAAAGAAAGGAGAAAAGAAGAATGGGATTATTTTAGCTAGTTAAACATAGAAGTTGCTATGATATCCATAGAAAAGACAAAGGATAACTCTGGATAAATAAACATAAAGACTCACCATAATAGTCCAAGATTTGAGGCATAGCAGAAGAAGCTTTTTTTTTATAAAAATGTGATGGGAAAGACATATACTAGACACATGAATAGGATACATACACCAAAGAGATTGGACAACATTACAAAGAAAGATATTCAACAACCATGTATTTCCCTATAAAAATACGCATAAAATCCTATTCTTAATCTCACCAAGGATTCCCAATGACAAAGCTCCTAATATACATTCAATAGAACTTTTCACGCTTAAGAACTTCACATTCATTGACTATCTAACAATAACATTCTAGCAAAATGAAAGAATAAGAATCAAAGTCAACTGACATACTCATGCATATCATCATTCAAGAAATCTCGTGGAATAAAGTCTTATAAATCATTTTTTTATTGATTTTTCATGGGACTATACATATAGATTCCTTCCTTCTTCTTGCCAAATTTCTACTGTCAGAAAACCATTCAGCATAAAGCCAACCTGAGCCCAGCTTAAGTTAACCCCACAAATGAACCCCAAGATCTTATTTATAGGTTACAATGGGTGTAACCTATAACAACCACCTACATAACCACTGTTATGGTAAAAGGTTTATATTTTACAATTACTTTATCTCAAATGACTTTAAAAAGGTAAAACATAAACTTTTTAATTCAATATAAAAAGTGCAACGAAGAAATAGAAAGATAGACTTTTGGTGGTTATTGAGAAAAAAATAAGTTCTTTTGCTGAGTAGGACCCTGTTCTATCGTTGTGACAATCTTTGATTCCTCACGCTTTGTCAATTTTTATTTCTCCCTCAGGCATTCCATCTTGACATACACTATAATTCTTTTTCCATCTTTCCTCGTCAAAGATTCCCTGTTGTATGAACAATATCTCTAATTCAAGCACCACTTGAACAAGCAAATTTTGAATGTTTTTCTAATCCATTTTTATCACCTTACTCTTCTTGAGGTGTCCAATGACCCCTTAACACCATCACATGTATTAAATTGGGAAGTCTCTGCACACAAGTAGTTCTATCCTATGATGCAAGCTTGATTGACTCTTCAAGACAAATACCTATCCCTGTATGTCCTCAAAATTCATGTGTATGATATGAATACCAATTCATACACATGCAACTACTCCAAATTTGTTTCCACAATAATGAATTTCTCATCTTGTATCATTATGTCATGTGCTTGATTTCTCATTTACTCAGGTTCATTGTATTTTGAAATCTTATATATGTAAACTTTGACTGTGGGCTTCTCACCACCAGACTTGTTGCATTGAGATAAAGCTGTCAAATTTTCATACATCCCATCGACTTGAGCAGAAATCTTATTGAGCTTATTGTGAAGTATAATCCCTTCCAAGGCCTTTTAAAACACCTTTACAAAATTGGAGCCTTTTTCTTTAAATCTTTCTTGAAATTTAGATTGATCTATAAATGAATTCACCCATGTAAAGAAATCCACCCTCAATTCTTTCATTAACTATGTTATTTTCATTTATGGCTCTTTCATCCATATCCTATGCAGGCCACCATGAACATTGGAAACCTTTGTCAAATTCATATAGAAATTATCAAGTATCATTACCACCTCCAAAGTAAGCCAAGACTATCCTTCCATGCAAAACCACGGGTTTACTTGCTTAAAATAACCTTCCAAAGCCCCAATCCCAGAATTTTTATGGTCAAAACCACCCTCCATATCCAATACCACAAGTTATATGTTGAAACAACAATTTAAGAGATTTAAAAGCGTATTTTACATGTTGTGAGATTTAAAGGTACTTTTTGCATAATGGAAGGCTTTTCACAATGTTCAGATCAATGTCAGGGTTAATGAAGCTACTCAACAAGATAACGAAATTTGATGTGTGTCTGAATACATCTTATCAAAATCTGATGATATGCCTGACATGGTACCAAAACCCACCAAAGCCGGACTTAGGCAAATTTTAACTTCTTTCTTGATCTTTTGTCGACTCTGTCCACTCTTGTACTACTTCATGGATATAAGAAATGGTGAAGCCATCTTGTAGTATCTCATCCTTTGTGAATCCTCCTTCATACATCCAAGGATGAGAACTTTGCATGTAGCATCATCCAACATCATGTGTCATGTTATGACTATCATGTATAACTTTGTTTTCAAGTGTGGGACTTGGCTCTAAGGAATGATCTTCTCTATCGAAATAGGTATAGTCAAGAGATCATTAATATGCTCAACTTTGTCAGCCAAAACTCCCCAAAAGTAGATCTCAATATGAAACTCAAGCTTTGTCCATTGGGCTATAGAGTCGGTGTCCATTTTGTAAAAAACAATTACCTTCATGTTATTAAAACACCTCCAATTACTTGTGAGAGTGCATTTGGGGGTGTTGTCATGAAATGTAAAATTTCATGAATACAAGAAGCATAGGATTAAAAGAAAAGAGTCAAAGAAACAGAGGTGAAGAAAAAAGAAGTAGAAGAAATAACAAAGAAGAACCAAGAAGCACACACTACGCAACAAAAAAAAGATAAGGCATCAACACTTACAAGCGTTCAAGAGGAGAAAAAGGCTAGAAAAGCTCTACGCATTTAAGAGGAGAAAACTAAGTGAGAGGTCAAGGAGAAAGAAGCTAGTGCCAAGGATATAGTTGAAACTAAAGTCAAGGTAGATGAATATGCCAAAGCCAAGGCTGTAGCTAATGTCAAAGGTAAAGCTAAGGCAAAATCTAAGGCTAAGGTTGAAGTAGAAGTCAAAGCTAGATCTGAGGCAGAAGCAAAAGCCAATGAAAAAACATAGTGTGCAGTACAACAGGAGGTTGAGACACAACAACCGGTGGTGACCACCAAGGTGGTCAAAATAACTAATACATAGGAAATATCAACCACACCTTCATGCTCAGAAGCTACTCTAGAAGGCGCACAAGAGGAGGCCTCTTAGCCAATACCTCAAATAACTAGCAAATGGCTATGGGATGTTCCTACATCATCCACCTAGCACACAACCTTTTCTCTTCCTTTGGCATAAATCACAAAGGCCTCTAGAGCAACTATGATGTTATCTATGGCTTTGGATATGACAACACATAAAACATCTTTGGATGTTTATAAATTGACTCACTAAATAGATTGAAGGCACAACTACTTTTCAAGAATCAATAGCATAGAAAGATTTGGCCTTGGAGTAGGAGGTCTTGTAGCTGCAAGAGGATAGTGCAGATCTACACCTTCAGTTCCCTAATACTCGTTAGCTCATTGATAAAAATTGCCCTGCACTGGTCACCCAAGTTCTAGGTGACCAAGTCATGTCTGAATAAAAATAATTCTCAGGCCTATTGTCATAGCCAATAAAAGACTGGGTGATTGCACACAAGTCGTAATCACTTAAAGCTCAAGGGAAGAACATCAAAGCATAAATAGAGGCAATGTGTGAGCTCTTAGAATAATATGAACAAGTTCTGGATAGAATTGCACTCCAATCCAAACAGATCGCATAAGGCATGTTGAATTGGAAGCAATAACTTACCAACTCATTATCTAAAGTTAAGATAGAGTTTGATAGGGTGGATAAAGCTAAAGTTATGCTAAAAGATCATTCGACTACCTCTGAATCAATGAACAATGCACTCAAACAGTTACTTGATTCATGGGATAATGTCATGCAGAAACTATAGACCTAGCAAAATGAGATTTTGTGTAGTTCATTTGTTGGCATTCAAATGTAGAGGCATATGGATTGGTTCGAGGAGTTGTCCGAGGACATCTAGGCTAAAGCGTCAAATTCTAGGGCACTCATCACCATTATAAAAGATGAAGATATTTATAATCTGATGATGATTTAAGTCTACTACACACATTGCTCACTATGGTGCATGAAATGCTTACTAACTAAACAATGTTTAAGCAAGATTTATTTCAATGTGATCATTCCATTTCATAACTTATTATCGAGCTTCAATTCATCCCTCCACAACATCTACAATAAGTGCTTCAGCAAGGAAGACTGCCACAAGTTCATAATCAACAATCCAATAGTTAACACAACCTCCACCATTAGATTTTGTAGAACCAAGTGCTTCGTTCATAGCTTAAACATAACCATCATCATAACAACCTTCTGCACAACCAACTCAGAGCATGCCACCACCTACTCAGTAGGTATTATGCACTTTAAATTTTACAATTTTCACAATTTTAGAGGATGGCCTTAAGCATTAAGAGCGGGGCCAAACTAGTTAAAATCTTGTAAAGGGTGGCCACTTGGTTAGACTAGTCTATTGAAAACTCATGAGGCTAGTAGGCTAGTATGCTATTTAGTTTAAAATTTGAAAGGGAAAATAAATAGTGCACAAAGGGTGAAAACCAATAAACGACACCTAAAGTGATAATCACAACTATTGTTTATGGTTCAGTTCCTTAAGTTGATCAAAATTGATAAGTAGGAGGTATTTTCCACAATGAATCAAATTATGAAACAAGGTTTCATGATTCACCCTTGTTAGCATCACTTAGATGCAATGAGAGCTAAGTGGACCATTCATTCTCATGGGAGATGGGTTCGTGTGAACCACTACTCATGAAACATGGGCGAATGAGTTTGAATCAAAATTATCAAGTCTCATGTCAAGATACCTTGTTGCGACTTTGTTTCAAGTTAAGATAGCTATTTAAGTTTGGGAAAGTGTTGGGAGTAGAACACGTGTAATTGATGGACACGTCTGCGACTTCAACTATTTTGTATTTTGCATATTTTTTTATATGTACTTGATGTTTGTGAGCATAGTAATAGACTTCAGAATGCAAAGAGTCCTTCCTTTAGGCATAGCGAAACACTGGAATACAAAGTGATAACGCTCTGTAAAAGAGCTATATATAACACTCAATTATATTTAGATATGATTCCGATGTGATATAGATTAATATATTGCTCTGTAATAGTTTTTCTATGTCTTTTATTGCTGTTATGTGTGCAGTGAACACTCTATTTGCGTAAATTTATTCATCACGTAGTTTGTATCGATTGTTTTGATTCTAGTAAGTCTATGTTTCTTAACATTAAATCTCTATTTTACCTATTAATAAATAAATTCAATCTGAATTACTATTTGATATTTATTTATTTGCATAAATTATCCCTATATTAATATGTTTTGAAAGGTTTTTGAAAAACTACTAACACAAACTATTTAATCAATTAAATAAAATATTGATAATTCTTTATTTTAAATTTCTTAATTTAATAATTTAATATGTACTACTTTATATTAAATTGTGAGATCCTATCAAAATCCTCACTTTTACTTATACCAAATAAAAAAATTGGGACTCCTTTATTCACTTTAAAATACGGTAGGTCCCATTTATATGTCAAAATAGTCAAAATCTTGGCATTCTAAGCAATCGTAAGAAACAATCATTCTTCATAGCCAGACAAAAACATCCCTAAAATTCGATTTGAGTTTTTGAGTGAGAAATGGGAAAGCATGATGACTGAAATTGAAATATAATCAACTTCTTCTTTAGCTTTTCTCCCTAGTGCCCACGTACGATAAATTTAATTGTGACCACGAAATTACCAATTGTCACCAATGCTATTATTATTATTATTATTATTATTATTATTATTATTATTATTATTATAATATGCCCGGATACCACACAAAGATAGATACATTTCTCACTTTATTTTTTCTACATGATTTAGTTCAATTATTAGTTCGTATTTTCGTCTACATAGTTTAATGCAATTATTGCTTCGTGTTTTATAAATAGATGGATTTAGGTAAAATTAATTTAATTTCAGATTAATGATAATAAAGAGGGGTTTTAAAAGACTATATAAATTGGAAGGAAGATTTTTTTTTTATTTAATTTTTACAATTTCATTGAATTTGATTTTATATAATATATAAAGATTTTATTTTTATGATGGGTTTCAAACTTTTCATTAGAATCGAGATGGAGGTCTTGTACATTGGGTGAGGAGTACGACACCCTTACATAATTACAAACTAACTAATCTAAGACTTCTTGTGCTTTCAATGAATATTTAATTTTATATAAAATTTAAAAATAGTTATTAACATTAAACAATGCACAACAATTTTAGATAGTATGGTGAAGTGAAACGAGAAAAAATGAGGTGAACAAAGACTACTCCTTGAATCGTACAAATGCTTCTTCAAGAGCAAGATTGTTCTTAGAACCATGAGGTCGTTCCTAGCAAACAATAGACATGCATAAAAAATTGACAGTTTTATTTGTAAGATTTAGGGCTCTAAAAACCTTGCTCGCAGTTCTAAAATTTTATACGGATCACTATGAAGTCGATCTCCTCCTTCATAACCTTAATAAAGTAACTCAACATGCAAATTTATGCAAAAAACATTGTTTTGGGGCATGTGCTTAGAGTTAGCAAGGATTTTAAGTATCGATGATTTATAAAGCCCCTCAACATTTCATAATATTGCAAGTAGCAGCCAAATATAATGTATGTCAACCACGAAATCCAATGATGATACATTATCTACTCTATATGACTCTAAACGCTGTCATGAATGCTTGACATAGTAATATATCTTTCAGATTCTTTTAAATTCTTGAATCTTTATTATAAATATTTGAATTGATTGCAAATTTAATGTATGTCTCTCTAACATATCCTAAATTTATAATACACTTGTGTAATTATAAACCTAAATTTAAATTAGAAGTCATTTAGGATGCAAGTCAACATCTAATAGAGAAATAAAACAAGACAAGAACGCATGATACAAGTATATCCAAACGAACCAACATAATAAAGTTATTGAGAACTTACATTGTACAAACTTTGGGGACCCACTAAAAAATACAAAAGAAGAAAGGAGGAAAAAAAGAAATCACATATAACTCAAAAAAAAAGAGGAGAAGCAGACCAAAACATTGACAAAAGTATTAATAAAAATTTGATGTTGATTAATAAGCAATAAACATACGTAATTACCTTATAGCAATATAATTTTATAACTAATATATACCCAAAAATAAATTTAGGTTTCTATAATTCACTTTTTTTTCCAACATGACAAATGACTGAGTGGTTTTTAAACATGTGAGCCTCAAATTTTAAGTTACAACCTCGATTTATGAGAGGCGCAAAATATTCATCTATTAAATATCAATAGATTCTAGTCAACTCGCTTGGCCATTCAAGAAGATTAAAAGGGTAAAAATAAAGTATTAGAAGTGTTAAGGGGTATTATAAATTCTTATCTAAGAAAACATCAGCGATCAAATCAGTTTATATTTTAGATTCTAATATGATTACAAATTTAACAAATTTAAAAGAAAGGAAAAAGTTGATTTGACTAGTAAAGAATTTATTATAGATCAATTATTGTTAAATACAAAACCCTAACACTAAAAAAAAATTGAATAAATTTAATAGAATAAATACCCCTCAATCCTTCACACTAAACTGAAAACTTGATTAATCGAAAAAAAAAAATCTTCACCTACAATTGTTAAAATAAATACAAATTATGATTAAAATAATACGAAATTCATAAATCAAATATTTAATCCACTTAAACATATTCAATATTTAATGAAATTATATCTTACACATTTTTTCAATCGAAAGTATGATCTTATGAACCAATTAAATAGATTAAAGTAAAATCCATCATACTAAAGATTTTCTTAAGTTATTTAATTCAATCAAAATTTTAATTGTTTTTTCATAGCATGTGTAGTTTTCTCTATATTATTTAAAGCTAAATTTATATAGAGCTAATCACATGTGACACTCTAAGAACCAAACTTCTTATACCTTTTTCATCAATTTTTTGGAGAGCCTCAATGTTAGGGTGTGGAGCTAAAAGCTTCACTGATGCAGACATGGAGGAGGTTGCAGATGAGTTGCAGAGTGTCACAGAGACTGGCGTTGGTCTGGCCAACCGACGTCGGCAGGATTAGACAAGGAAGCAACCGACGTCAGTCAATAGTCGGCCGGCGTCGGTGACCCCCAGGCGGACAGGGACCGACGTCGGTCGCCTGTGTGGTTCGACTGCGAGTTTATTACGGGCAGTTAGCTAACGAACCAAGTGTTTGCATGATGAGAGCTATTCTTAGACTGAGAGCTGCGGATCTAATTATTGTAATTAGATGTCTAATTATTGTTTGGATGAGATCTATATAATAGACTCATGGTTGTATTGGAAACTTGTTCTAGTTTGAGTTGAGCAAAGTTAGCTCCTTCTGTGTGTGAGGTGAGCAAGGGTGTTCCTCCTAGTTCCACAGCAGTACCAAGGTGGGTGTTGGTTTTGGAGAGTTAGCAAGATTCTTCAGGGGTGTAGGATCTTGGTCAGCAGGTGTGCATGGCCTATATAGGAGATCTACATGGTAAGTAAGATCGTTGATTTGCAGGTGTATGTGTGTGCAAGGTCAAGGTTCACAGGTGTGCAGAACCAGGTTGATTTGTAGATGTGCAAGATCAGATAGGACAGCAACACAATAGGGAGCAGAATCAGGCAGGATCTACTTGGAGTACAGGGGTGTACTCAGATAGAGCAGAGAGGAAGGCAAGGGAGTTCCTTCCATAAGTATGGTCTGTTGAATTGCAGGTTGTTGCAGGTTCATGGGAGATCTACTTGAAGTACTTTGAGTACTTGTGGAGTGCGTGGAGCACTTGAGGTGTGCGTGGAGCACAGGAGGTGAACACCAACTCTGTGTTTGAGTTGTGTGTTGGGACCTGAGAGAGAGAGCTTTGAGAAGAGAATTACTGTTCACTTGAGGTGTGGGAAGCCTCTGAAGAGGTGGTGGAGAAGAAGTGGCATCTTCTTTATTGTATTCTTTTCTGTATAAGTATTAATACAAGTTGTGTATTGTCTCTCATATCATGTGTTATTCTGAATTCTAGTTACTTGTGATTTTGGTTTATTTCCGCATATTAAGTTTCTTGTATTTGGTAATCAACTGTATGCTTCTTGTGTTTCACGTATCCTGACAAGTGGTATCAGAGCAAGGTTGTTGGCTCATAGCTTGATACCACTGACAAGTGGTATCAGAGCTCAGGTTGCAGGAAGCAGGGTTTGTGTTTGGTTACAGGTCACTCTCAGGGGTTTCTGATCGAGTGGGAGTAGAGCAATGACAGATAAAAGTAAGCTAAGAATGGAGGAGTTGAAAAGCACAGATGATCACTTACGGTCCCATGGAAAGAAAGAGCAGGTAAAAGAATATTGTTGGTTGGTAGCAGATCAGCATGAAGGAACTGAAGATGCAGATGTTGCAGGTGTTATTGCACAGGATGCTTTTAGAGGTTTCTTGGATAAAGTTGAGTCTTGGATAAAAGATTCGGTTGCCTCTTTCCATGCAGCCCCAGGTAGAGGAGCTGGTGAGCCTTGCCAAAGAACTGGCAAAGGGGAAGTGAAGCTGAAATTGCAGGCGGCCAACACACAGGTGTTGATGAAGGTCATGCAGGTCCTAGGTTTGGAGATATGGCTAATTTCTTCAGAAAGATTGGGTGATGAGAGATGCACAAGAACTCTCACAGCGGATGCACTTGAATTAGCTGGTGGTAAGAAAACAGGTACTCTTTATCTAATTGTTTATATTACTGATTCTTCTTCTGTTGCGGAGACGTGGCTTCGTAGGCTTGGTCACATGAGCGGGAAGGAGATGCATGTTCTTAAGCAGAAGACATATATATTTGACAGGCTTAAGAACTGGAAAGCCTTGGTGTACTTGGAGGAGATGGCGGACAGAGACCAGTGGATGGTGCTGGATACTTCTGAGCAGGGCAGTTTAGACATGGGTTTTGATTCAAAGGAGCTCGCGGGTAAAAAGTCATCACTCACAGGCGAACACAGGTACAGACGTCGGTCAGGAGGAACCGGCATCGAACAGACAGGTGCCGATGTCGATCATGTGCAGACCGAAGTCGGTGATGTCGGGCAGGGTAAGACCGACGTCGGTCAGGAGGACCGACGTCAGCAGGGTCGGTAGTCAGGGACAGACGCATGGGAACCGACGTCGATCGGATGCAGACTGTGGAGTGACCGAGGTCGGTCACTGTAACGGATTTTGGGTGGACAGCACGCTGTCAAGGAGTCTCAAACACCCATACGGAGGACTGAAGACGTAAGTAGGCCCTCAAATTCGTTGTTCCTCTTCTTTATACTCGTTGCTGATTATAGAGCAGGAAGGATCCAGGAAACAGGTGAGAGCATGGCAGGGATATATTGCAGAACCAAGCGGAGATTTGGTAGGGTTGCCAGCGGGAAGAAAGCACAGAGACGAATGGATTCCTTAGTTGAAGAATAGAGTGAACGGACATGTGAGACGGAAGACCAAGGTATATGGTCTTGAGGAGCTGCAGGACAGTGGTAAAGGTTTTGACAGGTGGAGGACGAAGCATGGCTTCAGTCAATGTCAGGTAACTACTGTGGTTTGTCTTACCAGGGGGATGATGATTGCAACATCATTCTGTTGCTGTATGTGGATGGTATGTTTTGCTAGCAGGATTGTACATATAGGGTTTTGCTGAGCTAAGAGTAAGGTTAGTTCAGTGGCATGTCATGAGGAGTTTGGAGTAGCGAAATTATTTGACATGGGAGACATGGAGATCACAAGTTGATTTTGTCTCCAATGGGAGCTGATGTGAATCAGGTGTTGGCGAGGTTCAGGTTGGAGAGTCGGAGCACACTAAGGGCTGGACAGGTACAGTGTCCAAAATCACATGAGGTCTGGTATAGACCTGAGTATTCCCATGCAGTGGGAGTTGTCAGAGAGTTAGGAGTCAATTCGGGGAAGTGGGTTCTCAGGTATTTGAGAGGGACCAGTAGCAGGTATACATGCAGGGTCAGGACTTCACTACATGGGTTTGTAGGTTCGGATGTGGTAGGGTACTCGGATGACAGGAGGTACATCACAGGTTGTGTGGTGGGTTGTCTTCAAGATTGAGCTTGAAGAGGGATACAAACCAGGAAACAGATTAGACGGGGTACAGGTACAGGTACAGTGCAGCTGTTTATCTCCAAGTGGGAGATTGTTAGGGTGTGGAGCTAAAAGCTTCACTGATGCAGACATGGAGGAGGTTGCAGATGAGTTGCAGAGTGTCATAGAGACTGGCGTTGGTCTGGCCAACCGATGTCGGCAGGATTAGACAAGGAAGCAATCGACGTCGATCAGTAGTCGGTCGGCGTCGGCGACCCCCAGGCGGACAGGGACTGACGTCGGTCGCCTGTGTGGTTCGACTGCGAGTTTATTACGGACAGTTAGCTAACGAACCAAGTGTTTGCATGATGAGAGCTATTCTTAGACTGAGAGCTGTGGATCTAATTATTGTAATTAGATGTCTAATTATTGTTTGGATGAGATCTATATAATAGACTCATGGTTGTATTGAAAACTTGTTCTAGTTTGAGTTGAGCAAAGTTAGCTCCTTCTGTGTGTGAGGTGAGCAAGGGTGTTCCTCCTAGTTCCACAGCAGTACCAAGGTGGGTGCTGGTTTTGGAGAGTCAGCAAGATTCTTCAGGAGTGTAGGATCTTGGTCAGCAGGTGTGCATGACCTATATAGGAGATCTACATGGTAAGTAAGATCGTTGATTTGCGAGTGTGCAAGATCAGATAGGACAACAACACAACAGGGAGCAGAATCAGGCAGGATCTACTTGGAGTACATGGGTGTACTCAGATAGAGCAGAGAGGAAGGCAAGGGAGTTCCTTCCATAAGTATGGTATGTTGAATTGCAGGTTGTTGCAGGTTCATGGGAGATCTACTTGAAGTACTTTGAGTACTTGTGGAGTGCGTGGAGCACTTGAGGTGTGCGTGGAGCACAGGAGGTGAACACCAACTCTGTGTTTGAGTTGTGTGTTGGGACCTGAGAGAGAGAGCTTTGAGAAGAGAAGAAGTGGCATCTTCTTTATTGTATTCTTTTCTGTATAAGTATTAATACAAGTTGTGTATTGTCTCTCATATCATGTGTTATTCTGAATTCTAGTTACTTGTGATTCTGGTTTATTTCTGCATATTAAGTTGCTTGTATTTGGTAATCAACTGTATGCTTCCTGTGTTTCACGTATCCTGACACTCAACCTAAAAAGTGGGGTTGCAATGGAAACAAACTAGCTTAATCAATAAAGAAAGACAATGCACAGAGCCTCAACCTAAAAAGTGAGGTTACAATCGAAACAAATTCTCTTGAACAACAAAGATAGAAAACACATAGAGCCTCAACCTAAAAAGTGGGGCTGCAATCAAAACAAACTACTTTGAACAACAAAGAAAGATAACACACATTAAAATTTAGCAAAAAAATTAAACCGTTATATTATTTGTATTACGTCAATAGGTGTAACTTGTAATCATAGTTGGGTGGTAGTAAGGTATAATGGTATGAGATGTCAATAATATTTAATGACCTTAAAGTTTATGTGTATATGATTGTTATATAGACATTTTTCTTTCTATCTAGAGAAAGGGAATGAAAAATCGTATTATCTTAGGCATATGGTGAAGTTTGGATCCCATAACTTTGAAGCATGCAACTATAATAAAACTATCTATAAATAACTAGTAGAAAATTTAAAAAAAAAAAAAAAAGAATTATTAATTAATATAATATGTAACAAATCCAAAAAAATATCTAGAAATTAATCTTTCTAATTTTTTTTCAGAAAAATGTATTGAAAATATTTGTATTAATATAATAAGATCTTCCTATTTAGTAAATAATATGTATATAATATGAGAAGCTTTAAGTGAGCTTGTAACAAGATGTAAGATTGGGAGTGTTATGTTCTCCATCAAAAATCAAACCTTTCTATTAAAAATTTTGAGTAGAAAAAATTTACACAAGCATTGTGTATGCATGTTAATTTGTTCGCCTTAATCATTCATCTAACTGCGACTGATTTCATTTGACTAATTAACCTTTTTTATGATTAATTCTCTCCCTTTTATATATATTTCTTACACTATGCCAACCTTTCTACATACTCCACATTATATTAATCCATCACTTATTCCATTAATATCCCATTAAACTAATAATTCTATCCCATTTAATCCCCACTAACCAACTTACTAATTTTAAATTCAAAATATAATAACCACCCTCTATCCACCTATTCATAGTCTTCTCTACAAACCTAGTTCTTTAAATCCTATCTAAAACCCCTATCTAATCCTCATTAACTCCTAATGAAATCTAGAGTCCTCTAACTCTATAAATTTCCTTCAACCTCTCCACTCCTCTAAAACCCTCTAAATTTAAAAGATTCTTAAAAATTTCAAATTCTTTTTTATTCCCTCCACAACCCTTATAATAACTATACAAAGCTCTTGGCTAGATTAATTGAAAAATCCATAAACTTGCATAGCGCATATTCTCTTAGCTATCACATTGCATCCATAAATCTTTGTTTGCATCCATAGTCATTAATTCTTTGTATTCATTTGAAAGTCTTGAAGCCACGTTGGTCTTGCAATTCAACATCATATAACCAAATTATCTTGGAGAAGCATTTATGATCTTAGAGGGAAGACTCAAGGAAGCAAAATGATGGTGAGATTGTTTTGATTAATTTTGATTGCTTCCTCATTCTTTTTTTTTTGATGTTTTGTAAATTTTGAATAGATCATAGTTTATTGTGTAAAGTTCAAATCCATTGCTCAAATTTTACATCATACACATTATAATTCATATATATGTTAAACATTTATTGAGCATTTACAAGTATTTCAAAGAAAATAAAAAAATCGTTAGAACAATCATTGACACATATATTTATGTTTGACACACATTTACATGGCATTACAATTATTTTAATCATTACGGTGTGTTCAATATTGTTACACTAATAAATATCATAATAGTTTGTTATTCTCTAGTTTATCATAATATATATCTTTTTATAAAGTTTTTAGATATTGATGTCTAATGAGGGTGAGAAGATTTTTGTTTCTAACACATGATTGAAGTTTAAGTGTAAACATTTGAGTAAGGTTTTTGGAGATCAAGACTTGGCAAACGTAGTTGTTAAATTTGTTTTGATATGTTTGCTATTTTGTCCAGAGTGCCCCAAAACTTTATACATATCTAAAGAGGAGATGACATTATTGAGAGACTACTCTATTTATTATCAATTTTCTGAATTAAATTTCTTTCACTATTAAACATACATTTCTATTCTTTTGATAAATATCACCAATTCATTTTTGATAAACCTAAACCTTAAAATATTTACCCTACTTCTAAATTTAAATTAGTTAAAAATAATTAAATATATAAATCACAACTTAATGAAAAATCCATTTAACCATATTAAAATTATGAACACTTCACTAATCCACTCACATTTGAACTACAAGTTATAAAGTTAAAAACAGTACTCTAATTCGAGAGCACCATCATGGTGTCCCCCTAGTATTAAAATTGTATATTAATATATACAAAATACAATAAGAAACAGGAATCTCCGTACTGCTTAAAATCCCAATGGATCAAACCCTGTTTATTTATGTGAAACAATTTTGGAAAATCATCATGAATATACAATCAGAAGGATGTTCATACTGTGTTGTGCAACGTGCTGGAAATAGAGACAACTAAAAACCAATAATGGTAAAAGAAATAAACCAACACCATATATACTAAATTCGGGTGTTGGGTTGGGTCGAAGATTGGAGGGGAAACAGAGGAAGCAACTCTGGTTCACTCTTCACACTAATTGCTGAATCCTGGAAACATAACTTCTCTTCCAAATGTGAGGATTGATTACAGGATGTAGGAGTAGAAGAATAACAATAATAACTTGATGAACAAGTAAAAGGATCAGCAGGCCCCAGAGGAGTGATTGGGCTGGGAATCAGAGTGGGCGATGATACCACATGGTTCTTACCTCCGGATAATATTGCTGAATAATCAGGATCATGATTGCGGTCCGGCTTAATCTCCAATCTCCTCTGAAATTGCTTTTTGTGGTGGAGCTTGAAGGCTGATTTCTGAGGAGGGATACCCACTTCAATCCCACTGCCATCCACTGCACAAAAACTCCTATCTGATTTGGACCCTGCTTTTGGGCTGTATTTTGGGGATTTTTTTGCAGGCACGGTGACAGAGACCTGTTCTCCCCCTGAAACGCCTGTAAGTTTCTGCACAAGCTCCCGGAAGTTATTGGTGTCCGTCTCTACAAAGGTGGTATATACGACAGTCTGTTTGTATGATGTCGTACACTCAGAACCTGCAGATCCCCACGGTTTTGAATCGGCGAGCAGGGCTTGGGATTTCGTCATGGTCGATAAAATCGAACCCAAGAAATACTGCGAACTCAAGAAAACGAAGGCGAATCTATGCAATTAATGTCCGTAAAGGTCTAAGGTTTACAATGGCACAAAACCCCATCTCCATCCCTTTTTATTTTTCCACTGCAGAACCGATTCGGATGATGCAATGTAATTAGTCTCAAATTCTGACAATATAGTTGAGAAGGAACAACACGCAATCCAAAAGAGTTCAAGCCAATTTTCTCGCGTTTGGATTGGAGTGAAATGGTTAAGTCAAAAGTTATCTGCGGTGTTGAAAATCAGATACGGCACGAAGAATGGAAAGTGGGAGGCGTCTTGTTGTTCCATTCAGATTAAAAAAAAACCCTGAAAATAGTTGGTTGGTAGCGTGGGAAAGGAGACAGACCGTGGGTCTTCGTAGCAAGACAAAACGTCCATACATCGATACGTGAAGCCCACGCAGATATTTGGTAAGGTTTTGAATTATTGGCGTGGAAATTTTAAAAGAATGTCACATATAATCAACTTGTTGCTTTAACGATTGAAACTCTCACTGCGAAATTATCAACCCCTCCCTTCCGTCTACGGAAAGTGCGAGTTGCGAAGAATGCGATTTGTCATTGTTATAATGATAGGGGTGTGGGAATTCAAATGATACCAATAAAACAACACACAATTCAGCGCAGTCAACTAGTTTGAACATTCGTATTTCTTTCATTGGTTTTGGTTTGTAAATGAATTATTACGCACTTTGAAATTTAACACGACACACCACGACCAGTCAGCAGAGGATAGACTTCGATTATTAAAGTCGGCGTATGTTGTGTAAAATCAATCCTCCTCTTATGACGGGACGAAACATATGGAGATAAGACGCATTCATGCACTACAGTCCGTTTAATAATTGCTTGGAAGCATTGAAAGTGTGTTGTTGTTTATCATTCGTTTCCTGGGAAAACGCCCCCAGTGGCCATGAATTCCTTACTCGACCAAGATACCTATTCCTCCATCCAACCATGATCATTGCCGGGATTGGGATTGGGATTGGGAGGAAAGATAAACAAAATTAGAGCCGTCATTAGGTTAGTGAACAACTGTAGCAAATCCAAAATTCTACGTGTTTGTTCAACAAAATTCACTTGTTCGTTTCTATCATTTGATAGATTTTAGTTGCTTTGGAATGGTTAGCCATACCACCTACAACAGTGGAAGGTCTCTATACCTTCTATTCTAAGTATCCATATGTACTCATTCCTCAGTTTATTGGATCATGTGAGCACTAGGAATAAATGGGTGTTGCCTCGCATGGTGACATGTGCAAAGAGAGGATGAAGTGTTAAAGTTATCATATATATATTTTTGATTGAATTTTTTATTTTTTTAATATAGATTAGATGTACAAAATGTTTTTTTGGCTTAGTACCAAGAACTAAGGGGTATCCATTATGTGAAATTCACTTTGGGCACAACTCTGGGCTTGTCCCTTTTTTGATCTCTCCTAGTATTTGTATCTTGGTGGATGGCTAGGCAACACCTTTTACACCATCATTCTCATTATTGAACTACAACCCACTTGATATTAAAGTTCATATTGATAATTACATAAGAAAATTTTTAGAATGGACATGACTACACATATAAAAGCACATTGACGCCAACAATGTACAACAAACTTGAGAAAAAAAATTAGTTTGTGAACAAATTTATGAAGTTAACAAATAACCCCAAGAATCTATTAAATAAGCAGAAATCTAATACCTTCATCCACAACATTATAAATACTTATATATTTCATGTATTCTAAGCCTAAGCTTTAAACCAGGGTTAAACACCTTTAAGATATGTTATTTATTATTTTTTAACCACGATTTAAATTTGCAAAAGGTGTCATAAATCCATTGTTAGGGTGTCATAAATATTTTTGTCATTCACTGTCATTTGATTGTTGCACATTTTATTTTATGCCTCCCATTTAAATGTCATTTAACGAGCATTAACTTGTCATAGATAGGTGTTGTAAATTTACGACACCCTTATGACTGATGCAACCTTGATTTTGAAAAAATAAACTAAGAGGGAAAGTTTTCAACCCTCTTCCATTTTTATTTTCTCCCTATCATTTCATTGCACCCTCTACACATTATTCATTGTTGATTGTCATTCTTTGCCCTCTTCACCCCTGTTATTTTCATTAACCCCTTAGATTCCTTAAAATGGTACCTTTAACTAAAACAAGTTTTCTAGGCAATATGAAGAAGATGAGTGTGAAACATTATTTTTAGGTTGTGATGCATTCTTTATAGTGCTGAGAAACCCTAAGAGCAAACCAAGACACTCTAAGGTGCTCTCTTCAATTTTCTAAACTTAACGGGTACATATTGGAAAGGATGGGCATCCATGATGAGGGGCCTTCCATAGACCATAGGATACCCAACATAATAAGAGGACATGCCTGAACAGTCAAGAGGAATAATAGGTAAGGTTTATATTTCTTATCTTTTGGAATAATTTTAGGGTTTGTTTATTTCAATATTTTAGGGGGTTTTTGAGGGGGAAAATTAAGCGTAAATAATGCACAAGAAAATAATGAAACTAAGCAATCATGAACGACAAACAAAAGACATAAAAAAATAATAGGTACAATGATTTTACCTTGGGTACCCAAGTGTGGGGAAAACCAATTAGAAGTGTAAATTAGGAAAAAAAGTATTATGGTGTTTGCTCACTCAACTTCTATCTGCACCTTTCTTCCTACTTATAAAACCAATTTAACACAAACGTTTTCTCTCACACACTCATGCTTATAATTGAATTCATGCCTTTTATTTAAGATGCTAGAATAATGTTTTTTCATGCACCAAAGGACTCCCAAAAAACTCAAAGCTAAAGAAAAACCATCATTCTATTGTTACTCTGAATGTTTAATTCACTAATTTGAAATGACTAATTTAAGAATACTAATAGTTAAAAAAGTTCCCTAATAGTTATTGTTGTAGATGAGATTGAGGGCGTAAAGTGAATGTTTGCCTTACTCCCCAGTGGTGTTACTCTAATCTCACTCTCTCAAGGACACAAGGCTTAGACTAAAAATAGAGAATCTCTTTATTGATGTTCAATTACAAATATTGCACACACATCTCACACTCTCCCCTTTCCTAGACTATGAAAAATAAACTCTCAGTCCAATGACTATGTTACAATGAACATACACCTCTCAGCAAGCCTTCTATCTTAGTTCTTACACACTCTGAGCTTATCTAAGCTCATCCTCAGTTATGCTTTTCTCTATTCTATTTTTTTATGTTCTAGAGTTGCATTCTCCAATTGCTTGATTTGCCTCTCTTGCTTGGCTCGATTGAGAGGACTCTCCCTTTCCTCTTCTAAAGTTGAATTCAAATCTTGGTGGCTAAAATTGACCTCTTGCCATGCCCCTTGAGCTCTATTTGCTTTAGAAACAGGTCCAAACATCAAGTTTGATCAATCTAGGTAGTTACTCTACACATCTTTTCCTCATAGGTGAAATCACTAGTTGTTACAGACTGGTGGTTATGAATTTGTTGCCTGCACAAAGCAACAGTGTTGAAAATGCTACCTATATAAAGCGATGGTTTTGTCATGGTTCCATCAAAAGGTAAATTTTACCCATGGAACATGACTGAAACCAACCTTCATGTATTTATTTACACTGTGTGACTTTGGCTAATGTTCTTTGACTTGACATTAATATCCTTCCACATGTGTAATTTGTCACAAGAATAATAAGTCGCATAACATAAAACAAATATACACACATATGTACAAGAAATTGAACCCATGTTTTTTTATGATGAAACATAACTTGTACCTTGGATGCTCCTACATCAAACACACGGGGTAAATCAAATTGTCCATGAGTTCATGCTCATGAACCTTCTATGAGCTCCTCAATGGTTGTTCCATGTTTGGAAACTTCAGATGAGCTCATCCAAGTTTCATCTTCGTATACTTTATTTTTCCACTTCACTAAGTACTCAATTTACACTCTACCTTTTGCCTTTGTGCCAATCCATGTATCCATTATGGCTTTAATTTCCTCCCTTGTCTTTTTTAAAAATTTCATCTCCCAATCTATACTTGAAGAATATGAGTTTGATCCTTCCTTAATGCCTTGTCCCTTGAAGTGTGGGTACAAATATTATACATTGAAGATAAGCAAAATATCCACTCCATTCGATAACTTGATTTCATAAGCATTCGCTAAGAACCTTCTCAGAACTATACAATGTCTTATTTTTCTTCCACTTTAGCTTGTTATACTCACATTTGAGAAACCTCTCTTTACACAAATATTCCAATACTAAGTCCCCAAATTCAAAATTATGTTTTCTAAATATCAGATTTGACCCTTTAGTCTTGCAAATATATTTCTTGTTACCCACACATACTCATTTCTCAATTAAGTTGTCATAGGAAGGGGTTAATATTGGATCATGTTAATAGTGGGAATATATTGGTGTTGCCTTGCATGGTGACACGTGAAATAAGAGGATGAAGTGTTATAATTCATATTGATAATTTCATAAGAAGAAAATTTAGAATGGACATGGCTAGACACATTTGTACATGGATGGAGAAGCACATTGACACCAAAAATGTACAACAAACTTGAGAGAAAATTAGTATGTGAACAAATTTATGAGGTTGACAAATAACCCCAAAAAATTATATAATATACAGATAACTAATACCTTCATCAACAACATTATAAACACTAATACATTTCATGTGTTCTAAGCCTAAGCTTTAAGTCAAACTTATGACACATTTAAGATAAGTTGTTTATTTTAGTTGTAACCATGACTTAAATTTACAAAGGGTGTCGTAAATCCATCATTAGAGTGTCATAAATATTTTTGTCATTCTCTTTTCATTTCATTATGTACATTTTATTTTATGCCTCACATTCAAATGCTATTTAATGGTCATTAACTTATCATCGATGGGTTCATAAATTTACGACACCTTTATGACAGATGTAACCTTGATTTTGAAAAGATAAACTAAATGGGAAAAATTTGGGCCCTCTTCCATTTTTATTTTCTCTCTAACATTTATTTTCACCTTATACACATTGTTCATTATTGAATATAATTGGTTCCCCCTACACCCTTGTCATTTTTGTTAACCCCCATAGATTCCTTCAAAGGATACCTTTAACTAGAGGATTTTTTATATGCAAAGAAGTTGTAGTAGTAAAAATAACATGAGCGTGAATCATGTTATTGAGCTTGTGAGGCATTATTTGTAGTGGTGAGAAACCCTAAGAGAAAATCAAGACACTCCAAGGTGTTCTCTTCAATTTTCTAACCCTAAGAAGTACAAATTGGAAAGGATAGACATATATGAACAAGGGCCTTCCATGGACCATATGACATACAACGCAATAAGAGAGCATGTTTCAAATCGAGAAGAATAATAGGTAGGGTTTGCTTATTTTTTGGAATTATTTTAGGCTTAGTTTACTAGATTATTTTTAGATTTGTTAAGGGAAACAACTAGGGGTAAATAATGTTGAATAAAACTATGAATTTAAACAATCATGAACACAAAACATAAGACATAAAAAAACAACATATGCAATGATTTTAGCTTGGATAATTAGGGGTGGGGAAAACCATCTAGAAGTGTAAATTAGAAAAAATTCAAGTACTATGTTGTTTTCTCACTCGGCTTCTATTTGAACATTTCTTTCTAATTTTAAAACCAATTGATCACCAACTCTTTTTCTCACACACTCATGCTTACAATTGACTTCATGCCTTTTATTTACCATGATCCAATAATGTTATTTCATTCATTAAATGACTCTGAAACAACTCAAAACTAAATAAATAACATCATTCTACCATTACTATGATTGTTTAATTCACTCACTTTAAATGATTGATTTAAGCAAATAAATAGTTAGAAAATTACCTCATAGTTATTGGTGTAGACGATATTGAGGGGACCAAGTGAATGTCTACCTTATTACCTAGTGGTGTTTCTCTACTCTCACTCTCTCAAGGACACAAGACTCATACTAGAAATAAATATTCTCTTTATCGATGTTCAGTTACATAAATTACACATGCATCTCACACTCTCCCCTTTCCCAGACTAAAAAAAGACACTCGTAGTCCAATGACTAGATTAAAAGTAATATAGACCTCTCAACAAACCTTCTAGCTTGACTCTTACACACTCTAATTTTCTCTATGCTCTTCCTCACCTCTAATTTGTTATGTTCTAGAGTTTCACTCTCCACTTTCTTGATTTACCTATCTTATTTGGATTGATTGAGATGACTCTCCCTTTTGTCTTCCAAAGTTGAGTTTGAATTTTGGTGGCTAATGCTGACCTCTTGTCATGCCCCTTGAGCTCCATTTTATTTGGAAAAAATTCCACACATCATGTTTGATCACTTTGGGAGTTACTCTATGCATATATTCCTCATAAGTGAAAATGTTGATTGTGTAACCACTGTCTGCAAAAAGTAATAGTTTTGAAATCACCACTTGTATAAATCAATGGTTTTGTAAATATGAACCATGAAACATGACTGATACCAACCTTCACATATTTAATTTCCTTGTGGGACTTTGGCTAATGTTCATTGACTTGGCATTGATATTTTTACACATGTGCAAGTTGTTAGAAGAATGGAAAGTCACATAACATAACACAAATGTACACAAGTATGTACAAAAACTCGAACCCATGCTTTTAAAGATGAAAGATAACTTATGAACTTGGACGCTCCTACATTAGGCACCTAATTTAAATTAAATTTTCTATGATCTAATACTCATGAACCTTCTGTGAGATTCTCATTGGTTATTCTGTGTTTGGAAACTTCATATACAGTCATCCAAGTTGTGTATTCAATTACTTTATTTTTACAATTAGTTAAGTACTCTAGGTACTCACTACCTCTTTTATTTGTGATAATCAATGCACCCATTATGGATTTAATTTCTTCATTTGCCTTTCCAAAAAATTGCTTCTTCTAATCTATAATTGAAGAATATGAACTTGATCCTTCATTACGACCTTGCCCATCAAACTATGGGTACAAATATGATACATTATAGATAGGTGAATTATCCATTCCATCCAGTAACTCATTTCATAAGAATTTTCTGAGAACCTTTTCATAATTTCACAAGGTCCTATTTTCTTCCACTTTAGCTTGTTATACTCACCTTTGGGAAACCTCTCCTTACAAAAATGTGCCAATACTAAGTCCCCAACTTCAAAATAATGTTCTCTTATTCTCTCATCAACATGATTCTTGTATTTCATATTGTTTTCCTCCAACTTTTCTTCACTTCCATATGCACATATGCATAGCTGTTGTGTATTCTTCTGTTTCAACAATCTCTCCCATATCTGTTGTGATTCTCAATTCACATACTCCTCTAGGTTTGCAACCATAGACAATCTAGAATGCAATCATATCTATACTTTTATTTACTTAATTATTGTATGTAAATTCAGCTTGTGCCAATGTCAAATCCCACTATTTGGGCTTGTCTCCAACCAAACATCTTAGAAAATTACTAAGGCTTCAATTCACTAGTTTTTTTTCCAATCCATTTGAGGATGATAGGTTGAATTGAAATACAATCTTGTGCCTAGTTTCCCCCATAGCATCCTCAAAAAATGTCCAAAACATCTACTATCATTTTCCAATACAATGCTCCTTAGTAACCTATGCAATCTCACAACTTCTTTAAAAAACAAACTTAAAACATTTTGTGGCATCATTAGTCTTATTGCTTGTTGTAAAGTGTACGATTTCAGAATATATATCCACTACAACAAAAATAGAGTCATTACCTCTTTAATTCATGGAAAACCAATAATGAAATCCATGCCCAACACTTCCCATGGTTTATCCAAAATTGGTAATGGCTAATACAACCCAAAATTAAGACATTTTTCCTTTGCATGTTGGAAAATCATACACCTTTGCACACCCATGCTAATATTAGACTAATAGTAACTCTCACTCAAATGTGCCAACATTTTATCCATACTAAAGTGACCAACTAGGCCTTCACTATCTTTAGCCTTCAATAAGTTCTCTCTAACTGATTTTGAGGTATGCACGACATCTTTCCCTTGAACATCAATCCATATCTTATCATATACTCCATCCATGGCATTCTATCCATGCTTATTAGTGTGCACTCTATCCATGCTTATTAGTGTGCACTCTATCCATGCATCTTGAAAATATAAATCCTCCCCATATAAATATTTCATTGAATCAAACCATATGACTACTGTTCTTAGCTCATTCACTACAAGAGCTCTTCTACTCAAAATTTGCAACCTTATTGGGTTGCCCACTTATATGTTTTTTAAAAAAAAACTTTTGAATAAATTAAACCCATTTCACGTGTTTTTGGTTCTACTTACATTGGTTGTTTATGAGTTACAATGCTTGATTATCTGTGTGCAAAAATAAAATCCTTGAACAATAAATAATGCCTGTACTTCTAAAGAGATTTTAATATTGCATAGAACTCTTAGTCATTAACTAAATACTTATTCTTAACATCATTCACCTTCTCACTAAAGTAAACAATGGGCCTACCTTCTTGGGTTAGTACTACTCCTATTGATGTTCCACTAGCATCAAAATCACCTTGCAATACTTTACTAAAATTTGGCAATGCAACATTGACTTTTATGTGATCTTATTTTTCAACATCTGAAATTTATCCTTTGCTGCAACAATCCACTTGAAATTATTTTTATCACCCTTCATTTATTCTATAATGGGTGTATATATACAACTAAAGTTTATAATAAATTTCCAATATAAGTTTACCAACCCATTTAAACTTCTAACCTCGAATATGCTTTTTGGGTCCATTCTAACCCATCTTTTGAGATTACAAATCCCAAACACACTAGTTCCTTTTGCATGAAGCCACAATTATTTATGTTGACCAACAACTTTTCTTCTTTTAATTTTTGCAAAACCAACCTCAAATACATCAAATGTTTTATTTTGAATGACTGAAAATCAAAATGTCATCAAGATAAATAATGACAAACTTACCCGTGTATGGATTCAATACTTCATTCATGAATCTCATGAATTTTCTCAGTGCACTTGACAAACCAAATGGCATTAAAAACAACTCATATAACCCATCATTTATTTTGAATGTGCTATTCCATTCATCATCTTCTCTACCTTGAATTTGGTGATATATAATTCCAAAATCTAATTTTGTGAAGTAGTTTTATCCACTCAAACAAATTGTTAGGTCATCCATTCTTCAACAATGGAAATATATACTTGATAGTTAACTTGTTGATTTATTTAGAATTCATACACATCCTCTAGTCACCACCCTTCTTAGGTGCCAATAATGCTAGAACTACACATGGGCTTAACTTTCTTGAACTAAAACCCTTTCCCAACAAGTCATTTACTTGCCTTTTTAATTTTGAATTTTCCATAGGAGTCAATCTATAGGCTACCTTGTTTGGAAAAAAACCTTTGGGCACTAAATCCATGTGATGACTAGTGCTCCTCATAGGTAGTAGTCCATCTTGAAAATAATTAGACATTATAACGAAAAACTCTTTCGATAAATTCTGAATTTCAAAATGAAGATCAATCACCTTGTTTATGGTCACATCTTGCATAAGCCTTGGGATGAAAGAAAAATATGCCTTTTCCTTCCTTGTATCCTTCAATTATTCTTTGCCAAAATCCAAAAACACACCAACAACACTTTTGGACTATTTTCCACCTCTTCACATCCTTCTTTTAATGGGCTCAATTTATACCTCTTTCCATCCTTCAGAATCATGTAGGTGTTTGCTCTACCATCATGCACAACTCTTCTATCAAGTTACCACGGCCTTCTTAACAACATGTGACATAAATACATGGGAATACTTGATGACCCTTAAACAACCACAAAACTATGTATGGATTTGGATGCACTAATCTTTTCAGCCCAAGTTTTTCCACCATTTCCTTTGAAACCAAGTTATCTCTGCTACCACTATTAATAATAATTTTGTAACACTTACCTCCCAGTTTGAAAATAGTATATAATAAATTATTTATTTGTACTAGTTCATCATCCTCTTTCACTGGTTTTAACAACAATATCTTCATCGTAAGATGTTCACCATGTTTTGGTTCTTCTACATGTGTTGAAGATCCAACACTCTCTTCATCTACATGAGAAAGATGATTGCTCGCTTCAGGCCTCTTGTTGTCATTCTGAAATGCTTTTGGACACTCATAAACCCTATGTCTAACATATTTTCCACACTCAAAGCACTTACTCATAAATCCTCTACCTCTTCCTCTTTCAAAATATCCTATTTGTCTAGAAGAATAACTTCTTCCTCTTTGGGAATCATTCTAAATTTTGAAGTGCATGCTTCACCTTTATGTCTATGTTGTCCTCTTTTTCTATTATCTTGTCCTCTTTCTCGTGAGAACCTTCCTCTACCTTTATAGCTCACCTATTACCTTCTAGACAAATTTTCCTCCACCTTTAATGCACATTGATAGGCATCCTCAATTGAATTTTACTTAAACATTCCAATCTCATCTTGAATGAAAATACAAAGTCCATTTACATATCTTAAAACTCATTTTTGATCATCTTCCATATGACCAGCTCTAATGGAAAGTATATAAACCTCCAACCAAACCAAGTATATCAGTTTTAGTTCTTCCTTTCTTAGATTTCAACATATTATTAATTGATTGGACACTTATCCACAAATACATATTTTTAAAGTCTAAAAAAGCATTGGAATTATTACGGGAGCATTGGAGTTGTTGTAAGAGCTTTAACAGAACATAATTTTATATCCCTCCTTTTGTTTTTTTAAAAATCTGAAATGTATGCACACACACACATCAAATTGAGTCATTATGTAGACAACTATTTTTGGTATGGGGTTAGTTATTAGTTATAAACTAGTAGGTTCATAAAGTTGGGGTACCAAAAAGGGTCTACCCATGGACATGTTTTTTTCTCAAAATTGATAAATCTTATTTTTTATAGATTATTTGAGATGGCTACACTCAAAATTTAAAGATGTTATAAGAATATGAATTGTAGCTTATCGAGTCTAGTTTATAAAACACTTTTATTTTTTAAAAAAAACTCAAGTATAAGTAGGTCAAACATCTAAAATTTGAAAAGGAACTCCTATTTTTTTTAGAAAAATAGAGTAGATAGTTGGCCATACGATGCATCATTTTTTAAGCTTCATTTAATATTCTTTGAAGCCATTTAGTGAAAATTTAGATAAGATCACCTAGTTTGAGACCTATATTTTTATTTACTTTTAATGAATATAGTTAATTTTACAAGTAAATAAATCACGAAAACTAACAAAAATAAGATATATGGTCATACGACCTCGATAATTACCTCAAAAAGATGATTTTTTTTAAAAATGTGTATATAACTAGGCATAGTTTGTGCCACATATATATATATTTTTCATTTGGATCAACGAAAAAAATGTAAACATATTTAGACATGTATATTTGTACTATGTAGTGGCCTAAAAAATCCATAGTTAGAAATCAACATAGATGGAAAGCTTAAAATAGTCCTATATATATATTCAAAAGAAATATGTTAGTATCATTGATTCAAGTTTTGAAATAGATACATCTAGTAATTGCCATAAGGAATATGGTAGACCAATGGGTGTCTAAAGGGAAAGATAAGCTAGAAGACATGCATAGTCTAGTAAGAACTGTACATTAGATGTTTACTTATATGGTTTCTATTATAGGTTGAAGCTTTTGCTTCCCTAGGAATTATGTATTCTTACTAGACTATGCCCATCTTCTAGCTTGTATTTCCCTTTGGACACCCTTTGGTTTACCATATTCCTTATGAAAATTACTAGATGTATCTATTTCAAAACTTGAATAAATGATACCGACATATTTCTTTTGAAAAAATACACACACACATATTTTAAAAAGAAATATGTCTATATCATTTATTCAAGTTTTGAAATAGATACATCTAGTAATTTCCATAAGGAATATGATAGACCAAAGGGTGTCCAAAGGGAAATACAAGTTAGAAGACATGCATAGTCCAGTGAGAATACATAGTTCCCAAGGAAGCAAAAGCCTCTTCCTGTAATAGAAACCATATAAGTAAACATATATTATACAGTGCTAAATTAGTGATTAAACATACATTATTTGAGAGATAACACTCTCTTAGTGGTAGTGCCATTGATATCCATTATCTGCATGTATACACTACTTATCTCAAGGCTGCATGTTCCCTTGGTCAACACACCCACTCTAGAGTTGTGTTCCCTATAAATATGTTGTAAGACAATAAGATGGATATGTGTGGAAAGGTCTAAGGCTTGGATGATGAGGTGAGATAAAGTGATGTTATTGCAGTGGATCTTTCCATTCAACTAGTCAATAGCCAACATTGAGTTTGAGAAAATAGTCAAAGTGGTTATACCATAGTCAAGTGCAATGGAAATAACAGTGATGATTGCTTGTAAATTTACATATTTGTTTGTTTGTAAACTAGTGCCCAAATTGAATGTGATGCTCCTACCTTGGTAGAAAATAATCCCCCCAGTGCCATTGAGTCTTGGATTTCTTTGTGAAGCACCATCACAAAAGCAGTGTGGTGAAGTAGGATCGACCAAAAGAGGAGAGATGTAACACTGAATATAATGAATATTAAGATGGGTAGGATAGAAAAAGTATTTATATTTTTAGTTTATAGAGTGGGTGGTAGATCGAATGCTAAAGAAATTGGCCTCGTTCCTAGTAATCTAGATGTTCCAACAAATTTGTAGTGGTAGAGACTTCAAGAAAATAGGGAGGCTACCTTGTTTGTGCTATCCATTCCAACCCTCCAATAATGTGTCCCCTACCCAAGTTGGGCTAAAATGTTGTGAATTCATTGAGTCCCAAACTATTTTGGAGAAATTTAATTCGATGAAGAGGTGTGAAACTGATTCTGAGTCCTCCTAGCATAATGGACATATATTTGTTCTATTCTAGTCTCTATGCATTAAATTATCCCATGCCATATGACTTTGACCATATATATATATATATATATATATATATATATATATATATATATATATATATATATATACATACATATCTTGACATCATCATTAATTTTTTTGTGGTATATGGCATGCTTTTTGTAGTTACTGTTGATGATGACAATGAAGAGGGAAAAAATTACTACTTATGTCAGTGTATAGAGGAAAAAATTAAATTGACTTCCTCAGTCATAGATGGGGAAAACATTGAATATCCTACTAGGTCTATGGTAGTCATTAGAACTTGGCTTCGATGATATTTTATCAAAAATTCAAATATATGGTTGTTTGAAGACTATGAAACACATAGGAAGATATTTCACTATTCAAATATGGTTCTTGAAACAAATATTCAATTGGTCAAATATTGTGGGAGGCCATTAAACAAGAATATGTGTAAAGTTCATGAGTCAGACCATAAAGATATTCTTTCTATTATCAATATTATAGTAGATCATAGTGGTTTATTGGATTGAAATTCCAAGGTATGTCAAATGTAGATGTATTTAATTTTACCAAATTTTATTGAATTTTCAAGTGGTACATATAAATTTAATTTTTAGTTACTAACATTTTTTTTAGGTTACTGGTGCCAAATAAGTTTCCACCTTCACACGGTTGGCATTGTTAGTAAGGAATTTTATATTCTTGAAGATAATATAAACTTAATAAAATTACTTTATTATTACAGAGAGGGTATTCTTTAGGCCTAAATGAGTACTTTGTATTTCAACCAGGGCATGGTCAGAGGCCAAGAACATGGTCTTGGATGTTATTTTCCACCTTAGACGTGTTGGCAGTGCCAGTTTCTAGCCACAAAACACCAAAGGTGGAGATCTCTAACTGTTGATTCAACTTTGACAACATTTATTATCAGTGTTTCCAAGCTCCTGAACAATTGTGAAAACATGCATACAAGTGGATTTGGAGGTAGTGGTATTTTAATCATGTGTCATCTACCTATCTAGATGTGTTTGAAGTGATGGATTTGCATGTGGAGGTCTTGGAGGTAGAAATGTTTGTTGGAGAACAAGAATTTGTCTCTTCACTACCAAAAAGTTGCATTTCAAGACTGATTACTATAGCATGTGCCATGAATTCATATCCAAGGTTCCATTGATGTGTTATAAGTTATAATTATAGGGTTTTTAAATGCATGTGAGGGTTCTTTAGATTCATGTAAATCACTCACGATTTATGTTTTATACAAGTCTAAAGTTACCCTAAAAATTATAATTTTATCATATTACGAAGGGCATTCTGAGGCTGGAATGGGTACTTTGTATATCAACCAACCACGATCGGAGGATAAGAACCTAGTATTGGATGTTATCTACCACCCTATACATGTTTTCAATTCCAGTTTCTATCCATTAAGCATAAAAGGTGGAGATTTTGATTTATCGCTTCAACTTTGACAACATTTATTGTTAGTGTTTTCAAGCTCTTGAATAGTTATGAAAACATGCATCCAAGTGGATTTGAAGGTCATGGTATTTGGATCATGTGTCATATGCCTATATAAATTTGTTTGAAGTGATGGATTTTCATGTGGAGGTCCCAAAGGTGGAAATGTTAGTTAGAGGACAAGAACTTATCTCTTCACTACAAAAAAGTTACATTTCAGGACTGATTACTATAATGTGTGCCATAGAGTCATCTCAAAGGTCCCATTAAGGTCATATGGGGTGAAATTACATATATTAAACATGCATGTGAAGGTTCTTTCTATTCATGTAAATGACGTACGGTTTTTATTTTACATACATATGAAGTTACCCTAAAAAATATAATTTTCTCATATTGGGAAGGGCATTCTTAATGATGGAATGGGTACTCCATATCTCGATATATAATTATTTGAGGCTAATAACTTGGTATTGGATGTTATCTACCACCTTGGATGTTTTGGCAATGCCAATTTCTAACCATAAATCATCAGAGGTGAAAATCTCAAACTATCGCTTCAACTTTGACAACATTTGTTGTTCGTGTTTCCAATCTCTTGAATAAATATGAAAACATGCATTCTATTGGATTTTGAGGTCATGGTGTTTATATCACATGTATTATACCTATATATATGTGTGTTTGAAGTGATGAATTTACATGTGGAGCTCCTAAAGGTAGAAAATTCAATTGGAGGACAAGAACTTGTCTATTCACTACAAAAACATTGCATTTCAGGACTGATTACTATAGTGTGTGCCTGAAGTCATATCCAAGGTTACATAAATGTGATTGAAGGTGAAATTATATGGATTTTACATTCACATGAGGGTTTTTTTAGTTCATTCAAATGAATTATAGGTTCTATTTTATGAGTGTCTAAAATTACCCTAAAAAACTATAATTTTTTCATATTAGGAAGGTCATTCTTGAGGTCAGAATGGGTAATTTGTCTCTCAATTAGGCATGGTCAAAGTCCAATATCTTGGTATTGAACATTATCTACCACCCTAGATGTGTTGTCAATGCTAATTTATAGTTACAAAGCACTAGTTGTGGATCTTTTAAACAGTCACTTCAACTCTGATAACATTTATTGTTAGTGTTTCCAAGCTCTTAAACAATTATTAAAACATGCATTTGGGTGGATTTTAGGTCATGGTATTTATAGCATGTGTCATCTACCTATACAAAGATTTTTTAAGTGATGAATTTTCATGTGGAGGTTGTGGAGGTGGAAATGTTAGTTAGAGGATATGAATTTGTTTCTTCACTATAAAAACTTATATTTTAGGACTGATTATCGCAACATGTGCCACAGAGTCATATCCAAGGTTATATCAATGTGATCTAAGGTGTAATTATGGGGATTCAACATGCACATGAGGGTTCTTTTGATTCATGCAAATGACTTATGGTTTCTATTTTACATGTATTTAAAGTTACCCTAAAAAATGCAATATTCTCATATTGGGAAGGGTATTCTTGAGGCTAGAATAGGTACTCTATCTCTTGATCGAGCATGATAAAAATCTAATAACCTAGTCCTAGAAATTATATGCCACCTCAGACATGTTTGCAGTGCTAGTTTATAGCCACGAAGCACTGTAGATGGAGATCTTGAACTGCCATTTCAAATTTAACAATATTTATTGTTAGTGTTTCCAAATTCTAAAACAAGTATGAAAACATGCATCAAGGTGGATTTAGAAGTTACGGTATTTGATTCACATGTCATATACCCATCCATGTGTTATAAGTGATGGATTTTCATGTGGAGATCCCTGTGGCATAAATGTCAATTAAAGGACAAGAACTTATCTTTCCACTACAAAACATTATATTTTAGGTCTAAATACTATAGCATGTGCCATGGATTTGTCTCCAATTTTCCATAGATGTGCTCTAGGAAAAAATTAGGGGGATTTGACATGCACATAAGTGTTATTTTTGTTCATGTAAATGACTTATGGTTTCCATTTTTTGTGCATTTAAAGTTAACTTAAAAACTATAATTTATCGTATTGGCAAGGGATTTCTTGAGGCTGGAATGTGTACTCCATATCTCAATTGAACATGATTGGAGGCCAAAAACCTAGTCCTAGATGTTACCCACCATCTTGGATGTGTCGATAGTGCTGGTTTCTAGCTACAAAGCACTAGAATTGGATATCTTAAACTGACACTCCAACTTTGACAACATGATAGGTTATAGAGATGAAAGGAGACAATTATCAAAATAGGACAAATGTTTTCAAGGAACATGAGAACATAATTAGGCTTTTAAATGGTAGACAAGTAGATTATGATGAGGGCAATCCTATAAAAAGGATTATAAATGGGAGGAGATATATGTATGACAATGATATGAGTGATAATGAACATAATTTCAAGTGGAAAATAACTTCTCATAGGGGTGAATTAAGTGAGGATTGGGATGATGCTATTTATCCAAAAATAGTGCCTACTTATCAAAAATATTGAGATATCGCATTCATCATATGGATGTAGAAAAGTAATTGTACTAGGTAATGTATAATTTTAAGATGATGGAGATCCTTGGATTGTAATATTCTTTACCTATCAAATTTTCTAGATGTTTCTCTAATGGAAAATGGAAAATTGGAAATGATTTCCATACAACCTTTTATTGGATGGAGGGTCACCTGATTCTATATAAGCTTGTCCTACTCTAGTGGATGCTTTATGAGTAGTGAAACAATTATATTTTTGAGAATAATGTCATTGCTTCTTTGGTATCCTAGCTCTAGTGACACAATTGGCACTGACATTTTGAGTTTTCATTTATTGTTAAGGTACTACTATTTAACTAGAGTTTTTTTTCTAATATTTTACTAGAGTTTACCATGCAAAAGAAACCAGCCTCTACCAAGGATGCACAAACCATGATTGAGGTGTGCTTCATAAGCACTGCACCATATTATATTTTGTCCAATCAAGATTTTAATGAATTGGCTCTAAGTTATTATTCAAGATGGGTTATGATGGAAAATGGCTTGGAAAAAATGGGAAACGAATGAAAAATCCCATATAAGTTGAATAAAGGGCTCAATATGTAGGGTTTAGGTATATTGGTGTCAAATAAGAAGTTAGAGAATGTTCTCAAATAGTTGAAGCGTGACAAGATTACAAAGACAAAGAGCCCAAGTCACTAGCTCAACAAAAACATAATTTTAAGGTAAAGCCATCATTCTTTTTGTCAAATATAATGAGGAATTGGAGTGTCTTAATAATGGACATGTTTATAATGAATAAGAAGATAACATTTCACTACTTCAAAGGGTCAAAAAAGAGTATCTAAGAGATGGGAAACAATTCTGTGAAGGATATAACACAACATCACTTCATGATTACATGGGTGAATGCAAGTTGAATCCATGAAGAGGACAACCTTTCAATAAATGTCGAAGCATCAAACAAGAATCTAAAAAGAGAGAACACCCCAAAGGAGGAGGTAAAAAATAACCACTTCATCAAAATTGCACAAGTAAAATGTATAAGGGCATCCCAAGAAGATATGCAAGAGATGAGTATTCCATTATTTGCTTCAATTGTATAAATAAAGACCATATAACACAAGAATGTTGTAATACTTATCCATGTTCGTGTTGTTTAATGAATAACCATTATTTGGCCATGTATTAGAATAAGAAATCTATCACTAAAAATCCTAAGTATTTCAATAAGAAGAAAATTTGTTTACACCACTCTCCAAGCCAAAGAAGGGATTAAGGTGTAAGAAGAAAGAAGGATGAAAGTTGTAAAGGCTCCTCTATAAATAAGTATGATAAGATGGGAAATAAGAATGAAATTTTGTCCAAGGAAATGGGAAAAATTTATTGCACTTATTGCAACATGTGTGGGTATTGACATGCAAAATGTTGGAATTTTCATTCACAACTCCACCCAAAGAGTTGCAAAGGGAGTTACAAGAAGGAAGAGGTGTTTAAATTTATGAAGGAAGAAGTTGTTCTAGCACATACAAGTCAAGATATAAAAAATTAATAAGAAGATATACCAAGGAAGAAGCCATCAAGGAACAACAACCCATAGAGGACTCCCAATCACCATTGGTAAAGGTAAGAAGTCATTCTTGGTGTCATAGATAGAATACTTGTAAATCCAAGATGTCGATTGAAATATATATTTAATAAACACCTAAAATTTATTTTTGTGTTCCATTTTTTGAAAGAAGAAATAATGGAATTGACACCATTTTCATGAGAAGGTAATGAAGAATTTCTCTAGACTTCAAGGGTGAATATGGAGCAATGTCCAATCTATTTGAGAAGCATAGATAGAGCAACCCATATCATCAAATAGGTTTTCTCATTTTTAACATTATCATTTTAGCATATGATGAGAAGAGAAGAAATGGTCAAGCTAAGTGTAGTGGAGAGGGTGAGAAAGTTGAGAAAGTAAAACACGAGATAAAACCACCAAAATATTCCAAGGCCTCAATGATATTAATGAGTTTAATGAATACAAAATGTGAATAATAAGTGCCAAATGATATCAAACTAGTATACCAAGGGTATCCACATTAGAATAGTGAAATGTCATCAACAAAGTTAATAAGGATGACAAGATTGTCCACAAGTAGCTAAGCATAGTACCCCATTCTAATTAAGGATCCCCAAAGAAAATCATCAAATGGTATAACCCAATCATGAGATGAAATTCACACTAATATATAATTCTATATCTTAAACATTATATTATTTTATCCCATTTAGTTTTAATTGAAACATATATTGAAGGATTGTAAGTTAGTTTTAATAATTACATGAAGAAAATATTAAAGATGGTCATATTAAAATATGGCCATGTGAGCCAAATTGTATGCAGAAAGATGATCACCAAAAACTTTGAACATACATAAATACATATGTGTGCATGTGTGTGTGTGTATCCATAAAATTCATATAAAATAAGAACATTATAGAATGCCAAAAAAATGTACATTGCCATATAGGCATATAATGCCAAAAAAGCATACATTTCTATATAGGCATAAAAAATTTACAGTATCTAAGACATCCTACTCATAAAAAATCCTCCCTCTCTTTTACTTCCTCAAACAAGACTCTCCCTTAGATGCCTTACTCATAGATGGAGATCCCTTAGATGCCTTAGAATTCTTCAAGGTCTGACTGTGAGTCCTTCTATGGTCATAGCTCACTTATAGACAGACCTATTCATATAAAAATATTATTAAAAACTTTCTATAATAAACATGTGTAATCACCTAAAAATGGCACTTGAGTGCCAAGAGTGCTACTTGAGACCACCTATACTTAGCTTAGCCCTAAACATATCTTAGGGCATATTTTCACACTTATCCAGCCTTTGTGTTGGCCACAAGCATCCCTAGTCATTCCTAAAGTAGTCCTAGATTCTCATTCTTACACCCTGGCCCTTTGTGCCTCAAGTTCTACCACCTGGACACTAGTGCCATAATAAAGACAATAACACCACATGGTGCTAGTGTCCCAATTTTGGCACTACTATCCTTTCCCTCCTTTTTTCACAAACGGATATCGTTCCAAATCTTATACCACCTAGGGTCATCCTAGACCTCTTTTAGTACCTTCACAATCACCATAACAATATATATACATGAATTTTATCTCTCTAACCACTATATGGAAATTAGATGCAAATTACACATACAAACTATGAATAATTTGTGCACAATTAAATTTATCAATCCCTATTTTGACCTACTTCTGCATACAACCATATACAACATTCATAAGCTTAAATTACTCAGATTTATAGTCTCAATCACATTCAAATTACTCAAT
This sequence comes from Torreya grandis, assembly GCA_037957365.1. Classification (NCBI taxonomy): domain Eukaryota; kingdom Viridiplantae; phylum Streptophyta; class Pinopsida; order Cupressales; family Taxaceae; genus Torreya; species Torreya grandis. The sequence continues at coordinate 299,461 of JARHVA010001685.1, read as the reverse complement.
TCAATCATCATACTAGTTTCACTTACACTCGCACCAGCACTTAGGTGGGGAAAACTACACCGGTATTGATCCCTCTTCAGAGTATTGGTATATAGGCAACTATCATCACAATGGGGTGTTGAGGATGTCCAACCTACCCCACTAACAACAAACTTTATTGATTGTATCAAAAATATGCCTTAGGGACATGGAGGATTAGGGTTTGCTCTTAAAATTAGTTAAAACAAGTCATCTATAGGGTTTTGTAACTCATATGCATAGGACCAAGCTTGACAAACCTAGACACAGGTGCACCTAGAAGCTCAAAACAATTTTACATAGACGACACTACTACCAAAATAAGGACACTAGTGCTACATGGTGCTACTACCCAATTAGGGTGTTATTGTCTAGAAGGGGTTTTGACACCTGGATCTTGTTTGTGACACTTCGACCAACCTATGCCTCAGTTTTTAAGCTCCAGATCACCCATCTCAATCATTTTCTAGCTAAGTTCTCATTTACATTATTTATTATTATTTTTAGAAAGGTTAAATTTAGTCAATTCTATAATAAATCAATGATTGTATTTATGGCATATTTCTACCCTAATTTACTATACTTATCCCTTTAATAACATAGGATTTACATTTAGCTAAGTCCTAAAAGGTTAAAACAACATGCAACCAAGTTCAAAACTAAAATTTAAACTAATAAAAAATTATTTAAACATGCACTTACCACAATCTCTTGATCACGCTCAATTTATATATAATGTTCAACAGGATCAATGATTGGTCGAGGTGCAAACACAAGAGTGTGAAAGGGGGAAAACATGAGAAGGTGCCCTGTTAATCATCTGAATGAGACTATCAAATGTCATCAAACAACCTTATGTACACAATACATTCATGTAAGTTATATTTGCCCAAGTATAAAGTAATTTTGTTAAAACAAATCTATATTTATAATTCAAAATTACAAGTTAACATACCTTAGTGAGTGGTTGTGTAGATTATATTGTAACAATAATGCCTTTGTCTGTTTCAACCCGTAAAGATGGAGGAGTCTCCACTATCATAATCAAGTGAAAAAATAATATATGATTTTTAGCTGAGCATAGATCTATATAAATAAATACATATACATGAAATATAATATTAACAAAAAATTATCTCTGCATATGTAAACATTGACTGAGTAACATCAAAAAATGTAGTAATAGATGGCAGATAAACTAGATATGAAGATGATGTACCTTCTCCTCTTGTAACTTTATATATATATATATATATATATATATATATATATATATATATATATATATATATATATATATAATATTTATATTTAAAAGGTAACGATTAATTTACATATAAGTTCAATTATATATATATATATATATATATATAATTGAACTTATATGTAAATTAATCGTTACCTTTTAAATATAAATATAATTGAAAATAATATGCAAAATATATAAGATACCTACATATGTGTACTCGATATCTAGACACCAAATGTATGTGCTAAAAACTCATTGCTCAAAACTATAACATCTAGGCCCTCAAAAGCACCACCATTATCATTTGAAGATCTAATGTATATATAACCACATGCACTGTAAGGGTTTGGTCAGGCATGCACACTAGGTGAGTTATCCCATGTCCACCCTCTCCAACCTCAGTTTCAGAAAGTTTACTTGTATTTTGAATGAGTGTGTCAATAAAAGCACCAAGCACATGCAAGCGTCAATATCGATGACCTCCTTCACTATAGAGGGGATATAAGGTTGAAGTGAATTTTGGGTAGGGACTCTTACAGGCTGATTATGCACATGATATGCACTTGAGCTATCTTGTGCAAAGCCTTTCCCTCAGCCCTAAAACTTAGAGTAGTCAAAATAATTTTGAATCTCATAATACAATGAAACCTCATGGTTTTTACAAGGTGGGTAATCAAACACCATCCACCATTGGTCCCAATAATTATTCTTATCAAATTATGTTAGTATCAGTTGATTGGGAACTGTTTTATTGATAATGAAAAAATGTGCATTTGTTGATGGATCAATGAATAAGGCACAAATTTGGTTATTTGTTATTTGTTTTTCCTTCACCTCATGTGTTGAAGATTTTTTAGCATAAGAATCCATACATATATTCGTATATGATGACCATCTATTAATTTAACTTGTTATCGAGTTAACTTGGCCTAATATTGATTCTAGGGTATCAACCAAATATGTATGGTGGGTGTTGGAAGAATTAGGGTCCCTTATTCTCCTAATTGTCTCTTCAATTTCTATTTTGTTATTAACTATGTATGTATTGTCTTGTGGAATTGTAAGAGGGTTATGAGGGCTAGGAGGGTTATGAGGCTATTATCTTGCACTTGAACGGGCTATTCAAACAAAAAAAATAGTTTTAATAATAAAATAATGCAAATAAAAAATAATTGTTAAAATCTAGTCTTAATAGGTTTGAATTTTACTTACCTACCTCCCTTCCACGGTGGCATTATCAATTTATCGAGGTAATAGGAAACGACAGTGTGTTTTCTCCTCTTAGTAGTAAAACACGATCATAGTAGGATAGAGATAAGATGCCAAGGGAAAGCAAAATCAATTTGGTTGGGGTTTCAGTCACATTTTTTTATTTTTATGTCTAATAGATACAACACATATGTGCTTTCATTACGATAAGAAACACATATGCACTTTCATTACTATAAGAAACATTTACGTGCTTTTTATAGTATAAGAAACATGTATGCACTTTTTACACTATAATAAACACATACACATTTATTATAATGTTAAAAGTGTGTATGCATTATGGCTTGGTAATCACCAAGTTTAAATTTAAATATAACGTACACGTTATTGTCATTAAATGTACGCATTATGCAATAATGTGCATTTGCTACTGAAAAATATCCATGGAATTATCTCCCAACTCCGTGCACGTACCCAAACTTACATTATTCTAGGGTACTTATGTGTTTGTTGATTATCAGTGCAGATTAAGACCTTATTGGCATGTTTTCCTTGACTTTTCCCCTCCTTATTTTATCTCTCTTTGTCTTCTATTTCTCTCTCCTGCCCTCCCATTTCCATAGGTTTTTGAGACTTTCCCTAGAAACGTACAATATTCGATTCTAGGGTGGGCACTTGTGACCATTTTTTTTATGTTCAGTGTCTTGTGTTCTTAATTTTTCATCATTTCTTGCCCATTATGTGTCAACTCATGCATCAATAGGGTCTTAATTTGAATTCGAGAAGTATATAAATAGAAATGTGCATTAGTGTATATGGGCATGATACAAACATCAAGACAATTAATTATGAACATGCCAAAGCAATTAATTCAAGCATTTAGAGTAGAATATAAGCAGATCTAAAGCATTTATTACTCCATCAACCATTCATTCTAGAATGAAAAGTCATATAGATAGACTTTGTAGTACTGGACTACTTAGTTGAACATGCATTATAATTGGTGTGTTGTTTTTGAAATTGTACAAGCATTCTCAAAATTTGATAATAATCAAGCCAAAGAGAACATAGGCACTTGAATACCTCCAATTTTTATTCAAGTTTTATAAATGTAGCTTCCCTATTAGAGTTTCAAAGAATATCATTTTATCAAAGATCTATGTAGAATTTCAAGGAAGAGGGAGGGGGGTTTTTGGAGTCTTGAAACTAATGAATAAGGTTGTAAAATTTATTTTAACATGTTTATGGTTTACTAAGTCTAACCTCACATTTTTTGTAACAATACTACTCTTCTAAAAGCATCCAGATGGTTTTGAGAATAGTTTTTGTTTGTCTCTATTGTTATGGGCTTGCTTCACCTCTCTATCTAAACCTACGTTGTACTATCAAATTCTAACTACTATCTCCATATTCATGTGAAATCAAAGTCTTATTAAAACTCCCTTTTATCCATTATTATATGATGGAATTAATTATGTAATTAAATCTAATTTTACATCGCCATATTGTCTAAATCTACATAATATTATCTAATTCTAACAATTACCTTTAAATTCATACAAATCAAATATTCTTCATAAAACTCTCTTTATCATTATATTAAAAAATAATTATAAAATTAAATATTATTATAATTGCAATCTTTATATATATATATATAATGTAATTTGACTTAGATCCATTTATCCAATCCACACTTCCAAACAATTTTGAATGAATCACTAAAGAATAACCCAAGTTAATGACATTATTTTTGGTTCAAATAATTCACACTATTTATTCAAAACCATTATATATTAATGTTATAATATTGATATTGAGAATTTGATGTAATAATTATTTTTACAATACAAATACGTAGTCATGAAATATGGATGACTTCCACCTCTCATTTGCGGTAACAAAAATCACATTCTATTTTTTACTATTTATAGTGGTTTTTATATGAGTGTTGGGTTCATCCAACCATTAAGATACACCAAATTTTAATTACTTAATAGATATAAGGTTTTGTTTGTTCAATTTAGAGTTTGCTCCCATCAACATTATATTGAGATAGGTTACTATATCTTTCAAGAGCATTATATATGTAAGATTTGCTCTTTAGAGTTTGAGAGTGGGGATCATTTTATTTTTAGATGCTCTTCTTATTACAAGATAAGGGGGTAGTTCTTTTACTTCTTTGGAGATTCTTTTGGCTCTCTCCAGACATTCATGGGTTATGAAGACCAGGGATGTTTAACCCTCTTCCTTTCGGAGTTTGACCTTCGCCAATGTCTTTTTAGACAAATGTCTTTAAGGGGGCCCTGCACTAAGTTAATTACATGTACTTCCACTTATCTCACATTATCAGTTGGAAGGGGCCTTGTGGCCAACTTCCAAGCTTATATGGTAGACTATTGAGATGTCGCAAATCCAATAATTCATATGGCCTCATGCCCATCACACACTTCTTTACCACCTTGAAAATGATAAATATTTCTCCAAAGAAACAAGTTTCAACTTAGTATGCAAGACCTTTCTTTTTTTAATTTTCTTTATAATATTTTTTTATCTTATTTTTTTATTGTTGCTTTCTATATGTAAGAATGTACTTCCCTTATATTCTTTACATTGTATTTTTTGCAATCTCATAGATCAATCTTAATCTTTGCTAAATATTAATATATAAATTAAATTAAATTATATTTATACGATCTTAATAATGTAAACAAACTATTATAATGTTATAACTAATTTATTTTTTATTTGTTAGGTTGGTGGTGGTGGTTAGTGTTATTTGTTAGGTCGGTGGTGATGGTCGTTGGTAATTTTAGTGATATTGTTGATAGTTATTTTTAATTTGAAGGGAGATCTAGATTTCTCATTTGTGTTTCAGATTATTTCGTTAGCACTAATAAAAAATTATTTGCTCTGATTCATATCTCTGATCTTTATAAAAATATTTACCTATAATAATAAAAAAAAACAATTTAAAAATGGCTCAAATATTAAATCTATTTTTCAAGAATAATTAAAATATCTATTAAATAGATATTAACAATTATTAAAATTATCATATTAAAAATGAATTACAATAATATATAAGAAACTATTGCCGATGTAAGAGTGAGAAGTCCCTTGCAATATTAAAAGCCATGAGTACATTTCTCAATAAAAAGGCAAAGCTTTCTTTCATCCCAATTTTTTTTAAATAAGGGCATCATTGGTGGCAAAACGTTTTGGAGATGGATCATTGGGGTAAGAGTTATCCATCACTCATGTTTTGTGGGACTTCCTTTTATATGTGGTGGTTATTTTGTAATATTTTATGTTTTTATTTTTTATAATTTTATTATTATTATTTTTTTATAAAAGGGGTAAAAAGTTTATTAATACTTAAACCCCAGATTACAGAACCAACAACACGAACCAAAGACCAGAAAAACCATAACTAAAGCATCACGCCTCAACACCACTAACCTCTTCAACAATAATGGACTGCAACGCCTGACTTAAATCACATGGCAACTGTTCCCACTCGTCCACCTTACGGTCATCTCCACCCTCCGATGCCCATTTGGCCAAGCAATCCGCCGCCCTATTCCATTCCCTGGAATATGGGCATAACAAACATAATCCATTAAGGAATTGACCTGCAATATCTGCAAACTATCGTGCTCAGTTGCCAGCTTACCTCAAAAATTTTCCTCTCCATGAACAAATGAATCAGGATTTGAGAATCTGCTTCACAGATCACCCTCCTCCACCCTAAAGCATAAGCACGCTTCAAGGCATAGAGGATAGCCAAACCTTCCATCCTATTAACAGTCTGAACTCCCTGATATGCCGAAAATATAAAAATCACGGACCCCGAAGAATCCCTACCAATCCCACCAATCCCAACCGACCCTAGATTGCCCTTGGAAGATCCATCCGTATTAATTTTCAAAAGACCAGCGGGCGGGGGCAGCCACTTCCCCAGCCGATGCACTTTTTGCTTCCCCCGTTGACTTCTCTTGACACACGCCGAAACCGGAGATAGCCCCCGCATGCCAAACCTATCCACTGTCTCAGCGTCCCCCCTCTTCAACGGCAAAGTGACTTCACTCTTCGCTTCAATAGATTCCTGGATCATTCCTTTAATTCTATTCCGTACCTGCTGAATCTCCATTTTTTCATCCCAAAAAATCTTGCGGTTCCTCTCCAGCCATACCTGCCACAATAGGAAAATGGGGCCCACGTACCACGCATCCTGCATGAAAGGGGTAGAAGAGGGTGGTCGACCCAATCTAGACTAGAAATCGGCCAGGGACACCATGTGAATGCAGTGGCTCCACCACACGTCCCACCAAAAATGCCATAACTGCATAGTAAAAGAGCAGCGAAAGAAAAGGTGAGCGAAATCCTCCTCCTCACTATTGCAAAGTACACACATCGAAGGACCAGCAAAGCCCCTCTTCCGAATATTATCCCAGGTTAAACATCTGTTCCATACTAAAGTCCAAATAAAGCAATTACATTTCGACAAGGAGAATCTGTTCCAGATTTTTCTCCACCACTGAACTTCCTCTCTACCCTCATACTGCTGAGAAATCAGTGCTTGATAGCTGGAAGACACAGTATACTTCTTCAGATTCGGGGACCAGGCTAACACATTGCTGTCCATAAGTGCATTGCAGCTACGACAGGACAAAATATACTGCAGTTTCGCGCACTCTTCCTCCATACCAAAAATCGGCCACTCCTCTGGGGTCTTCCATCTGGCGTCCATCAGCTGCCCCTGAAGAACTCGAGATTTATAATCACACACCCTTGTCCATCCAACATCGCAAAACCTCTGGGGCAGAGTACTTAGCTGAGGATATTGGAATATGAGAGGAGGGTAACCGTCCCAAAAATCATGCTGGAACTGAGCTTCAACTCCGCTCTTGCAAATCCAAAAAAGGCCCCTCTTAATCAATGCAACACCTTTCTTGAGAGTCGCCCAAATCGCAGAGCTTTTGACTGTCAAATCATACCGAGGGATATCGTTTCGAGGGATCCCAAAGAAGTACTTATGGGATAATACTCAAGCCCAAACCCACTCCTGTTCCACACATCAGCGCCAGTATAACTTGGCAACCAAAGTAATACCAGAAAGCACGAATTACCTAAATCCCAGACCACCATACCTCTTTGGGTTGCAAACCGCCTCCCACTTAATAAGACTCCACTTGGTAGAAGATAAATTACTTGCCCAAAAAAACTCTCTGATGAGGGAGTCCAGCGTCTTAACAAAGCTCATCGGTGCCACCTGTATCATGCACCTATAAATAAGGAGAGCCTACACCACTGATTGAATCAACTGCACCCTACCAGCAAAAGATAACCAACGATGGGTCCAATGATTCACTTTACTTCGAAACTTATCCAAAATCGCCATCCATGACTCCTTGGACTGCCGACCGGCCGAGATTGGAATCCCAAGGTATAGCAATGGGAGGTTCCCAATTTGAAACCTGAGGATATGAGCCACTCTTCTTTGTATGGAAGGTGGGGTGTTAAAGAAAAAGATAGAAGACTTGCCCTCATTAATTACCTGTCTGGATGCGACAAGGTAAAAATCCAAGCTATTGCAGATGTTAGACGCCTCCCTCATGGTAGCCATGCCCATCAGAGTCACAACGTCCACAAACTAGAGGTGGGATTGTACTGGGATACCACCACCCCAATGCCAACCCAGAATATCTCCATCCACATTCCTTTTGATCAATCGACCCAAGCCTTCCGCCAATAGAAGAAACAAGTAGGGAGATAGAGGGTCCCCTTGCCGCAGCCTGCGAGAAGCCCCAAAGAGATTGGAGTGTTCGCCATTGATCAGAACAAAAAAAGAGGTCGAGTTCACACAACTCATAACCTGCCATATCCATTCCTCTTCAAAATCGAAGGCGCCCAGGATCTTCTAGAGGAAAGCCCACCGAACTCTATCATAGGCCTTGGACATATCCAATTTGATAAACATCGTCTTATCCTTAGATTGAATCATGGAATGGATAGTCTCAAGTGCCACCACTACCCCATCCAAAATCTGTTAGCCCTCCACAAAGCCTCCTTGCTCCTTGGAAATAAGCACTGGCAACCACTTTTTTAGCCTCTCAACAATCAGCTTAGATATAATTTTGTAAGTGACATTACAGAGGGAAATGGGCCAGAAAAGACTCAACCGGTCAGCCCCCTCTCCCTTGGAGATGAGAGCCAGGAAGATGGAGTTCATAGCTCAAAGCATTTGTTTGTTCCTCTGAGACTCTTGAATAACTGCCAATAAGTTTGAATTGATGATTTCTCAAAATTCCTGGAAGAACTCAATTGGGAAACCATCTGGGCCAGGCGCCTTACCTTTCGGCATCATGAAAACAATTCTCTTTAACTCCACCATGGATACCTCCTTCATCAGATGCTCTTTCATATCCATGGTCACCAAAGAAGGAATGCAGGAAAGGCCCTGAGCCTCAACCGTCGCATCCCCCTACGCTTCCTCCTTGAAGAGAGAAGTAAAATGCTGCACTGTTTCATTGAAGATAACCTGCATAGAAGAGATAGTCTCCCCGCTGTCCGCCACCAAGGAAGTAATCACATTACCATGCTGTCTGGCATGGACCAAATTGAAAAAGAAAGCAGTAGTCTTATCCCTTGCTTGAAGCCAGTCAATCCGGGCCTTTTGTTTCCAAAAAATTTCCTCTCTTAGCTCCCATTCCTCCAACGCTTTTAAAGCCCTGGCTTCCTCCCTCAACAAGAGCTTGTTCATCCCTTCCTCCCTAATGAATCTAGTAATGGCGCTCAACTACCTTTGAGCCTCATTCTTCCTGTGGAAGATATTTTCAAAACTTTGCCGATTCCACCTTTTAAGCTGGGATTTGACGAATTGGAGAAGCTTAGTAAAGGTGTACATTGCTGTTCCAGCAGCAGGCCTGCCAATCCTCCACCAATCCACCACGCACCCAAACAGGTCTGGGTCCCTTAACCACATGAGCCGAAACTTGAACGACGGTTTCTGAGGACTACATGCTGAAGAGATTGTCAATTTAATGGGCCAATGGTCTGAACCTCTCCAATCAAGTATTTCCATGCTAGACGACAACAAACCCCCCACCCAATAGCAGGAGGTCATGAATCGATCTAGGCGCTTAGCTATACATCTGTCCCCCATCATTCTGTTATTTCAGATAAAGCATCCATTGCCGGGCTTGATATCCACCAGGTTGAGATCCGTAATATTATCCCGGAGCAATAAAGAAGATGGCTCCAGCGTTGCATTGCCCCCTTTTTTCTCCATTAAATCCAGAATAGCATTGAAGTCCCCATCAACAATCCAAGGCAGGTAAGGAAATAATCGACGCACTAAGTGGATATTTTTCCAAACAAGATGTTTACCTTGGAAGTCTGTAGGAGCATAGATGTTGGAAAAAATGACTGATTTGCCCGACTCATTGCACAAAGCCACCATAGATAAAGAGGACTTAAAGGAAATCCAGGACACTGGTTGGATCTTACGCGGGTTCCAAAAACAAGCCACACCCCCAGAAGACCCCTGAGCACCAATGCACTGACATAGACCATGTCTCCATAACTGAGGTGCAATACTCTTCATATCATCCACTGAAACCTTCGTCTCCTGGAGAAAAAGAACATCAGGGACTTGACCTCTAACTAATTCCCAAACAACCTTTTGTCTAGGGCCGTTGTTCAGGCCCCTTACATTCTATGAAATGATGATCATTTCGGAGGAGATAAAAAGTGGGAGTCAAGGGTCTTAATAGACCCTGACTCGACCAAGGTCTCCCCAATCATCTTAATCTTCTCAGTGTCCTTCTTGCGCCCCATTTTAACACTTTTTTCTGCCATCCCCTTCTTTCCCTCCTTTTGAAGAATGCCTAAGTGAGGAGAAAATTCCCTCGCTTATCTAATTCTGCCACCACAGTCTTTGTTGGGAGGTCCACGTCCTCTACATTCTGTCCCGGGTCATCATTTGTCTCCACCACTATCTGTTCTCCTACTTGCTCCTCCAAGACCATGGGTAAGGCCGACTCCACCTGAAGAACTGAATGAAGATTGGCTGAGTTAATCTCCAGTCCGGATCCTCTCACAAGTTGCTCCACACTCAATAGTCTCGGATTTACTTCTTGCTGTCCCAAATCATCTAGGACTTCAAACCTGTTGAAGGAGTCATCCCCCTGTCGCTCCATAAGGGACCTCTTCTGGCCTCTATTGCGGTTTCGAGCCTTCCCCTGAACAAAGCCTTCAGCATCCTCGCCCTCACTAAACCCATACTTCTTCCATTTTTCAGCACTTGGAGTACTACTAGGAGGCAGTGGAGGTTGCTGCTCCACTGGGTTTGCCTTTGGGCATCTACGCACCAAGTGTCCATATTCATGGCATAAACGACACCTGAAGGGCAGGGTCTCATAGTCCAGTTGTTGCACCCAAGAATATGACCCCGCACTCATCTCCACCGCATCAGGTAATGGTTTGCTCAAATCAATTTCTACACAAATACGAGCAAATGTCATGACTTTCTTACCTAAAGTCTGTGTTGAAGACCCCACTGGGCTTCCAAGCGTTGAAGCTAACATCTGGAGGACATCCTCTCTACAACATTCAATAGGAAATCTGGGTAGCCTAACTCACACCGAAACTCGGTCAGGGAGTTCCTCAGAAAGATTGAAGCCTGCATGCCAGGTTTTGATAAAAAGTCCAACCTGATTGTAAAAGTAAGACCCTCCTTCAAAAACCCTGTTGCGATCAGCTAAGCATGAAAACGTCACCATAAAGTAGTTATTTGCCAATAACGTAATCTCCATTTTCCCCTCTGGTTCCCACACTCTCCTGGCCCAACTCTCCAGGGAATGAAGGGAGACTCTCAATCCCAAAAACTTACAGTACAATGAGTGCTTAGTATTCCACATCCTCAGAAATCATATCAAAGGGGATTACCAGTTTAGGACGCTTCTTACACCGCTCCAGGGATCCGTTAATCTTCATGATACGGGACCCTCCAGGCAAGCTCCAATCCACAACATCAGTAGCCTGGGAAGAAAGCTCCTTTCCAAGTGTTTTAGCTTGCTGCCTTGTTCTATTCAATCCCACGGCTTCGCTGAAACTCCTCCCAAGCGCAATCTTTAAAGGCTCCTGCTGAGCCATTGCCACACCCCCCTGAGATCGAATTGAATGTTTGGTGCCTCAAACCACTCCCACGCGCCCGACCCCCCACTCTGCTCCTGCGCAACCCAAATCACAACCTAGAACAGTTAGGGCACGACTGCCCTAGCTCGGCTTCACGCTGCAGACCTCTAATCGCGCCATATAAATGCTCTTAATTTTATTATTATTAATATTTATAAATAATATGATTTTTTTTTTATTATAATATAAATTAAAGATTTTGTCATATTAATATAAAAATAAATATTTAAATTAAAAAAATAAATTTAAAATATATAATAACTTCCAAATCAAGATCAATTCTTGATAATATTAGAGAAAAAGAATCAAATTTAAAATGTAAAAGAAACCCAAACCAAGAATTATCAGATGAATGAAACCCCACACTGGTTTTAAATCCCAACTTCACATCGTGTTGCATTAAGCCTCCATCAGGGCTGAGGCTCTATCCAGTTAGGCTCAGAAGGAAGTTCCTACCATGTTATTTGAAGATTAAAACTAACATAGTAATACAATGAAGCAACACCAAATACAAGATTTAGTTGTTGGGTGTTGTTGGAGAATGAAGGGGAAACAGAGGGAGCAACTCTGGTTCCCTCTTCACACTCCTTGCTGAACCCTCAAAACAAAACCCATCCTCTTCCCAACATGAGGATTGATTGTAGGAAGTAGGGGTAGAAGAATAACAATAACTTGATGAAGAAGTAGATAGATCAGCAGGCCCAAGAGGAGTGATTGGGCTGGGAATCAGAGTGGGCGATGATGGCACATAATTATTACCTGCCAATCTTATTGCATTCTCAGCATCGTGGCAGAGGCCCGACTTGATCTCTAATCTCTTATGAAATTGCCTTCTTTGGTGGAGCTTGAATGCTGATTTCTGAGGAGGGATACCCACTTCAATCCCACTTTTGATCAATGGGCTACAGCTCCCATCTGATTTGTTCCCTGATTCAACCCTGCCTTTGCTTGGATTTCTGGCATGCATGGTGACAGGGAGCTTTTCCCCCTCTGAAACACCAGTAAGTTTCTGCACAAGCTCCCTGAAGCTGTGGCTCTCTGTCTCAACAAAGGTGGTATATACTACAATCTGTTTGGCTGTTGATGTACATTGAGAATCAGCAGGCAGAGCTTGGGATTTTGTCATGATCTTCACTCACTCCTTGAAAGAATTGAACCCAAAAGCCCCTCCCTGCAACCTTGAGAAAACTAATGGCCAGTATGGTATATTTGAATGGCTAGAATTGCTTAATGGAAGAAAAGCCCTTTCACTCCTTTCATATTTTCAGAGGGCAACCTTGGATGGGATGTAAGAAGACAGTTGCCACTGCCAATAATTTCAACCATGGCCAAAATGTCCGACTATAAACGAATATTGCAATTGTCAAGAAAACAATGTGTGGGGTAGAAAAAAGTCAACCTCATTTGGACTATTCCTCATATTGATGTGGACTCGAGAAGCTTCTTGTAGAAAATATGGGCTTACAATGGAAAAATCGTGATATACATTCATGCCGGCACTAAACCATGGAGTCCACTTTCCGTTTGGCTGGGTGTTCACGGATTTTGGGTAGAAACATAATCTGATTGTTTTTATATTTATTATGATTTTGATATCAATATCTAAGATCGGTTGAAATCGGTCATTTTGAGAGAGTTTCCATGGAGTTAAAGAAGGGATGTTCTAGAAGCAGGAAAATTTTATTAAAACCATTAAGAATATTAGTTTATATTTAAATGATTTGTAATTAAAATCAAAGGATCATAGAACAATTTGTAATCCCTATTAATGTGTGTTATTGTATTTGTGTAGCACTGTTGGTTTGTAAAGTGGCACTAAACGATGGAGTCCACTTTCAGTTTGGTTGGGCGTTCACAGATTTTGGGTAGAATCATAATCTGATTGTCTTTATATTTAGTATAATTTCGATATCAATATACAAAATTGGTTAGAATTGGTCACTTTGAGGGGGCTTCCACTGGGTTAAAGCAAGGATGTTCTAGAAGCAGGGAAAACTAATTAAAACCATCAAAAAGAAATAATAATAGCCAAAATATTTTAGGTCTAATATTAGTTTTTTTTAATATTTTTATTTAAACGATTTACACTATATATTATTTTCTCACCTCTCTACTAGCTACCCTCTTTCTGAGGTATGTATACTATAGAGCATAAGAGTATGAATTAGCACCATTCTACCAATTGCTTCTTCCAAACTCTTCAAATGTAAAAATTATCTCCATCACTCACTTATACATCCATATACTCATCCTTTACACGTCTTAGAGAATAACCTTGTCCCTTACTTATCCAAGTTTTGAAGGTGTCCCTTTGTACACCAAAGGATTCTCAATCATGAAGAAGACATTGAAGAAATGATGATTTTCAACTGTTACTATCTGTGTTGTTGCATTCGTGTAGGATTGTTGGTTTGTAAAGTGGGACCATCAATGGCATTTACGTAATTGTTGGTCACAATTACACGACCATTGAAAACAAAATTATGCAACTATATGTGACTACTAGTTTTAATGACACAACCATCAATTTGCAAGTGGTGGTCATGCGATTGTACTCGCAATTCCTCTATTTGAGCTATAAAATTGATGCATTGTTGAATTTTTAGAGAGTGATCATTTTTCTAATCCTATAGGAATCATATGTCTCTTAGGGGATTTCTATCCCACAAAATATTAGTCCCTAATGAGATATGAAAATATTTTCCCTTCTTTATCCTTGGTAAGCCTCTATAATTGACTTATATCTAAACTTTGATTCCTAGTCCCATGGGTCTTGTGGTCTTGTTGTGGTTTCTATTACCTTCTTCTTGCAATAAAATATCAATTCGTCTCGCTTCCATCATGCATTTAAGGAAAAGTCCTAAATGGAAAAGATTAATTTCCCTTCTTCCTCTTGATATAACATTGAAGGTCCATAAAGATTTAACGCACCCACATGAAAGACAAAAATTCAAGCTTCAAAGCATTCTCTTCACCCTGCTCTAAGTGGCTTACGATTTCTTTCTTGTCCTTGAACTCTTTCTCTAGTTATTCTTGCACCAATATGATGTTGAAGTTTCCCTATCCTCTTCAAGGAAAGACTGGTAGCCTATCCCCTTCCTCACAGAGTGAATTTTATCCCTTTCTTTAGAGTCTATTGTTCTAACCATTTCTCCCAAAAAATAAAATCACTTTTGGAGTCTCAACATGTCCTTGAATCAATTTTCCTCAAGTGATGTCCATACCTTGCTTGCATTCATTTTATGGTACAAGAACTTCCTTATTCAAGTCAACTTTGAATTTCTTAACTACAAATCTTGTAAAGAGGATTATACATGCTACAATCCATTGTCATATCCTAAACACATCGATACAATATTTTCCATGTGAAGGTATGCAAGCTACAAATGTGAAGCACATATTAACTTCTTTCACTTGTAGGGATGCATGTTACCTTTGAATGCTTGAGTGTTTTCTCTTGAAATTGCATTTAGTACTTACTCTTGCCTCATTTGAGTGCACACTCTATGAGTGTAAACTCTCTTTGGGTGGCTTTTTTTGTTTGATTGCTTCCTCTCTTGGAGTGACATATATTTTGTTTTGAGCAATTATTCTTTTTTATGAGTGCTTCCTCTATTGGAGTGCCTCTTTTTCTTTGAGTTCTTTGCCTCCTGAAGTGCCTCTTTCATTTTTATTTTCTTACTTCACATATGGTTGTCCCATATCTCATGATTTTTTTTCATGTTTGGTTATCCTTCAGGATTTATTTCCTGTGCTTAAAAGTGGTTTTGGATGATATAGGACTTCTATATATAAATCTAATGGAAATAAATGATGAAGTGCTTGATGTACCTAATACCATGAGTGCAACTATGACCTTGGAACCTTCTTGAATATTTTTCCATGCTTTTTGGATATGTGTTGTATACTTTACATGATTTACATGTAATAACGATGGGGTGACTAGGTGTTTTGGAGGCAAGAACCCCTGAGAGTTTTTTAGAATGTATGTGCATTTTGTTTACCCTGTTTGTTTTATAAAACTACAATAATGTATGGGTGATTTCACAGAAAATGGTTTTATAGGTCCATTCTATTTTAATAATGCTTGGATGGTTTCCTATTGATATTCCTACAAAGACTCACACATGCATTAGGTAAAGTAAAAAGTTTAAGTACATTATTATATTAGAAACACATGAGTTAATGCAATAAGGAAGAAGGTTATTGTGCTGGGTTTTTTTCCGAAAGGGTTTCCTAGCTGAAAATGTCATGTATCTCTTGTGTGCCAATTTTTTTAATTATAGCTTAAAATTTTGTTAGAATTACTTCTATTGCATAAGTTTATCAGTCTATTCCTATTCATTTGGTATTATAATTAGGGTTTAGCTTTGTCTAAAGAGTTAAGGAATCTTGGTACTATGATAAACCTTTTCTTGAGTGGGAGTTATGCGCGTGATAATATTTGTGTGAAGGAAAATGATTGGAAACACAATGATAGAGATCAAAAAATATAATAACCAACATTTTGAAATATGGAAGCTCAAGATAGAAGATCTTTGTGTGGGCAAAGATCAATGGGTTAGTGTGTAAGGAAATCAATGTATGGGTATAAATCCAAAAGATTGGGACAAGATGAATCAATAGGCAAAGAGTTCAATCAAGTCATGTATTTTAGATTCAATATTGTTGAATGTATTTGGAGACTTCATTGTTAAGGCACTTTTGGATTTGTTAGGAATTTTGTATCAGACAAAGTCTCTAGTGAACAAGTTGTTTCTTCAAAATAAGTTGTATTCCCTAAGGATGAATGACAATGACTCTATGACAAAGAACATGAATGCATTTAACACTATGGTAAGTCAATTAATTGTAGTCGAGATGAATATTGATGAGAAATAAAGTGTATTAATTTATTATGTTCTTTTCTAGATTCATGGGATAACCTTGTTATGGCCACTGGTAGTATTGCATCTGCATTAAATATCAAAGATGTAGTTGTAACCTTGTCAATGGAAAAAATAAAATAAAAATCCATGAAGTATTATCAAATGAAGAATTCTCAAAATAAGTATGCTTTGTTTTCAAGAGGTCATTCATGAAAGAGAAATAAAAATAGGTTAGGGGGATAAACAATCAAAGTCTAGAGGTAAATCTAAAACCCTAAGAGAAAATATGAGGAAATGTTGAAACTATGGTAAAATTGGGAATTTTAAGAAGGATTATATATATATACAAAGATTTTAAAATGTAATTCAAATTTTGATGCCCCGTCTATAGAACTGAATACATCCAATGAAGAGATGAGGGATATTTTCTTGCTAGCTAATTCGAGTACACATGCATGACATGATGCATGGTTGATTGACTCAGGTTCTTCATTTAATTTGACTCCTCATAGGGAGTGGTTTTGAAAATATAAAAATATTAATGGAGGTGATATATTATTATGAGACAACTCGACATACAAGATCATAAGCTGAGGAAGAGTCAAGGTGATGCCTAAAGACAAAAGGGTTAAAACACTACCTGTTATTCTACATGATCAAGGTTTGGCTATAAATCTAGTTTTTATATGTGATATGAATGATAGGGATGTGTGGGTATAATTTGATAAGGATATATATAATATGAAATTCATGGAGCAGTGGTATTGGAAAAATGAGTCTACACTGGAATATTATTCAATCTTGAGGCAAACATTATAAGATATGAATATATTAGCTCTATTGTACCTGAGGTTCCCAATGAATCATAATGGACCCTTACCTTTCTTGCAAAAAATATAATACCTTTCCTACAAAAAATATAATACTTTGTCAGTATAGGATGAGACATATTGGAGAGAAAGAACTTTAAGCATTACAAGCTAAAGGCATGGTTGAAGGACTTTTGGGTTGCCTTTTATATTTTGATTTATGTGAACATTGTGTATATGGTAAGTAGACTCAAGTAAAGTTTCCCAATAGTGCTACAATAGAAAATGGGATTTTGAAGTTAATACATAATGTTGTGTTTTGGGATGTGAAGGTTCCATCTAGGAAAATATATGACTAATGTTTTTTTATAGATGATTTCTCAGGGAAAACTTCGGTATATTGTATCAAGAATAAATATGATGTTTTTAATAAATTTAAGAAGTTTAAGACTCTTGTAGAAAACCATATAGAGAAAAAGATAAAGGTTTTGATAAGTGATAATGGTGGGGAGTATTGCTCAAATGAATTAAAGTATTTTTTTAAGCACTATGGAATAGTAAGGCAAAAAACAACTCATAAACACCAAATCAGAATGGAAATGCAAAAATAATGAACAAATATCTGCTGGATAAGGTGAGAACCATGTTCAATGACACAAGTTTAGAAAATAAATTATGGGCATAAGTAGTAATTATTTCTTATTACCTGATCAATAGATCACCTACATTAGCCCTTGTTGATACAACTCCATAGGAAGCATGGACTGGTAATAAAATCTCTCTTAAAAATCTAGGGTTTATGGTTGTGATGCTTGTATGCATATTCCAAATGAAAAAATAACTAAATAGATTATAAATGAGCTAAGTTTAGCTTTATTGGTTATAACAATGGAGTAAAAGGATATAAGATTTCAAACCCCAAAAATGAATAAGACTATTTATAGTCATAATGTCATATTTAGAGAGGTTAAGGGGTTTCCAAATTAGGAAGGATAAGGAAAGGGATAACAACTAATATGTAGGTTGAATTAGAAGAGGGAGAATCTATGTCTGAATACAAAACAATAGAAAAATATGATCCAAAAAGAGAGTTTCCCGAGGAAGATTTAGATGAATGAGAGGAAGATGAACTAAAAGAGAAAGAATCTCATACTTTAGTCTTGAGAAGATCAGATTGAATTATAAAGGAAAAAAGAAGTATAGTCCACCTAACTTCTATTTTGCATTTGTTTTATTCGTCTTATTTGTTATTGATGAATACCCTCAGACTATGAGGGAGGCACTTGATTTAAAGGAAATTAAACTATGAAAGAAGGCCATGAATGAATTAATGGAGCCTTTAGATAAAAATATGACATGGGGCTTGGTGAAATTACTTAATGATAGAAAACATGTTATCTGCAAATGGGCGTTCAAGAAGGAAAAATGGATAAGTATACAACTTGCTTGGTGATCCAAAAAATGACTCCTGAAAACTAGATAAAAATAATGGATTGTTTTTGAAAAGATGTTTTTTTTGAAAAAAAATTAGCACGACATAAATGGCAATTTTGAATGTCTTTAGAGGTCAAAGAGTCTCATGATTGAGCTTTTGCAGGCTGAACATCTTCCTAGTGAGCTGAGTAATCGAAAAAGGTATTATAATAGAAAATCAGAGAATAACTAGAAAAAATAATCCTATCAAGGTGGTCCAACCCAACTATCTATTATTAGTAATTATTATTCTAATAGATCTCTTAATCTTAGGAGTTATCTTATTTGAATGCCTATGCATGTTGAATATATACATATACATATACATATACATATACATATACATATACATATACATATACCTATACCTATACCTATACCTATACCTATACCTATACCTATACCTATACCTATACCTATACCTATACCTATACCTATACCTATACCTATACCTATACCTATACATATACATATACATATACATATACATATACATATACATATACATATACATATACATATACATATATATATATATATATATATATATATATATATATATATATATATATATATATATATATATATACATACATAAGCTTTAACTAAAATTCCTATTTGCATGTCTATGCATGTTGAGTGGATGTTAATAGTTTTGTTTAACTTTAATACATATTACTATTATTAGTTTTTCTAAGCTATAAGAAAAGGGTTTTTTCTATTATAACTTTGAGTGGATAACTGATATCCGTTCCACATAGATTATGTTTTTTGAAAAAATATCTTATTATCTTGTAATAAAGTTTTGTTTATTATCTTGTAAATATATGTCAATTTAATGTAGAAGAGTTTTGATTTATTATAACACACAAATCCCTAGAAATGTTAGGAATAAATAAAAAATTAATGCACAATAATTTATCTGAATCATAATAACAAGATCTATAAATAGAGATGCATAAAGAACATAAATAAAAATGTACAACAAGAAGACCAGATTTAATGTGGTTCACCCAATGTGGGCTACATCCACCAAGAAACACTTGCTCATATTTTATTACAATCTATAAGAGTACAATCCACTCTCAGATCAGTCTTCTCACAATTACAATGCACAATTATTATTCAGAGTTGCACTCTACAAACCCTCCTAAATTTGCACATGAATTCACACACTTTGTTCTTTCTTCTCATAACTCAGTTCATCATCTATTATGTTATTATATTGTATTACATGTAGTATACATTTATATACGTCAATCAATAATACATCACGATCGATGCTCACCCACATTATACATGTGTACACTGGTAACATGTTGACACTCACCTGTAACACATCGACACTCATCCGTGATACGCTGATGCTCACCCAAAACACACACAGGTGCTCGTCTGGTGTTGCACCCCATGCTGACATTCATATAATGAACCCAAATGTTTGTCCATAATACACTGATGCTTGCCCATGATACACTAACCAAAATGCATAAAAGAGTATACAATACTTTTTTAATGTACAATATTTGAAAAATACATTGTAATTTGGAAATAAGCTTCACAACATAACAATCTCCCACTTAGAGACTGATTTGCTCTGAGCAGGTTTCTCAATCCTTCACTATCATTGGTGAAGGCCAATCGAAATTGAACATACCTTCAGTTTCTCTCTTGTGACCACTTTGGTCATCATGCTTGCATGATTTTGACTTGTATGAATCTTCTCCATCTTTAACTTTTCTTCTTGCAAAACTATCCTAATAAAATGGTACCTGAAATGTATATGCTTTATCCTAGAGTGGAAAGCAGAGTTCTTTGCTAGATTTATTTCACTTTGACTATCATTATATAGCTTCCCTTCCTCCTACTTATGCCCCAAATCTTCAAGAAATTATTGTAACCAAATAATCTCTTTACTTACCTCTATGGTAGTAACATACTCAACCTCTATGGTTGACAAAGCCACAACTTTTTGTAGTCATGAAATCCAGCTCACAACTATGTCACCTACAGTAAATACATATCCTGTAGTGGTTCTCTTACTATCTAAATCTCTAGCCATGTTTTAATCTACATAACCACGTAATGTGGTGTCCAATCCACAATAGCTTAAAATTGCCACCATGGTCCCTCTTAAGTACTGAAGGATCCACTTCGCTACCTTCGAGTGTTCTCTACCTAGATCACTCATGTACCTACTTACTACTCCCACTACATGGGTAATATCTAGCCTAGTGCACACCATGGCATACATTAAGTTGCCAACTGCTGATAAGTAAGGTACATGTGACATTTGGATTCTCTCCTCCTCTATCTTGGGACACTGCTCCTTTGATAACTTGAAATGGCCTACCAAAGGAGTCCCAACTAGTTTAACATCTTACATACTAAACCTCTCCAAGAGCTTTTTAGTGTACTCTTCCTAAGATAAATTTAGCTTTTGTTCCTTCCTATTTTGAGTTATTCTCATACCAAAGATTTATTTTGCTACTCCCAAATCCTTCATAGCAAAGGAATTACTAAGCTGTTCCTTGAGTACCTTTATTTCTTGCATGTTCTTACCTGCAATTAACATGTCATCCACATACAGACATAGAATAATGTAATTACCATTATCAAACTTATTGAAATATATGCAATGGTTTGAATGACACCTGGATATTCTTACTTCAACATAAAACTACCAAATTTCTTGTACCACTATCATGGAGCTTGTTTTGGGCCATACAAGCTCTTCTTCAATTTTCACACCATGGTCTTCTTCCCTATGACCTCATATCCATGTGGTTGCTCCATATATAATTACTCCTCCAAATCACCATGAAGGAATATAGTCTTCACATCTAGCTGCTTTAAGTGCAAGTCTTCCATTGCCACTATCCCAAGAATAGTCCTAATAGAAGTCATCTTTACCATTGGGAAAAAAAATTCATAAAAATCAATTCCCTTATTCTGTGCAAACCCCTTTACCACCAACTAAGCCTTGTACCTTTTCTTGCCTCCATCAGCCTCTTTAATTTTGTACACCCACTTTTTCTACAATTTTATTTTACCTTCAGGTGGGTTTACGAAATCCCAAGTTTGATTTTCCATGAGAGATTGGTGTTCCTCATCCATAGCTTGCTCCCACTTCATCCTGAAATTTACCTGCATTGCTTCGTCAAAGCACTTTGGCTGTCTATTTTTAGTGAGTAATAAATAATTAAGAGATGGATAATAATATTTAGGTTCCCTTCTTACCCTAGAAGTCCTTCTCACCATAGGAGTTTGGGGTTCTTGTGGAGTAGGTGCCTAAACTAGTTGCTTGGACACTTTATCATCTGCAATGTCCTCGAACACTGTGTACTCTTTTTTGGAATCCTCTTTCTGATTTTGCAACTATTGTTTATACATGAATTTTTCATTAAAGATAACATCCCTACACTGAAAGATTTTCTTGTCCTTAAGACTCCACATCTGGAAACCAAAGTCATCCTCACCATAACTAATAAAGGTGCATTTTTAAAACTTATCCTCTAACTTGGTCCTATCATATTTATCAATATGAACAAAAGATTCATAACTGAATACTCTAATAAAATAGCAATCAACCTTCTTACTAGACCAAACTTCCTCAGGTATGCCTCCATACAAGGAAGATAAAGGACCTCTATTGATTATATATACAATCATGTTTAATGCTTCTACCCAAAAATGAAGGGGTAGTCCTACATGCAACCTCATGCTCCTAGCACACTTCATGATATTATTGTTCATTCTTTATGACACTCCATTCTACTGTGGAGTTATTGGAACTATCCTCTATCTGTGAATTCCATTCCTAGAATAGTAATAAAAAAATTCATTGCTATAACATTCCCTACCATTATCTGACCTGAGACATTTTAACTTAAGACCTTTTTTATTCTCAACCAAGGTTTTCCATCTTTTAAATGTATCAAAGACAACATATTTTATCCTAATGTCATACACCCAAACTTTCCTAGTTGCATCATTAATAAAAGTGACATAATAAGATGACCCACCAATAGAAGATACCTGAGCTGAGCCCTGTACATCTAAATGAAATAGATCCAATTTTTTTTCCTTTCTCATGGGTCTAACCTTGAGGAACTTTACCCTTTTCTATTTTATATAGACACAGTCTTCATAGAAATCTAAATCAGACCTTCAAAATTTGCATGCCCTTTTGGCTCATGTGATCAAGCCTATTGTGCCATAATGTTGCATCTGCATCTATAGAAACTAAATTAAAATAGTCAAAACTACTTGATAAATACAAGGCACAAACCTAATTACCTCTTGCTACCATGAGAACACCCTTGGTCACCTTCCAAGAATCTACTATAAAAGTCACCATGCAACCTTCATTGCCTAACTAGCTCATGGATATCAAATTCCATCTTAACTTGGGCACATGCTTGACATCCTTCAGTATCCAAGTGTTCCCATTATACATTTTGATATGAACACTTACTTTTCCTACTATGCTACAAGGCTCATCATCTCCAAGATAAACATTTCCCAAATTCCCTTGAACATAATCAATAAAATAATGCCTATACGGTGTAACATGAAAAGAAGCCCCTTAATCTAAAACCCAAGACTCATAAATATTATCTATGGAGAGAATTAATGCATCTTGACAAACATTACTTATTACCAAATTCACCTCCTTTATTTCTTCCTAATTGTTATTCTTGTTATGTCGAGCCAAACAATCCTTCTTCGCATGCCCAAGCTTTCCACAATGCCAGCATGCCATCATACTCCTTGATTTTGACCTTCCTTGAGCATTTGACTTTCCACGCTTTCCTTTTCCTCTAGATTTTTGTCTGCCTCTAATCTCCACCACCAAAGAATCACCTGAAGTAGATGTTTTCCTAGAGGTTTTCCTTCACATTTCCTCACTAAGGATTACTCATATGACATCCTCAAACTTCAACTTGGCATTGTTAGAGACTGAGTTGCTCACAACCATTACCAGGTAGTTCTAACTCTTTGGCAAGGAACAAAAAATAAGTAGAGCCCTAACTTTATCATCAAATTCAAATTTTATAGAGTTTAACATGCAATTGTATTGAATTCATTAAAACGATCAACAACTGAACTATTTTTAAATATCTTCATATTAAATAACTTATTCATTTAAAATATTTTATTAGATACAGAAGGTTTCTCATATAAATTTCCTAAAAAATTCATGATACCTTTTGTGGTCTTCTCCTACGATATATTAAATGTGACCAAAGATGCAAGGCATAACCAAATGGCCCCAAGTGCTTTCCTATCAAGCAGCTCCCAAGCCTCATTTGGTGTACCCATTGGTTACTTCACCTTTCCTCCTAGTGGAGCATGGAGGTCCTTCTGATAGAGACAATACTCCATTTGCATCTTCCATAGACCAAAATTTTTCCCGTTGAACTTTTCAACCTTTGATCTATTATCATCAGTCATAGCTCCCACTTAAACTAATAACCCTTCATCCGATTCAACACTTTAACAAATATAACCCGAAGCTCTGATACAAGTTATTAGGAATAAATCAAAAATTAATGCAAAATAATTTCTCTAAATTAAAATAACAAGATCTATAAATAGAGATGCATAAAGAATAAAACTAAAAACACATAACAAGAAGACCAAATTTAACATGGTTCACCCAATATGGGATACATCTACCAAGAAGCACTTGCTTAGATTTTATTACAAGCTAAAAGAGTAGAGTCCACTCTCAGATTAGTCTTCTCAAAAATTACAATTCACAAGTATCATTTGGAGTTGTGCTTTACAAACCCTCCTGAATTCATACCTAAATTCACACACTTTGTTCTTTCTTTTCACAACTTAGTTCATCATCTATTATGTTATTATATTGTATTACATGTAGTATATCCATTTGTATACATCAATAAATATTACATCATGATCAATGCTCACCCACATTATACAGGTGTATACCTGTAATACACCAATGCTCACCAATAACACACCAACGCTTGTCAGTGACACATTGATGCTCACCTGTAGCATGCACAAATGCTCATCCATTGTTGCATCCCATGCTAACATTCATCTGGTGTTGCTCCCCATGCCAGTGTTCATCCAGTGAACCCAGACGTTCATCCAAAATACATTGACGCTCATTCGTGATACACTATTAAAAATGTAGAAAATAGTGTATAGTACATTTTTAATGTACAATATTTGAAAAATGCATTATAATTTGGAAATAGGCTCCACAACATAACAAGAAATTAGTGTGTTGTCCTCTAGATTGAATTCTCAAGTCCAACAATGGTGGGAGGTTCACCCTGAGAAATTTAAAGAAGATGTAGAGGATGACTATATTGTCATCACAAATGCATATTATAGTGATTTTGTTGAAGTTATTACACATGAGTATTCTCCAAAAAGTGCCTATGAGGATAATTACATGTAGTTGCAATTATTATGACATAAAAATGACCAATCTATGTAATAATACACAAATAACCTCCATTATCTATCAACAAAACTTAGCATCAAGGATTCTAAAAGGCATAAAGTAATCAAATACAAGAGTGTTCTACATTGTTATATCTAAATATAAATGAAATTCATAACTATTTAAACGATGGGAGAAACCCATCAATATGCATCAAATATTAAAGAAAAATTCAAATAGAAAATGAAATTCTTTATAATAAAGAAGACACAATTAAATGAATAAGAAAAAAACAAAAGAGGGCCCATAGTAAGGTGAAACTTAATGTTCCCATCCTCAAGGTTTTGTACGTTAATACCATAGAAAAACCCACACAAAAAGAGTTTATAAATTGGTGTGAGAACCATATGAGCATGACTCACAACACAGATGAATATTATTCCAAAAGAACATTTTTTATCGAGGTACTTGAATTTGATTAAATATAAGAATCCAATGAGGAAGATAATTTATTTCATCCTATAAACACATATAATAAAATTATGGATTCTAATGCCAATGTTAATATTGACACAATGCGGGTTACAACATCATCATCTGAGGAAGAAGAACCTATTTTTCATTCATAAATGTAGGTACAATGAAAATATCTAATTTTTATCATGGAGAGTGGAAGTGAGGAAAAATTAATCTTTAAATAAAATGCATGTAGGTTGAGTTTAAAAATAACACGTCACTCACAATCCTACTCCATTGAATGGTTGAATCAAGACATATATATTTATGTCATTCAATATTTTATTATTCCATATGCAATCAAACCATTCAAAGATGAGGTGTTATGTGATGTGGCACACCTAGAGGTTTGTGAAGATTTGATTAGGCATCCATACATGTATAAAAAAGATGCAATCTCTAAGTTAAAGACTTACAATATCATCTTCATCTTAGATAAACAATCCTATAAAATCCCTGAGGTCCATCCTAAGAAAAAATGGGCTTGATTAGTGTAAAATAGTGTTGGCATGTGATTGGTCACACTATAAAGTTTTTTTATAATTTTTATTATGCTATAGAACACTCGATAGGTCATTTAAACCATGCAAGCCACTTTAAAGAATCAAAATATACAACAAAAACATGTGGAGTAGTTCTTCACAGATTACAAAATGTCTTTACTACACCTACTAGTGTGCCCATACACTATCAAGTGACACATTACATCAAATTGATTCCTATGTCACTCTTTCCAAATTAACTACTATATAAGTGCCCAGTGTTGGAAAATGAAGTGTCAAACAACATATCTAGGAGCTAGTCCAAAAATCCATATTCAACCTAGTGCATCACCTTGTTGAAGCCTATGTTAGCTTGAAAGAAGGATGGTACATGCAACTCTATATTGGTAATTGTGTATTCAGTGGATTTTATTAGATTTGGTTAGCTTTAAAGTAACTTGTTATTAGTTTTTTAAATCTATAATAAAAGGGTTTAGCCTATTGCAATTTAGAGTGGACAATTGATCTATCTTCGACACAATTTGCTTTCATTTAAGAAACTCTCTTATTATCTTCCAATAAATATTTATTTATTAATCTTGTAAATATATGTCAATTCAATATATAAGGGGTTGGATTTATTTTAACTCACTAATGTCTCTTATTTGATGTGATAATAAATAAACTCTTCTATACTTTATTGACTTAGATTTGCAAGAGTGATAAACAAAGATTCATTTCAAGATAATAATAAAGTTTTTAAAAAGAAATAAATCTCTGTGGAAGAGATAAAAAATTCCACTATAAATTAAAATAGGGTAATCCCTTATTTTATAACTAAAGAAAACTAATAATAGTAAATTAATTTTGATCTAAACAAAGCGAATATAGTCCACTCAACATGCATAGACATGCATATATGAGTTTTATTTAAATCTAAATAAAAATTATAAGATCATTTCAACATGCATAGGCATGCACACTAGAGAAGTCCTAAGAATAAGAGATCTACAAGAAGAAGATTTTATAATAGTAACTAGTTAGGTTGGGCCACTTTTTGAGGTCAACTTTTCTAGGTCAACTAATCCCTAACAGTTTACACAAATGTCTTCATTACACCTATTAGTGTGCCCCTACACTCTTAGGTGACACATCCCTTTACATTGATCCCTAAGATACCCTTAAAAAATGGACTACTATACAAATTCTTAGTGTTTTAAAATGAATATATCAAGCAATATATCCATGATCTAATCATAAACTCCATATTCAACCTAGTACATCGCCTTGTAGAAGCCCAATCATGTTAGATCAAAAAACTATGAGGCATGGCGACTCTGTAATTATTAATGTGAATTGAGTAGATGTTATTAGCTTTATTTAAATTAATAATAATTTTTTATTATTAGTTTTATGTAACTATAAGATAAGGGTTCACCTTATTATAATATAGAGAGGAGAGATGATATCTCTTCCACATGGATTACTTTATTTTTTGAAGTTCCTTTATTATCTTGTAATAAATTTTTTATTACTCTAGCAAATCTATGTCAATTCAATATAATATTTTGGATTTATTATGACACACTAATCCATATAAATTGGTGTTATAATAAAGCCATAATCTTATATGCTAAATTGATAATTTTTTTTGAGTAATAAGCAAAGGTTTATTGCAACATAATAAGATAGTTTATAAAAAGAAAGCAATCTTTGTGGAAGAGATATCAACTGCCCACTCTAAAATAAAATAGGTTAAAATTTTATTTTATAGATATAGAAAAATAATAATAGTAACTTAATTTAAAGATAAACACAGCTAACAACATTTATAAACATGCATAGGCATGCAAATATGAGTTTTTTATATAGATGATTAAGGGTTGACAGGTCCCCCACTTATTTTATTACTACAAAAAACTAGGATTAAAAAAAGACCACCAGTCCATCAAACTTAAGTAGCCAAAGAGAGGCCATAACCAGGCCTGAAGGAGGTCGATAACCAATATGGGACATCAACAAACAAACCCTAACTAAATGAGACGAACATGCTGAGATTTCACTCCATCTACTGAGAAATTTTGCATGGCTTCCCACTTTCACTAGAAATTTCACCTTTCCCTTTTAAGCTGCAAGAGTGCAACAATAGAGGAGTTGGTTTTGGAGCTAACCACCCATTATTTTTTTTCTAACCACCGTCCATTCTGTGGCTAATGATATAAAATCAATGTTCAATAAACTCTCCTTAGTTGGGGTTGGTTTCCCATATTTCCCAACCTTGTCTCTAGCAATTTGATTTCCATCCATCTTTGTTGGAGAAGAAACCAAAGTTGTTTATTCTATTTTTCAACTTGTGCTGATTATTTTCTACAAGAATTATTAGGGGAGAAGGTGGGGCATCCTTCCACTAGGAAGTTGTAATATTTTATTTAGAGCTAGGGTAATTCACTACTAAAATCCTAGTGTCAAAGCATTTTATACATCTAAAGGGGATTCCTTTATAATCTAAGGATGAAATCCAACAATGGTATTTAATTTTTATGTGAATATTAGTTGGGAGTTTCTGTGAAATATACATCACCACTAGAATCTAAGTGAAAGTGGTGTGTATAAAGCTAGTAATTAAGGCATCTATAATCAACAACTCACCCAATGCATTCCCAATGCTCAAGAGGTAGGAAATTAACCAAAATTACAAAGGGAGGTGTGGCAATCAAATCCACATAGGACTGGTTTTTAAGGTTTCCAAGAAGGGATTGAAGTCATCAAACTAGGGTTTTACAAAATGTAGATGATGGTCCCAGATCCATGTCTTATCTTGTAAAACTTTGGATAGATCCTTAAGGAAATCAAAAATAATGATAAAGAATCCTTTCACACATGGATAAATATCCAAGTTGTCCTCCATGAGAGGTTAATTTTTAGAGACCCAGTCATGTAAAGTCAAGAGGGAGGGCTAATGCTTATTGAATCTTGAAATAAACCCCCCAAGGTAAACTAATCCTCATTCATAATAATTTCCTCAGTCACTTCCTCCATAAAAGAGAGTGAAGGGTTGATATTTGTCACCTAGGGAGGTAGCTCTATTCTTCTTTAAGGGTAATCAGTGTAGAGAGGTGATGGAAATAAATTCATCTATACTCTACCTATTACCTCAAACTCTGTTACTTGCATATACAAATTTTCATACAATCTCCTTAATCTTCTTTATGTTTGTAAATTTCTCACATAATCTTCATGTTTAGACTCCATGAATGATATTTTTTTCCTTAAGGACCTTTTTTATCCTCATTCTTTGCTCATACATCTCATTATATCACTTACTCAATCTCCTTAATTCAATACACACCTACTAGCTTTCACTTTTCCTTGAGCTTGTTTGACCAAAACACATTGGATTATTTATTTATGTATTTTATAGTTAATTTCAAAATTAGTCAGCCTCTATTAGGATTAGTTGACTTATCTCAACTTAATTCAGTCACACTTACAATCTCCAATTCTTACTATACACCTCAATTCTTAGTATACACCTCAACCCCTCTGTCTAACATAACAACTAATAGCCTTTTTTCTATGTTTTCCCATCTATATGGACATGTATGGATTAATAATGAAAAACTAAGGGCCTTGTAAAACACCATTTGTCATGTTTGATCTCTCCATGAAGTTTCCCTTGCTAACTTACTATCTAACTACCTTTTCCAACTCCTTCTCAGATCTAATTAGGTCTCTAGGTTTCTCCTTAGAACATAGTCCTCTATAACTATACAAAACAAGGCCGTACAACTATAAAAAATTGAAAATATATTTACCCATGACAAATTCCAATTGATTACAAAGTTTCAATCACTTTCATTGGTTGAATCATTAGATATCACATTTTTAGTTTTCTAACCTTAGACTAGGGTTTACAGGCTTGTAACAAGCTCGAGAGGGCTCAAAATGAAATTAATGACTTATTTATTATTATCAAACGTTTAAAAGGTTATTATGAGATCTATATAACCTTTATATAACCTCTCAATGCCAAAAATACACTTGGTTCCCTTTAAAACATATTTCATGTATGGATTCTGTAACATTCTTTTGCTACAATCTATCTGGGTCAATACATACAACGTTTAAATTACATGTTTGCTTACCTCAAGTATTTGAAATTTTATCCAATGGTTATTTTAAATCCCACTATCAGTCTTATTCCATCTCCATGCCACATGGGTTCTATTCCAACAAATGTTGAGTCATACAAATCAAGATTCCTAACTCTGTCTTTCCACACAAAATACTCACATAGTCTATTTTTTTTGAAACCTAGGTCTTATTAGATGAAAAAGGTAGATTTATTTATATCTTGAAACAATATACAAATAAATTCTTACCTTTTAAAATCTCCTTGATACATACCTCACTCCATTGGATAGTTTCAGTGCTCAAACTTAGAAATGAATCGCAAACCTGCATTCACCATTTATACTCACTATGCAACATGGAAATAGTTCTCCAAAGTCTCTTTTAGGGGTTTTGATTTATTAATGTGAATTTTTAAACTATCTAAAATCCAAAACCACTCTTATATCCTTTATTATACAAACATTTCACATGATTCTTTGATTGCCTGTTTAGAATAGGGTACTCACAAAGTTCTTGATAAAGCACCTATAGGCTTCTTAACCTGAGTCTTAGTCTCCTATTGATAATAAATAAAATATAAAATTTTAATAAGTAATGGGTTTACTCATTCATTCCATTCCCACTGTATGTAAACTTGTTTTAAAGGTTCTAGAACATAGATTCTTCAGTCACAATTCTTAAAAAATACCAACTTTGCATATACTAATATGCTATTCTGACAACTGTAAGAATTTAAACACGTCTAATGGCATACATATAAAAAGATCATTACATAGAAATAAATACATGTTTTAAATTATTTCCAAATTTTATTGATTCATGAGTATATACATGACTGTTCCGTCACCTGGACATATTACAAAGGGTTATTTGTTTACATTTATTCTCTTTCACTCTGCTTCTCCTCCATATCTCTATTTATATTAACCTCTCACGACTTACTCCTACTTCCTACCTACTATAAAATTCATAACTCCTATGAGATTCAACTTCTATATTAAACCAAAAACTTGTTACATACATAAAGAAACTGTTTTCCTTGGATAACAAACTTTTGACAACTACCTTCTAAATGATGGATACATATAATATTCTTGATCTTAACCATTTTCCTTATGAAATTATATGTATAACTCTTATCTAAACCTTCTTAGACTCATTTGGAACCTTACAAACATGACACTCAATGACAATATACCAAAATGCACCTTAACACACTAACATGTTTTAAATTTTCAAACTTATGTTTTGGCGATAAACTCTCCCAAGACAAGAACACTTCACAGAAGGACACTAAAAGACTTATAACACTCTCTTATGGTCCCTATAGGACCTATATGACTTAATAAAACCAAAAGATACTTATTTAAAACACCTAGTTTTATGCCCATGCCTCACGAGGGCATTCGTGATGGATTTCCCCATCCTTCTAATTTCCTTGCCAACTCGAGTAGCATGAGACCTATTGTCTGTGATTATAGTTTTTTTTTAAAGGTATGTTCCAATCTAGCCCAACACAGAGGGTTCTAATGACATGCCACCAGCCACCAATCTAGCCTCAGAAACTGCAACTTGTCCCAACTAAGAACTATGGATTACAAAGACCATTTTTGCCAATTTTGAAACTTCTTCCTTTGAGATCCCCTGACATATTAGTTTTAGATTTCAAATCTGGTTGATAGTATGCATTATCCTACTTGTGAGATCTAGAGTTGATAACTGCTAGAATCCCCACAACCCATTCCTTCATTTTTGATGTTGATGGTTCATAAACCCTAGATACGGTAGGATCTCATAGAAAATAATCTTTGTAGAAGAGATATCAACTGCCCACTCTAAAATAAAATAAGTTAAACTTTTATATTATAGCTATAGAAAAATAATAATATTAAAATTAATTTAAAGATAAACAAAGCTAACAACATCTAATAAACATGCATAGGCATGTAAATATGAGTTTTATTTAAAGCTAAACAAAAATAATAACATCATTTTAACATGCATAGGCATAAAATTATTACAAATCCTAAGCATAAGTGATTTATTAGAAGCCAAAATGCTTATCATAGCTAGTTGGGTTGGGCTAATTTTATGAGTTTAACATTTATAAGTATTCTCTAATTTTTTTATTATAATAGTTTTATATAAAGTTCAACTTGATAAGAATACATTCACCTAGGTAAAGCTTGGTGGTGAGGCTCTTTGAGCTCTGAAGGCCTCTAAAATTTATATTAATATTGTGTTGATTTTTTTGAATAAAATTGTAACTTTCTAAAAATAAACCAATTCTCTTATCTAGTTATCTTGAGTTATTATTTAGATCACCTAATAGCAGAGATATTTTCCTAGGTGGAGGGAATTGATTTCAGTGATATTTTTTCTCTTATTTATAAATTAAATTCGATTAGATTCAATCTTGAATTAGAATAAATGGATGTAAAGACAAAATTATTACATAGGGAGCTTGAGGAAGAGATCTACATGGTGCAACAAAAAAAAAAGTAAAAGAAAATGAGGACTTGGTATACAAGTTGAAGAAGCCTCTTTATTGATTGAAACAATTACCAAGGATGTGGAACCAAAATTTTGACAATTTTGTGCTAAGACTTGGGTTTGTATAAAGCAATACTAATCACTATGTGTATTTAAAACAGGTTGATGATAATCTCATAGTTTTTTATGTGGATGGTATTTTGTTAATTGCTAGAAAAAAGGAAATGATCAAGTAAGTTAATCTCAAATGTTGTCTCAGTTTGATATGAAGGATTTAGGTGATCCAAAAATAATTTTGGGCATGGAAATTTAAAAGGGATCAACTAAACATAAAATTGACATTGAATAAGAGGAAATATATTGAAATGATATTACAAAGTTTTAATTTTAGGAATGTAAACCTATGAGTACAACTTTTCATATTATTAAAAAATAATCCATTAAAAATCTCTAAAGACACAATAAGAGATTGAGGAAATGCCTCAAGTTCCTTATGCAAGTGGTGTTGGAAGCCTAGTGTATGACATTACCTATCTAGTGGGATTTTTGAGCAGATATATATCTGACCTAAGAAAATAATATTGGATTGTTATGAAGATAATATTCAGGTATCTTTGTGACACTTTATATTATGAAATATACTACAAATGATTTATTGGGGACAAAATAATAATAAATGTACAAGGATTTGTTGATTCTGACTAGGTTAGAGATCTTGACTATCAAATGTCTATAAGTGACTATGTATTTAACTTGTTTGGTGTAGATGTCAACTTGATTAGAAATAATTAAATAATTTCACACTATCAACTATACAAGTGAAGTACATGACAACCACTCATGCAAGTAAATAAGTTTTATGGTTACATAGGTTGTTCAAATATTGGTTTGTTATATAAAGTAGTGAGGATAGATTGTGACAATCAAAGTGTAGTATACTTGGAAAAGAAACAATATTATCATGTTCGATTGAAGAATATTGACGTATAATACTTTTGTTTAGAGACATTGTTGAAGACAAGATGGTGTTATTGTTAAAGGTAGATTATTTGGAAAATAATTTTGATTTATTGAAGAAGGCTATGAATATTGAGAAGTTTTCTTGGTGCAAAAAATCTATGGGTAGACTACCCTTAGCTACTAAATATATGTAGTTATTTAAAATATTCAAAAATTTGAAAAATGCATTGTATACTTTTTATTATTTACATGCATTAGTGGTGTAAAATTTTTTTAGAATGAATGCACATTTTGATTAGCCTATAGGTTTTTTAACCTATAATAATGTATGGGTGGTTTCATGGCCCATGGTGTTTATACCCATTATTTTACAATATTACTTGGATGGTTTCTTATTGATATGCCTACAAATACTTGTACATGTAGTAGGGAAAATTAAAATGTTTAAGTACATTTTGTATTGTAAATAATTGAGTTATTACAATAAGGAAAAGGTTACTATGTTGGGTATTTCCTAAAAGGGGTTTTTGAGATGAGATATCATGTATCATTTATGTGTGCCATTTTTTTTATAGCTTAAAATTATGATAGAATTTATTATCATGATTAAGTTTATTCATTTATTTATCTTCATTGCTTAGTTACTCTTATGTATATTTTTAAAATTATTGTATGCAAGCAAAATAAGACAGATCTACAAATTATCCTACTCAGTAATATCCAAGCTTGGAGAAAGTAATCAACTAACAAGCCACTTAGAAATACTTTGTTATATCAAGGTCATGCCCAATAATGGATCTACTAACTCTACACTAAGGGATCTCTTATCAGATAATGGAAAAGGAGAGTTTTCTAAGGCTTCTAGTCAAATGCCACAATGTGATAACCCAAGCTAGGTCTTATGATTTTAATAAAGGTAAGCAAGCTAATATACTAAATAAACATGCAAGCTAATCCAGTAAATGAATATGAAAACTAATATAGTACTCACCAAATCTTGTGTCACAAATGGGGAAGATAATAAATAAGTAAATATTATTCTATTTAAAATAACATATAAGTAAGATAAGTAAGGAGAGATACAATTCAATCCATAATTCTACAACGTCTACTTATTGAAATATGAATGGCTAGGAATATACTTACCTTATTGAAGTAAAATTTTCATGCCTAAATTTGTACCTTGGCCAATGGTGCTTTGTAAGAGGTTTGAGGCTTATAAGGATCACAAAGATAAATCAACTCTAGGCTACAAGACTTCTTCTATGCATTCAAAAATTCCACAAGACAAGTGATACTTATCCAAGGAAAAAACCTAAGTAATGAAACTTCGTATTTAGTATAAGTATATATGTGAGTTGTAATGATGCAAAATTGAAGGATCATCTCCTTAGAAATGAATTTGAGGGTGTATTTATAGTCAATGATTAAACCTAAACCCTCTTGGGAATTCAATTGATAAAGTTGGTCAGGTTGACTTTGTTTGGTATGAAATAGATTTGTTATACCTCAAACTATGTCAACTTGGGTCGATAAAGTTTTATAATGTGCACTAAATTCAAAATAAGGTTGAATGGGTTGATGTAGTATAAAAACTAGATGAAAGGGATGTTTGCTTAGGTCAGGGATATTTTGGGCGGTGAATTGCTTAAAGGTGTGAGTAAGTGGGTTTTGATTGCTTAGGGAATTGGATAAAAGTATATGGTAGTGGTATTAAGTAATGGTACAGGGGCCAACAATCCTAAAAAAAAACCAAAGGTATGCCAGCCCCTTTCTCAGTGCACCCTTTAATGCATGCACTCAGAGAGATTGAGATTCGATGGGTTGCTGCAAGAGAGAAAATATCAGTAATTGATAAAGTTTAAAAATATATGTGTATACATATGCTCCACTCAAATCTCATCACATATCACATAGTTTTAACATGAGATGATGCTTTGATAAATAACTTAACAACACACAATGCTGAGTTAAATAAATTACAGTAAAAAGCATACACATAAATGAAAGGAAAGAATTAAAAAGAACATACATTCACTTATATTATTATCATATAATATAAGTCATGTGAGAATAATGAAAAGGTGTCCAATTTAGATAACATTAGGTGGATCCGAAAAATAAGATAAAATTCAAAATTTTACAGAAATATGAATTATATATAGAAATATTGTCTACATTGTCAGGATTCTAGAACTTCTTACAGTTTAAAAAAAAAGTTTGTAGAAACATAGTTATGAGTAAAATACAAAATTTATCCATAAATAATTGGCAGTTAAAAAAATTTTAAATTTGAAATATAAATAGGATTTTTAACTATTCATTTATAAATTTACCAAGGTGGTAGATGCATAATAGGAGTGACTAGCATGATCTAGGTAAGTAATGTATTAAAATTTTAATTTATGTCAATTTTAATTAGAAAATACGATAGATTTATAAAAATAGATATTGGGGCAAATTTGTGCAATAGAATTTGCCCCTAGAATTTTTAGGATAGAGTAGAAATTAGGAGAATTCAAGTGAATAGAAGCTTGTAATATGTAAATAAGTTGAAAAAATAGAATGAAAAGTAAAACACACTTAATCAAAGTTTGAAAAATGTGTAAAATGTAAAAGAGATTAAAATGAGAGAATTTAAACATAAAACATACTAAATCAAGATGGGAAGTACGTAAATTATTTTTAAATCAAAATGTAAGACACATATTAAATCAACTTGAGAAGCATGCAAAATAAAATGTCAAAATAAGAGATATGAATATAAAGATTGAGAGTTATTTTTGTGACTAAACATGTTATGAATATTTTTTAGGGATAATTTTTGAGTAAATCTTTGTCCTATCCAAGGTCTTACACTAAAACTCATAAAGGAAAAACCAACAAAGGAAATGATAATAATTATGAATAGTAAGAAGATGTTTGTGAGTAAATCCTGGTCCTATTTGAGGTCTTATATTGCAACTCAAAAAAGGAAAACCCAAGGGGTATGTGTTGACGGTAAAAAATATCATGTTAATGAATCAACCCATTCACCTATCATGAAGGTTAAGGTGGAATCATACCAGTCTAATATTATGGGTCTTAGGAATAAACTTGATTCCAAATATGCGCAAAAGGGTTTTTTAAAATGTTATTGAAAAAAAAGATCAATTCAAATGTTATTCAATACTCAATTAATATTCAGAAATCAAAAATCAATTGAATATCAAATAAAGAATAAAATTAGGATTATACAATCTAACCTATCCAACAGAGAAAGCCTATGAATCAGACAGTCTCTTGAAGGAAAGATTCATGATCCATTTAATTCTATTCTAAAAAAATGTTTATAATCCTTTGATATCCATTTCAAATCAAAATAAATCTAAGGAAAATAAATAAAATGAACTAAAAGACAAATAAAACAACTGAAAATGATTCCAAACAAAGAAATAGAAATGAAAACAAACATAATAAAAAAATAATTAAACCTATTATAAATAAATAACTTAACCTAAAACTATAATGAATTAAGAAACAACCTAAAATTCAAATAACACAACTTAAACTAATCTAAAATTATAGAGCAAAATGTCTAAGTAAGAAAAAGAAATCTAACTAAATAGAAGTAATCAAAATAATACCCTTTAAAATAATTAAAAAGATTTAAATATGAAATAAAAGACTAATCTAAGAACAAACTGAAGTCCTAACCAAACTAATTAAATCTACATAACTAAATATTTATTTATGTAATCTATAAAATCTATGATATCAAAATAAGCAATGTAAATGAATTAAAATATTAATTTAAAACTAAATTTAAAAGAAGAATTTAATATAGGTCCTAAGTTGATAAAGATTTAAAGATAAAAAGGTTTAAAATAAATAAGAAAATAGGAATAAATTAAAGAAATAATAATACATGCAAATAAAACTAAATGATTTAAGTAAAAGAAAAATAAGAACTATGAAAAATGAAAAAAGTAAAGAATCTAATCAAATCTAATTAATAAATAAAAATTAAATCTAAAAGAAAATGTGAGTCTAAGATTAATTTGTCTCCATAAAAATTGATGATATTTTTATTGAGTAATAACTTAGTACAAACGGTCTTTAACAAGACAATCATTTATAATTGAAAGATAAAAAAATATTGCCTGAAATGAAGTATTCATCATTATTCGGATTAAGTATTCAAGATTATGCACATATGACCGTGTAACTAAAATTATCAGAAGATATTAGGCTTAATAGACTTCAAATAATTAGTTTATAATTTAAATAAGAAACCTGGATATACTTTTTCTAGACAAGCAAGTCACTTAACCATCAGATAATGTATTGTTTGATCTATCTGCAAATAACTATATAATCTTAGAGATTGTGTAGATAGAGAGAATATGATAAAACTTGAATAAATCAGAGTTCTTCAATACCTGTTGTGTTCCTCACTTTTTTATTGTGACTGATCTGCTTATAAAGTTATCTCTTTTGGAGATGGTTACAATATAAGTTATAACTAACCTATTAGTTAGTTTTAACTAACTTTTTAAAAAAGTCAATTAGTCAACTTAACTTAATATTTTAAAAGGTAGAATTTAATAAAGTCTAATTAGATCAAATGAATTAAATAATAGATCGAAAACAAACTCTAATTATTGGGGGCCCATGAATCATAAGAATACAATCAAAATAAACATTAAATAAATATGACATCCATAATGACCACTGAACATTAAATAAAATAAAATACTTAAAATGTTAAATACTATGAACATTTCCATAATATTTTTAGTAAATCAAACATCTCATTATGTAGATTGGTAATGTCACTTCAATTTAAACTACCTTAATTATTCAGATATGTTAATAAATCAAAAATATCAAAGTATAATTAGCAAATAATCAAGTAGCAAGTTTCAAATAAAATATTATTTAAAACATAATTTAATCATCATAATTTGAAACTAATTCAATCAAAGGATTTGCCCTAGTAGTCATATATTCAATATACTCTATTGATGTAACATGAAATTTAATCAATTTGGTGCCTTATTCATCATCCACTTCTAGCTTAATCTTTTTAATCATTCTCATTATCAATGGTAAAGCTATAGGGATAATTATATGCTTTCCACTAGAAGGAGTTGACCTCTCATGTTTAGGTGCAAATGGTACCAACTGATTAAGAGACAACTTAGTGCAATGTTCATTTTTAGGTTCAAATGAGGGGAACTTAGTATTGATTGACACAAGTGAATGAGGGTGTAGTTTTACAATCACATCAAGCACATTTTTAGAAAGTGGGGTTGTAGGAGTATTATTTTGGGTAGATTGTACAATAGTATGCATATGTTGGAAAGATGCACTTGGGATACCTCATTTGCGAGGAAAATATCTCCCATATTCCCTTATGAAACCTCTATTGCCTTGAAAGGTTAAAGAGCTAGTAGGTAATGAATTTGAAATATTCCAAAAGGTAGGATCAGTGGCATACAAATGAATGAAGACTTAGGTTCCATGGTTAAATAGCCTAGAAAAAGTGTGATCAGTCTTACGCTCATGAAATAACTGACCTCAAGAACTACCCTGTAAAGGAGTGTGCTCACTAGGTTGATCTTCACTCTGACCCCATGCATTTATGCCAGAATGATTTGAATCTGTTGTCTAACTTAACATATTTATATACTAAAATAAACAAAATATCATTAAAAACCAAACTGTACATATTGAAATCCATTTCATGTTCATATAGATTGTGAGATGTTCAAAACCCTTAAGATCAAACAAATCACAAACATTATTAAGTACCAATAAAAACTAAAAATGATTAAATATATTAATTCAAGTCCATCAAATCTTGACCTTAATGAAATTTTTATATTAATATTTATAAAAAATGTGTAATTAAGCTAATTTTGATTTCGCCACTAATAATATTCATTCAACAAATGCTCAAAAGTTCTTATAATGAGACAAAGACTTAATATCTATGTATAATACCCTATTGTGACTGCCAAGCTCTGAATATTATTTCTCATATAACGTAGTACAATAAAATTAATCAAGATAAACCATGCAAATTATTTATATCTCAATACTTGATACATTTGAAAAGATATGCATAAAAAATGATCAATTTATGATACCCTGTCGAGCTTTTGATCATATAACTCTATTTAATATAAAGAATGTCAAAACCTCAACATGTAACTATTGTCACTCAATTTTACACCCTTAGAGAGGTAGTTCAAGCATATTCCAATTAAGTGAAATAATGGGATTACCTGTAGACCTATGGGTTATCTATAGTGGGGGTAAACTCATTGTTTTACTCAATTGGAGTAGGCTTAACTACCTCTCTAAAGATGTAAAATTAAGTGAAAATAGTTTTGGCATCCCTAGTGGGACCAAGGTTCAAAGTTGTGGAAGAATTATTGGTGTGTTCTTCTACCTATCAACCTTTAGAGGCATTCAACAAATACCAATGGTGACTCTAAATGCAATCAACTATTTCTAGCAGCCCAGGTACTTATTGTGAAAAGTATTTGATAGCATATTATGTTTTCTTATGACTCATAAAGTTGAGATGGGTGGGTATAAAGAGAAATCCTATTTTATGCCTTCATATTAGACTCAACATAACTCCTACTAGTCTTATGGTTCATATCAACCTCCCTTTGATTCCTATCAATCTTGTCATGATTCATATCAGTCTTATGTTTATCATACATTTACCTCATATAATTCCAATTACACATCTCAAATTCCTTACCAAGACTTGTAGTAGTCATACTCCTCCCTTCCTACTTCAATTTCATCTAAAATTTATGTTTCCCCTCATATATCCTTATTGGCACTCAAGCCAAATATGCTAAAATTAGAAGAAGTGAGGAGAACATGGGATAGAGAAATTGATGTGATCCCTATTCATCTCATAGAGAGGATGAGAAATTATGTTCAATTATTTATAGGTAAGTGGATGGCAATTGAAGAGGAAACCCAATATTTTGTCAATGATGAGTTATATGAAATGATAATTTTTATCCAATGTTGGATAGATAGATTAGAGGGGTGGGAGAATAAAGAGACCCAATCTAAGAAACTCAACCATCATCTTATATTCCTAATCCTCCTCATTTGAATCCAATTATTCCTCAAGCTACACCTATCCCTCCTCAAAAAAGCAAGATCTCATCATCTTGGAGGCCTTCTTGGACTATGATTCCTAATTATACCATGCCAACTCTTGTGAAAGAATCTGAACCTATTCAATAATCTACCTCCATACCTAAGCTAATTCATGAGCCATATACCATACCTCATACTCCCTCTCCAACTCATTAACCTATTCATAACCCTCCCATCATATCCCTCCTTAAAGAAGAACCTATACTATGGGAAGAAAGTGAAGAGAATCAAGCTATAGTTGTGGCTGAAGCAGACAATGCAAGTGAGTTTGATGAGGAAATTTCCATTAGTATTCCTTTTGGGAAAGAGAAATACAAATACATTTTTAAAGAAGATACTCTTAGAGATGGTCTTGATGGTGTTTTTCATGAAGAAGATCCTATGCCATCCAAGCTTGTTGAGGTTGCATCTACATTTGCATTTGAAGACTCTCTAAGTAAGTTGAGGCTTACAAAGTGCACAATGGCCAAGAAAATGAATTTGAAGAAGTTAATTACAAATTCATGACTACATATAAAAACTTAAAATTCTTGACAACACTATAGTTCTCGATGAGAAAGAAGAAAGTACTCTTCTAATTGATCTTATTCATGTTGATCAAAGAGAAGAGGACAAAGATGATTGGCAATAATATATTGAAATATTTTAATAGATTGAAGGCCTTTTTAAGGGTATGTTATCTATTGAAGATCATGTTCATAAGGTTATTAAACAAGATGTGTTCATTGAGGATAATGATGAAGTTTGGAGTGAGTATGCAAAGCTCCTTGAAGAGCTTGATGAGCTTGCAGTAGCTAGTAAGAAGTCTGATGCCATTCAAGATGCCGTGAAGGTCAAAGAAACATTAGTAAATGAAGCATCATTGGATAAAGTTTTAGATAAGGAACATCATGAGAGAGATGTTCAAGTACAATATGAGTTCACCTTCATAGGTGACTTGTTTGTAGTTGTTGTTTCACTTGAGAACATGCCAAGAGGAGTGACATTCATCAAGAAGATGAAGATAAATAGAACAAGGCTCAAGGGGAAAATTATTTCATATAATTTGGTATCTCATGGGTCAATATATTGTACAAGTTTCCCCTTTGATCAAGGATTAGAAGATTATTTTCAAGTTAGTTGTATATAGTTAGTTTGCTTATGTTGTTGTTGTGTTCCATAAGTGCTTGATAACACATGTGTGAGTTTTGTTCTTTACTTTGTATCTTGTTGTCCTTGTTTTCATTTGTTTGAAGGTCAAACCAAATTGTTGTGTCATGCTCAAGTTTAGGTTAGGGTTTAAACTAAATGTAAATGACTCCATCTCCCAATGGAAAGACAAGGCTACTGGTCCATTTAGCATTATAGGTATGTTACCCTATGAATTGCCAAATTGTTGGCCAAATTTTGACCTCACTATAAAATTGGTCATACCCTATAAATTAAAAGTTTCATAGGGTTGTCAAAAGTTATATGTGGTATTTTCATGCCTTATATGATCCCTAAAACTCTTCATAAAACCTTATTAGCATTGTTTAAGGGTAGTTTGAAGAAGTTAAGGTAATGTCTTAAAGTTAGGACATATAGTGGTCTAGACATGTCATGGAGAGAATAGGCTTAGTAAAATAGTGTCATAGGTTGTTATAAGTTTTTCAAGGTCATTTTATGTCTAACTCAACTCATACATGCATTTCATGATATTTTGGAATGTTTAAGGTACATTTGTAAACTTTAAGGTATGTTAAAATGAAAGAAAAAGATATTTTTGGTTAACATTCATGTATGTAAAATATTATAAAGTTAAAAATCTATAAAAGACACCTTAAAAGGACCTTAGATTAGTTACACAACTACCGCACTTATCAACAAGTCAAA
This sequence comes from Torreya grandis, assembly GCA_037957365.1. Lineage (NCBI taxonomy): Eukaryota > Viridiplantae > Streptophyta > Pinopsida > Cupressales > Taxaceae > Torreya > Torreya grandis. Next base: position 256,589 of record JARHVA010001685.1, on the reverse strand, counting down.
CAAATGTCAAAATCTTGAGTTTCAATGCCAAAGAGAGGAGTTAAGAGACATGTATAGACTTGTTGAAGTAAATTATAGGTAAAAACATTTTAGATGTGTTGTTTGAGATTCCATAGGTCTTAAATAAGCATGGGAAGAAGTTTCAAGTCCAATAGTTTTAGAAATATCTCTCTCTCCTCTATCACTCCATTCACAAGCTCTTGAAGACCATTTTCAACTACATGGTACAAGCCATACAAGTGGAGTTGGGAGATAATATTTTATCCATATTTTAAGAACCATATGGGATTATAATTTGTGGAATTATTTCCTTAGCTTTATGAATAATTACTAAAGAGCTAAACTAGTTTTTAAAGAGTGAAATCCCCACAGCCTGAGTTTTATGCAACTCTAGTGTAAGTGTGAAATATTTGTTTGTATAAAACTAATTATAATGAGTCATTATAGGAATTTATATGTATCATACACCTTCATTCACCATAACATCATATTTGGAAGCTCCTTTGGCAAGGAATGTTATTCTCTTGCACAATTTACAAATTGACTGTCATGGCCTCTATTTTCTCTAATTTGTAATGTTTAGAAAGGTGAAAATAAGGCATTTATTAAATATTATATTCCATTAAATGCGAGTGAAAATTTAACCACCCTCCATGTTAGTCCCAACATCATTCTCTCTAAACAGTTCATAGTGTTCCTTATTTGATGACTACTTGAAGACTACATTTCAAGATGCCTATGTACAGTAGTTGAAAGGTTTGGATTTCACATTGTTAAATTCATGGTGAAGGTTTTTTAGCTATGGATATGTATCCAAAAACTCATAATACATTAACTAACCTTTTTATAATCTTATAATTTCATCAAGGGACTCAACTCTCAACACACAAACCTTATACATTGGTTGACTGTGTATATAGTCCATATAGACTAGTGAGGGCTAGTGGAAGATGATATGATGCTTAGTCATAAATTATATGAGCCATTTAAAGTATTAAAATGGATTTTTATGAAATTGACAGTGTCAATAAGTTAAAAAAGTCAAGAAGTGCTCTCTTGGTAGCATATGAAGGCAAAAGAGACCTACAGGACCAAGACCTCCAGGTCCTCATTATGGACTTAGGTATACTATTTTCCAAAAAATATAAAACATAAGAAACATACATAATTTTTAGGCAAGACGTGTCATAAATGCATGAAAACATTTAAATGCTTGCAAGTCAAGGGACTAAGCTAAGACACCTAATGCACACTTACAAGTGGTCAGGAAGGGATATGATAGTTTCAAGCCTAAAGTGAGGAGTAAGGTGCATGAGGGAAAGTTATAAAACCTATATCAAGTTTAAAATTTTTCATTAATATAAATTAGGATAAAAACGAATCATGATGGCATAGGGAAAGTGAACTAGACAAAGCCTAACCAAACCCTACTCAAATAATCACACACAATCCTTGCTATAGGTCTACCTTTTGAGAAATTTGTGTTTTTTTGAGAGGGGAGAGGTCTGTGAGATATGAAGAGAATTAAAACACATGAAAAATTTTTAAAATTGATTATAAAACCTTAAAAAACTTTGAAAATCACTTGAAGCAAGCAAATTAGAGTCCTAACCCTGCATATAAGATCATACACACAGGCAGGTAGTCACTGGTAAGTCTGTGTAAGTGACTAAAGGTTTTATAAACTTGAGAAAATGGTGTGTGAGTGTGTGAATTTTATAATATAACTAAATTTTATCAAGTCATTGGAGACACTTAATATTTTCAAGTGCTTAAATGATTAAGGAGATAGAGTCATCAATCTTACGACTATACACATAGGTCTGCATACATTCACAAGAGCAGTTACTTTTTTGAAAGGTATAAAGGACTTTAGGATCTTTGAGGGAGAGTAAGATAGTTTAATGTTAGTTTATGGTGATGAAAATTTTCCATTGAATCCTTAGACACAATAAAAAATAATGGAGATCACAGTCAAACCCTATTTAGTCATACACAATCCTAATTGCATAGCCATGCCTACAAGGCAGTCAGTTGAGGAGATAAATTATTGAAGTGAGTTGAGGACCATAGAGACCCTAAGGAGATTTTGAGGGATATATACAAACATTTCATTAAGACATAGACCCATGAAAGAGAGAGAAATAGGTGAATATAATCAACTAGGGTCTGTTATGCAAGTTGGCTTAAGAACCCTAGGCATATACCAATGAGGATGCAATAGAGTCTGAATAAGGGATGTAATAAGAGAACCATTGGAATATGTCAAGTATGATATTATAAACCTAATTATTGAGGTGTTTTTATCTCAAACAAAACTCATAATATGCACCTATAGGCCTCAATCCTTCCAAGACCTCACATAATGGCTACTAACAGTCCCAAAGGCTACCTTTCCTTTACTTGGTGAAGTATGAAGATGATACATGGGACATTTTAATCATAGGGAAATTTATCTACCCTAGTTTACTTATATTTTTTTAATTGGCTGGTTGATTCATGCCCCAAGATTTATGAACAATCATTAAGACCTTGAGACACTTTCAGGCTGCCTAGGAGAGCCAGAATGACTTGATGAGAGAGAAATGGATTTATATGCCTATATATGGATTTTATAAAATATAAAATGACTTTAATCATGACTAAAAATCCCTTGAGAATCACCCCATTCCATTATTTTGTATTTGTAGGTATAAAATTGTATGGAATAGGACAAAAAGGGATGTTTTTAGCTACTTAGAAAGTCTGTACAAGGTGTCAAAATTAACATGGAGAATAGGAAGGAGGTCATATAAATGAATCACATTTATTTGTGGTTTTTCATGTGTGATAATCATTTAGAGTCAATTTTTAGTCTCTAGGTAGGGAGGCCTAATTGAGACCTAGTTAGGAGGGAGAAGCCATAAAAAAGTACACTTCAACTTACTCTTAGGACATGAAATTGATCATTAAGATGAAAGGCCATATTGGATCCTAGAATATGCCTTCCAATTCTCAGTAATATCTATAAATTTCTCCACAAAGGAGGTTTGCATGATTTTAAGGCTATAAGGAATGAAGCCAATTTGGAGCTTTTGGTAGAGAATGAATTCTTGGGGATGGTTTGAGACTTCCATATGGATTTTTTTAGGTCTAGTATGGTGTGAATAGGCCATACATGAAGATAGGATGAGATAAAGATGATGAATTTAAGTTTTGACACTTGTCTGCAAGATTGGACTAAGGAGATGAAGAGCTTTCTAGACACCTAGCAAGAGAATGAAATGATGTGTCAAATGAAACCTAAATATATTAGTTGAGAGGTATAAAGAGTAGATACAAGGTGCAAGATAATATAATATAATCATCAATAAGGCCACTTATCTTTAAAAAATCTAAAGCAAAGGGCAATTTTGGAGAGCTAGTCAAGGTGTCAAGAAACATTCAAACTCTTACACCACTTGGAGCAAGGGAGCATCTTCAGATGAGCTACACATGGAATTTAGGACATATTTAAATAGTTTCATAACTCCTCTCTTATTTTTATCTCATGAGACACTTATCAACTATCTCTCTCCTACAACCTTCTCTTTCTCTCTCTCACTAGTGCTATATATTGAGCCTAAATTAGCTAAGTTTGTATCCTCACCTGGGTATGGTGAAGCTGTTCTCATTTTTAGCCTTTGGTTATTGAATAAAAACCTAGTTTTACCTTTTCCATGGAATATTTCAATGTGAATGTTAGACAAGTTGATCTTGCTAAGTGATAGATTCACTTCCTTGGCATGTTGTCCTTGTTAGCATTCATTTTCAGTTTTGAAAGTCTTTTTGCAAGTCTCTTTAAGTGTTCAAATGAAGTGTGTATGAGTTTAGTGACTTGTATCTTCACTAATTCCATGTCATGATCTCTTGTTTAGTCCTCCTAGCTCAAGCTTGCTTCACAAACCTCTATGAGAAATACTAATGTAGAGAGGTAGATTTGGATTAGTGTCATGTGCAGGTTAGGCTCTTGTTTAAAGTGAAATTTTAGTTGATTGGTATTGATCAGTTCATATTTGGTACATCAGCTTATTATATTAGGTTTCTTTCATGTTTTCTCGATTCCTTTTCATCTCAACAAGTTAGTACTATAGGTGATGAGCTTAAATAGATATATCAAGGGAACTAGCCCTTCAATCTATAGGTTTACCCCCACTATAGACAACCTATAGGTCTAGGGGCAATCCAATTATTTCACTCAATTGGAGTAGGCTTGAACTATCTGTCCAAGGTGTAAAATTGATTGATAATAGTAACCTTTCACAATGGCCAATATTTACTACAATTGATGATAACAACTAAGTTGTTATGTCCATTTTAAATCAAAACTTACACTATCATGTTCAAAGAAAAACATTGAAGTCAAAATATGCTAAAATAAATTTGATAAACAAACATTATTTATAAAAAATTTCTTTGAATATGTAATTTATAATAATCCTGACAATTTATAAAGTCTATAAATACCTAAATTTTGAATATTCTCTTAAAAGTATCATGAAACTGATTGTCAAAAGAATATCAAAATAAATTTGACTTATTTAAAAAAATAACCTTTTCTTTCTTTTAAATCTCCCTGTACTTTCTAGATACCTTCAAATATATTTTAAACATCACCATTTTATATCAAGAAATAAATAAATGATTTGAATAAATCCCATAAATATCTGTTAAATCATTATTTGTACAAATTAAAAACTATGAGGACTATTTCTTCATTCAAAATACACAAAATTGGGAAGAAAACTATTTAAATATCCACTCAAAACAAATGAAATTCCTTAAGAATATAATTATAAATTGATTCATGTTTTGACAAACCATAATACCAAAATCACTTCATGCATATAAAAAAGCAAGAAAACCCCACGACTTACACAATATTTATGCTTCGAAATACTTTCTATGCATGAAAAGAACCCTTATAACATCTTCTAGAAAAACAAACCTCAACTGAACCATGCAAGATTTATTTAATGCATGCATAATAATCAATAAAAATAGATTCAATAAATTATCCCATGCAAAAGCTTCCAGATAATCAGGTGTCATCAACCTATTACTCGAAATCAAGTCAAAACTTTCCCAAATGCTTCTAAAGAAGAAAAAAACATCGCATGAAATTTTGTGATGACTATTCCGTCAAAATCCAATCAAACTTATAAAAATAACTAGTACATAGACAATATAATAAATTTCTACATTTCAAACCAAAAATTCATAACTATTTCTTGAATCAAATAAATGACTGCACATACCTTGTCAATCTGAAAAATGCTTGAAAAATCCTAGTCTATTTTCCTTCAAACTTTACATAATTCATCCAAGTAGAGTCTTGCCTCCATGACAAGTTTTTCAAGAATGAAATAAAAATCAATTTTTTTAACCTCTAAATAATCCCATAGCTATCATTTACTACTTAGAATGACGTGTAGTTATTATATCGGTCCCTAACAATCTACCAAATTTGTTAACCATTCATGGTAAATTAGAAGTTCTCTAATCCATTTAGTAGTATATTTACATGTTTACCAAATGAACCATAAAATGCATTTTCCAAGGTAAGTATTGATACTTAATGTGCAAAATCCTATCAAATATTCCATTTCAAGTCTTAAAACTGCAAGCCATCAATGCATCAATGACCAAATTCATGGTGAATCAACATTCACACTTTTCAAACTCTACTTCGAACCTAGATCCAATTATGATCAATATTAACTTAAGTTTTAAATAGACATGCTTATCAACCATATACCATATTAAAAACAAAATATCAATATTATAAGTTAATCCATATGGTATGCTATTATTACCCCTTAGGTAATAATCATGAATGACATTGGGAAATGCCTTTGGTCTAGATAAGATATATAAGTTAGGTAATTGATCTTAGGTCTTAGGACTTAGGTCTTTAGGACTTGTAAATAATTTAAAAAATATTATAAGATTATGAACACCATCAAACCCCTTTTTAATCATGAATTTATATGCAATAACAATATGTTTTTTATAAAATGGAGTTTGAAGATCCTCTTATCGAAGAACACCTGATCAAACCTATTACGGCATGAAGGTCAATATTAAATGACATGAATTTGTGAAAGATATCTTGTTCAAAAATTGAATGAAATCATATCTAACCATCTCATTACTTCATCTTGATGATGGTATAACTTATAATGAATATAAATGTTTATCTAATTTGACACTATGTATGCATCAAACTCAAAATGAATATTATGATAGTTATGAATCAATGAATATACTACCAAATCATGCTTTTTGAAACCAATTAATCAACATTATAAGTAAATTTTAATTAAAATGTAGTAATCACATGTTTTTTAGAGAATAAAAAATGCACATTCAACTGAATTTAAATGATTGGGCCTAGTTTTAGATTTTATGACAGAAGTCATCTATATGGTAGAATCAAAGACATGACTTTCTGGAAAGAAGGGGTAATAAAAATAGTCTTAAAAGGTCATTTTTATAGCAAGTTTTTATTTTATGCTATATGTTATGAGAAAATATGTGATGTATTTTGGATTCCTTTCTAGAAATTGTGAACAAATGTATGGTTAAAAAGAATGATAGAAAGATGTAAAGTGTAAAAGTATAATGTAAAATATACTAAATCTCATGGAAAAGTAAATATAAAACACACTAAATCAAATTGGAAAGCATGTAAACATGAAAGAAAAGGATTTTTTAAAATAAACTAAATCAATATTTGAAAAGCATATAATGCAAATGGAAATGGTAAAATATAAAACACTTTAAATCATGTTGAGAAGTTTCTAGTATGTAAATAAGTTAAAAAATAGAATGAAAAGTAAAACACACTAAATAAAAGTTGAAAAAGTGTGTAAAAGGTGAAAGATATTAAAATGAGTTAGAATGTAGACATAAAACATACTAAATCAAGTTGGGAAGTATGTAAATAATTTTTAAATCAAAATTTATGACACACTAAATCAAGTTGAGAAGCATGCAAAATAAAATGTCAAAATAAGAGATGTGAATATCAAGATTGATAGTTATTTTTGTGACTAAACATGGCATGAAGATTTTTTATGGATACTTTGTGAGGAAATCTTGGTCCTATCCAAGGTCTTACATTGTAACTCATAAAGGGGAAACCATTGAGGGAAATGCTAATAATTGTGAATAGTAAGGATATGTTTGTGAGGAAATCCTGCTCCTATCTGAGGTCTTATATTGTAACTCAAAAAAATAAACACCCAACGGGTATGATCACTTAACAAAACATATTCTTCAAGGATGAATACGAGGAATGTTATAATGAATTAGGGAATGGAAAAAGCATGACAAAGGAATTTGAACTAAACCTTAGTAGGCATGAGGCATACTAAGTAAATAGGTAAAAATTAATAATTTATTGGATACCAAATTCAAAAGATTTTTTTTTCATAATAAACACAAAATTTTGTGTGAAAATAAGTGTAGTACTATGATCATCTCATCAAGGTTATATATACAAAAAATTTAAGATGGACCTACGTTCCCATAACATGTTCTCTATTCCTCAAGACCCATTATAGAGCCATAAATATAATGTGAATATTTGGTACTTATGTGAAAAAGTAGGTAGCACTAGAGAGAATTTTGAAATATCATGTCCCAATCTACTAGCCTAACTCACCCCAATGGACCTCTACTCTATCATGAGACTAATTATGGAGATTGAGTTTAGATCAGGAATATGAGATGTGTTAAGATATGAATCACATATTTTGGTGTGATTTTGACATTTGAATACTCATTTTTGCCTTTTGATCATTGCCTTTTGTTTAAATGATTTGACTTTTGACTTTTTATGTCTTTTTCAATTCCTCCTTCATGCAGATTTGGAATAAATGAACATGAGTGATAGAAGTGACAAACATAAATGAGATTTAGGATTTTCTTATAGGATATAAAATACCTAAATTTTTTGACATGTTACTAAATAATTAAACTTACCTATAAACTAGTATGTGATCTCAAGACTAGCTGTATCTGTGCTTAGTATGAAGGGGAGATAAATAAAAATAGAGATCAAAGATATCTACGTATGTAATGATATAATGAATAATATGCTTGATAACTAATCATATGGTAAAGATATGATATTAAAGGGATGTGGGTTTAGAACCATGCCACAATAATAAAAATCTTGATTTAAAGAAAATAACATAACAAGCATAAGAAATAAGTCCATATAAATATAAGAGAAAATAAAATGAGAGTAAAATTAAGCCATGAAACATGAGATTAAATCATGAAAGAGAAATTAATCCATAAGATATGTGGTTAAACCATGAAAAATAAAGTAATCCATAAGATATGAAATTAATCCATGAAACACAAAATTAAATGATAAGTAATGACATAAGATCCATATATGCTCATAAAGCAAATCCAAATCATATAGTAATGTGATAAATAATGTGATGAAACACCATGATGTGTTCACAAATATTGGGAAATATCACTACAAATATTATTCATAACATCTAATACATCCTTATGTAGTTAAATTATGACATTAATCAATGTCTCATCAATCTTCACAAAAAGTCATGAAAAGACTTCCTAATGTATTGTCTCTACAAAGAAGGTAGGTATGCTAGAAGAAGAGTGATGCTTATGAGGTACCTCCCATATGTGATACTTGATGCAAGGAACTAATGTCAAAATGTGATTAATATCCTCATATCTATGAAGAGATGTAGAATGTAGAGAAGATGGAGCCTTTGTTTGCAAACATCTTGGACATTGAGGTTGAGATGGTGAAGGTGCAAGCCATGGAAAGTCATGAAAGTGATGCTAAATCACTTGGTATATGTCTTTATGGGGTTTAGTACACTAATACCAAAGATAATAAGCTTCCCTATATTTAGGGATGTATTCTAGAAGTATCTTAGGCAGTGGTAATATCTTATTTGTAGATTGTGATCTCTCAAGATGTAGTGTATCAATACATTATCAAAGCTATCAAAATTGAGTAGAAGAATGATTACATGTACCATGAAAATAATAAGTATGTCTAGTATCAGATGGTGAAAGTTGACTATCTATAGTATAAGTAGAACTTGAGGATTGAGATGTTGCTGATGTGTATGGAAATCCTTGGCCTAATGACCGACAACTCTATAGATCTCATAATAAGGCTCATTTTCCCATCGGGATTGTAAAATATCAAGTTTAGAAAAAATTAGTATGTCATCACCATTAGGAAGATAACTCAAAATAGGATCAATATTAGGTTGGACTTCATCAAGAGATAAGCTCACAATAGGTGAGTGTAATGTGTCTGACATCTTTGAAGGAATTGCGCTGGAAGGATCATGGAATCTAGTGAAGTATTAGGGTCCTATAATGGAAAAATACATAAACATACTTAAGAGGATCAACACTGACTAGATTAGTAGTGTATATACTCCATTTTAGACCTATGAACATTAGATGAAGAACTAATATCATGCACTATAGTAGGATAAGGAACTACATGAATAAAACTAAGAGAATTATATAAAAATAATGATATCTAAGTATCTCTACATTTTTAGCTTGAGTGAAGCCAACTAAAAATGGATCATCTAAATAAAATACATGGTATCTTCTTGCCCCATAGGTGGGGGATGATAGATGTTTATTTTGAATAAAAGTTGCATTAGTTGATTATGATGATGTGGATAAGTTCTCATGAGTTCTAAGAAAAGAATTTGAGATGGGAGATGTGAAAGTTCATGTATATGGTTCCATTCATCATAACTCATTAAAGTGTTATTAGATAAAGGTGTATAGTGTTATAGTAAATCCTTTAAGGGTGAGGTGGAATTGCATTGAAATTGATGTTGATAAGGTATGTTTGTTTTGAATTTGGTTAATGTAGGTTTATGGGTTTTAGGTAATTATGTTATATTAGGTGACATGGTTGTATCATTGGCTATTTCTTGTGTTTGAGTGGAAGAATTACTATTATAAGTTTTTGGGATTTCTAATTGGGATGTATTAGTTGGAGGAGTAGAAATTATATCAAAATTATGTGAGGTATCATCTATTTGTATCATTGGAATTAACACTTGTGAGTTTGCTGAATTTGTTGAAGTTGGTTCTGCATGCCCTAATTTAGTGAGATTGGATGGGTAAGAGTCATGAATAGTGTAAAACTTTGGAAAATTGTTACAATTAGATGCTAGAAAAATATTAATATAAGAAACTACTCTCCTCATGTTATTCATTTTGATAACATTCTCATTGTTCATGTTAGGATACATAAAACTTCTGACATTATTAGTGATTAGAAGTTGGTTAGTGTTAACTTGATGGTTAAGAAGGGGATCCTTGTAAATGGCTAAGAGAGCATTGGCTTGGTTTAAGGATTCATGTTTAGTTTTAGTTTCATGAGCCTTAGATATTATTTCATAAGCTTGTTGACGTGTACGTATGAGTGATTTGTGATCAAAGTTAGGTCCAAAGAGATCATCCATAAAAAAATTTATGAGTTGGTGACAAGTTTCATGAGAATGGACCCAACTTGCATGAAACCAAAAAAAATTATGGGTATCATACCAATGTTTGATAGGGCACGTAAGATTGAGATCTCATGGGGAAGGTCACGAAAGATGCTTTTGAAGCTCTGCTAAGGAATTTTGTTTATGGACATCTACATTATGCACTTGAGAAAATGTGGAACTAAGATTAGAATTTTTGGGAATTGACATTGAAGGATTATGATCCATTGGATTGGTTGGGGTAATGGATTGAATGATATGTATGGAGTCATAAATATCCATAACACCATCATTATTTGCATGTCAATTTTTAGCTTTCATAAGAATTTGAGTCCCTGTTAGGGGTGCAAAGGCTCAAATTATTGTATAAGGAAATCTTGATGTTTAGTTTGATCGAGGGCTTATTATAGATATTTTGGAGAGAGAGAGTCCTTATATATTATTTTAATTTAGAATGAAGAGAATTGGTCAATAAATGGAAGATATTCTCATCCGACATATTATGCTCAACTTTATTATACAAGGCTTTCCATTATTTGATGAAAACTTGTGCCATTTTAGATTCTAATTGTTTTCAATTGATAAAATGAGTTAAGTTATTTTAAGGAAGATCACTAGTTTAGAATTATTGAGCCAATACATTGACTAAGTATTCCAATCTAGTGATAAAGTGAGTTTTACGTTGATTAGACCAATCTAAAGCATCACATGAAAAGGTTTTAGCTAATAGTTTTGTGGAAACAAATGTGTTAAGTTTAACCCACTCTTTGTATAAATTACCAAAAGTTTTCAAATTCAAAGTTAAATCAGTTGATACATTATAAGTGATAGTGGAAACTATGCCACCTATGTCAATGTTTGAAATTTGAGGGATAAGGGGTTAATTTTGTAAGTGTTTAATAGCTTTGTTAATAAGTAGGGGTTATGTTATATGATTACCATGTGCATATATAAGGGGAGTGAGGGTGGGAGGGAATTAGGATTTTTCACTCCTTGTTGAGTAGGTTGAGGTTGATTTTGAAATTGCTTTAATTGGTTTTACATTGCATCATTTGGTTGGCACTATTAGTTTGAAAAGTAAGCATTTGATTTAGAGTTTGTACTAATAATTTATTAGTGTGAATGGTATTTTTACTAATAGAAGCCACATGGGATGCATTAAAATTATGTGAGGTATTAAGAGTTTGAGATGCACTAGTATCATAAGATGCACTTTAGCATGATATCTACTAGTGGCATTATATGTATTAGTAGTTGTATGGAATTGGGCATTAGTGTGAGCATTTTGAGTAGAGACACTAAAAGTCACACCTGCCATGTTTTCTGGAAATGCTTAATATGGAGGTGAAAAAGGCATGAAAGATGATGTCATACTATTAGATGAAGGGATGAGATAAATGAAGGTTATGGTAGAAGTCATAAAATGGCTTGCCCCAAATCCTATATAAAATCTATGTGAAGGTGAATGGGGTTATCCAATATGAAGTCTCATCACAAGGTTATAAATGATTATGTGATCCTTACCTCTATGTTGAGTGTTTTCATTGATGAAGAGGATCATTTCAACTGTATATTCAAGGTCATTTTCATATTCCACCATTTATAGGATTAAATGATTAAGGGTATTAGAATAAGGAGGAGTCTCATAGTTGGTAGTTCTAGTGGTAACATGGATATTTCTAAGATACAGATTAGTTAACACAAAATGTGTCTTAGTATTTTTATCAGGACTATTTAAAATAATCATATTAGTTTGATGCTGATCTATAGATTCATAAAAAATGTGTTTCATGATGAAAAAGTCAATTTAAACACTTACTAAGGAAATGATCATCTGAAAGCTAAAAATGAATAAGGTCAAGATAGTCGATCTTGTTAGATTAGCATTATGACCAAAATATCTAGAATTAGATGAAGTCGAGTTGGTTGACTAAGTTTAAGAAATCATAAATTATAATAGTCTATGATAGATTAGGTCGATCTAGTCATCTAATTTAAATAGGTAGGAAAATAAAATAGTCTATAATAGACTAGGTCGAGATGGTCAACTAAGTTACAAGTAGAAAAAAATAGTCTATAATAAACTAGGTCCATTTGGTCGACTGAGTTATGTAATCTAGAAATTTTTTAGATGGTTTGAATCTAGATGATTTAGTTCTAAGTACATAAAAATAAAGTTAAACACACAAACAACTAGGTTGAGATGGTTAATCTAGTTGAAACACACAACATAAAACTTGTATCAATGTTGGCTAATACAAGTCTACAATACAACATATGATAAAAAATAACAAGTAATAATAATAATATAATTTATAAGATAATTAATTGATAAAAAATAAGACCAAGAAGCTATACTAAAGGTTTTTATTAAAAGTGTAGGATTCCAAAGATACTTGCTTGTTCAGTGGATAGTGTCAGCCTAATGTTTCAGAGCACTGACTATAGAATAAGTACCATTACCATAACCCACTAAATTTGATTTCAAGGGTAAGTTGAAAGTAACTTATCAGTGCTAACCACTAATTTATATACCAAATAATTAAATAAATGGATGGATTCCTAAGGTTTGATAAAGAGGGAAATCCTAGACATTCTTGAAATATCGTGAAGTACGTGGAAACTAAAAACCATGTTTAACTCTATACTATAGATTATGTGTATTGGGGAAAGACCCTCATGCCATGATATATATAAATGATAGATAATGATTCTAAATAGAGTATCACATATCCCTTCACAATGGTAGATAAGTAGTTTTAAAACTATTAGTACATAGTTTCTAGGAAAAGCTAAACAAAGTGAAAAATAAAAGCAAAAATCAATATTTTTAAAGTTAGTTTATAATTTTTTGGAAATTAAATAAATAGGTATCCAACTAAAAATTATAGTGAGTTTAATTACTATAAATTTAGGTTAATTCACTTAAACTAGAAAGTAAAACAAATAGAACAAGGTTGAACTGGTCGACCAAGTTGAATAAATAGAATATAATGAAATTGAGCTAATCGATTCAATCTATTATAAAAATAGGCTAGAATAAATACAATCAAACATATCAAATTAGTTTTTTGGGAATAAATTAGACTCAAAACTAAGTTAAGGCAATTGATCTAGTTGATTGTAGTGGCACAATTTTACATAGTTGAAAAATTGGTAAAAATAGTTTTGAAATTTAAATTTTGATTAAAAGGTGGGAAAAAAAATTTGCTTAAAAATTGACAAAATGAAAGTATTGAGCTAGTTAGAGTGAGCTTGGTAGATAATATAGAATCAACCAAGTTGGTACAATAGTTTTCCTAAATATGTTTAATTATTATTTTGAACTGGGTTGTACAAGTGAATGTTTGAATCTACAAAGGTAGAAAATAGAATTATTAAATAGAGTCACGCTAGTTGAGGAAGTATAAATTTAAAAAATAAAAAAAATAAAAAATTAAGTTGATTAAATTGATATATTTATAAAAATATGTTCAAGAAAAGAGAAGAATTAATTAGTTCAATTGAGTTAGATGCAAAAATAAGAAAATGAAACTGGGTCAATTGGTTTGATCTATTTATCTAAAACTAGATATTTTACATGTAGAAGGCATAACTAGTTTCATAGGCTTTCCCTAGTTGAAAAACTTGTAAATAGATAGCCTAAGTAGGTTGACAAGGTCATGAAAGCTGAAAATATTACATAGAGAGCTAGATTAAGTTGACAAGCTCGACTAAGTTGGAAAACCCTACACATAAAGAGATGAACTAGGGTTAACAGACTTGATAAAGTTTAGAAACTGCATAAAATGTTAACCTGGGTTGACAAGGTTGATCCAATTAACTGTAAATAAAAATTAAAAATATGCAAGGGTTAGATTCATGTTGGGTTCACCATAATTTATGTAAGTGAAATAATATAGATCTACAACTTATCCTACTCAATAATATCTAAGCTCAAAAAAGGGAATCAAATAACAATCCGCTTATAAATACTTTGTTATATCAAGGTCATAACCAAATATGGATCTACTAAACTACACTAAGGGATATCTTATCACACAATGGTAAATGAGAGGTTTACAAGGTCTCTAGTCAAATACCAGGATGTGATAACCCTAGCTATGTCTTATTATTATAATAAAGGTAAGCAAACTAATATACTAAATAAAAATGTAAGCTAATCTAGTAAATGAATATGCAAACTAATCTAGTGCTCATGAAAGCTTATGGCATAAATGGGGAAGATAATAAACAAGTAAAGATAATTCTATTTAATATAACATAAAAGTAATCTCAACAATGAGAGATATAATTTAATCCATTAATTCTTTAACATCTACTTATCAAAATATGAAGGGATAGGAATATAATTACCTATTGAAGTGAACCCATCATGCCTCAATCTCTCCCTTAGACAATGGTACTTTGCAATAGGTTGTTGTGTCTTGTAAATATCATAAGGATAAATCAAATCTAGGCTATAATACTTCTCCTATGCTTCTACAACCTCTACATGACAAGTGCTACTTCTCCAAGGAAAAAACCTAAGTAATGAAACCTCCTATTGATAGTATAATTAGATTTACGAGTTGTAATTAAGCATAATTGAATGACCCTCTCCTTAAAAATGAATTTGAGGGGGTATTTATAGCCAAGGATTAATCCTAAACCCTCCTAGGAATTTATCTAATAAGGTCAGCCAAATCAACTTTATTTGGTTAGAATAGAGTCATTAGGCCTCAAACTACGTTGGTTTGGGCTGAAAAACTTTCGTAACATGTGCTAAATTCACAATAAGGTCGATTGGGTCGATGTATTATAAAAACTATATAAAATGGGTGTTTTATTAGGTATGGGCTATTTTGGGTCATGAATTACTTAGGGGAGTGTGTAGGTAGGTTTTTATTGCTTAGGGAATTAGATAAAAGGAGCTTATAGTGGTTTTAAATAATGGTATAGGGGCAAACAATACTACGAAGCACCAAAGTTTTGCCAACTCCTTTCTTGGTGTACCCTTTAAGTCATGCACTTAGAGAGATTGAGATTTGATGGGTTATTCTAAGAGAGAAAACATCAATAACTGATAAATTTTAAGAACATTATGTGTATACAGTCATCTCTTGGATAAAATTTCACCAATGATTATACATGGCCCCTAATTTCTTCCCAAGTGGGTTTTGGCTACCCCCACTTACTCTTGAGAAGTGATTTTGTTTTCCTAATTTTATCTAAAAATGGAGGTGACTTAGGAAATCTATTTTAATTACTTATTTTACCTTCATTGTTATGCACATGCTATAAAAAGTAGTTAGAATACCATATGCTTTTACATAAAATTAGACAAGAATTAAAAATAGTTGAAAAGATACATATTCCATATGACTTCCCATTTTTGTGTTTCGAAGTGGGCCTTATTTCTCCTTACTCATCCTTGATGATTAATATACCTACCTACCTATTGTCTAATACATATGGGTTTAATTTATTATTGGAATTAATAATGCAAATTTTTAAAAATATCCATGAGATGATGTAATGCATATCTCTTGATCCTTATCTCATGTAGATAACTCTTTGGTGATTAAAACACACAATCTTATATATTCAAATTAAAATGAATGTACAAAGTTATGCTTTCAATTCACACAAATACTCTTTCCAAGATCAAAAAAATATAACCCCTTAACATGTATTCCTCACAATGGATATGTAATTAAACTATGATATTATTCTTCCATTCTTTCATATTTATTAAGGAGCTTAACTTATTGCTGATTTATCATAGGCTCTTCTTCTACCCATTTTTTTCTTGATTTGTCTTATTTTTTTCCCTTGCTCTTAGGGTGAATATAAGGATGTAGTTTCCAAAACATTTCTTCCCAATGCCCTCTAATATTACCATGGATATAAAAATTATTACACTTACACATATTCAAGGAAGGTTCTTTCTTACCTCCTTATATTGTGAATTCATTCTTGGATTACTCTTCATTGTGTATTGAAGCACATGCTTCTTAGTTTCCTCCTTTTTAAGGATAGTGGGATACTTAGTGATGGATTTATTCTTCCAACATAGTCCCACAATGGTTAGTCTTCCCAAAAAAAGTAGTGTTGTCTAGTGTTTTGACACAAGACATAGATGAGGGGTTTGTCAGATAACCCTCCCAATTTAGGCCTTCTTAAAAACATGACCAATATACGGGTTACTTTATCCTTCCAAAGAAGCATTCATTTGATTTAATAACTATAATTAATTATATTTTTAGTTATAATATATCATAGTTATTTACACTAAATTATGGTGATAAAAATAAAAAAATGACACTTCTATATATTTATTACTCAACTTGTTGATGCAGGTTTGTGTACCCACTCCAATAGGTTGATAGGTTAAATCTCTCTCATTTTAGGATCAGTGGTTACCCAATCCAAGGCATGAGTTTTAGGTTGTGAATCTCCTATATAGTCCTAGTAACATTTTATTTTGAGTAAAGTATTCACCTATCACCAAAGGATTTCCAAGAGGTTGCTATATTACATAGAAAACTAACTATTTTTTTAACCTAGGAAGGATTTGTTCACATGTGAAATCATACTAAATGGTTTTGTATATGATAAAAAATAAAAAAGATAAGGTAAGGTAGGGAAAGAAAGAAGAATTTTTTATGAAATAAAAAACAAAGACATTTTAAGTTATTTAATTTGGTGAGATCAAACATGTAATTTATACTAATGTCTACCCTATCCTAGCTATTACTCAAAGAAAAATAGACACAATATAAAGTCAAAGGGAATTATTTTCAAGTAAGTTTTGCAACAAATACTAATAAATAATGATTTAAAAAAAATTTATACCATGCACATATATCAAAAAATCGAAGGTAAATCAAGATCCCATCTGAAAAAATAGTTAGAATATCTACAAGCTCAATCTAACTTTTTAAAATCAAACATAAACATCAATCTCCCAAATTAAATAAACTCAATTAGAATTAATCATACATACACAAAATTTTAGAAAGAGAACAAAATTAATCATACATACACAAAATTTTAGAAAGAGAACAAAAACATAAACTCATTAGACTTTCTTGATAAATCTGAAGCTTCTATTGATATTCCAAAATATTCCTCCCATGGGGAGGAAAATTACAAAGTATAAATAAGCTTTTTCGACACCACCCTAATAAGAATAGAGTACAAACACTAATTAAAGAGTTATGTGACTAAAATTAGTCTACCACTTTATCTTAAAATTGAAATTTTACATAGAAAAATAGAACTTTAGTTCACTATAACTATCTTTGTGTTTGATTATAAGAGGGAGATATCAAAGTGCATGGACATGTAGTTACAATTGGGCTTGTATGCCGACTTTGTATAGCTAGTTCCACATAAGAAAACTGCTTATCAACCCAAACTAATTCCATAGTCATTGGTATTAAGATTAATTTGGATTTTATTATAAATATGTCATGATTTATAGAGATTCATGTAGGACCTCTTTGAATATAACATCTTTTTTGATCTTTTCTTTCACATTGGTGAGTAGCTCAATTACCTCACTACTACACCCTTGGTTTTCCTATGTTATTATTTTTTCATAAATTTTCATAAAGGGATGTTCTAGGAGCAAAGTGATCATGTGGGACAAATTTACCATTTAACACCAAAACAACATGAATATTTTCTTCCATAAAAAGTTCAAAAATTATGTCAATAGACTTAAAAATCCATAGTAATCCATGCATCTCATTGTTACATTCTTGGGAAGATATATTCATGCCCACAACCCAAGTCTGAACCAAATGAATGTCCACTAGAGGTATTATCTCTAAGTACGGACACCAACCTTATTTCACTACTTTGGAGAGAGTGGCTAATATGTTCTCTAATTATAATAGTTTATCTTGATATAATTTGACCTTATTCCTTAAAGGATTTCTTTATATTTTAGCATCAAAAACCTCAATCAATAGGTTGTATAATGATTTTAATGTATTTTCAATGTTAGTAGTGAAATTGGTAGGAACTATAGATTTTTTTTGTGTTTCTAGCCTTTTCAAATTCTATTCAAACCCTACTACTTTTTTGTTCATGTCCCTTGTGGCTAAAATATATGATTCAATGTCCTCTACAAATTCATCTCTCACCTGGTCTTATTTTTCTCTTTTTGGTCAATGTGAAGGGTTGTTCCTCTATCTTATAGATAAAATTTTAATAATCATGCTTCACTTTTATTCTAGTAACTCTTTTCATGGATCTTGTAGCCTATTCAAAATTTATTATAACTTCCAGGCTATCCAGAATCACTAGGTCTTGCCTATGTAGCTTTGAAACTTGCATATGATATATCCAATTGCTTCACCCAATGGGAAAGGTGAGGAAAGTAGTATTAGGATGTGGTGGAGTTAGAGTATATGTCATGATATGTGTAAGAATGGAGGGATCATCAAAAACAAAGTTTGTGCTTATGGATGTTGAAGTGTCTTGAGGGAAAATAAAAGGCCTAGGTGGATTGAGGAAGGTGGTTGGAATGGTGAAGATAGGTGGAGTGGATATGGATAATGAAGTTGGTGTGAAAGGTTGGAAATCACCACCTCTTTGAGATACTACTTTATTAGCCTCTAAGAAATCTTATAGTTTAACTGGATCCATCTTTCCCTTTCCAACAATGTCTTTAGGCTTTGAAATTATCTTACCAATAATGCCTTGAAGTCCCACCATAATTGTGACCTTAGAGGTAGAATTGATGTTGAGAGGGTCCACAGTTGCCATTTTCCATTGTAGAGGGACATGCATAGTCAATTTATCTACTATTGTGATTATGAAATAAGTAGTGGGAGAAACAAAATTCAATGGAAGGGATTACTACTAAAAATAGGGGAGGCTTGGGGAACATGTGTTGTGGCTTGTGATAATGTAGGTTGAGATTGAGCCTAAGACACCTTTGTTCCAATAAGTGAAATAGAATGGGTGGCAATGATAGTATGAATTGGTGAAACAAAATTAGTGACAAGTTTAGGACTATGGGGCATCTTAAAACATATCACACCATAAATTTTTTTAATAGGTGTCTCCTTCTTAGGAGCTATAGCCTCAACACTTAGTTTTTGAACATCACTGTGAGGAGAAGAGTCAATAGGTGCATTCTCCAGTTCTGGCATGGATGGAGAAGCAAGCTTAAAATCATGAATAAGAGGATTGAAGGGAGCTTGTTGGGATATTTGAACTTGTTATTATGAATCATGCTTTGACGCTTGTGTATGTAATGGGCTAGGATCAACCTGACACTATCCTATCTATAAATATCTAAACTCATAGAAGGTTAATTAAATAGAGCTCAATGATACCTAATATTTGGTATGTGGCCAATGGATTTGTAGATCTAATAAGAGAAACACCTACATTACCAATGTCAAAATAAAGGGTTTTAAAGCCTTTAGGCCTAAGACACAATGATTTAACTCTAACTAGACCTTTAGTGTAAGTAATCTATATTGAAAAAAAGTAATGTAAGTAGTTGTGCAAGTAAAGTAAACTAAATGGGAAGGGTTAAAATAATCAAAATGGGTAAGGAGCCATGGTAGACAAATGGGGGTCTAGGCTATGTAATAATGGATAAATGGCAAGTTAGAGTAATCTTATATCCACACTAGGTATAAGTGTAGATAAAGATTAAATAAGGATACACACACATTGATTCACTAAGAAACAAATAAATTTTATATACTAAATGAAATAAAGGAAAGATCTAAGGTTAGAAATACTTACCTTGATGGGGACCCATCGAGTCTCAATATCCCCCTTGGCCAATGGTATTTTTCAAGATATTTTTGGTTGCGAAGACCTAAAAAGATGGAAAAATAAGATCTAAGCCAATGAAGGACCTCCCATAAAATATCCAAAACTTCCATAAGACAATATTCCTTTAAGACAAGATTATAGACTTAACTCCTCCAAGTGTGAATTAGGATATAAGTACAAGTGAAATTAGAGTGAATAGATTATGGATGATATTTTTAGAATGAAATATGACTTGTATATATAGTGATCAATTACCCAAACCCACACTAACAACTAGGTTGATGGTATCAACCTAGTTTGATGTAGTTCAAATGGGTCAACTGACATCAAACTATGTCAAATAGGATAAAATAGTGAAAATTACAAAAAACATGCTTGGAAATACATTGACTAGGTTGATATAATACTAATAGGGAAAAGGTGTGGAATAGACTACATCAGACTAGGCTAAGGTAGTAGGAAATGAGGGTATTGACATGGATGAATGAGGTAGGATGGAAGGAGATAGGTAGAGAAGAAAATATGAGGAATATAAAATAGTTATAGGAATGGTATGATCATGACATATATAACAACATCTATTTAAAATCACCAAAGGCTTATCCACCCCTTTTCAAGTGCACCCTTTAAGACGTGCACTTATGAAGATTAAAGCTCGACATGTTGCTTTAAAAAAAGCATAAGTAAATGATAAAGTGAAAAATATTATGTGTATATATATGCCCCACCCTAATCTCATCATGTGTCATAATAGTGTAAAATGGGATGGTGCTTCAGGAAAGAACATAACAACATAAAAATTGAGCTAACTAAAATGAAGTGACTAAAATAAATGCTAAGAAATGATACCTAAAAGTGCCATATACATACCTTTACTTACCTTTCTATTGAATGACTGCATGTAAATATTATTATCTCAATTGGGAGGGCTCAATACCTACATTTGAGAAACCCTATGGATACAAATCTAAAAATATAATCAATGTGTATGTATGTAGGATGGTCAAACTAAAATTGAATAACTCTCAAAACTAATTAAATCAATTGAAAAATTGGAGAACCAAGATCATAAAGGCCAAGTTAGAACCAAAATACCAAGCATCTAATGAAAAATAATGAAAAATTAATGTAGAAAACATATAATCATGTGAAAAAACATGTAAAACATTTTAAGTAAATATCAATGTAAGAAAAATCAAACAAAGATAAGTAAGTAAATGAAATGGCATATCATGTCAAATGAACACAAATAAAACATAAAGAATTGAAAATTCGAATGTAATTCAAAATGTAAGAAAATCATGTCAATTCAAACTTTAAAAAAACATGTAAGTTTTTTGAAAATAAAAAATTCCAATGTAAGATAAATGAAGTCTACAAAAATCTGTCAAGAACATGAACAAAAAGCAAAAATATATAAAGAATGGTGACTCAAACTTTAGTTATTTATCTAAAATGTGATGTAATAAATCACAACCACATAAATACATGACAATGATGACAATGAAATAGTGTGGGAATAAATTATGTAATTGTGTTTGTGAAGAAGGCCTGGTCCTTTTCGAGGTCTTACACTATAACTCCCAAACAAAGACAAGTGGTGTAAGTAGGTATATGTGATAAACTAAAAGAAATATATGAAAAGGAGATAGTGTTCATAATATGATGTAGATAAGGAATGTAAGGTTCCATTTGAGTGATGTATAAATCCTTGTTAGGAATGAGACACACTAGACAAGTGGGAAAGGCTAATAACTATTGACATCAAGGACCTAGGACACTCTAACTAGTGAACACAATGATTAGAAAATAAGTGAAGTACATAGATAATCCCATAAGTGCTAGTATGCATGAAATAAAAATTATCCTACCTTCACACAACATGTTTCCCACTCCTCATAACCCATTATAGAGCCATCAATATATTGCGAATATTGGGTACTTGTGTGAGGAAGTAGATAGTCTCAAATGTAAGAAGATATTATGATAAAATGAGACCTCCTACCCAAGTATAATATCATACCTCATCCCATTGGACCTTGAATCTATCATGAGGCCAATTATGGAGTTTGAGATTCAACTAAGATGTGATATGTGCCAAATAAAGATCAAATTTTTGGTTTGATCTGAATTTTAAGATATAATTACATTTTAACATTATTTTTTCTTATGATATGATTGTTAATTATTTTGGATTATTCTATTCCTCATCCATATCGATTCAAAAAACTAAGCATGAATGAAATAAGCAACTAACATAAGAAATCTTTCACTTGGATATTAGAGAGGACCAAAAGACCATGATGTTTAAGCACTCCTAGACTTGACCACAAGTGAGTGCACAATATCAAAATTGAATTACATGTGCCTTAAGTAAAATTAAATAGGGGTAAGATGGGGATTGTGAAGGATATGTCCATGTAATAAAGGTGACATAAAAAACATTATAACATAGGTCTACATAGGGGTATACCTCTAGTTTTATTTTTGCATGATAAAGTTTAACCACTTTGATGGATGTGATGTCAGAGGAGTATTCAATTACGTCCTTATGGTACACATTATCCTCAAACATGTCACTATAATGTTGCATACCTATGCCTAATGCCTCAAATTTGAATGTTGTGTTTATGAAGATGTGATCAGTTTAAAATGAGCATAATTATTCCATAGTGGTTTGCATAATTTGAATTAATTTTTAATGGAATAATTATGATCTTTCTTACCCAAGTGCACAATGTAATTTTTTTTGGAAGTTTTAGGCATTCAAAAATTTGAGAATCAAGATATTTATCAGTTCATTTTGAAGCTTTGAATGTTTTCAATTATGAAATTACATACCAATGGATTTGATAATTGTGACAACCAACTTCATTTGTGTTCCTTAATTACATTAAAAAATCCTTTTTTCTAGATCATATCATTTGAATTTTTCCTTTAAATTCCCTTTCTTTGAGAATAAATTTGATCCAGACATGTGTCTTCAATTCTCACTACAATGTGGGATTGAAGTGCTTAGTCAACATTTTATGATGAATACAACCCTTTTTTATTTTGAATTAAGCTAAGTCATATATTTAAACCTTTAATTTCTATTATTTAGTAAAGGATGACAACCCTATCTA
Source organism: Torreya grandis (assembly GCA_037957365.1). Classification (NCBI taxonomy): domain Eukaryota; kingdom Viridiplantae; phylum Streptophyta; class Pinopsida; order Cupressales; family Taxaceae; genus Torreya; species Torreya grandis. Next base: position 233,131 of record JARHVA010001685.1, on the reverse strand, counting down.
CTCAACCAGGTGGCCACCACCCTTATACATGACTCCAAGCAGGCACCTCCCCTTATCTACTAGCCCAAGGGCAAACACTCTAGATAGAGAGATAGATATAGTAGACTGAGAGATAGATCTAGATCATAACACATTCCTTCCCTAATGAAAGTGGGAACCCCTACCTACCTATTTTATCTACTAAATCAAAGGCTCCCCCATCCCCAACCCATATATTTAGGCAACTCCTCCCCCAACTATCCCTATATACAGGACTCTCCTTTTTTTATCACCCCCACCAACCATATATAAAGGGATCTCCTCTTTTCTCACCTCCCACCAACCCTATGTAAAGGGATATCTTCATTTCTCACCCTTCACCCCACCAACCCTAAATAAATGGCTCTCCTCTTTTCTCACCCCCCATATATCTAAATCTAATCACCCCTAAGCTATGTTACTTAGGTCACTCTTGTTCATATATATAGGGTAGTCTTTCTTTGGAATAACTACTTGAACCTCACCTTGGAGGGATTGTGACCACTCCCCATCAATTTAGATATATATGGTGGCCTTGAATTTTGGATACTTCAATGTCCTTTTATTTTTTATCCATGCTATGTGGAATCATTTCACATAGTTGAGGTCTCCATGTCAATGTTTAAATGTATATCCATTTATTCTCACAAGCTAGTGACATGATGATGGGTGGAAAGTTTTGATTAGATCATATACCTAAAAATATATGAATATAAATTCCACAACACACTTCCCATTTGACTATATAATGATGTGAGGCTATGATATGATCACATGTGGCTTGATGTGAAGGGGTTGAATTATTTTAAACTTAGGCTCTATGTTGTGAAAGTATAATATCATGTTAGTGGTGTCATTTGATTGGGTTGTAGTCGCATAAATTATAAATTTGTATGGAAAAACACTTGGATAAATAGCTTACAAAGACATGACCGAATATAATGTTGGCAAGTGACATGCTTAGATTGAGTGCAAATCCATAGTGTAGATTCATTTAAATGATTTAGGCTCCAATAAATGAAGGGGTGTGAGGTTGAAACTTACCATAGTTTGAATGACTTAGACCTCTTTGATAAAATATTTATTTGTGAAGATATGGTAACCCATGGATTTATATGTTATGCCTAAATATAAGGCCAAAACATGGAATAATTTTACTTACAAAAGCTTGAAAATAATTATTTACATGATGCAACTGAATTAGAGATTGATAAATGGAATAAACCTACATTTTAGGATAAAAAATACTACATCCAATGTGTGAATGCTACAAACAATCTGAATGAATGTGAAGATGTGACATGTGCCTTGACTTGCATTCAAAAGTTTGAAATAATACTATGTAAGGTGTGATTCCATGAGAATACGACACATGATTTGATCTAAATTTTGAAATAAGTGAAGTCCAATGTGATGACATGCGAGTGTATCTGACTACATGTGATTATAAACATAAAAAAGGAAAAATTTGTTGGGTATCAACCAACAATGTTGATTACACTATGAAAGCAATAAATGCGGAATTAAACCAGAAATGAAAGCAACTAGAATAAGAAATACATCAAGAAGAAGAGATACAAGAAACCACCCTAAAAACTTGTATTAAACTCTTTACAGAAGGAATACAATTGAAGAAACTTCTTTTCTTCCATAGCTCTCTCAGATGTACAGATCTCTATCTAGATCTCTTTCCCTCAAGAGCTCTCTCTCTCAATTACAATCACAATTCACACCTTGAATTGTCTATCTTACAAATATCTTGTACTGTTCAACACTCTGCTACACAATAAGCTAAGAAGATCTATCCTATTATATAATAATTAGGAAACATGAGCATATAACTACAGCCATTAGATGCACCTCCTAATCAAGGGCTTTAAACAGTCTTACTAATAATAGAGATGCGGACTTAAGACTATCACTTAATCCTAACATGCAAAAATTCTGTTCTGTCCACGGAAATAGCTTTCTGGATGCACAGGTAACTGACATCAGTTCCTGCCTGCTTGCCTGTGACCGATGTCGGCCAATATATGACCGACGCTGACATCTCCTGTACTGCTCCTGACCGATGTCGGTCGCTCCTGACCGACGCCGATGACTGTGTAAACCTGCAACTTTGCAAAATGCTCCTTTGGTGAAGCTTTTAGCTCCACACCTTAACAATCTCCCACTTGGAGATAAACAACTGCACCAGTACCTATACAACAACATCTTCTACTTTTAAAATATTTGAAGCAGATGCAGTATTACTAACTGCCATTACCAAGCTATGCCAGCTTTCAAGCAAAGAACATAATATTCAAAGAGCTTTAATTTCATCATCAAACACAATATTGACTGAACTTAATTGATTCACAATTCCATGGAAATTATTTAGATGATTAGATACATATCCACCTTCCTGCATACGCAAATTAAATAACTGCTTCATAAGATATACCTTATTAGAAGCTGAGGGTTTTTCATACAAATTTGCTAAAGTAGTCATCAACTCTACCGTTGTCTTTGCCTGTGATAAATTAGATATCACAGTAGATGCCAGACTCAGTCTTATAGACTCCAGAGCCTTTCTATCAAGAACTTCCCATTCCTCATCATCCATGTCTTTGGGCTTCTTTGCAATCCCACCTAATGATAAGTATAGATCTTTCTGATACAGATAATCCTCTATCTGCATTCTCTAATGTTGATAGTTCTTGCCATTAAACTTCTCCATTCTCAGTTTACTTTCTTCGGCCATTGCTTCTCCCACTCAAACAAAAATCCTTGCAGAAACTCTTGTGAGTACCCTATAATCAATACACACTAACCAGATCTGAAACACCTGTTAGTCAACCTGAGCTCTGATACCACTTGTTGGGGATCAACCAACAATGTTGATTACACTATGAAAGCAATAAATGCAGAATTAAACCAGAAATGAAAGCAACTAGAATCAGAAATACAACAAGAAGAAGAGATACAAGAAACCACCCTAAAAACTTGTATTAAACTCTTTACAGAAGGAATACAATTGAAGAAACTTCTTTTCTTCCACAGCTCTCTCAGATGTACAGATCTCTATCTAGATCTCTTTCCCTCAAGAGCTCTCTCTCTCAATTACAATCACAATTCACACCTTGAATTGTCTATCTTACAAATATCTTGTACTGTTCAACACTCTGTTACACAATAAGCTAAGAATATCTATCCTATTATATAATAATTAGGAAACATGAGCATACAACTACAGCCATTAGATGCACCTCCTAATCAAGGGATCTAAATAGTCTTACTAATAATAGAGATGCAGACTTAAGACTATCACTTAATCCTAACATGCAAACATTCTGTTTTATCCACGAAAATAGCTTTCTGGACGTACAAGTAACCGACATCGGTTCCTGCCTACTTGCCTGTGACCAACGTCGGCTGATATATGACCGACGCCGGCATCTCCTATACTGCTCCTGACTGACGTCGGTCGCTCCTGACCGACGCCAGTGACTGTGTAAACCTGCAACTTTGCAAAACGCTCCTTTGGTGAAGCTTTTAGCTCCACACCTTAACAAAATTGATATTAAAATATTTCAAGGTTAAATAAATAAATGTGCATAGTGCCAAGCCCCTGCAAGAGGAGTGAGTTAGCTTTGGTAGTCAGAATATGAAAATGGAAACAAACTAGAGAAAAAATTTAACCATTATAATATTCACAAACTCTCATTTATAAGAGAAATGGAACTTGGAAAATGTGTCTTTGGAGGTACATGTTGATGTTAAAAGAAGTGCTCAATTGATCCTCACAAAAGAAAAGTATCTCAATAGCTTAAAATCAGAAGTCATAATTGTGATCTAATAAGAATTTAAACTTTAGGCTCATATCTTTAACAAGCCTATTATGAATATATGTGATCTTGAAATATAAACTACTTAAATAATGTGTTAAAGACCATCCCAAGTATTCCAATCAACATTTAAAGAGTAATCATACATGATATGTAGAATACTAAACAATAGCTCAGAGAGCTAATGTGGTGATCATAATAATGGAAAATGATATGTTGTCTTAACTTCCAACTCAAGGTTTCACATCAGTGCATAAATAAGGTATTGATGATAAACATAGGTAAATAAATTTAGTGAAAGGTGACCAAAGCAATGGATTCAATTCCAAAAAAATATGTTACAATAATGGTAGAAATAACCCAATTTCTAAAATGAATATTGAAATAATGATTAAAAAATATGTCTTTAGTTAGATAGGATTCTTGTAATGTAGCTCTAGTTGACTTGAGAACAGTAGTCAAAGCACATTATTAAGGAAACATTCAAGAACCCACAACACCAAATTGGCTTGGTAGGATACAACAAATCAGGGAAGATTGTTGGGTGTCAGAACTACATTTTTGGATAGGGTCTAGAAGTCTTTGGTCAAAGAGACCACATTGAGAAAAAAATATAAATTAATTTTGTTTTCACTCTATTATATCTAGTAATGTATAATCTAATCTCCACTCAAACCATACAACATTTATTAGGGTTACTAGGCTTGAAACCCACTTAACACGACACCTTAGAAGAATGTAATATAGATTTTATATGATAAAATTGAAATCATAAAATCTTAAAGTTAAAAATGAGAAACAATGGTTAAATACTCAATATCTCCAGTGAAAGTTGTTGTAAGAAAGAGCAGCATGTTATGTTTAATAAATTTTAAATGAAAGGCTATAAGAAGCTTGTGAGATTCCAAATGAAGACCTACTAAATTATAAAATATAGACACCATTAATCATCTATATACACAAGTATTTTAGCATCATGTTATATAATGGCAATAAATAACTCAAAAGATCTTCTTAAAATACATAATACTAAAGTTCATTCATTAAAGATACAATCAAGTCTTTTTCAAACTATCATCATAGAACATTTCCTTCTTCCCAAACCACCTAAAAAACTCTTACAGTTTATGCCACACTGAACACCGACATCTTAAATAAGTTAACCAACCTGGTTTGCTTAGTAGTATTAATATTACATAATATAAACAATTATTGTTACAAAATATTTCATAATTATTTAAAATATTTTGACTACTAGACATGGTGTCCTATTAGATCAATTCAAGTATTAAACCAATTATCTATAAATATAATACATTAAAACAAATTATAAAAAAGTTTTATGATGTGGAAAGTCATACAAGTATAAAAAACACCTGTTCGTTCACCATGATCTGACCAAGCACCAAGGCATAGCCTGCAACAACATCATAAACACATACAACTTTAGTATTCAAACTTTAATATATAGAATAAATTAGCTAATCCATCCATTCTAATATGTTAAATAATATCTTAGTTGTAGTTATGATTATTTATTCAACATCTATATACATTGGAGAATGCAACATCCTCAAATTCCCCAAGAAAAGGAAATTTCATAAGACAACAAAATATAAGGCAACTATTCTATTCATAATAGTCCAAATATAAACATAATGCAAAATGATATCCACATCGCTAACACAACATAAAATAAATAGCATAGAATCATAAAATGAAATAATAACCTTAAATCACAAATCTAAAACCCTACATAGCTATTAGCGAGAATAAACTTACCAAATCTAAATTCTGAATCTAGCACTGCAATAAATAGATTTAATTTAATGTCTTTATACTACATAGTTATGTCCATTCAGTTACAAATATATATACAAAAAGTGTGCTAAAATTGTAGATATCATGTCATACCAGCATCTCAAGGAATACTAAGATAAGGGAATTAATTTTTGTGATAATTTGGCTACCATTAGCTATATGTAACTAGGGAAAAACAAAACACAAAGTATTGAAAAATATTTTTAAAGGGAGAAACTTAATTAAACAATAAGTATCAGTATCCATTTTATGGGTAGTCATGCCAAAAATTATTAATTAAAATTTAATATACATTTATAATAATGAATTGTATATAACCTATTAATAAAAAACAATAATAATATATAATAGTAATTTATAAAATATAATTAAAATTCATGTACGATATAAGTTTGATCATAATTATTAATAATGAAATATTATCATTAACAATTTTCTCATTATTATTATTAACACAATTATGTTAGAAAACCAAACATATAATAATTTTAATTATAAATTTGCTTGGTATTTTTTTTGGCATCCAGCTAGTAAGTTCTGTTAGGGGATTGATAGCAGTGTTAGTCGACAATGAAATGTATACTTTTTGTTTGGAAAACACATTGTATATATTCATTTTAAGATTTGAATTCATGTAGGAAACATGATATGTTAAAATTAAATGTGAAACTTTTGTTTAAACTTGGGGAAAAAACTATGTTTTTTTGAAAATAACAGAAATGATTTTCAATGCTTAATATGTGTGTCAGTATTCAAGTGGGGCGCTGTCTTGTTTACGTTTAAAATTCTAAAGTGATTTTTTCCTATTCTATTCTAAGCTCAAGATATTAAACAATAGTTTTAAGGCCCATGCGGGTAAGCAATATGAATTTAATATTTAATGTATGCCATTTTTTTAAGATAATCTGAATCAACTAGCGTGTAGGAAAAATACAGATCACGTGGATCTTGCTTGGGTAAACTCATCTTGTTGGACTACGTCATCATATTTATCTTTGGGCTATGTGTATGGTGATGGAGGAAAATGGTGATAGGAAGGACGTCAACAGGGAACCAGCTAGGAAAAGGAGGTGAGTAAGATGTAGAGGATATGGGAGTTGGACAATGGATATGGGAAGGAGATGAATGGATGGAAGGGAAAAGAGAACAAAACGTGGAGAGAAGTAAGAGGAATGTAGATGGTGTGATGATAGGTAATAAAAAAGGTGAGATAAGGGAAGGAAGGTAGATGGTGGGAGCTGGGTGAGAAGGCAGGAGCTGAGACATAGTAAAGATAGTAGTAACAACTGTAATATCTGTGAATAGTCCACACAAAGATTTTGTTTCTATTTGTTCAAAGAGTTTGATAACAGTCTTGTTGAAGCCATGGATTGAATATTTCTAATTTGTTTATATCTATGACAATATTCTTGCACAGGAGAAGTTATATATATATATATATATATATATATATATATATATATATAACACTTCATATATATATATATAGGCTACTAATATTACAATAACATTTCATTTTTACCTAGCTTTGCCAGTGGTTCCAGCTATATAATAACTATCTTTTAAAAAATTTCATGTTCTCTATTTACTTGATTTTGATTTATTTCTATTTACTCACCTATAGATGGATATGATATAGCAATAGTTATACTGTACTAACTATAATAGATGTTTGAATAATCTTCTTATTGATTTTGTCTAAAATGTGGATATGATAGTGGATAAAATATACAAATATGTATCTAAATTGACATACAACTAGAGTATAATCATGAGATATATTGGATACAACCAATACAAATCTAAGCCTTGCCCATTGAAAATTTAAAAGAATAAAACTACTATGCATGATAAAATCAATAGCTTCTAAGGGATATCATTCTTCACAAAGCACGTATAAAAATCTCAAAACAAAAGAATCCAAAAAATGCTTATAATACTTGGTATGCTATTTTGATTTTAAGTCATGTGAGGATGTACTGAAGGTTCATGCTTAGAGTCAACACCATTTTTCATAGAGTTTCACTGCTCATAAAACATGCCAATGTTAGAAGCAATTTACAACTAAAAATTGTAACTTGCAATCCCTGTCTTCATCCAGAGGCTTTGGTGTTGGTTCATCTTGGTATCTACAGGCTATCACAAATCAAAGAGGCCTGATCTACCAAAGTGCCCTCGATGACCAAAAACATTAAAAAACATAATGCATAGTTGCTGAATAGCTACCACATAAATCATAATGCTAGTCTTGAGATTATTTTTGAGCCTTTCCCCCTGACAAAGCATTTATTTTTTGTTACTATTCATGAAATCACATTCTAACAGGTACTATGCATGACATCACCCTTTTGCCCCTTAATAACATCTATTGAATTTTAGCCAATCAAAATATTGATAAATAGTTTTTTCATATTTTTTGTTAACAAATATGTAACTTGACATTTAGAAAAATGCAAATTTTTTTATGCACAAAAAATAATGCATTTTGATTGGTCCAGAAGACAAAGTTTAATCTAGGGTTAAAGCAAATTGAAGGCTTTAGTATACCCTTCAGGCTTAATAAGGCCCATTCATATTTTGATTTTGAAAACATGAAATGGCTTAATGTATGGAAAAAAACATGCATTGAGACACATAAACATAAAATTAAAAGTCAAAAGAAAATAATCATTAGGTATATGTTGAATTCAACTAGAGTATAATCATGAGATATATTGGATAAAACCAATACAAATCTGAGCCTTGCCCATTGAAAATTTAAAATAATAAAACTAATATGCATGATAAAATCAATAGCTTCTAAGGGATATCATTTTTCACAAAGCACATAGAAAAATCTCAAAACAAAAGAATCCAAAAAATGCTTATAATACCTAGTATGCTATTTTGATTTTAAGTCATGTGAGGATGTACTGAAGGTTCATGCTTAGAGTCAACACCATTTTTCATAGAGTTTCACTGCTCATAAAACATGCCAATGCTAGAACAAAATTTGCAACTAAAAATTGTAACTTGCAATACCTGTCTTCATCTGTAGGCTTTGGTGTTGGTTCATCTTGGTATCTACAGGCTATCACATATCAAAGAGGCCTGATCTACCAAAGTGCCCTCAATGACCAAAAACATTAAAAAACATAATGCATAGTTGCTGAATAGCTACCATATAAATCGTAATGCTAGTCTTGAGATATTTTTTGAGCCTTTCCCCCTGAAAAAGCATTTATTTTTTGTTACTATTCATAAAATCACATTCTAACAGGTACTATGCATAGCATCACCCTTCTGCCCCTTAATAACATCTATTGAATTTTAGCCAATCAAAATATTGATAAATAGTTTTTTTCATATTTTTTGTTAACAAATATGTAACTTGCCTTTTAGAAAAATGCAATTTTTTTTATGCACAAAAAATAATGCATTTTGATTGGTCCAAAAGACAAAGTTTAATCTAGAGTTAAAGCAAATTGAAGGCTTTAGTATACCCTTTAGGACTAATAAGGCCCATTCATATTTTGATTTTGAGAACATGAAATGGCTTAATGTATGGTAAAAAACATGCATTGAGACACATAAACATAAAATTAAAAGTCAAAAGAAAATAATCATTAGGTATATGTTGAATTCAAATTAAAAGTTAAATGATTTTTACATTTAGTCCCAAGAGCATATATTTTGTTAAAATGAATTAATTTGACTCCAAGGGGTCTCCATTTCAAAGGAAGGGGGTATGTTGGTGACAACACAAATCTTTTAAATGATATTGATAGGTCCTTTTCTTTCAGATTTAATCTACATAAGTAAGTGTCCTTAACTTCCAAATGATAAAATTATTCCAATATTAAGATTATTTTCACAAAAATAAACTAATCTCTTAGAAAAATAACATGAACTAAAATCGATAACAGAAAGAGAAAACTACCATCATTAAATCTTGAATAGTTAAATAACATATGCTCAAATAACCACACAACCTTCCAAAAATGCAAAATTATTTTATCAGTTAATAATCCTATAACATGAAAAAAATGATTGTTATCCTATAAAATTAAATTCACAGGGATTTGTCACTGATATAACATTCCTTAAATAACATAGCTCCTAACTAACATGCATGTACCATATTAATCAATCCCAATAACTTGAATTAGAAGAGAATAAACTTAAAATATAAAGTAAAATACCACTTGGAGTCTTGAATTAACTTCTGCTTTTAATTTATTCCTTCATGAAAGTTTCAATAGATGTATAAAATAAAAGGAATACCCTTAGAGGTTTCAATAAGATTGTTTGAATAAATATATAAAAATAAAAGATACCAAAAAATAATTCCTTAACAGTAATTATATCAAGATTAAATATAGAAAGGGGTTTAATCCAAAACCACTTCAAACTCTCAATAGAAAATCACAACTGCAATGTCCAAAAATCCATTCAATCAAACAACTTATTCCTAAGATCCTCCAAATATTTACTTGTTCACTAACATAGCCTTACAAATCAATAATCCATTTATTTCCCCATATTATCTCTACCTCAGTAAGGTCCACTTCAATCTAGGATATGATGTTGCCTGCATCCTTAATGAGTATGTGAGCATGTTACACATTATTTGGTGGAGAAGCAACATAAATTTCAATGTCGTCAGTCTGAATTGTCTTCCAACAACTTACAACTTTAAGATTCAAAAGGGTTGATTCAACCATGCTCCTAAAGTCATCTATTGAGAGCCACTTTTCTCGTTGGTCATAAAAAGTAGAAATTAAAAACATATAAAATAAATATTTGGCCTTATCTATGAAGGCTCCGAATGTGTTATCCATCTCTTCATATTTAAACCACTTGAGAGATTGTTCAGAAAGTATTAAACCATACATGCTTAATTATTTTTAAACCCAAATGTATTAGTGGAGATTAGACCCAATTTTCACCTAGTTGATTCTATGAAATAAACCATGGATTTTCCCTTGACAAACTTACTCCTCTTATTTTCTAAATTATATTTAACTAATTTGACTTGCAAGAGTTGGTCCTGCAAGGTTTAAAAAAATGAAAATATTCCAATTAATATGTTTTCTACCTTCAAGGATACTTTCCAAATGGCCCATTTTATCATCACAAAATATTTTTCATTGTTCTTAATTTTCTTCAATTTATTTGCTCGCTCCATAATTATATTTTTATAGCTTTCAAATATGTGGACACTTGATCATAAGCTATATCATTAACTATCTTAAAGAAAGAGAAAGTATTAGGTTTTTTCATCTTGGTTAAGTCTGCCACTATTTGAGTCCAAGTGGCAACTATCCCTTATCCTCATTTCTTTTATTTTTACTTAGTGACACTTTTGATATTTTTGTCCTCGTATTTCATGATGACCTCTTGTTATTCAATGACCATCATATCCATGTTTTCCTTATTTTCTATTTTAAACTCAAATTGGATTTTTCAATCATAAAAATAAGGATAGGAAGGCCTCCTCAGATACCCAAGAATCACTATAATAAATTTTCACAATCTATGAAATAAAATTATCTTAAATTTTTTTGGACAAGCTAATTTCTTCATCAATCACCCCTTCATGTCTTATCACTATTAATGGCTTAACAACCAACTTAATTTAAGCTATTTTTTAGAGGGAAATTGAACCATTAATTATATGAAGTGAAACTAAAATATCAATGGATACCATTAAATTATTGGGAATTAAAATCATACTTGAAGCTTGAACATTATATGTCTCAAGGATCATATACTATGAAGCCTTAACAAGTAGGTGAGCCTTATAAATTGGACTCCTTGTCTTGAATGATATGGTAATGGTCATGAGATGTTGGTGTACCTATGATCTCATTGGTTTTAATTTTGTTTACTTAGTAAATTTGATATTGTTTTCCCTTCCTACTTTAGCTAAACTAATAATTTCTTCTTGATAATATACAACATCCATGAAGATGTCATGCTTTGGTTGGGGACTATGCCTATATCTAACATTGGACTTATGTTTGATGGATTAGAGATAATTATCAACTTATATTTAATTATTTATTACCATTTTATTTTTAACGTGGGAAAATGAGCAAGCATGCATTATCCGCATTATCCTATGATCAAAGGTACTTTAGGGACAATATCTTGATTCATTTGTCTAAAAATTGAGGGTATACTAGTATATAATTGGTATGCAATCTTTATGACTATAATTATATCAAGTATACAAATAAGAAATAAGTGAGTGGGTTAAAAGTATACATCAATCCTAAGGATTGTATTATCTTAAAAAAAATCAATCACCTAACTCATGAAGTGCATATCTCATGGCAGAATAAATTATTGGGCACTCGGTATTATGTATGGCATAATGAACTAATAGTAAGAATTTATTAAAAAGAGGGAATATGTGAACATGTGAAAATGGTAATATATCACACAAAATAATATGAATGGGTTTCTTAAACAAAACATCTTAGGGATCAAACAATGTAAAGCAAATACAATCAATTAAGTAAGAAGATGTATAAAAGTTCCTACCATTCTTACACTCTCTAAAAGTTTTGAGTAAATAAAAGGAAATAGAATCACCCAAAATTCTAGGCTTTCACTCTTTTATAAAGTTGTACAACAAAGACACCCAATTCACATCTACATGGTCAACCCTACTCCTTTCAAAAAAATAGTTCAATCGAAGCATGGCTTTCTGGATTAGAATCCTAAACAAATGTACATAGTAAGACATGTCCTATTTCCCCCCACATGAACCTTAATTTTCAATACATCATAAATATTGTTCCCTTTGGGATAAGTGATTGTCCATTATTTTTATAAGTTAAAATTGGTTTTTGTAATCTTAACATTTACCTGATGGAAAACCTAGAGATACCTGTAACTATTTTCCTATATAATGCACACAATTTTATATTAATTTTTTGGACATATAGACACACTATAAGTATCACCTCTTAGTATGGGAACAACTTAGGTTATTCTACAACTCTATGTAAGTAAGAGTTCCTAATTTTCCACCTTTCATCTTCTGCATCCAAGAGCTCACGTTCAACATCATTTGGTGCTTATATATATTTAAATAAGTAGGAAAAAAATTCTAATTATTATTGATACACATTATAGGAATTAAAACTATGTCTCTTAGTTCCTTTCCTAAAATTATATGTGATTTTACAATGGTCATTATTACAATGAAATTTCAAAAGTCCAATCATGTTCTTCTTCATTCAATATTATCAAATTATAATTTTAATGGCATTTATTTACAAAGTTAAAAACATAAAAATAATGGAATGAAATTTTAGTTAGGATGATATCTAAGTTTTTAATTCAAAACAATGTGAGATGTTAATTTTATTTATTTATTAGAATTCATTATTTTTAGTTTTCATCATTTAATTTCTTGATCATTAAAAACACATCAATCACCAAAAATAATTTAATAATTGATATATTTTAAAAAATAAAAAAAATGATTATGTTTGAAGATTTGTGTAAGGACATGTGGCATAATCCCATTTTATAAAGGTGGAATTAAGTTACAATTTTAACATTTGGGTGATCCTTTTGGGTCTAGGTTCACTAGTTCCCAACACGTGGTTAACATTGGGTTGTTGGATAAACAACTTTGATCTACCAAGAAGTTTGAAATTAAAGCAATGGTAATTTGAAATAAATAGAGTTGAGAGGTGAGAAATATGTGGTAGTGTCCCACATAACAAGTAAAGGCAACTAGAATGTGGTGTTTATACATCATAAGGGACTTTGTAGATCATAATGGTACCACATGGTATTACCTATTTTCATTGATAAAATGAAAACATAAAACAAAAAATATGATACTTCATAAATCCAGGCTTCCCACTTTATAATTAAATAAAATAAATAAAGAGGGGGAGGGTCTTTATGACAAATTTAGACATTAATAACTGATAAAATTGAAATTAAAACTCAAGAATAATATGAAATAAATAAATGTGAGGCCAATTTTGTTTTCTTGACTAATTAAAATATATTATTCATCTAATAGTAAATAAAGAATAAGTTTTTTATGGTATAAAGAATCAGAATTTGTATTAAATAATTTTAAATTTTCGTATCAATAAGATTTAAAATGCACAAGTTCGTTTAAAAGGTCCAAAATGGTTTCCATTTTTTTTGAGAGTTCAAAATTAGTGGCTCCAAGTTCTTTTCTGGAACTTGGATTCTTTGGTGATAATAAATAGTACATGGATATAGATCTATTTTCAAGTGTATGCTAAATATCATCTTCTTTTATAATGGAAATAAATAAGATAAGATTTTTTCCTTGCATATCTTCCTTGGTTTCATTTATGATTACTTGTTGATACTTGTTTGGGCTTACAACTTGTGAAATCTATAGAGTTTCATGGACTCTTATTTAGTTATATATTTTATTCATATTGGAACAATTTCATTTAGACAAGATGCACTATCTGTTCCTTATCCATTTCTTGAAGGATTACCTTTCTTTAGAAGAAACTTATATGCTTCTTTAACCATTTGAGATGGTGAAGTGCTACTTTCATCTTCTTTTTAATGTTATCCACTCTTTGGTGAATACTTGCATTCTTCCTAAGACTTTACAAAAATCAATATTATTTATGTTTTTAACTCTTTCAAGCATAATTTAGTCATGATTATGTGGCTTGGATTCCTATTTGGAACATATTATTATTTGGTTTTATTTAAGCATGTTATTGGTTCCAACAAATTTTATGCCCACATATAATGGTCATTCCTCAACCTTAATGGGATTAATAATTCCATGTCCATCATTGATAAGATGCTAACCAATATTTACCACATTATTCATCAACTTAAAACCAATGCCATTAATAAAATTGTAAAATGTATAAAGGGACTCAATTATCTTTTCATTAGGAAAAATAAAAATGTGAGATATATTTACCTTGTTTATCACCTTCATAATTTGTGTACCTTATATAAAGGTAGTTTTATTTGGAATAAAGTACTCCTCAATTCACTTTCACATGCTTTATTAAGATTTTAAAATGTTATATATTTTGCAATAACCTAGATTGTTACAAGTTTTCCATAAATTAAGAATTTATTCTTGTTAAATTATCTATTTCTACATCTATAGACTCTCCATGTACAAACAATTAAGATATATAGTTTTCCATATTCTCTATGAATACAAAAAGTTTTTTCTTACAAAACTTACTTTTCCATGGTTTGGGAATCTGGGTTGGATAATTTCCTCTTTGAAATTAAATTCTTTTCCTTATTTTCTCTAATTATTTCTTTAATTGTTTACTTTATTCCCCCATTTTAATGTACAACTATGAAGCTTATAATATCATCTTACCCTAAAATAAATTAAATAAGGGATATTTTAGCATAGATCTCCTATATGGAACTCTTAGGGCTATGTGGCTAAGGCTTACCTTCACTATGACCCTTGACCATGACTACACTTATTGGTATAATAATAATGTTACAAACCTTAAGAGATGTAATGAGAAAGTATAAACCTACAAATGAGATACAAACCAATAGAAGGAAGTATAGAAGATCTCTAAATGTGACGACTAGCATTGGTATCCACTATGAGACAGTTGGGTAGAGAGTGAGCTAGTGGAAGATAAGTTAGAAGAAAACACTCAACATGGATGAGCTACACAGGATCATGGAGGGAGAATTTGAGGCAATGGTTCTTAAATATAGAGTGTTAATGTAGGATTACGATGAAATGTGCAATAATAAGTAGCATAATTATTTGTGAAGTTTAGAGTGATTCCCAAGAGTGTTACATGACCACATATAGGTCATTGAATGTGAATTAGTCTAAATGAAAAAATGATGAGAAAACATTGATAGATCAATGACTATGAGGTTGTTCACATGTAAAGGACTTTTAGGTTGATAATGAATCACTTGAAAGGGATGCGAGTGTCAAAAAATAACTGATTGTAAGGTAGCTAAGGTAGATGATCATATTCCAATCAATGTATTAGGTAGAAGGTGATAGAGAATATTATTCACCGTCAAGTGCAGATGGGTAGAGAATGAGAAGCATAGAATATGGCTAAATGAGAAGCTAAGATGAGATGAGACCCATAGTCACAGATCACAAGGAAGATAGAGAAGATAAACTCAACGTATTAAAAACTATAGAAAAGGATGACACAAGTATAAATAAGAGTTATTGGTAGAAAGGATATCATATAAAAGCAGGAAGAAAACCATAGGAGAAAATTTATCATAGAGGTTCTGAGATGCACAAAGAGTTAGTCTAAAGCTAAAGTGAAAATTTAATTCAAAAGAGAGGGGCTAGAGGAAATTATGGAGTGGACCTTGAATGTCAAGTGATATTTTACACTCAAGGGTGTAGCAGATTCCATGAAGGTGAAGTATGCATAAAGAAGGCTATGTGATAATACAATAGAAGGTTGGAGTTATCTATAAGAGATTATAGAGTTGGGTGTAGATGTTTTCCAAACTACTACAACAAGTAGTGCATCTAGAAGGCTAGCTAAAATTAAAGATAATACTAAAACTCTGCAAGAGGGAACCTATAATACCTTGTTATCATAATAAAGAAGAGAGAGTTGCCATGAAGGGCCATGCACATGAGGATATATAATTGGAATAGTGTGAAATCTAGAAGGAGCTTCGTGAGATGATGAAAGATCCCTATGAATAGGTGGAAGAGTGTGAGACAACACTTAAAATAGAAAAAAAAATTATTTTGGGAAGGAATTGAGGAATAGGCTATGCGAGGAATATGCATAAACAATAGAGGAAAATAAGGTTGGTACATCAAAACAATAAAAGAGGAACAAATCCAAGGAGAAACCTAGTTACAACAAAGCATAATGGGCAAAGGAAAGCTGCATATCATTCCTCTAGGACCAACATAAGTGAAAGAAGGTGCACAATGTGTTGGAGCAACCTACACAGGGATGGGGACATAAAAATACCTTGAATAGAGCACCAAATTTCATGTGTGTAGAATAGAGGATGCATCAAAGGAAGGAATAGGATCCCTAGATTCCCAAAAATTAGAATATTTTGTACAACAACAATAGAAAAGGATGCTAGAGAAAATATCCACATACAATGGTGTATAATGAGAAGAAGATAATTTTTTTCCTTGAAGGTAGAGGAAAAGGAATTTGAAGAAGGAGAGGCTATATAAGACCTTCAAATAAAAGATACTTACTTGAAGGAATCACTAAAGGCATAAGTAGTAGGAGATGATGTAAAATAAGTACAAAGAAAGTTTTTTATAATGAAACTAAGAGCTATTGAGCAAAAAAAGTGAGAGTGATGCGTATGTGTTTGATGGTGCATTGGAGGAAATAGAGGAGCTAGAGGGAACACCTATTGAAGAAAAAATTGAAAGAGAATAACATTACACTAAGGAAGAAGGAAATTGAAAGAGAAGTTTCATAAACATTATATGAGAGCAAAAACCAAGTAGAGGAGGTGTTCAATTTGAAAGGCACAAAGTTGAAAGAGATGAAAAAGGGCACAAGTTCATTTGTGAGAGTTATTTTCTTAATACCTAAGGGGAATAATGTGAAGATATATCAACCTATAGATTAATCTAAGTTATTCCAAAGATAATAAAGCATCTTGATAGTAAAATATGTGTGAAGGGGAGGAAAAGTGATCATAAATCTATATAATAAGTCCACATGTATATAGGATAATATACAAAATGTAGGCACAAAATAAATAAGGATAAACTAGCATGATAGGTTACAAAAAGAACTCAAAATTTCACAACATAGTGAAGATGCTAAAGAGAAGAAGCAAAGAAAGATTGGAGCATTAGACCAAAGATGATCAATAAGTGAAATTATCATTATGCACCAAAAAGAGGAATAATTTATAGAATGAAGCAAGGTCAGATACAAATAGCCTAAATCCTACCAAGAAGAGTGAGTAAAGTTAAATCCAATCTATGCACATAGAGAAGAGTATGCAACAACATAGGAAAGGTAAAATATGAGATTTGATGGACCCCATAGAGACTTGTATGGAACTTGAGAAATCAATAAAGAGGAAATATAATATAATAGAAGAAATATGAGAACATCATATATATACTCCATAAGATACATATGGAATGATAACATGAAACTATGCCTATTTTTTATAGGGGATAGGAAAAATAAGGTGCACATAATAGAGGTAAAGAAAAAGACACATAGAAGGAAGAGGAAAAAAGTTATGAGGACCATTTTTTGAAGGTGGATGGATGAAGGTGGGCACAAACTTGGGTTTAGACCCATGAGAGAAAAAGGTGGGCATAAAACCATAAGGGAAGAGTGCACATGGAGCAAGTTGTGTGGCACACATGAGAGGTGAAGTGTTAAAAACACTTAGTAGAGGTGGACATAAATTGTTTGGCATAGAACCATAATAGAAAAGAAAAGAGTGAAGAGGAGGGAAAATAATAAGAAAGGTATTGGAGCTAGGTAAAGGAGGATGATTTAAGTCCCAAAGAGGGTATATATAAGGATGCAGAGATGATTGAGCCTAATTATGTGCCACATCATGTGGAGGGGAACATTTTGGTCAAGGTAGCCAACCAGAAGGGTGGTTATATCAATCCAACCCTAATTCTAAGTACGAGTTTACATTTTAATTACCTAGGGAGTTTGATGTAGGAACATCCTAGAAAAATCAACAATATTTTATAACCCAAAAATATAGTTAGTTAGATGAGGAATAATTTTTTTTTGGTTGTGTGTTATTGCATGACATAGATTTTTTGAAGACTATACTTAACTACACAAGAATCCAATTGCACAGAAGGAAGATGGTTAATATTTGTGAAAGAGTTGGAGAATAAAAGGGATATAATTTTTGGCTAATAAAATTAGTGCACGTGTAGAGTTACAAAGTGCATAAGGAAAAACTAGGGGAAAGAAGCAAGGTACAGAAGAAAGGGCTTATGTAACAACATACAAAGAAATTGAAGCCTATAGAGCACCAATAAGCTTGGAAAAAAATAAGTTATTTATTAAATGGGTGCTAAATGAGAAAAATTAAGGCTATAACCAAATCTAAATTTAAACTTTCAAGACTGAGGAGCAAATATTTGAGATACCTAGGTAACACATCAAATTAGTGCACAATCATAGTCGAGTAGCACACATAAATGCACAGAGCATAATCATCAAGTAAAGAATACATAAGGCAATTATTTAATGATGATGATGGTGCATGGGAATATGGAGAGTTTGAGGCACAAGATCACACAAAAATCCAAATATAAGACATTTGATGTAGAACCCAAAGAAGTAGAAGGTAGTTGGATGAGTAATTAGTTGTGAGGATATAAACTTAGTTGATCCTTAGGCGAGGCTAGTAATGTAATGGATGCGGTAATATAAGGGACAACCAAACATATCTACTATACACATATGTTCTAAAAATAGTTAGATTTTTATGGATCGATGTTCATAAAAGGTTATGATACCTCTAGGGTTGGGCTAAAAATTTGAATAGAGCCCATGGATTCACATAGAGCCACATTAAATTTAAATGTTGATCAAATACACAAGAATTCAAAAAAATGACCAGACCTTAGAAAATTCTAAATAGGGATCTTGGACCAACATTTATAATGCTCAGAAGTCAAGGAGGAAACTATATCATAGTGATGATATGGAGGAAAAATGAACTATGCCTAAGATAATATAGAGAGGAAAGAGCTTCAAATGATAGGTGAAGGCCTATAGCCTTGAGTGAATGGTATTCTAAGGATGAAATAGTGGAGAGAAAGGGAGGTAGATCTATATCTGAGGACTAGACTAAGTAAATTTGAGAACATGTATAATTATGAAGCTTATAATAATGAGTAACCTTAAAGTAAATTAAAAAGGGATATTTTATCATAGATATACTATGTGGAGATCTAAGGGCTGTGTGGTTAATGTATCCCTTCACTAGGATCCTTAACTATGACTACACCACATCCTCTATTCATGTTTTAGTATGTATACCTTGTCTATTACTTATACAAGTTCTAGAGACACTCCTTATACACTATATTAATCTAATTTTTGTCATGAATACTTGATCATGCCTATTTTATCCCTTTTTACTATTAATTGACATGTGCACTTAATTAATGCTCATTTCACCAATCTCACCCATCTTAATCATAGAGTAAGAACTTATTTACTATAATGCCATCTATTGTCACCCATAGATATTATATTACTATTGAAATCACCTCCATACATATGTATGCTTTGAATCAGACCCAAAATGTTCCTAAAGGGACAATAAGACCCAATAGGATAAGGAGGACTGCCATTCATGTCCTTGTATGCCTTCTTTGTCCTTCCATCACAAAATATAAAATTTTAAAAAGGAAAACATGCTTAAGTCAGCCTTAAGCTATAAAAAATCTCCAATGGGTATTTCTCTCTCTTGAACCACTATAAAAGAACATTCAATTAATTCATTTCAACAATCTTGGAAATATTATCTATACTATCACAAGACCTTATTTACACAAGTGAAAAATAAAAAAAGGTGTATATACTTACCAAAGTAGTTTCCAAACACTTCAAGCAATCACGAGCTAATTTTGAATTCAATTTTATATAGCCCTAGCCAAGCATGATCAAGTATTCAAGCCAATTTTAGATGTAATCACATAGTTAAAGGAACACAATTATATAAGGCACTTAGGTGGGAGAAGTAAATGGAATTTTAATCCCACTTCATAGTATTCATATGCAGGTAGTGATAAACATAATGGATTGATGATTTCTAACACAATTTTAACTGCTAATCCCTTCTTACTCCTTCATAATCATTTATATCCTTGTGGCATAAAACTATGGTTTGCAACTTCAAGAAGCCATATATAAGTCTCCACATAGTTTAGGAAGATCAAATCATTGAAATAAGACCTAAAATTAATTGTCACACCCAACAGTTCTACAATTTACAAATTTTTAAAAAAGGAAAAAATCAACCAATAGGGAAAAGAATGACTGTTGTTTCTATCCTATCAAGAATTCTTATCCTTGAGAGAACTCAGGATAACTTTCTGGGAAGTTTCTAGGTTCTTTGAATTATTTATGTTCTTACATTCTATTTTTATATGCACTAACTAGATAATTCAAAAAGCTAAGCACATCTCTCTTTTTCATAGTTTATCCTTGTTCATTTCTATTTTTATTTCTCCATTTCAATAATTTATCTTTAGTTTTCTATTTAAGACTATATTTATAGTACCTCAATTTACTCAATTTAATTTATCTAATTAGGGTTAATATTTCAATATTAATTGAAATTTAGATAAAACATTTGATGAACTTATTTTGTTGTTTAAACACTGTCTAACCCTATGTCTTCCTTAGGGTTTCAACCTTCTAGGGGTTTCAAAATTTTGGTCTTAGGGTTCAATTTTTTGTCCTAGGGTTTCAAAAATTTCTCTTTGTTTCTATGCATCTCATTTTTGACTTTGTTGCAATATATTTTTCAATGGATGATATATATATTTTTGATGACTATGATAAAATTATTGTCCAAAAAGTTACACAAAATTCATTAATGCAATCTTTATTAAATTCAAGCATAACATGGGATCAAGAACAATCATATATTTAATATATTATAAGTCATCATATTAACTCTCAAGATGATGATAGCTAAAATCACTCTAATAAGGTCCATGTTATCTCTTTCCAAAGATATAAGTTGATAAATTTTATATTGTCAAATGAATCGTCCCACATATCCTCTTGATGGTGTTTTTATGCACGTTTAATAATAAGTACCTAGGGTTTGTGCTTGTGAATCCCTTAAATATAAAATCATCACTATGAGAAGGTCAATAAAAGAGGAACAAAATAAAAATAAGAATTTGGTTTCAAAGATCACATCATGAGAAAATCAAATCACATTAACAAAGGATACAAAGTATGTTAGTGTTAATCATGTGTTTGCATCATCATCTAGATATTGTGTTCCTAACAAGATTTTATATGAAAATTGGAACCCACAACAAAATACATATACAATTAGTGATTCCAAAAGTGCAAAAAAGGCTACTAAGAGTTCAAGTGAACTTGTAAGACAAATGATTTGAAATAAAGTAATCAAATTACCTTATATACACTATCTTATAAGATCAAAATATTATTGTGTATATCATATAATACATGGGCATCATACAAATTATTGTTTTTATTTATTAAAAAATTAAAAATTATCATTGATAATGGTGAGCTTATAACAGATAAATCAATCAAAAAATTCAATCACAATGCATCTCCTATAGAATAATTGCAAAAATAAAAAACAACAAATATGGATACAAAAGGAACCAAATGGAAAAGCAAGAGTATCAAAAGAATCGCTTTCCAGAGAAAAATAAAGCACATTTGTCAAAAAGTTTCTCATAAATGAATCTACAAAGCATGATATTATTAAAAAATATAATGGTACAAATATAACTAATAAGGATTCAAAAGAACAAGATGAAAAAACACCATCACAACAAGAGAAATTATAAAAAGATAAACCATATGAAGGTAAGAAAAAAGGGTATACAAAATCTAATGTTACAAGTGTAATTTAAAAATAAAAATTCCAAATACTTATTGAAATCAAGAACCACTCACTTTTATTGTGCTAGTGCCCAAAATTTCATTGAAGCAATTGAGCCCTTGTCAAGTATGAATGCCTAAGTCCTTATCCCAATTCCTATTTTCAAGTATGAATGCCTAAAGGAAATATACCTTTAGAACTTTTATGCGGGCAAAATTATTGAAGGAAATATACCTTCAAAACTTTTGTGCATGCAAAATGATCGAAGGAAATATACCTTTGGAAATTTTACATGGGAAAAATGCCTGAAGGAAATATACCTTCAAAAATTTTGGACGGGCAAAATCCCTGAAGGAAATATACCTTCAAAACTTTTGTGCAGGAAAAATGCTTGAAGGAAATAGACCTTTCGAATACTCTAAGTAAAGACTGAATTAACACTTAGCTGATTCAACATGAAACTTGACTTGTGATGAACACTTGCAAATAGGAATTGGGATAAGGACTTAAGAATTCATATTTGACAAGGGCTCAATTGCTTCAGTGTAATTTTGGGCACTAACACATTGCACACATAGATTGCAAGCCATTTAAAGATGCCAAGGTTATAGACTATGAAGAAAACAATTTGTGTTATACATCATTTATTCTATCTCTTGTATATAAAATTTAACACATAGATCAAACTAAGGTATCTAAAAAATGTTTGGGATCAATAAGGTTGAGAGTCTTGTTTGCTTCAAAAACATGTTGTCTTACTTTTTATGTTATTTCTCATCCAAATGAATATGATATTGTGCTTGGAGGATTATAGTTATAAATAATAGGATCATTGATTGATACAAACAAAGGTTTCATTTAATTTGATAAAAAATAATAAGGTAAATACTACACCTTCAAGTCAAGATGATCAAAATGACATATCACAAGTTCAAGAACATCCTAAGAAGCTAGTCCTTTCCTATGATAAATATGATTATGAAAAATATGATTCAAACAACATGCAATATGAAAATTGAAACCTAATTGAAGGTTATGGCACACATGATACATGACCTTCATAAAGGCATCCCATTGATGATATCCTTGGATTTTAGTAATGAAAAACTGATTCTACATAGTTTTTGATTGTTACATATTCTTCTTCTATTTGTTTGTCTTTGTGATTGCATGATCCATTATTTTATGCCCTTGAATTTTAGTGACTTTTTGGAATCTTGGACCTTATAATTCACTTATAATTTTGGACAGTCTCAAAAAAATTTTAAATCTCACTAAATAATGACATTAATCTATCTTCATGAACAATTTTTTACAAAATTTTTAATTTCCCTTAGAGGACATATTTGACCAGAATAGGAAAGAAATTCCATCTGATACTTTCTTATTGGTCGATATTTTCCTCTATATTTTTATACTCAAAACCTATTTTTATATAACATAAAACTTTAATTTTTTCAATTTTTATATTATTCACACAATTCCACTATGCAATTTCTAGTTTTAATGCAAAATATATTTGGTTTCAATTTTAATTACTCAATACATGCAACATCTTTCAAAAATTATACATTTGACAAAATGAGAATGCCCAACTAGTTACCAGTGTGAAATTTTCAACCCCCTTAAATATTTATAACATTTATAATTCACATACCATAGGGGGTGAAATTCCTTTTATTAAACCATTTGAATATTTGCTAGTGCACATCCTCCATTAACACTTATTGTGAACTATTCAAACTAGTTTACTTTATTATAATTTATAGTCTCATTTATTATAATTTATACACCTTGATTTAATTTTAGTATCTGATACTACTATTTTGCATATTCTAAAAATACAAAAAAATGCATATATCTTTAAAAATGCAATAACATTCAAATATTATAAAAAATATAAAATTAGGACTTGAGCATGATTATAAATTTAGTTTACATTTTTGAACTATGTTATTATATAATGATTAGTATATAGCATATTCTTTCTATATCACACCTACATTTCACGAGAATCTATGAAGCATTATGTATGACATATACACATTTTCACATGTTAAGATGTTGGACTCTCCTCTACCCATTGGCCTTGTAAGTTGGGGGCATCTTACTCATAAGTGAAAATATGCAGGTGTTATATATATGTAACCCATATACTATTGAGATTTTAATTATATACAAATGCCTTGCTAATATTTATATCTTACATAGTGTACATGAACATGTTATTTTATAGGATATGATTACATGAGACATGCATAAATTAGATTCCATTTGATAATTATCTATTCATTGATGCTTATTACTTGTACATAGTATATTATAATTTGTATTATTTAATATGTTATCCCTTGGACCTTATGTGGAATTTTTTGCTTGTTGCATATCTATGAGATTTTTTGTGTTGTGTGTGACATTAGAACATGTCCTTACTTTGGCCCTTGGAAATATGTGTGGTGTGTGACATTTGAACATGTTTTTGCTTGGCCCTTAGCCCTAAGTGTGGTGTGCAACATTTAAACATTTATTTGATTTGAAACTTGACCCTATGTATGTATGACATTTGAACATGTCCCTTATTTTTGACATTCATCACGTCTATACATGTTATTTATGGCATTTGATCATGTCCTTGATTTTGGCCCTTGTCTCATCTATGTTAATTTTATATCATTTAGAATTTTTATTTATATGCTTGTTGAGCTTGACAACTCTCACAAGTGCCATGATCCATATCATGCACTCCTAACACACTAACATCCCAATTTCATGAGCTTCAATGATACATTGTATAGGCATTTCTTCTTAAGTTCTATGCAAAAATTCAAATCTTTCTATGCTAACACATTTCCATATGTTGAAATTTTCAAAGATAATATATTAATACACATATTTCAAGTTAACTTTTATTTTTATATGAGTGAATTTTTAGGAGATAATCCCTCACCTCAAAATGGGAGAATTTTAGTGTGCTTTTCATGCATGAGATAATCCATTTAAAAAAAAAAAAATTCAGTTATGGGTACAATCATAATTTCAAGTTTAAAGTTACAAATTTAGTTATTGAACATATTATAGGGGCATATGCCATTATATAATTGATTTAACTTATTTGGGAATAATGGAGTTTTATTCTTGTTTTAGTTAAGGGTCTAGATTAATAATTAATATAGAATATAGTAATAAATAAAACCCTAATTTGTGCAATTATTTATCTTTTTCACATTTCTAAAAGTATAAATAAATAAAAATAAGTATAACGTAGCTAGAAAATAGACTGAGATGGCTAATACAGAGGTTGAAAATGGCTATGTTTGATTGGAAAGGTGTCATAAAATCATATATAGATTTTGTTGGGTGAAAGGATATGAGCACCAAAAATTGGACACTTTAGTGTTTGACACTGTTGTCCAATTCTGATGTTATTATTCATTTAGATTTCTAATTCTAGATTCTAATGTGATCTGATTTTGGGGTCCTATAAGTGTCATTATTTCTTTACAATCACCTGTCTGTGCTATTGCATAACCTATTTCCTTATAAAACCCTAGGTCTACCTACACACATGAAACAACAAACACATCAAAAGTAAAAGGGGAAAAAATTGGGGTAGGGGAAGTATGATCACATGATCTAGAACCCCTATTGTCCTGATCACTGCCTACATTAACCCTAAAGCTAGGGTTTTAGATCAAATGTAGTTCTCCCTTAGGGAACATGCATAATCAACGCACATGGTAGATGCAAGAATGAAATTTTGTCTAGGCCTTCCTTGATCAAACATGCAAATATATATGTGATGCAACATTTTGAGCTATACTATTGACTAATTTTAATTATTTAGTGTGCTAAAGTCATAAGTTATATATATAAAATGCCTTGTGAAGTCCTTTATATAAGAGACTATCTATTTTGAATTTGGGAGCTTTATTCATGCTAGATGACATAAAAAATATAAATAAAACTTAAAGGAGGGGTTAAGAAGGGTTTGGGACCTATTAAGCAAGAAAAAATGACTGTTGGACAATAGCTTCAAGTAGGACATGAGCACCGAGTGCTATAGTCCACTAGAATTCTATTATCTAGGACTTAAAAAAATACGTTGGGATAGACACAAGCCATGTTTGGGGGTCTTTAGTGGTATAAATCAGTTGACTAAGATAATGAAAAGGTGATATAAATGATAAATAAGACCAAGACAAGGAAAACAAAGACATGGCTAGTGTAAACAAGGCTCGTATTCTCTCTTTTAAGTCTCTTGTGAAGAGGACTATGAAAATACATGATATATGTGGTTTCTTAACCAAATTATGGTGTATACATTTCCCCCCCTTTTATTCTAGTGATGTAATAAAATGAAATACTAGAGTAAAATAAAGAAGAAGAAGATACATACCTAAATCTACCTGTGTGGAGGTGAATGTGTTGTAAGGGTCCAACTCACTTTCTAGCTAGGGAAGTGGATGGAAAGCTAAATAATACCTAGAGAGAGAAGGACTCCATGTATGTATCATGGAGAAGGAGGGTAATGCTTACCCCCTATGCTAAATCTAATTAAAGATGAGGAATGCTCAGAGGCCCAAAACTAATGTCTATCCTCTATCTCACATAAACCCATGTAATCTAGATATATGTATAAAATTTGTATGTTATGAAGAGAAAAATATGTCATGCCCCCACTCTAAATATCTGAACTAGAACTAAGAAGTGTTTAGAGGCTCAAAACCAATATCTATCCTCTATCCTACGTAAACTCATGTAGTTTGGATCTGAGTAATATAATAGACCAACTACTATAGATGGTCATGTGGTCCAACCTAGGTACAATTGGGTGTAATCTAAAATCTAGTCAATGTGCAATAAGAGAATGACATGTCTTACCATTCCATCTGTATAATCTTGAGTGATGAATAACATGAACATTTGTGCCATGCCCCCAAATTTGGTATCTGAGTGATGCATCTATATAATCTAGTAATATATATAGCCACATGTGATATGACATATCTTGATATGCCTCATGTGCAAAATTAGATACTAAAACACTATGCTTTGCACTATGCCTATAGTTTGCTATCTGATTATGTAATTGTGTCATGTTGTATGAAGCTGTATGTGTGAAATGTGTAGCATGTATATGCCCCAAATTTAGTATCAATGTCTATATCTATATCAAAATCACTGTGAATCCATATTATTTGAACCATTGTATTTGAATAGTCTATGTATGTATATCAAAATCATTGTGAATCCATATAATTTGAACCACTGTAGCTGAATAGTCTATGTATTTATACCAAAATCATTATGAATCCATATAATTTGAACCACTATATCGTAATAGTCTATGTACCTATAAATTGAAGGTATATCCCTCTAAATTTCCTAAGTAATGTTGAGTGACCCATATAATCTGAGTCACTGTATATCTCAACCAATCTGAGTTGAATATGATAATATAAATGCTATATGTGTAGAAACCATGGTGTATATACTTATGAGAGTGGATGGGTATGATGGGCAAGTTTATAAATAAGAATAGTATGAATGATTCCCCCTTTTTGGAGAGAGGGAAAAAATCTATGATAGAGGAGGTTGAGCCAAAAGTGATGACTAGTGGTGTAGTAATAGAAATAGGGTTGTTATGTTGTGAATAGATTGAAAGGTTGTTTGATTGATAAGATCATGTTGTTGAGAGTGGAACACATTTTGATTAGTGATGACCAAGGAACATGTATGGGTATAAGATAAATATATTAATGTTCATGCCTTAGTAGGCAAATAAGGTAGTAAGAGAGAGAATCTTGAGTGATGTTGAAGGTATCGTTGTCATGATTCTATGGAAGGAAAGGGTTTGAAAAATGGAGTTATAAGGTTCAAATTATGGGAAAAATGGTATTTCCTTTTCAATGAAAAAGTTGGTTAACATAGGAAATTAGATTGATTCTTGATTCATTTGTGCATGACTAGGTTGATATTTTGAGCTCTAGATCAAGGAAAATGTTGAGGAGATGAGTACCTATCATGACCCAGTTTGAGTAGTTGGTGGCCCAAGTTCATGCTGGTGGTGATGTGACCCTGGTAAGTAGCTCAAACACTTGATTTTTGTCAGTTTTTAGGCCAATTTTGGTGTTCTTGAGGGATTAAAAGTAGTGTAGGAAGTTTTTTTATTTTTGTCACTCCTGTCTTATAGTCCAACACTCATGTCCAGGGTTTAGTGTTTCTGTCCAGTGTCGTTATCCTTACTACAACACTATTGTCCAAGAGGTAGAATAGTTTTATGATGTTGCTTTGATGTTTATTATTATTCTGGCTTAGCTTTTGATTTGGTATAGTTGATTGATAGATGTGTTATTTTTGGTGATGTAGGGTGAGGTGTAGATGAGAGAGTTTTGTAGGGATTGGGTGATGGAGTCATTGAAGCTGCTACCACTATCTACTGGTGAGAGCATGATTATGGATAGGGTGGGGTTGGGTCATGTGTATGACCTAGGTATAGTGTAGTGGGACTGATATCTAATGATTGCCTTATATGAGAGGTGGAACATGGATACATGTACTTTTTGGCTTCTTACAGGGGAGATGACTGTGACTTTGCAAGATGTGTATTATATACTTCATTTACCAGTTAGTGAGTGGTGAGTGATTGTACATGATGACATGGGTGGTGATGTGATTGATAGTGCACATCTATACTTTACTGGTATGCCCTCATGTACACATCAAGTAAGTAGTGACAATGATGTGCTACTATCAGTTATTATGCAATCTAATGTGATGCACTTATAGAAGTGGTTAGTTATTTTATTGGCATCTTTTATTACTTTGGATAGGAATGAAGTATCTATTGCATACAAGATGTAAAAGATTATATGCAATGTGCAGGTATATGGCACTGTATTCTCATGGGGTATGACTATGATATCCCACCTATATAGGGATATATATAGGTTTACACATGAGTCATTTAGTGGTGGGGTGAGTGTGGTGACCTTATTGCATTATTGGGCTATGAGCACATAATAGTTATGTGGCTGATTGGATTATCAATGGTAGAGTGGGCACCTCCATAGACATTTGGGGAGTGGTAGATGAGCATAGTGACTATCTAATCCCATGGGATATATAATTATAGGTGGGTTTTAGATGGATTGGTGGCTGGTAACATCATATGAAGGCCTTACAGAGGATTTCATAGGTAGGTAGAGGATGGAGTATAGTTGTGATATATGAGGGTCAACTATTGGATACATGACCACTAGAGTGGAGTCTATAAGAGATTTTAGTATGAGCATGTTACTAGATAGTTTGGGGTACCACATGATGTGCCCCCAGTAGCATGGGTATGGGTGAGGAGTGTGTGAGCATCTGCAAAGGTTCAAGAGCTCATGCGAGGCCTACTAAGGCTGAGATCACACCATCACCTTTGGATGCAAGGGATGTGGTTATAAATATTATAGATGTGGATGATGTTGGATGTATAAATGCATATATTTTATGGTGGGTTCTATTATACCCTATTATTGTAGGGGATGCTCTAGAGTATGAGGATCTTGAGCCGATCTAGATGATGGGAGGTAAGCAGTGATTATATTTGAACTATGTATAAATTTATGCTTTTATTTTAATTTCAAAGTATATAGCTAATTTAGTTTCATACTTTGTGTGTAGGTGAAGTGGGAGGTGCTCAATATGGAGCACATGTTGGGGTAGGAGGTGGAGATGATGATTATTAGGAGACAATAATCAAGTTGATACTTTGAGAGCTCATATGACATGTACCTAATGATGTAATGGAGGAGGGATTGATAGAGCAAGTGATAGTCATGATTAGTATCCATGCCCATCTATGAACTGAGAGAGATGAGCTGAGAGCTAAGTTGGATGGGCATAGGATGCCCCCACCTAATTTTAGATTTATTAGTATGAGAATCATGGATGAGTATATAGATCTTTAGATATGATATGAAAACTTGTGTGAGGAGCATGGTCAGCTCCTGAAGTGAGAGAGTCATCACAAGATGCATGCAGTATCTCAAGGAGGTACGGGGCCATAGAGTATTAGGGTAGATTATGGAATTATAAATAGTGGAGAGAGTGAGATTAAGAGTAAGGGCTTGATGCCCATTCATGATTGATTATACTTGAAATTGGTGTATATGTATTGAAAAATAATTATATATATATATATATATATGTATATATATACTTGTTTGATTTTGACTTGTGTATTATGTTATGGAATTTATAATATATTGGTATATTTTTTGCAAATGGTTGATTAGAAATAATTAATTTGTTATTGATGTTGAGGTTACATATGTTAGGTAAAATGGTATTTGGGATGTGATTTGATTGTTGTTGATATTTTCAAGTGTGATGCTAGTTTTGATTTTGAATCATATGCGAGTTAAAAACTTTATTGTTTTGTAATTGGTAAATTAATTTGATAAAGTGAACTGGTTTAAGAGTGGTAAAATAGGATATTGGTAATATTAGGATTGGGATAATTTGGTTTGGCTAGGGATGGTTATTTGGAACTAATAATGTTAGTTTTTAGTAGAAGGAGATGTAAGATATCACTCTATGCACATTAGCCCCATGGCTACTGTATGACTATCTAAACCCTGATGGCCAACTGAGTAATTGACCATACTGCTTATGCTATGTAAGAGCATTCCCTATATTTGATGTTATCTATGGTGTAATAATTGTAGCTATACAAAGAGACTCTGTAAGATACAACCTCATTAGATGCGTAACTAAAACTATGTGCTATGAAGGAGGCTCATCTGTCTTCAATCATAGTGGATTGCTACATGAATATAACACCTTGTGGCCTCTGTTGTGATGCATATGACTAAGAAATAAATTGAGATGGAAATATAACTTATGATGGGAGCTCATCTAATCTCAATCATAGTGGGTTATTACATGAAATAGGTCCCTAAAATTTTAACTATAGTGAATAACTATCTAGAGTAGTACTCTATGTTGTGGGTTCATCTAATCTTAACCATAGTATGTTGCTACATGAAATAGGTCTCTGAAAACTCTTCTATGGTGCTTGTGACTATGCTAGATATGTATATGGAAATGCACTATGTAATCCATGGACTACACTTCTATATGTAGGTTACTTTCATTGTACTAGCCTCCAAACCCTCTGAGTAGGTGGGATAGGAGATCTCCTATGAGGCTCTATCCTAGAAATTATATTACTCTCATGATGATTCCAATGAAATAATGTCCTAAGATGACTCATTAATGGAGGAATGAGGTCTATGGATCCATGATGGAGGAGATCTTAGTGCCCCTAGTGTGAATGTTATGATGTTATCAACACATCTATTAATACAAGCCCTAAGTCCATAGTAATCATTGTCTCTATGTTTACATATACAATGATAGTTACAAAAGGGCCGATATGGTTGTCTGTATAAGAGATGTGGATCCTGATGATGAGTGGAAGGCAATGTGATTAATCTCTTATTTATTAGTGTTGATAATATGACATATGGGCTATCCCACTTTGAATCAAACTATAGTGGTACCCTACTACTGTTCTCTATAGTGCATATTATAGGTGGTGCTCTAGAAACTAGCTCTCTATTCTTAACTGGTTGCTATTTTGACTATGATCTCCTATCTTATTTGGGACATGGTGGATGTTGTGTGTTAGGAGTTGTAGATGGAATTAATGCTATGAAATCCAAAGTAAGTTGATCAACTGAATCTGACTCAATCAATCCCAATTTCTTATCCAAGGCCAAAACTATATAGCATAAGTGCCTAAAAGAGGACTTTGTCTAATATAATATATGCTCTAGGAGGGGTTGGTTAATCCTCTTAATAAAGATATGTTTAACTCTAAATTTGTTGGTTTATATATCAAGTGTAACATACGAGTCTTGAATCATAAGATATAATCACTAATTGGATCTGAAGGATTTTGATGCAATGTGGAAAGTTTCTCATATGTAACATGAGGGCCCATATTTTCTATGCAATATCTAATAAATGCCTCCTCTAAGTCATCATATGTATGCAAGGTAGCAACAAGGAGTAGATTAAAGAACCAATTATGTGCATAACCCAATAATATCTGCTAGAACAACTTAGGTAGAATCAAAGGACTCACATGAGATGACAAAGCCTTTTAAAAGGCTTGAAGGTGTATGAATGCATTTCCAGTTCCATCAAATTGAGGCAATGATGGTATCTAGAAATGATTAGGAAATGAAGCTTTGACAAATGTCTTTGGAAGAGGGTTTCCATGCAAGTCATTGGCATCCATCAAAGACTTATAAGCCTTGTTTTATAAAGTAAGGAAATGTAATTGGTGCTGTAATTCACCAAATGCATGCATCAATGAAATAATCTCTTGGGATGGTATATTAGTATCTTGAAGTGGTTCATTTAAACATTGGATTTGATCATTTATTTTAGCCACGGGAATGATACATTTAGCAATTGGATCATAGAGAGGGGGTGTGCTCACTTGAACTTTTGGAGGAATGGTAAATTGGACCTTAGTAGAGGGATGTGGGCTACTATTCTCTTTAGGTGAAGAGTGAGAAACATGTGCTACTTAGTAGGGGGTGGCTTGGGAGATTAATTGGTATCTTTAGTATTTAGTAGATCACATTCTAATTGAATAGAAAATGTGTTTTTATCATTGACATGTGCATCATTTGAAATAGAATCATACATAGAAGTAGAAGCAACCTTTTTTTAATGCATTATGTTTGAGAAAATGAATGAGAGAAGAGTTAGAAGCATGAGATGCATTTTCTTCTTCACTATATGCATACTAGTCATCATTATTCCAAACATTATTACAATCATAATTTTATTCATTTGAAAAATGAGAAGTAGAAGTATCACTTTCATATTGACTCTCATTGCCATATTCATTTGCATGTTCACTATCATACTCATTATCACTTCCATTATCACTAGGGAAAGAGGTAAGAGAAGTTGTTAATTCTTTTCTAATATGCAATAAATTTTCATGTGAAATTGGAATACTATGTGTATCTATGTTATCGTTGAATGGAGTGCATGCATTATTTTCATTTACAATATGAGAAGTAAGAGTAAGAGAGTTATCATTTAGAAATTATTTTGTCATTGTTTGAGATGAAAAAGTAGAGTTAAGAACATGAGATTTATCATTTGAATTATGCATTGGAAATTTGGTTCTATTTCATTTATATTTTTGTAATTTGAACATAGAAGTAGTAACAGAGAGGGAAAACTAGGTTCAAATGCAAGAAAATTATCACAAATGAGAGGTTTACTTGGAATTGCATGATTGATTTATACATTTGATGTATTGTGCATAGGAGAATCAGGTGAAAAGTAACTTTCCAATTTATCAAAATTATTTTCTTTAGAAGAGGGAAGAAAAGAGATAGGTTTGAGAGAAAAATATGCATCTACTTTTTCTTCACTATCACTTTTATATGTATCATCATATTCCTCATTACAATAATAGTAATTGTCTTCATTGTAAATGAAATCATTTTCCTCATTTTTGGCCAATGTGCAATTTTTTAAATTTGTCCATTCATTGTCATAATTATGAGAAAAATTTAGAAATTTATCTATAGGAAGAGAAGGAAGAAGTGCCTTAGTGGCCATTTTATTGATTTCATCAAAGAGAGTATGTAAAAGTAATATTAATCAAATAAATGCAAGAATAAATACTAACATAAATATTTTGAAAATATTTGACACTCCAAACAATTTACAAAAATTACAAAAAAATTATCTAAAAATTGTAAGGGAGGAAGACTTGGGGTTTGAGGACCTAGTTTGGAAATATAGGGTTTGGGGTTGGAGTTTTAGAAATTTGAAATTATTTAAATAATTTCAATTCTAAAATAAATTTAAATAAAATAAATGTATAAAAATTTATACAAAAATCAGAATTTTGAAATTGAATTTTTGCACAAAAATATGAAGGAAAACCCTAGGGATACCTAGGGTTTGATAGTTGTTCGAAGTAATTCAGGTTCACCAAATGATTTAAATTATTTGGGAATAATGAAGTTTTATTCCTATTTTAGTTAAGGGTCTAGATAAATAAATCAATATATAATATAGCAATAAATACAATCCTAATTTGTGTGATTGTTTGTCTTTTTCACCTTTATAAAAATAGTAATAAATAAGAAGTATAACTTAGCTAGAAAATAGATTGAGACGACTAATACAGAGGTTGAAAATGGTTTTGAAAGACTAGGAAGGTGTTGTAAACCTGAATCTAGATTTTGTTGGGTGAAAGGATAGGAGCGTTGAAAAGTGGACACTTTGGTGTCTAGTGCTATTGTCCAATTTTAGCATTGTTGTCCGTTTAGATTTCTAATTCTGGATTCTGGTGTGGTCTTATTTTGGGATCTTGTAGGTATCCTTATTTATTCATGATCACCTATATGTGATATTGTATAATCTATTTTTTTCTAAAAACCTAGGTCTACCTACATACATGAAATAACAAACACATCAAAATCAAAAGGAGAAAAAAATGGGTTAGGGGAAGTATGATTGCATGATCTAGAACCACTGCTATCTTGATTTCTACCTAAATTAACCCTCAAGGTAGGGTTTTAAATCAAATGTAGTTCTCCCTTAGGGAATGTGCATAATCAATGTGTACGATAGATGCAAGAATGAACTTTTGCCTAGGCCCTTCCTTGATCAAGCATGAAAATATATGTGTGATGTATAATTCTGAGCTATACTATTGATTGCTTTTAATTATTTAGTGTGCTAAAGTAGTGAGTGCTAGATATAAAATGCCTTGTGAAGTACTTTATATAGGATACTCTTTATTTTGAATTTGGGATATTTATTCATGCTAGCTGATATCAAAAAGATTAAAACTTAAGAGAGGGGCTAAAAAGGGTTTGGAACCCATTAAGAAAGAAAAAACAACCATTGGACAACAACACCAAGTAGGATAGGAGCATTGGGCACTGTAGTCCACCAAAATTTTGTTATCTAAGACTTAGAAAAATAGGCTGAAACTAACATGGGCCCAGTCTGGGGGTCTTTGGGTGTATAGATCAGTTGACTGAGATAATGAAAAGGTGACAAAAGTGAGAAATAAGACCAAGATAAGTGAAACTAAAACATAGCTAGTGCGAACAAGGCTCGTATTTTTCAGTCAAAGTATCCTGTGAAGAGGACTGTGAAAAGACATGATATGTGTGGTTGCTTGATCAATTTAAGGTGTATACAATAACACTCCTATTTCAATTTTAAGGATAAAATTCACACAATTTTAAAGTTACAATGAACATTCATACATAGTTTCAAATCCTGTAGTTACAATGGGGACATAGTAAAAAATTTATGCCACAGTCTTTGTCTTCATGAACATGGTAGGAGCATGGGTGTAATCCATTCTATTGTGATCATTTTATCAAATACCATGATATACTAATATTTTTTAATTGAATCTACAAACCATCTACAATGATTGATTCAGTTTAGTTTCACAGTGCATGACTTGGGATCAACTGAGCACTCCAACATTATGTGTGAAAATCCATTATGATTATAACCCATTTACATATTAGGATTAGAATTATGGGTATACATAATAAATATTAAACCTTATTAAATAACACTTTCACTTCAAAAGATCAAATGTAAGTTAGGGTTTGATCACCCCCAATTTTATCCAATGGTTTGGATAAGGAAACATATTCTCCAATTTCTCATGTGATGCATAATTTATCCAATTCTTCAAGGAAGAATCATCACGAATAAAATTCAAAAAATTAAGAATGATTGTCGTGCATTCATGTGTATTTATTCCATACTATCATTTCAATTTTAAAATTACTTAAATGTAACAAATTTTCAATTTAGAAAATTTCATTTCAAATTAAAAATTATTAAAAATCAATTTTTTTTTTTAATATTCAAATTCAAGTTTTCAAATTTTAGTTTTTCAAAGGAAAAAATTAACTACATGTGTTTTGTAGGGTTTTCCAAAGAGTATGGCTCCTTTCATGATTGAAGTGTGCACCTCAAGGACAAAGTGTGTCTTACACACTAAGGTATGAATTTCATTTAATCTAGTAATTTCATTTATAGACTAAGGCGTAAGGTTGGAGGGAGGAAAATTTAGTAACCTAAATTTGGTCATAAATACTTGGTCATACCTATTTTATCCATTTTTATGATTAATTGACATGTGCACTTAACTAACACTCATTGCACTAATTTTGTCTATCCTAAGCATATGATAAGACCTTATTTTACCATAAGACCATCTACTATCACCTATAGAAATGATATTACGATTGAAAAAAACTCCATGCATATGTATGATTTGATTCATACCCAAAACTCAACACCTTTCCTGAAGGGGCAATAACACGCAACATGATAGGAAGGATTGTCATTTTTGTTCTTTTATTCCATTTTTTTCCTTCCCTCACAAATTTTAAAAAAAAAGACAGAATCCTTAAGGCAAGCTTTAAGATTTGCAAACTCTTAAATGGGCCTTTTTATCAATTAAACCATTATAAAATCACATTCAATTGATTCATTTCAACAATCTTAAAAAGCTTATTAATCCTATCACAATAGCTTATTTACATAAATTCACATTGAACAAAAGGTCCCTATTATTCCTAAATCAATTTCCAATAACTTTAAGCAGTCATGAGGCAAGTTTGAGTTTAGTTTTATGCAGCCCTAGCCAAGCATGATTAAGTATCCAAGCTAATTATAGATGCATTCACATATTCAAAGGATCAAAATTGCATAAAATGCTTAGGTGGGAAAACTACATGAAATTTTGATCCTCATTTAGAGTATTGGTATGTAGGTAATGCTCAACACAATTGGGTGTTGAGATCTACATAACTATAACCAAAAACCACTTTTTAATCCTTCAAATTCATTTATCTCTTTGTTGCACAAAGCTAGGGTCTGCAACTTCAATAAGGCATATACAAGTCTCTGCATAATTTACAAAGATCAAATCAATGAAATAAGACCTAAGTTTCACTATCTTACTTGACTCTTTCGGAAGTTCCATCTTTCTAAAAAGGGAAAAAACTAACCAACAACAATAAAAATGACTATTTCTCCTTTCTTACTAGGCATTCATATCCTTTAGGGAACCCGTGTGAATATTCTAAGAAGTTTCTGGGTTCTCTACATTATTTTTATTCCTGCATTCTATTTTCATGTGTAGTTGCCTGATGACTCAAAAAGAAAAGTAAATCTTTCTTTTGCATAGTCATTCTTTTTTTCATTTATATTTTGCTTTGTCCATTTCATTAATTTATCTTCACTTTGATATTAGGAATGTAATTACAATACCCTAATTTACTCAATTCAATTTATCTAATTATATTTGATATTTATATATTAATTCAAATTTAGATAAAAGAACACCGAAGGCCTCTAATTATCAAATTAAAGAGAAAACATTTTAAAACCATTAATAATATGTGTTTCTAAATTTGAGGAGGACCAACATGATTTTGTAGAGTGAGACCTCCAATGAAATTTACACAATAAGAAATGATAATTTAAAGATTATCAATGAGAATCACATAACTATTTTTTATTATATAATTACCATCGATAATAATTTAATCAATACTTTCAATGACATAATAGTTAGTTTGCAGAGAAAAAACAACCCTAAGGATCTTTTTAATGTACTAATAAATCAACTATTTAAAGTAGAAAATTGGTTTCTTGTTAGATGTTTCTAAGTGTAATTGATTTTTTAATCCTATTTAGATTTAATATTAAAATTTATCCAAAACTAATAAAAATGGGGATTAGGTTTTTGTAGCTCTGCATTGATGAGCCTTTAGGCACTGTTAGGAATATAGAATGTAGAGCAATAATAATGAAGTAAAGACATAATTGAAATTTAGAAAACACAACATAATAGAGACAGATTTAATGTGGTTCACTTAATATGGGATACGTTCACACAAAAACTACCAACCCTTCTTATTATTTAATCCAACAAATGAAGGGAAAAACTTGAAATACATCCATTGTAATATCCTCTTCACTCTCTCACCTTTCTCTGCCTGATTACAATTCCCTCATATCAAAGGAGGGTTACAAACTAGGGAAAAATGCACTAACTTAATTTCTACCATTATATCTAAAACCTAATAGTAAATGGTCTAGATTAACTATGAAATTATAATATTTTATAATGCATTTTTTACAAAGGTTTTCCCCCTAGATCCCCATGGTGACCCTAGTGGGGGGGGGGAATTACCCCCCCACACCCCCTATTAGGAACTAGGCATTAAAATAAGATCAAGCTCCACCATCCAATAGGCACTTCTATCATACTTTCAATTGCTATGGACCTAGGTAGGATATTGCTTTTGTTCACATTTATTATTTATTTTGATTGGAAATTCACCCTATGGGTAGTATGGTTTACTTTATTTTAAATGATCTCCACCTCTATCTCGACATATGCAAATGTAGATAAAGTTAGAGTGAGTAAGCATAATCATGGCCCTAAAGTAGGCAAGGAAATTCATCCTAAAACTCTTCCATGGGATAATGCTGATGATTTTGACTATCCATTACCTGATGTTGTTCTAGATATGCCTAAATTTGATAAATCCTATCATTTCTTTGAAAATTTTACTTTGATTTCTTACTTTATTGGTTGAGTCCCCCATGAGATCCTTATATATGAATGGGTTCACAACCATTGCCAAGGCCATGGTGTGAAACTGGAAGGGGTCTGTATACACATAATATTTTCACACTTTTATCAAATATTAATGCTTTATATCTTACAGGAACTTGTTGAGACTTAATCTCTTTGAGTGTCACCCTAATGGGTGCACAAAGAGAGGTGTGGGCATACCATTGGTGATTTATAAGATTTTTATCCTTTATTTCCATATTATTACCAATCTAACCAGCTCCTAAAACATTACCCTAAACTATTACTCCTCTTTTGCACATTCCTCCAATATTTTCCCATTTTTCATGCCTCTTTTTCTCACCTTAATCCCCTTTCAACTATTTATAGTACTAGGGTGACAGGTTCACCCTATACTATTGTGGGTAAAATTCATTTAAGGTTTAGCTTAGCTCTTAGATGACCTAGCCTATGACCTAGTGCATTTTTGTCCATAATAATACTAGGTCGACCTTGTCGATTGAAACTTTCAAAATGGATTAGGGTTAAATCCACCTATAAATACAAGATAATTTCATCATTATTTACCAATGAACAAGAGTTATTATTCACTTTTGCTTATTTACAATATGATCTTCCACCATTCTACTTGAGGAGTCTTAGTTTAGGGTTTTTACTTGGAGAATCTAGTCTTGTGGAGAAGTCTTGGATGTTTTGGCCTTTCTTAGTGATCCTTATAAACCAAAATAACCTCTTAATAAACCCTTTTGGTTAAGGGATGATTGAGTCTCGACAGGTTCATCGTTTAGGTAAGTATTCTCTAATTTTGTTCCTCTCTTTAGTAGATATAAGTAGCATAAGTATTGGCTTCGAATAATATTAATCTTATTATTCATGTAATAGGGTCTTACTCATACATAGATTAATTACAATTCTCTTATGCATATTTTTTTCTTTACTAAACCCCACTTTGTGCCACAAGCTTTGGTGAGCACTAGATTAGATTTCTTTGATTTACTTATTAGTTTAGTGAAATATGAAAACATAAGGCTTAGTTAGGGTTATTGCATGATTATGTTTGACTAGAGGCTTTGGAACACTCCCTATCATTATTTATTTTGGTAAGAGATCCCCTAATTGGGTCAAGTATATCCCCATATTGGTCATGTTCTTGATTATCTAATGCATCCCCAATTAGAATTGTAAGTATGATCTATATTCTCCAAGTTAGGATTGATTTATAAACATGATGCATTTTTGATTGCATACATTTTGGTAAACCCAACATGAATCTAACCCTTATAGTGTTTATCTCACATTTTTAATTATTTGTTCATTTTATTTATTATTTCTCTATATTTTTGATATCAGGTCGATAGTGCTAATATAGTTTCTAACTTATGTGTGCAGGTTTAACACACAGTTGCATCAAAATGACTATATTCTATTTATGCAAGTCTTCTTTAGATACTGCTACTGGGTTGAATAAGTTGACATAGTACATGTTTTCACTTCCATACAAGCTACTAGGTCAACCTATTGACATAGTACACTTCCAAACTTTCAAAAAACATACTAGGTTGACACTGTTGGCATGGTATTCTTCATAGGTGTCAACAAAGAGGGAACAATAGATCTAGGTCGACCTAGTTGACATAATTGGTATAATTTTCAATTAAAAATCAAGGAACTTCAACAATAATCTCACTTTCCTCTACATGTTTTAACACACCAAGGTTAATTTATCTCTTTCTTTATCAATTCTGTTATTCACTATAGCTTTATTTTTGACAGTTTGCAATCTTTGAAACTGTCCTCATATAGCCAAATGGGTTGACTTGGTTGACCTAGTTTTGTATTCTACTTTTATCTGAAAGACTAAGTCAACACTATCAACATAGTTCTTAAAAGACCCTTGTTTCAGTAGTATAGTAGTGACATTATCAACTCTAGTCTATAATCTTTGCATACACTATCATCTCAACTGACATTGTATTGTGTTTCAAAGTTGGAATTAACACTTATATGCTAGTAATTACTTCACGTTTTAACTTTGAGTTACTTACATGCTTAGAATAAATCACATAGTCTAATTAGGTGGTTTTTGAATATACCATTTATTTTCACTATTTAATCTTTTATACACACACTACCAAATCACATAATCTTAAAATGCATTTAAACAATTATCTACCTAAGGCCTACCTACTTGGATTTCATCACAAAGGGGGAAGCTGACTTGGTTTTCTAGCCAAGTATAAACACATGGTTAATGGTATATATTATCAAAGCACCTGACACCCTTATCATTGTGGTGTGTGAAGTGAGGGGGTATGCCCCAATACCAATCCAGTAGCATTGCCAACATATATCCTTTTCAACCTACATGTCCTGAAACCATTAATATATTGATTTCTAGTTCTTTAATTATAACCAACTTCCTATCACACTTAAAATCATACCTAACGATCTAAAAACATTCAAGATGACCACTTCGTTAGCATTTAATTTTCAAGTTAGCTGCTTGTTCTTTGCTCAATTATATGTTATATTGTAAAAACTTACATTGGCCAACATTAGTACAAGGTTTTATGCTGTGTGCCTTAATCAGATCATCCTCATTGATCCAATTGATTGTGTGTTTCCTTTCATTCCTTGATTTCAAAAGTAATTATTTTTTTTTCTTATTTAGTACACTATAATTATATTTGACACAATCTCTTACAAAATATCTATATCGCCTATCTGTAGTACTGAGTCAACTGTATTGACACAATATTCTTTACTACCTCCTAGTATATAGTACTAGGTCAACCCTGTTGACTATGTCTCCATATCTACCTATTTTTTGTCCTAGGTTATAGTATTAGGTTGACCCTATTGAATCTGTAATCCTATTTTCTTAGTTTTTAAACCCTATTTTTAGTACGAGGTTGACTTAGTTGAATCTGTACTCTTACTACTTTTCTTCTTTGTCTGACTTAGTTCTTTATTTTTATTCTTTAGTATTTTATTCATTTATCTCAAGTCATCATGAAGTTACATATCAAAATATTCTTAGATAACTTTAATCCATTTAGATACTATATGGGATGTTCATTTATCCCTCTCTTTTCTTCTCAAGAGCACCATGATGCAGAGATGGACAATAAATAAACAATTTCCTTATTCACACAACTCTATTCTCTTTACCTAGGTTGCAAAGGTCATTCAAGTGTACATTGATGTGTTGATTATTTTAGGTTTTTATTATATTTAAATTAATCAATATGGTCATCTTAGGCCTATTATCCCATTGGGAATACCTTTTCCCACTTATTTCCTTATCTTGACAACTTTCCCATTACTCACAGATTCCTCTAGTAGCCATTTTCTTGATGTACAAATGAATATCAACCAACCAATGGCCAATTCAGGAACCATTTGTTGAGTTTCATATTATTATTAAATTTTAGGTTCTAAATCTAACCGTAAACCCTTCTTTTCTTCTCTTTATAGGTTAGACCTAATTAGGCATACCCTGCATAAAACTACACACGTGTCTAAATCACATATGAAGCTATGCCCATTAACCTCAAAACAATTATAATCTATTTGTAAACCTTTAGTTCCACTATATGGAATATTTTAAAGGAATTTTTTTAATAAAAAATCCTACAAATTTTAGTTGAAGATCAAAATCCTAGATTAGGTTTTTGTTAACCCTGTATGCACCTGAGGGCCTTATTTTTTGAAATTTGATGATCTAGTTTTTGTTTAAAACCATATTAAGGATCATAAAATATATATATCTCCTTAAGAAAAAATAAAAAATAATAATAATTTTAAATCCACACATCTATCCCCCTTTTATTATGATCTTTTTGTCCTCACTACATGCATAGTTACATAATACAAGGTCTATAGGTATTTCATTTGGGTCTGTTTGATATCCAATGTTTTAAAACTTAATAAATAATTCAAGGAGAAGTATATACCATACATTCACATTTTAAAACTTGTATCAACACATTAAACCTCCTTTATTCACCTCTTCAATGTATTCTTGGTTTACTTTCAAACACACAGTCATGTGTGTAGGTTTTGAGAACTAGTTCTTATCACTAACTCTTCCAAGCAATGTTTAAAAATACAAAAAATGGTTTATATGATTATTAAATCACTCAAATACCTTGAAAAATAAAGAGTTACACCTACAATATCTCTACA
This sequence comes from Torreya grandis, assembly GCA_037957365.1. Classification (NCBI taxonomy): domain Eukaryota; kingdom Viridiplantae; phylum Streptophyta; class Pinopsida; order Cupressales; family Taxaceae; genus Torreya; species Torreya grandis. The sequence continues at coordinate 190,015 of JARHVA010001685.1, read as the reverse complement.
ATATCCTTTTACATAGTCTTTGAAGACACAACACATAGTCACCTTTTGAAGGTCTGAAAGTGCTCCTTTTAGGGATGGTTTGTTATCCAATAGTGTTGAGACAATATTAATGATTTAGGAAGGTTAATGACCAATATAATAAACCTTTTAAATCATCAATATTTCACTAAAGTGTTATTATTCAACTTTTACCACTTTCCCAAGTTCTTAGTGTTATATATACAGAGGTTATAGGGCCTGTAGACTCTCTCCTAATATTGTTAGGTTATAAAATAGATACTAAAAATTTAAAAGGATGATAAGTATGTTATGAAAGATTTCTCACCTATTAAAATGATATTATCTACCTTTATACCTTTGTGTATCTTGGTTACCATAATTCATAGTTTATTTTGCCTATGCAAACTTGTCACAAACATGAATGTGACTGATAAGCCAAATGACACACAAATTAATATGTGAATTATATCAAATACATAAAAAAAAATATGAATGAGACTTAAAACACTCAAATAAAAAAACAAAACATACCATACTTTACAATGTAGTCATTTTCCATTTGGCACACACAGAGAAAACAAAGTTATATTCAATTTTTTGAACATTTCAAGATTTCCATTCACATTATCTTGGGTATTGAGCCCTTAATATTTTAAAATAACACATAGAAACCAATTAAAAAAACCAAAAACTAAATTTTTTATATCTACCCTAACTACCTCCAATAAACCACTTGAAAGAGTGTTTCCTTTTCACACAAACCTCATGACAGATTATTCTGTACAAGGGTAACCTCATACAAAATTATATAAACTAAGGGGTACTAAATTAACACTTTATATCCATTTAAAAACTTAATGACTCATTTTAAACCCAATATAACACATTTTATAAGCCAAAACATTCAAAATTTCAAATTGTCAAAATGGCAGGAAACTCCCATTTTGAATTTTTAAACTTCCCTATACACTTCAAATCACTTGGATAACATTATAAGGAATGAGTTTAGTCATATAACACTGATACCAAAACCTAAATATGTTCTTGACCCCTATTTACTAGTTTTAGATGAAATATTGCAATAATGTTGTTTCCTTGTGTGATGCCCCTGCATCACACCATCACTCTTGGGGCACTTCTTCCCCTCCTTCATCTGTGGCTTGTAACATGGTTCAAATCACATCTCAAGATGAAGTTGATGGATCTAACCATTTCTATACCTATCAAGAAACTTATCATATTAAAACTATTCAAACTAATGTGGGAGTAATTAACATAAGTTTAATGAATAATCCCTCAAATAATCCATCTTGTAATAACCCTCCCCCTAATACCAATTCATGAAGTACTCCTATAAACACCAACCCACTTATTGATACAAATCAACTGCTTGCACAAGTCATATGATAAATGAATACAATTCAAACTTATAACATCTCTCAAATGATGCAACTACAATGTCATTTTATTAACATGGATAATCAACCTCTGACTATCCATCCTCAAGCTAATCCTAATTATATTCCTCCACCTCTTAGTGATGCCTCAGGAAATGTTATTCCTCAACCTATAATGAATAATAAGATGCTTCAAACTATTCAAAATTATCCTTTAGATCCATTCAATGTGTCTATTTATATTGGTAACATTTCTCCAACTATCAAGTATGATGGGACTAAAGACCTTGCATCCTTTCTCAAGGCTTTTGGAAATCTTTACAAAGAGTGGATCCAAACTAATACTTTTGACACAACTAAAATCATAGTCAAAACCTTAATTGGTGATGTATTAGAATGGTAAAACCAACTTACACAACATTCCATTTGGCAACTTGAGGATTTAATCAATCTTTTAGTTAAAGAGTTTTAACATAATGATCTTCCCAAAAATTATCTTAGCCACTTCATCAATGCTAAGCAATCTCCTACCGAATCAACTCATAACTTTATCAAAAGATGGAAATATTTGGCTCATAAAGTTAACCATAACATGACTGATGATAAATTGTTCAAACTTTTTGTAACTAATTTAACTCCTTCACTTTAGTATAATGTTTGAACCTTTGATCCCTAAACACTTAATGAAGCTCTTGACCAAGATAAATGTCAAGACTTTCTCATGAAGCAATTTAAACCTAATCCTAAATTTCTTTAAGGATATTTTCAATCATATACTTATGCTATCACTGGTAATACTTTGTAAACCAAACTAAGAGTTGCCAAAGCTGACATGCCTTCTCCTTCTCACACACCTCTCACCATGAAGTAAATGAAACAATTTTTACCACCCTCTAAACCTTTCACTTATCCTACCAATCCTCTTAAGTGGTATGACCTTAATCAATTTTGTTTATTCCATGCCGACATTGGTCACTCCCATGAATCTTGTATAGGTCTCACTAAATTTTCTATCTTATATGCTTGGTGATTCATTTAATCAAGAATAGATGATCAACCTTCATCATCAAGAGTACACCACTCCTTCTCAAAAATGACAAGTTTCTAAAGCTTCTTCTTCTAATAACCAATTTTTTCTCCTAGAACTAATAATAAACAAAATACCAAGGATGTTTGTGATATTTATGTTGACTATGAACAATATTACAATAATTCTCAATATGTTAACACTACTAAGGTCAATTATCATCACAATCCAGCTCACAAAGATCTTGTCACCAAACTTAAGAAACCAACTTTGGAGGAACAACTCCTCAAAGATACTACAACCACTAACTTAGCTTGAGAATCCCATGAGGAACCCCCTCCTCTCTTTAAACTTACAACTTCTATTCCTTCAAAATATACCTTACCTCAAAAACATCGTACTGGTTCTTCTTCTAAATCTCATTGGAAATTTCTCAAAGAACTTAACTCTATGCTTCTCCTTATCATCACAAGTTCCTTATGTAAAAACTACAAGAAATTGAAGATCCATATTTTATAGAAGAAGAACCACCTTCTATTGAACCTTAGCCTACCAATGTGCATACCATTGAAACCATTCATCCTTCTAATCCTTTTATTGAATTTATTAAAGAAGACATGATTAATGATGAAATTATTTTTCATGCCAATGATTTGTCACTTTTCATTAAAATAACCATTAATACTACCCTTATTCATAACGTTCTAGTTGACAAATGGTCTGGTATTAATGTGACATCTTTGTGGCTTATCCCATAACTTGGTTATAACAAGGATCATCTCAAGCAAACCCATCTTACTTATCATGTTTTTGATAAGACTAATAAAAATACACTTGGATGTATTTGTATTCCCCTAAAAATTAGACCTAAGACTGTTTGAACTAAGCTTATGGTCCTTTAGTTACCCTTATCTTATAATATATTCCTTGGTCACCCATGGACTCATAGAATGAGGGCCATTACTTATTTTGGTAGCCAATACATTAAATTTTTACACAATGGAAAATGATGTAAACATGAAGATGATCCCAACCCGTGGATTATTCAACTTCCTAATCCAAAATCTAAGTACCGTATTCCTACCATTTCTAAGATCAATAGTGTTCCTTTACTTGAGTTCATCAACATCAATCCTAATTTATGAGTCTCTCTTGATAATTTAGATGATGATGAACCTAATGTTTTGAAACATACTTGTAACACTACCAAAGTACCTCCCTATATTTTAGATTGGCTTCCTCCTTCTTTATTACCTCATGATTGTATTATTCCTCTCATTGATTAGATTACTAATTTTCTCCTTCCATGCAATGCTCAAGAGCCTTCTTTACTCAAATAAGCCTTCACTTGCAATGAATTTGAAGTGGAATAATTATTTCAAGATCCTCTCATCATGTCTCCACGTACATTCAACAATATTAAGATTTCTCCTAAAACTCCCCCTGAGTATCAAGCATATACAACTTATCCAACATATGATGATAATTATATTATGGACCAAGCTAAATCTTGAGACTTAAATGTTCAAAATTATCATAAAACCTTAGTTCAAATCCATGTTTTAATTGGGATGTTCATACTATTGTTCCCAAAGTCTGTCACTCATTTTTGGGACAACACATGAACTATTTTTGGTCCTACAAGCCAAAAATTTCTCTCTTCCATTTGTAGAGAAAAATAATCTACATTTTATTTTGAGTTTCAGTTGTGTGCTCCAAGTTTTGTCCCTGCGCGTTTCAGTTTCGAGGTAGTAAAGGTTATGACACAAGGTGCAGGTTTTTCATTTTGCCTAAAGTTTTATCTAACTCTCAAAGTCGAGTGGAAGCTGCCAAGTGTCATCCACCGAGACACATTATGATTTGTTTCTAAAAGTAGCAGAACATGTCATGTGTCCTATTATAACTCAGCAGAGCGCAACAAGTGTCTGCATCCATGTTTTAAGTTTCTTATAAGTTTCAAAGCTTATTTCAATAAGCTTTTCTCAGAGTTCTGCAGAGGGTGCCAAGTGGCAACTACAAAAGGTTTTAATATGTTTTTATAAATGTAGCGAAAGTCACCACATGTCCCTTATAAAGCTTGGCAGAAGCTGCCAAGTGTCAACATCCACAATTTCTTCTTTTTGTTTTGTTATTGAGTAAGGACTATGGTGGGCCCCGAGTGAGTTGCTAAAAGTAAGCAGAGTGTGCCAAGTGTCATCATTTGTGTGAATCCAAATGAGTCCCAAATGTTTCTATAGTGTTTCTAAAGCTTAGCAGAAGCCACCATGTGTCATCTTCTGTAGGACTCTCAAAAGGTATCTAAAGCTTCTATAAGTTAAGTGAATGCTGCCAAGTGTCCTCGCCTATTTCTTAGCAAAAAGCACCACCTGTCCCCATTCCCCTTTTGAAGCTGCTTAGGCAAGAAGAGTTATGGGTCCTATTTTCTGTAAGTTGATAAAGTTTCAAAGTAGCGGACTGTGATAGATGTCAAAGATGGAGCACTCTCAATACAAAGCCGAAGGAATTATCGAAGAAGATGATGGGCTTGCAGGCATCAAAGTTGAGCATCACGAACTAACCATTGGATTTCAAATGATGACAGACCTGAAGACATCAAATTTGTGGCAATAAAGTATTTATTAGTCTTTGCAGGCTTAAACACAGACCCGAAGGCATTCAAAGACCTTCAGGACAAAAGGAAGAACCTTCGAGAGGAGGAACCAAAAGAACCAGAAAGGGGAAAAGATAGCTCAAGGGCTCAAATCATAGTAGAAAGAGGGAAAGGCCAAAATATCTATGTAGTAGTTGTTCCAGTAGGTGGAACAGTCTGCAAGGTAGATTTTTGAGCCCTTAAACATTGAAGACATAGCCTATTTATCTCCCTTAGAGTAAAGACAAAATGGACAACCATGCAGACATCAGAGGGGACAAACTAGATGATCCAAACCTAGGAGAAGATATTTGAGATAAAATGACATGCCATAGTTAAGGTAGCCACCATGTTCTAGCATGGCACCCTGACAAAATTGAAAATGCATTCAAGGCATTAAATGCATAACATGGGCCATTCTATGAAATAAAGTGCCAAGTATTTCTTGGATGATATATATTGTAATCTATTTTATTATTTTAGAGGAGATATTTTTGATAAGAGAAGCAAAAATCTGCCAAAAGTGAGAGGCTATCACTGAGACTTTGAGCTCAAGTTGTTGATCATATTTCCTTGTTTGAATGAGAAAGCAAGTTACTTTCAGAATTTGTGCTGTCATGGCTTGTGTCATTTAGAGGATTGTTCTTATGTCTATCTTCTAAATGTTTTCTTGTCCATTTGATGAAATAAGTAGAATTTGTGGAGATAATCAAGAAGGTGTCCTGAAGCCAACTGTGGGAAGACTTTGTGCTGCCTACAGTTTCCTTTAGTGTGTTTAGCTAATTTCTATTTTCTATGTAAAGGACCTTGGGATGACTTTATGCCCTCATTGTTCTTTGTATCTCACTCTTTGGTTAGTTGACGTGGAGACTTTGCGCTACACTTTATTCTACTAGTTACTGTACCTTGTTACTAGTTACTTGTCACTACCTGAAAGAACTCCTGCTGTTTATTGCAAGATCACTTTTGAAATAAGAGAAGTGCCTTCAACATTTATACTAAGATTTTCTCCTTTGCCTGTGAACATCATCTCTAAAAAAAGAGAGATGGATGGTGTTACCCTACCCCTGAGTGTTATTTTTTGCATATATTTATAGTATATAGCTCCTCATATTTAATAGGGAACCTCCCCTTGATGAGAGGAGAGATTTGTCCCCTTTGGATGTAGTAAACCTACAACTTTGGATGACCAATCTCCCTTGATATGGTTGATAAGACCTATTTTGCTCATCAGTTAGTTGACTGACAAAATATTCACCCAATAGCTTTTTGGCGACTTTGCTGGGGATCGAGCACGCAGTTGAAGCTTCAAGCTAAAGCAAGACCAGTCCCTTCCCATTTTTATCCTACAATCTAGAAACTCCACGCTATACCAAAAGTCAAAGAGCCCAAGGTGTTGTTGAACCTTATTTTGAATTGGTGCAGAAGGGCAATTCTAATTTGTTCCCTCCCCAACTTCAAGTTCAACGATCTAGGAGTGTTCCTCCTACCTTACCAAGACACCAACACAAGGCAGAGCTTCCTTTTCTGCTGTTAGTAGAGCTTTGCCTATACATACTCTACCTAGATTTTTTGTCCCCCTTTTCCATAATCCAATCATGGCAGTTCAAGGCCCCTAGGGTAACTCTTTTGGTCCACTTAATCTTACTCCACCTCTACATGAACTTTCACATAGCTCAAGAAAGAATTTCCCCAAATTCTTTAGTGATGGGAGAGTTCATCCTAATGAACACATTGTAGCTTTAAGCATACCCTGTGGTGTGATAGGTGTGGAATATGAAGACATAGCAGTCAGGATATTCATGGAGACACTACAAGGTGTTGCTGTAGACTCATTATACCATCTGCAACCTTGATCAGTGACTGACTAGGACACACTCAAAGCTGAATTTGAAGCCAGGTTCAAGCTTGCAAAAGATGCACATGCCTTACTGGCCCAACTCACACAGATGAAGAAGGAACCTCATGAACCTATGAGGGATTTCATAGCAAAGTTTGACATGCTGAGGAACTGAATTCTTGCAATTACTAAGCCAACACCTAAAAATCTCAAATGCTTCTTCATCAACTCACAACTACCTGAAGTAAGTTTTTTGATGAGATGTGATAGCCACATAGACCTTGCTGCTACTCAAGACTTGGCTACTAAGGTGGAAGATGACCTTATCTTGGCTGAAAAGATAAGGAGAGATCCAAATAGAGGTAAATCTTCTCCTTCCTCTAAATACTCACCTATAGCCACCACTGATCCAATGGTGTAGAAGCTAGCAAATGAGTTGATAGATCTCAAAAAGTAAATGGTGAAAGGAATGTCATCTAATCCTTCATATAGGGATGCACCAAGGAGGACATTCCCTAATCAGTCTTACCAAGGCAATGCTGCCAGAAACTAAGGGCAAGCAAATTGTCTTCCTCCTCCATAGAGGAACCTTGCCCTTGAAGCACCTCCAACCAACTCAGTAGTTGGATATCTAGAAATAGAACATGATTCCCCTTTCCAACCTGAGTTTGATCAAGAAAATGATGTTGATCTCTTCATGGAAGACCAAGAAGAATCAGCTGGCAACTCCAACATTGGTTTCCTGAATTACCAGGATGAACCCAGAAGTGAAGGTGAAGCAGCTAAGGGATCATATGCGGTGTTCACCTGGTCTAAGAATTAATCAGCCCAAAAAGCTAATAAAGAGAAGGTATAACATTGACTTCAACCAACAATTTTGATTGCTAAGCGTGGAACCACTTTGCCTTTCTAGCCAAAGGACTAGGTGACTGCTAAAAAGGTGAGTCCCTCAATTACACCTTCACCTGCATTTTCAAATTTGTATACCAATCCTTCCCCTTCTAAAAACCAAAAGGATGAACTCCCATCCTCTACTCCTAGCTCTTTCGAGACATTTGACATAATTTACCATATAAAGCAAACCAAAATTCAAATGTCTGAATTTGGATTTATGCAGTCCAATCCTGAGCAATTGGACAAGTTGGTTCAATGTGTGAAGAACCAAACCATCCCTACAAGACAAGAAGCTAAGAAGGTAACTCATGATCCCCCAAAGAACATGCCTATCCCAAACAACCTTGTCATTACTCCTCCTTCTGCCCCTGGGAAAATAAAGCCTTTCTAGGTTTCTCTATTGATAAACGGTCACAAGCTGAGTAATTGCATCATTGATTCCAGAGCTTCAGACAATTTCATGCCTACCAAAGTGGTAGAATCCCTTGGTCTCACATTGACCAAGACATTTGGGAGATGTTTCTCTATGGAGAACAAGCAAGTGCCACTCCTGGGACAAATCAAGGATGCTCAATTTGTATTTACAACGTTCCTAGACAAGAGAATCAAGATGACTGTCTTGGTGGCCGATGTCCTAGCATCATACGACATCCTTCTTGGCTGAAATTTCTACAAGGGTGTTGGTGGTGAGTTGAGCATGGACTTATCCGAGGTGAGAATCCCTGTCAAAGGTGTCATGAAGAGGCTGCTCCCTGAGAAGGAAGCAAAATATGTGGTTACTCAAACATCAGCGCCTGAAGCTCAATCTTATTTGAGTCTTCAGGTATGGGTAACAATTTATTAACCATAGAGGAAGTCCATGAAGCACCTAATAAAACTCCTAAATGTAGTATCTTGGAAATACCTTCATCTGGAAAAACAAAAAGGATGGTAGAACATAGTATAAGTGCTGAGGAATCTTCTCTTCCAAATGAAGAAGAATCCAAGGAAAAATTAGTGTCAAAGGAGGTATGGATTCTAGAATTTGATGGAAGCTACTCTTCTACCGGTTCAGGTGCCGAAAGTGTGCTAATATCTCCTCAAGGAGTATTTTTCCTTCATCATACAAGTTGTAGTTTAGAAACACCAACAACACAACTGAGTATGAATCTCTCTTACTTGGATTGAAGGCCGCTCGTGACAAAGGTGTCAAGCTCCTTCATGCTAAAGGAGATGATGAACTAGTGGTTTGTTAGGTGAGAAACCTATATCAAACTTAGAATGAAAGATTGTGCCACTACCGCAATCTAGTCTGGGACCAAATTGAAAAATTTGATGCTTTCAACATCTCTGTAGTTCTCAGGGAATTTAATGATAGAGCTGATGCTTTGGTCGTTTTAGCCACTCTTTTGGTTCCTCACCCTAATTTTAAGGGAGACAAGTACACTATCAAATTATTTTTTTGACCAAGTGTACATGATAATGCCAATAATTCATAGGTGTTTAACCATGATAGCGAAATCATTGCCTTCTTGGAGCAAAAAGATAGCTTTGAATAGCTACACTTCGAAGGCAGTGAGCCTCAGAAGCATTAACTAGCCTTTGAATCAAGTGCAGATGTAGGTGAAGAGTTCCTACAACTCAAAGGGAATAAAATCCCAAAAGGCTTGGTTTTCCCTGAGAAGTTGTTTGACAAACATGACAGATTCATCAAATAGCAGCAAACGGATTCAAGATCCTCTCAGGAGTTTGATCAGTTAAATTTGGGTACTAAGGAAGATTCTAAGATGGTGAACATTGGAAAATGCTGCACTCCTGAGGAGAAGTTCAAGTTTACTGCTTTGCTCTGCCAGTACATGGATGTCCTAGCATACTCCTATGATGATCTGAAGTCACTCAGGCTTGAAGAAATCTACCATGATAGTCCTCTCAAAAGTGATTCGGTGCCTTACAAGCAAAAATATAGATAGTATAATCCAAAGATATCAGGTACTATTCTATCTAAAATACAAAAAATGCTGAATGCCAGGATAATTTTCCCAATCTATCATTCTACATGGATTGCAAATATAGTGACTCTGAAGAAGAAGAATGGTAAAATTTGCCTCTGTGTGGACTTTAGGAATTCTAACCAGTCATCCTTAAAGGATAACTATTCTCTACCCATCATGGATCAAGTGCTTCAAATAGTGACTGGTTCAGAGATGTTATCAATGTTAGATGGCTTTTCAGAATACAATCAAGTAGAAGTTGGTGAAGCAGACCAACACAAGACTACCTTCACCATGCCTTAGGGCACCTTTGCATATCAAAGAATGCCATTTGGCCTAATAAATGCTGGAACTACTTTCCAAAGAGCAATGGAACTTGATTTCAAAGATGAAATGGGTAAGTTCATTATGGTATACCTTGATGACTTGACCATTTTTTCCAAGCATCGCCCTGACCATGTGCACCATTTACAATAAGTGCTGGAACGCTACTGTCAAAATGGCATTTCTTTGAACCCCAAGAAGTTTGTATTTAGGGTGAAAGAAGGGAAGCTTATTAGACACATTGTATCTAGAGAAGGCATAAATATTGACTCAAAAATATTCAAGTCCATCCAGGAGCTTTCTCTGCCCATGAGTAAGACTGCAGTTCACTCTTTCTTCAAAAAAGTGAATTTCTTACGAAGGTTCATTCCTGAGTTCGCTGAGAAGACTCATCATATTGTAGATATGATGAAAGGAAAGACCAATTTCAACTAGATTGAAGAAGGCAAATTAACATTCTGAAACATCAAGACAGCCATTGCTCACGCCTCAATTTTAGTTTGTCTAGATTATACCAAGGATTTTATCATGTATAGTTATGCTTTTGAACACACACTTTCAGCCATTCTGGTTCAGCAGAATAAAGAATGTGTGGAATCTCCCATTTCCTTTATGAGCTATCCTGTCAAAGCTCATGAGCTAAAGTATTCAAACATGGATAAGCATGCTTATGTGGTGGTCAAGGTAGTGAAGCATTTTCACTTTTACATTCTGAATTCCCACACTACTGCCCTAGTTCTTGACACCACAGTTAAATCCATATTAACTCAGCAGGAGTTTAGAACCAAAATGGGGAATTGGATTGCTAAAATCTAGGAGTTTGATCTAGTTATCAAATTGATGAAGCTGGTGTGGGGAAAGGGCCTTTGTCAATTTATTGCTGACAACAGACCTGAAGAAGCAAATGACACGTCGACAATCCTCTTTGTCTCCACCATGAATGAGTGGTATTCAAGTATTGCTCATTTCCTTACTTATGGTGAGTGTCTTACCCACCTATCTCTTAAAGAAAGGAGGACTGTCAAACTGAAAGCTACCAATTTTGTCCTCTAGGACAATGGCCTGTACAAGAGGAGCCTTGATAGAGTGTTCTTTCGCTACATAGATAATGAGCAACAAAACCAACTTTTGAGGTCCTTCCACAATTTGGCCTATGAAGGACATTTTTTTACTCCTGTAACTACCCACAAGATTCTTAGAGCTAGGTATTACTAGCCTAATTTGTTTCAAGATGCATACAAATGGGTACAAAGGTGTGAACTGTGCCAACAGTTCATTGGAAGACCCAAGTTAGCTGCCCTACCTCTCAAGCTAGTGGTGATAGAAGAGCTATTTTAGCAATGGGGAATTGATTTCATTGATGCTGTAAACCCATCTTCAAGTACTGGACATAATTATGTTCTCATAGCGAAAGATTACTTCACCAAATGGGTGGAAGCAATTTCAACCAAGCATTCTACTTCAGAAGTAGTATGCGATTTCCTCAAGGAGAACATCATTTCTAGGTTTGGAGTCCCAACCAAGCTTGTGATAGACAATGCTACCTATTTATCTTCTCATGAGATCACTCAATTTTGTTTTTACTATGGGATTACCCTCTCCCACTCCTCTGATTATTTTCCACAAGGGAATGGCCAAGCCAAATCAAGCAACAAGAACCTGGTGACCATCATCAGGAATCTAGTGGATGATAACTAATGGACATGGCATAAAGCATTGGTTGATGCTTTATGGGCAGATAGGATTACACCCAAAAGGGTGATAGGTATGTCACCTTTCCAACTTTTGTATGGTCTCAATGCAGAGATATCGATCACCTTGGAATTGCCAGCATTAAAATTGGCAAAGGCGGTCAAAGATCAATCATATGAAAGCTCCATTGAAAAAAGGATCATGTGCTTGACTGAGTTGGATGAGTAGCAAACTATGGTGGTAGACCAAATTGCTGCACACCAAAGTCTGGTGAAGAAGCTCTTCGACCAGAAAGCAAAAACCCAAGATTTCTAGATTGGAGATCAAGTCCTGTTATGGGACAAGAGAAGGGAACCAAAGGGAATGCATGGGAAGTTTGATTCCCTATGGAGAGGCTCATTCACTATCCATGAGCTCAACTATGAAAATAGTTTCTTGTTGAAGTATTGAGATGGCACGCTCTTTTCTCTACCTCACAATGGGCAACATCTAAAGCTCTTCAACTCTTGAAGTATCAAATAAGATCATCTGTACATGTGTATATTTGTATAGTCTTTAGTTCTATTTTGTGCTTTCTCTTTTCATTTTCATTTTTTGCACCTTCATTTCTTATTGGTTAGCATGACTCCATATCCCAATGGCACACTTCAAGACACTGGAGATTCTAGTCTCTACTCCCCTCAGTTGTTTCAAAATCTCAACTGAAGGAAGTTCTCCAACTGGAGCCAGCTGTTGTTTCCAAAGTCTGTCATTCATTTTCGGGACAACACATGAACTATTTTTGGTCCTAAAAGCCAAAGATTTCTCTCTTCCCTTTGTAGAGTAAAATACTCTACATTTTATTTTGAGTTTTAGTTGTGCACTCCAAGTTTTATCCCTGTGCATATCAGTTTCGAGGCAGTAAGGGTTATGACACAGGGCACAAGTTTTTCATTTTGCACGGGTTTTTCATTTTGCCTAAAGTTTTATCTAAGTCTCAAAGTCGAGTGGACGCTGCCAAGTGTCATCCATTAGGACACATTATAATTTGTTTATAATAGTAGTGGAATGTGCCATGTGTCCCGTTATAACTCAGTGGAGCACAACAAGTGTCTGCATCTACGTTTCAAGTTTCTTATAAGTTTTAAAGCTTCTTTCAATAAGCTTCTCTCAGATTTCTGCGGAGGGCAACAAGTGGCAACCACGAAAGTTTTTAATATGTTTTTCTAAATGTAGTGAAAGTCACCACGTGTCCCTTGTAAAACTTGGCGAAACTCACCAAGTGTCAACATCCACAGTTTCTTCCTTTTATTTCATTATTGAGTAAGGACTGTGGTGGGCCCCGGGTGAGTTTCTAAAAGTAAGTAGAGCGTGCCAAGTGTCATCATCCATGTGAATCCAAATGAGTCCCAAATATTTTTATAGTGTTTCTAAAGCTCAGTAGAAGCTACCATGTGTCATCTTCTGTAAGACTCTCAAAAGGTATCTAAAGCTTCTATAAGTTAAGCAGATGCTGCTAAGTGTCCTCACCTGTTTCTCAGCGGAAAGTGCCACCTGTCCCCATTCCCCTTTTGAAGATACTCAAGCAAGAAGTGTTGTGGGTCCCATTTTCTATAAGTTGATAAAGTTTCAAAGCAACAGACTGTGATAGATGTCAAAAATGGAGCACTCCCAATACAAAGCCAAAGGAATTGCCAAAGAAGATGACGGGCCTATAGGTGTCAAAGTTGAGCATCATGAATTAATCATTGGCTTTCAAATAATGATAGACTTGAAGACGTCAAATTTATGGCAACAAAGTATCCATTGATCTTTGCAAGCTTAAACACGGACCTAAAGGCATTCAAAGACCTTCAGGCCGAAAGGAAGAACCGCCAAGAAGAGGAACCAAAAGAACCAGAAAGGGGAAAAGATAGTCCGAGGGCTCAAATCATAGAAAAAAGAGGGAAAGGCCAAAATATCTACACAATAGTTATTCCAGTAGGTGGAACATTCTACAAGGTAGATTTTTTAGCCCTTAAATATTGAAGACATGGTTTGTTTGTCTCCCTTGGAGTAAAGACAAAATGGACAGCTGCACAGACATCAGAGGGGATAGACTAGATGATCCAAACCCAAGAGAAGACATTTAAAATGAAATGACATGCCATAGTTAAGGCAGCCACCCTGTTCCAGCATGGCCCCCTGACAGAACTGAAAATGCATTCAAGGAATTGAATACACAACATGGGTCATTCCATGAAACAATGCGCCAAGTTTTTCTTGGCTGCTATATATTGTAATCTCTTTTATTGTTTTAGAGGAGATTTTTTTGATAAGAGAAGCAAAACTCTGCCAAAATTGAGAGGCTATCATTAAGACTTTGAACTCAGGTTGTTGATCATATTTCCTTGTTTGAATGAGAAAGCAAGTTACTTTTAGACTTTGTGCTATCATGGCTTGTGTAATTTAGGGGATTGTTCTTATGTCTATCTTCTAAATGTGTTCTTATCTATTTAATGAAATAAACAAAATTTGTGGAGATAATCAGGAAGGTGTCCTGAAGCCAACTGTGGGAAGACTTTGTGTTGCCTACAGTTTCCTTTAGTGTGTTTAGCTATTTTATGTTTTCTATGTAAAGGACCTTGGGATGACTTTGTGCCCTCATTGTTCTTCGTATCTCACTCTTTGGGAAGCTGAAGTGGAGACTTTGCACTACACTTCATTATATTGGTTATTGTACCTTATTACTAGTTACTTATCACTACCTGAAAGAACTGCTGTTTACTGCAAGAGCACTTTTGAAAGAAGAGAAGTGCCTTTAGCGTTTATACTAGGATTTTCTCCTTTGCCTGTGAACATCATCTCTAAAAAAAGAGAGATGGATGGTGTTACCCTACCCCTGAGTGTTATTTTTTGCATATATTTATAGTATATAACTCCTCATATTTAATAGGGAACCTCCCCTTGATGAGAGGAGAGATTTTTCCCCTTTGGATGTGGTAAACCTGTAACTTTGGATGACCAATCTCCCTTATTGTGGTTGATAAGACCTATTTTACTCATCATTTAGCTGACTGAAAAAATATTCATCCAACACATACCATTTTACAGATCATGAATTAGATCTTGAAGGTCATGTGCCTCATACCAAATCTTTAATTATTGATACTCCTTGGGTGGTAGAGCAAATTATACCTTCTACACGTCTAGAAATTCATGTATCTTATTTAACACCTACAGATCCAATCATTTCATTTGATCCTTCCCCCATTAGATAAACTAACAGTAAACTAATCCCATCCGATCTATATACTTCTCCTACTCCTAAGATTACATTAGATGCCAAGGCCACTGAGGTCCATCAGATACATTCTAAATATGATCTCCATGGTAATCAAATTCTTGATCTCGTAGTAGATGTTGAGTATTATGGTCCTATTCCTACTTTGCCGAGTGATGAAGCTATTCTTGAAATACTTCATGCAAGAGAAACTCAACTTCCTCGACAACATCACAAACTTGGGAATTTCAAAACCAAATCCCCTTGTTTCAACAACTTCATTGCTAACATTTATCCTAAAACTAATCCAATTTCTTATTTACCAAATGCACCATACCATTTCTAAGATGGAAATGCTATGGTTATCAGAGAAGCTACTCATATTGAATATGGTACTCAATTATGCCCTCGACCAATTATAGTTTCTTGTGAACTCTCACCTACTGAGTATGATAATTTTAGTCTATCCTTTGACAAGTATTGTGAGATTTTTTCCTGATCCTATTAAGGAAATGCATGGTATTGACCCCACTATTGTGGTGCATAACATCATCACTTAACCTGATGCTAAACTTGTGCATCAAAAATAAAGGAAATTTCCATTTGAGGTTTCCACTTTATGTCATAAGGAAACCATCAAACTTAGCGAGGCTAAATTTATCAAACTAGTGGATTATTTTGAATGGTTTTCTAACATAGTTCCCATTTTGAAAAAAGTCACATGGTTTTTTGAAATTGCATATATTTTTGTAATCTTAATCTTAATTATCCCAAGGATAATTTCCCTTTACCTTCAATAGATTCTATTGTCAATTATAAAACTAGTTATGAAATGTTATCTCTTATGGATGGATTCTTGAGCTAAAATTAAATTCACATTGCCCTTGAGGACCAATATAAGACAACTTTCACCACAGATGTTAAAATGCCCTTTGGCATAAAAAATGTTGGAGCCACATATCAATGAACAATGACTCACATATTTCATGATATTATCCACAAAATAATCAAAACTTATGTGGATAACCTCATTATCAAATCTAAAATTTGTAAGACTCATCTCTCTGATCTTGCCATCATCTTTGACTATCTTATTAAATATAAAGTGAGACTAAATAATTAAAAATATGTCTTTGGTGTCACATATAAAAAATTGTTAAGATTTTTAGTCTCCCTCCATGACATTGGTGTTGACCTTGATAAGATTAGTGATTTCATCAACATGCCCATTCCTCATTCCATTCTAAACATTCAAACTTATCTAGGAAAACTTGGGGAAATTAGATAATTCATCCCTAAAATGGCTTACCATATCCACTCTATCAATTCTCTTCTTAAGAAAAATACTACTTTAAAATAGATGGATCCTTGTCAAAAAGCCTTTGATAACTTGAAAAAATCATTGCTTCACCTGCCTATGCTTCGTCCTCCTTTCAATGATCGACTTTTGATCCTATATAATTCTTACACACCCATATTAGTTGGGGAAATGCTTGCCCAATAAGATGATACTAGAAGAGAGTATGCCATTTATTAAATTAGTTTAGGCCTCATCAATTATGAGAAATGTTACACAAAAGTCAAATGTGATTGCCTAGCTATATACTTTACAGCTAAAAATCTTAAACATTACATGTTTTACTAGACCACTTATGTCATCATTCATTCCAAACCCATTTGTCACTTCTAAAAATACTTTATTACTAGAGATATAAATATAAAGTGGATGGTATTTCTTATGGAATTTCATCTTTGCATTATAACTCAAAAATCTATCAAAAGATACGTCATAGCTAATTAACTTACCATAGCTCTTGTGCCTACTACCAACCAGCTTCAAGATATTTTTCTAGATGATAATATTCTCTATATTGAAGGTATTAATAGAGATATTTCTCTTAAATACTTCCATAACTTTACTACTGATCTTGAAACAAATAATCTTGATAAATCATCTATCCTCCTTGATACTACTAAACTAAAGGTAGTTATTGAAGAACTTCCTAAAATTAATGTCGACTTACACAAGGATAATTGGACCCTTAAATTTGATGGTAATAAATTCCTTTAAGGAGATGGGGTAGGTTTCATTCTTACAAGTCACATTAGCAAGATCATCCCTTTAGGTTTTTGCTTCACATTTGACGTCACTAACAATATGGTAAAGTATGAAGCTCTAATCTTAGGCATGAAAGTTGCTCTTGATTTAGACATCCAATACCTACATGATTTAGGTGATTCTAAGATCATTTAATGCCAAGTTAATAGTGATAACCAATGCAAAAGTGAGAATCTCTTTACTTATCATCAATTACAACTACTTTCACCAAATATTTCATTTCTTTCACCATCGAGCCTATCCCTCAAGACCAAAATTCTATTGTTGATTCCCTTGCTTCTTCAACATCTCTTTTTCATCCATACTAAGTTATTTTTGATCCTTCTTTTCTTATCAAAATAAGAAAATATCCATCCTCTACTCAACAACAAGATTCACTTATCTGCCACATCAAGGCTATCACCATTTGATAAAGCCCGTGGTACAAAGACATTATTCAACTTCTAGAACACCAAACTTATCCTCCCAACTTAGATTATTTTGAAAAGAATCACATTCATAAATAAGTTTTTAAGTATGTATTTTTATATAACATCCTTTATTACTAAAATGATGAAGATACCTTACTCTTTTGTGTTATGCAAGATGAGGTTCTTCCTCTCCTTGAACAAGCACATGGGGGTATTTGTGGTGACCATTGTAGTAGATATGCTATAGCCCATAAATGCCTACGTATGGAATACTTTTGACCCACTCTTGAAAAGGATGACATCAAATTTTCAAAAAAAATTAATCCTTACCAAATTCATGATGATCTAATTCATTCATCTCCAGCCAAGATTCAAACTATCGAATCTCCCTAGCCATTCTCTTTATGGGGATTAGATCTCATCAATAAATTACCTTGCTCTCAAGATGGGCATGTCTTTATAATCATAGCTACCAAATATTTTATCAAGTGGATTGAAGCTTTGCCCTTTGTTAATGTCACTGGTACCACCATATCCAAATTTATTTTTAATCAAATCATTTTCCACTTTGGTGTTCCCCATATTATAATTTGAGACAATGGTGGTAATTTTAAAAACAAATATGTCAAATAACTGCTAAATTTAAAATCAATCACAAATTTTCCACACCTTATCATCCACAATGCAATGTCCAAGCTGAGGCCACTAATAAAATAATTAATAAAATCCTCCAAAATATAATTCATGACACCCGTACAGATTGGCATCTTCACCTCTATCCTACTCTTTGGGCCTATCAAACTAGCATACCTACTGCCACTAGAGAAATGTTGTTTTCTCTAGTCTATGGTTCTGAGTAAGTCCTTCCATTAGAAGTTAAACTTCCCTCTCTTCAGGGTATCATACCTGATTAATAATTATCTGAATATCACCTTCGTTCCCTTGATCTCTTTGATGAATGCCATGTTTATACTTTGCAACATAAACACCAATACAAGGATCATATTTCCAAACAACATAATAAACATGTTAAAGTTTGTACATTTAATGTTGGTGATCTTATCCTTAAATTAGACTAAACTCATGATAAATAAGGTAAATATGACCAAAAATTATGGGGCCCTTAGTCAAATATATTCTTGGTCTGAGCACTTATCACCTTCAAACCAATGAAGGCCATGTTTTTAAACATCCCACCAATGCAAAATTCCTCAAAAAGTATTTTGCCTAAATCCTTCCCTTATTTTCATGATTTATATCTATTATTTATCTAACACTTTTTGTAGGTTACTTACATGGGTCTTACACTTTGCAAAAACTTACTCTCTTTGTCACAAACCTTAGTCCTTCCTTTTGGTATTTTGGTTTCCCTTTTTCTTATGAGTTGCATTGTAAAACTATGGATAGGACCTGATTTTTCTCATGATGTTCCATAGTCTCTTTGTTTTCATAACTTTTTACGTACTTTTTGGCACCCTCATGGGTTTATCTTTTATGAGTTGTAATTTAATACCATGGATAAGACCTAACCTTCCTCATAAAATCACCATCTTGTCATTCCTTTTCTAGAATGTGTTCAAGAACGGTTATGAGTTGTCGATCCTTATTCTCAACTTTAGCTTTTGTTTCTTTTGATAGATGGAATTTATACAACAATCTATGTTGGAATGTTTCCCTCTATTTCCCTCATTCTGAAGATAATAAATCACACTTTTCTGTCATTGTATCCCTTTTTGACCCTTTTTCATATTTTTTGTGATTTGAATTAATTCAAATTATTCCATGTGTAATTTTTCTTTATTCCATTTCCTTTCACTCCACATTGGATAAAACAAAGTTGAATTCAAGATAACACTTTTATTTCACCTAGATTTATGAGACTCTTAGACACCATGCTCTTTGAATTCTCTATCTTAGCAACCAAGTCCCAAGTATTCAAATGAAAGTCATATTTAGCTCCCATGTTTAGTTTTTCAAATCTGCATGGAGGAATAAAAAAATAAATAATGTAAAAATCCAAATCATTTGAAATAAATGGAAATGATATAGAAAAGGCAACATACAAAATTTCAAAAGTAAAAAATCATAGCAAAAGACATGATTATAAGCACATCTCCTATATCTAATCAGAGCTTAAACTCCATAGTTGGCTTGAGACTAGAGACAAGGTCTATTGGGGTGCAGTAGGCTAGTAGATTAGAATATGAGAATTAAACAAACTCTATGGTTCTACCTACTTTCTCACATAAGTACCCAATGTTCATAGTAGATTGATGACTCTGTAAGGGGTCTTAAAGAATAGATAACATATTGTTGGAAGGTAGGTCCATTTTACTTTTCATGCATATAGCCTTTATGGGATGATCTATATACTTCATTTATTGACCTAAGTATTGTGTGGCTAAGATAAGTTCTTCAAAGTCTTTAAGGTCAATATTCCTATTATTTTGACAAACCTAATTTGAGTGTCTTTACTTCGATAACAAGTTCCTCTACCTTAGTTTTTCTTTCATTCTCCCTTCCACCCATTTCATTTCTCCCTTGACAAACATGTGTGATTATAAATCTAGTTTCCCTATTCTATAATTCCTTCTTATATACATCTTAAAAATGTGCTAGCACTACTTTGTTTTAGTTTTATCTATCTTTAGAGAAAAATAACATGTTTGAGTAACTAGGATTAATTTCTTTACACCATGGCTCTACATTTATAAACATGCAGTTCTTTTACCATTTGTCATTGTTGTACTACCCCTTTTTGCAACCACCTAAGTAATTTCTACCTTTATGTTCTTGTTCTATTATTGAGTGAGGTTGGCTTGTTACTTATCACTCACCAATGTTGTTTTCCCTTTTATGCATTCCTTTTTTCATTGATGATTGAGTAAGGACTGCTACTACTCACTCATTAATGTTGTTTTACCATTTCTTACTTGCCCATCTTTGTTTAAGTAAGTATTGTTACTACTTTTACATTGATTGTTGATTACCATCTTTTTTGACATGTATCCTTGGTTTGACTTGGTGAGTTTGCCTTTCTTACTTAAGGTTTACTTGTTTGAGTTTTTCAGTCTTTAGTAGCCTTGGATTTTTTAGTTACCTGATTTACTTAAGGTTTAATTGTGGCTTGGTTGTTTAGTCTAACATAGCACTTGTCACCCCAGCTTGCCAAATTTCTAAGTAAATCACATCCACATATCACCATTTATGTTGGCTTTCCTATGTTTTTTGGTTTTTGCTCTTTAGTTTTGTATTCTTGGGTTTGTTGAAAGTAGTCTCTATGCTCTCCATAATCAAAACTACAAACATAGTAGACAACCATCTAACGATAAAGGTAAGTAAAGGTACACATTACATTTTATTTTTAGTTATTTTCCTTTTCATCATTTAATTTCAGTTATTTATGCTTTAAAATATTGTAACTTTTTTTTAGCCTCAACATTATATGGTACTATGTTCTTTCTCAAAGAACCATCCCCTATTGCACCTAAATGACACGTGATGAGGTTCAAGTGGGGCATATGTATACACATAATATTTTCATAATTTTTTCAAATACTAATGTTTTATATATTACAATAACCCATCAAGACTCAATCTCTTTGAGTGCATGCCCTAAGGTGTGCACCGACAAAGGGGTGGACAGACCATTGGTGCTTTGTAGGATTGTTTTCCCTTATTGCCATATTATTACCAATCCAACCAGCTCTTAAAACATTTCCCTAAGCTATTCATCCTCTTTTCACACTCCTCCAATATTTTTCCATATTCCATGCCTCTTTTCCTCACCTTAATCCCCTTTTGATTATTTACAATACTAGGTTGACTAGGTTAACCCTGTACTATTATGGGTAAAATTCATTTAGGGTCTAGGTTGGCTCTTGGCCAACCTAGCCTATGACTTAGTGAATTTTTATCCATAATAGTATTAGGTCAACTAATGTGACCCTATCAGTCAAAACTTTCAATAGGGCTTAGGATTAAATCTACCTATATATACAAGATCATTTCATCATTATTTACCAATGAACAAGAGTTATTATTCTCTTATGCTTCTTTACAATCTATTCTTCCACCATTCTACTTGAGGAGTCTTAGTTTAGGGTTTTTACTTGGAGAATATAGTATTGTGGAGAAGTCTTGGATGCTTAAGCCTTTCTTAGCAATCCTTATAAACCACGAAAACCTCTTGTGAATCCCCTTTAGCTAAGGGAGATATTGAGTCTCGATGGATTCATATTTTAGGTAAGTATTCTCTAACTTTTCTCCTCTCTTTAGTAGATAAAAGTAGCATAAGTATTGGCTTCGAATAATATTACTCTTCTTCTTCATGTATTAGGGTCTTACTCATACATAAATTAATTGAGATTTTCTTATGCATGTTTTTTTGTTTACTACCCCCACTTTGTGCCACAAGCTTTGGTGAGCACTAGATTAGATTTATTTACTTTATTTTTTATTAGTTTAATTAACTATGAAAATAAAGTGATTAGTTAGAGTTATTGCATGATTTTTATTGATTGGAGGCTTTGGAACCCTCCTTAGTATTGTTTATTATGGTAAAAGATCCCCTAATTGGGTCTAGGGGATCCCCATATTGGTCATGTTACTGATTATCTAATGTATCCCCAATCAGAAGTGTAAGTATGATATATCTTCTTTCAATTAGGATTGATTTATAGACATTATGCATTTTTTATTTCATATAGAGTCCCCAACCTTACTAAGGGCTTCTTCTTATTTTGATTTTCAAACCTAGAGCACTGTAAAGCCATTGTTAACCATGGGCCTTGGTTTATTTGCAACACTCTAGTTATGTTTTCTCATTGGACTCAATATTTTCAAGTCTCAGAGAAAAGAAAGCTAAAAATTCCCATTTGGGTTGAATTTCTTGGCTTGCCTCTCCCCTTATGGGGTTTCATTAACCATCTCATAGAACCCATAGGGTGATTCATATGCCATGAGCAGACCAAGTTCTTTATGAATCATCTCCAAAAGAGGGTTTGAGTTGAATTGGATTTATCCTAAGATTTAAAATATTCTATTGATATACAAATTGGCACTAATAATTTTTCTCTGTGTGTTTTGTATATCAATCTCTTGAATACTTAATTTCAGTTCTAGTCCTTAGAACATATGGTCTGGGAATGCCCTATGATGGTGCATATACCCATTGATCCTTTGGAAAAGGGTGTATCTAAATCCAAAATATAGAATGGAAATAATGATGGTTGGACTACCATCACCAACAAAAAATAACAATAATTCTTCCAAAGGTGGCTATAGGACACAAGCTTATTCTTATAGACCTTTTGGGATTAACCATGCCTCAACTTATCTATAAAACTATTTTTTCTAATAAAAATTCTCATCCACTCGTGCATAATTTACAAGTAATCACCTCTTTTGTTGAGATTCCAACCTAAATGCCACTATCACAAGCCTTTCCTAGGGTGAGTGTTCTAGAGGAAGAATGGAGTTTGGTCACCTTGGACCAAAAAATAATGTTTCAACATTCTTGAAACCCTTCCCCATCTCCCAAAGAAGAGGAATATATGGCACATAAGCAAACAATATTTATAATCAATGATTTTTCACCCAAAAATCTCATTTTTAATTGGTTTACTACACTGGAAGATATCATAGAGGAGAATGACATGCACCTTGATAATGCCCAATGATTATTTGCTCTTAAAATGTTTAAGGCTTTACTGATCTACTATGTAAGCTTGCAATCATGAACAATTGTCAGCTCTTTAGTAGCATGAAAATTATTTATTTGCAAAAGGTCAAATTTTTTGGCTTCTTACTAACAAATACAACTTGAATAATTTAGAATAGATCCATATGTTAGGATACTATGCATGAAACTAGGTATGGTTGGGTCATCAATTTTTTATCTCCAAAGATTACTTAAAATATTATTTTTTGGGGCTTGAACCCTAGCTAACAGGTGGTGTGGACTCTTTTTGACTTTAATAACTATATCATTAGATTAGTTAAATTATATGCCTCTAATGATGCTGTGGAATGGGCTGCCATATGGAGGTGGATGGATGACTCATTTCTAGATGCACATTAGATCTTCTATAGTGATTTTAACATGGTGGAATTAGTTGAGGATAAATAAGGATGACTTAAAATATGATGGTGTGATGGTAAGTGTGAATCCTAGTTTTATATGTGCAACAAAATTGAAGTGTTTTATCCTAATCATCACTGGAGAAAAAATTTACACTCCACCTAGTTTACTTGGTCTAAATTTTGATAGGGAAAAGATAGGGTGCTTCAATGGCTTGACTGAGCCTTGTTGGCTAAGCAAGATTTTTTTTGCCTTAATCCATGATAGGTCAGTTTTGGTCATTCTTGATACTTTTTTGTCAGATCATCACCCTATTTTCTTTAATATTGAATGGATCACACCTCAAGTTAAGTTTTCCTCCACTCAATTCTATCTCAATACAAATCACCTCAAACTTGAATGAATAGTGGGGCATATTGTCAAAATTTGGAACTTAATTCCTCAACTAGAGAGAGATACTAGCTGGATATAGTAGTGGTTAGATTCTCTTACTTGTACTTCCACCTTTCTTTAAATCTATGGAAGATAAATGACCTCTTTTATATGGTGTCTACCTAATGCTACAAACTATGAATATATTTTGGTTCCACAAGAATTAGAGCAGTAACCTATCAATGCTCATCTCCAAACTCAAGTGGCACATTGGAGACATAAGCTCCAAATTAAGGAGACTCACAAGGCTAGAAGAGATAAAATACAAGCTTGTATGCATTGGTTTAAAATTGGAGATAAAATCTCTAATGACTTTTTTTCCCTCTTATGCTCTAAGAGAACTGATGATAGAATCAAAGTTTTCAAGGAAGGAAATAATCAGCTTACCAAACTTCCTAACATTCTACGAGATTTTATGCATCATTACCATGGTGTTTTATTAGTAAAATATTATTCTCTAGAATAGGAGGTGGCTCTCCAATAATGCCTTTAGGTGGTACCTTGCAAAGTTTCTAATTTTCAAAGAGTATCCTATGATAGGCCCTTATCTCTTAGTGGCCCCCATATGGTTGTTAAGCAAATGGTAGTTAACAAAGATCCAATAATTGATGGTTTCCCTTGTGATTTATACCAAACCCTTTAGGATACTATTGGTCTTGATCTACATCGAGTTTATTCTGAAGCTGTTCTAACCAAATCTTTGGGATCCATTATAAACTAGGTTAACATCAAGTTTATTCCCTAGGTTGGTGTTCCTAAAAAGACTATTAATTTGCTCAATGTATCCTATAATATTATTGATAAGGGTTTAGCCCTCAAGGTCAAGCACATTCTCCATTTAATTTTTAGGAGTGAGAAAATTAGTTGCATTTAGAATAGATTCATTCTGGACAATGTCATTACCATTTGAGAAGGTATGGAATGGGCTCAGATTTTTGATCAAAAGGATATGTTTTTTAATATTGATTTTGAGAAAGCTTGTTATCATATTGAGTGTCCCTTCAATCTGGCCATGTTTTAGGCCCTTGGTTTTGGCCCCAAATTTATTTATATTGTTAACATGCTCTTTCAAGATACAAGGTCTTGTATCACTATCAATGGAACTTAATCTTCTTGATTTGAACTTCATCATTTTATTGGGAAAGGATGATCTTTATCCCCTTATTTATATGTGCTAGTAGTAGAAGGATTTATCTATTTCCCAGCTAATTGCACTGTCAAGGGCTAGGTGAAAGATATCTCCTTCCCTCAGTCTAATAGATAACTTTTAAATGGCTAGTTCATGGATGATTATTTTCTCACTCTTCAAGAGGAAGAATATTTAGTTAGGAATGCCATGGAATGTCTCCATATTTTTTGTTTGGATTGAGGTTCATTTATTCAATGGAGGAAGACTTAGTGTTACCAATAATCTCTAGGCCCCAACCCTCCTTGGCTGGAGGGATATCAATGGTAGTGGATTATTCCATGGGTGAAATTTAAGTTTCTTGGCATCCCTTTTAATTTTCAAACCTCTCACTCAAATATATGGTCTTATGTGGTGTAGAGAATTAAAAAAAAATCTTTTTGGATCACCAAACCTCTATCTCTTGTTAGCAAATTTTAATTTTGTTGTAAAGTGTTAACAGCTACTCATGTGTATTATTACTCTTATTGGGCCCATTATAATTTCACTCACATCAAATTAGATAAAATTATAAGATATTTTCTATGGGTTACCTTTGAGGGTCATAAGGGTTTCCACAAAGTTTCTTGGAACATATGCTACTGACCCAAAGAAGCAAGGGTACTTGGTCTCCTAGATATTAAAATTCAAGGCCTTACCCTTTGTGTTAAATGGATTATTAAAGGTCTTAGTAGGGATGAGTCCTGAAATATTCTTCTACACCATTATATCTCTCAGGGATTCCTATGTGGTATAAAGGCTTGATAAGGCTTGAGACTTCACTCTCTGTTCATAACCCCAGTGATCATTAAAATCAAGGGTGACTTTATAGTTAAAATTCTATGGAAAACTTGGGAAAAGCTTAAGCCTCACCTTAACTAGGTAGGTGAGGGATTTAAGAATGGCCTCTCTGTTAACTCCTAGTCTCTTTAGTGGTTGTCTTGCTTAAATTTTTGTAATTTTTCCTATGCCTTAGTCCCTTGGGTTAAAGTGTTAAGGTTTTTCATTAAAGGTGTGAAGATTATTAGTGATCTCTTTTACAAGGAGAAGAGGGTATGGATTACTTGGCAACAACTTCAAAATAATTTTCATTTAAATATTTTAGATGTAGAGGATATTGTAGAAATTTAAGGTTCCATACTTGATGAATATTTTCATAAAATAGGGGTCATCTCTCTTATTATTTGGTGGAAGGATTGGCACTAGCCTACGACCACCCCCTTCATCCAGTATTTTCCTCAACTAGGGTATCATTTATTATCCCATTAGCATATTATAGATGAAATACTCAACCTCAAATGGAATCTCCATTCTAGATATGGGGTTTGGGTCTGATGCTTTAGAATTGTGTGGTTTGTTATTATTAATCCCCCAAAAAGCTTATTTCTTATGGTGTATCCTTTATTAGGGTATGCCTGTGGGTAACTAGCTCAAGAATTTGGGCATGTCTAATCCCATTTGCATATATTGTTGTCAATCAGATACTATTAATCACCTTTTTTGGTTTTGATCTCATGCATAATCTACATGGCACTGGATTCATTCCCCTTTTTATTTGTTTCAACCTAAAGTTTTCACATGGAAGATGGCTCTCTTGGGGGACTCAAATCTATTTCTTGTAAAATATAACATATTTTGGAAGATATTTCAAGATGATACTTTATTCAAAATCTATAAAGCTATAAATTATGCTTGCTTTAATTATGAAGATATGAAATGTAGTTTTTATGCTACTAACAAAATTATTGTTTTAACTAATATTACTCTTCAGATTTAAAGTCAAATAGACAATGTCCACCTATAACTCAACCACATTCAACATTTGATTAACCACTAGGGAAATACCCCATGCATAGTTAGCCATGAACCTATTTATCCCCCATGACATCCTATACCTCCCCAAGGATGAGGATGTGAGCCATGTTAGTAGCATTCCAAAACTAGACACAACAGTCATTCTCCTCATCAACCACCACCTTGATGCTATTTTCCTTGTTATGGTGATGTGATCTAAGTGAATATTTTAAATTTATAGGTGATGGTAGGGGATTGGGTTATCCACCCTAATCTCATGATGGTGACATCAAAATATAGGGTCCTCTCCCCAAGGTAAATTTCCATGCCTAGCTCTGGTAATCTCACATAAAAAAATCAAGATGAGACATTAGAGGATAGAAAAAATACTATTGGAAGTATCTACTAAGATGGGGAATTAATCAATAGAAAAAAAATGATTTCAATTTAAATCCACTTAAATTTCATTCATTATCATTCATGAATCATCATAATAAATAATGAGTAACTAAACTAGTATCATTTCAAAGAGATCACATACAAAGCAAACATGAACACAACCATGACAAATCATTTATGTGGGAAACCCTATTAGGGGAGAAAAAACACTATAAATTGAAATTATAATATCATCCTATAACAAAAATAACCACATTTAGTGAGACACCCATCCCACAAAGAGCTATAACCCCTATCTAGCTGAGCACCCACACAACTAAACTTTTGCAAGCTTTACCTTGCAAGGAGGTACCAAACCCATAGGAAACTAAGTACCCACTCAGATACCTTGAAAATTTGATCACCATGAACACATATTTTTAATCTTAAACTGATTATTACCTCCTTTTTTTTTCAATTTTTAGCCTTCACTCTTACTGAAAAAACCTCTAGAGCTCACTCACTCAACGCACCTCTTTGAGGCTCATTAGGTCTAATGACCTATTTTTCCACCTATACCAACTTGATAAAATCAGCATGAATGATCCTATTAATTATTTTATGGTCATCTATGACCTATACCTTCTCTTTCAAAGTTTATCTCCTTCTCTTGACTCCACTCTTAATCAACTAGCACAAATAAGCCAATTAGGCCTTGCACTTATACCACTCTCTTGGTGTAACCCATCTTAGTTGGCCAAGATGCTTAACCAACTTGGATTTCCATAAAAATAGGTTCATACATAAGTTAAATATGATAACCATATGGTTCATAGGTCTACAATTACCTTATTATCCCAAAACCTCTAATAAGCTTTAATGAAACCTAAAGCATTTAGGCCTTCAAATCAACACGTTACATCTTGAAGCTCTTGAACCAACTTCAACCTCTACCAATGATTCAAATAATTAAAATATCAATTTAATAGGAATTTTATATCATTCATATGGCTCCAAATTACATAAAACTCCAATTTAAACCATGGACATAACAATTAGGTTTACTCACTCTTTAGGCATTCATACACATAAAACACTATATTCAAGAACTTAAGCTAAAAAATAATTTTCTCACACAACCATATGAAAAAATCACATGGATAGGTCCTCCATGACCGAAAAAAATCACAAAATCCATTTTTCATCACTAAATAGGTCAAATAACTTCAAACCAACTCTCTCAAGATGACCACTCAAACTAGTCACACATAGTCAAAATATAGTCAAAGCATTTTGACTCTACACATATGAATATATGAAAAATAAGACCTAAAATATATTTTAATGAACCCTTGAGAATTCATTGACATATTAATACTCATTTATTTCCTTAAATCTTCTCATAACACATTTAACTTACCTTAGTAAGATGGTCACTCAAACTACCAGTGTATTTAAAAACACAGTTATGATGAACATGACTTATCACACTTGATGAAATACTTCCAAGATCTTCCAATGCCTATAAATAATCATAAAAAAATATTAGAGCATCCTAAAACAAAAATACAATTTAAATCAATGGAAAATATGATCCTTGTAGTCATATAAAATGCAAAAAATGGTAGCTTGAGTGTGGCTAATGACACCCAACCTTTAGGTTCTTCTTACTTGCTTTCACGACCCTCTTAGGCTAATTTTCACTGATTATTAATCATCCCTAGCCTTCTAGACTTGGTCCTAAATCACATAAATTATTTTTTCCAATACAAATCAATCCCTTAGGTCCATTCTACCTAGGATAGTAGTGACACATTTGGATTATAATGTTGATGCCACTCCTATCTACTTTTGGTGCTATTGTCCAAGTCTATTTCTAACACTAATGGTCAATTTATTCCAGTTCCCCATCCTTATCCTTTCTAGTCTAACATGAGTACATTTAACCCATGACTGATAGATCCCTATAAAATTCCATTCAAATATCATTTGGAAGGGGTTGGCAATTATCATTAAGTGAGCAAGAATACAAGCAAGGCTACTCAAGCAATCTTCCCTATTCTCTACATACAACTAGCCAACACACTTACAAGCTCATTAAAATATTAACACCAATCCCTATCCATATAAATAACATCCAATTTAGCATTCTACATCTTTATATACATAATTTCACAAAGTACATCAAGTGGAAGAACTACATATGGCTTGATCCCTCTTTAGAGTATTGGTATGTAAGCAACGTGCCCAGGCATGGGGTGTGAAGCACATCCAATGTATATTACATACACTACCCCCCCTCTTTATCAAAATTGGTTAAAACACAAAGGAAGATAGGGTTTGAATAAAGAATCTACTCTATAGGGAGATATATAGACTTTTAACTACCAAAACTTTGTAGACAGGGTCACTAGACATAGCGACTAAAACCCAACAAGCTTAGGTCCTTAGGACAACAATGATGAGATGGAATATAGTGTTGGTGCCACTAATATCTAGTTCTAGTGCTGTTATCCAATCACAAAATGAAGTTTATAACCTAGTTTATGATAGTGTCTTAGTTTTGCACAGTAAATTCTAGCCTCTATCTCACTTAGATCAATCAATTTCCAGCTAAGTTTTATTTTTTTCTCCTTATTACTATTTTTAGAAAATTTTAAATTGTAATTAATTTACACAAATCATTAGCTTAATTATTGTCTATTTATTCACTAAATTTTCTACTCAGACCCTTTAACTAAATTAGGAATAATACCCCAATATTTCTAAAATTGTTAAATCATTTGGTGAACCCGACTTACTTCATTTGTGCATAAAAACCCCAAAAACCCTAGGATAATTTTCCTACTAATTTTTCATATTTTTATAATTTCTTACCTACATAATAAAATAAGAAATTATCATTAAATTTTAAAATATAGTAATAGTTTTAAAATAATTTTCTTTCAAACCCTAGTTGCCCATACTAGGTCCCAATATTTTTTCAATCATTTTTTAAATATTTACTAGCATATTTAAACCATAAAATCTATTCAAAATTCAATAGTAATTCTAAAAAAAAATTATTTTTCAAAAGCCTAGTTGCATCTACTAGGTCCTGTTAAATCACTAATTTTCTAATAAATTTTTGATTTTTTACTTGCATATATAACTCAGAAATTCACTTTCAATTTCAAAATTTTATAGTAAATTTCTCAAATAATCATCTTTCAAACCCTAGTTGCATACACTAGGTCTTACTACTTCTGAGATATCTCCTTACATTATAATCATATTTCAAAAATGGATCTCACTTATTTACAAAATTTTCTCACATTTCTTGCAAATAACAAAGAGACCATCATTGGTCCTATTATGTATATGAATGATGAAGTTTACCATATGTTAATACAAAAATTTATTCTTTGCATTTCATGTTTATTCTTTATAATAAAGAATGATATTACAAAATTCATGGCTCAAAATCCACAAAATTTCAATATTCCTTTTGCATGCTCTCTTCACGCATATGGAAATATTTTCAAGTTTATCATGCTAAACATATTATAAATTTTATAATTCATGTCACAATTTTCTATACATGTGTGCACAAATACATGTTACTTATCCCTTGCTTTCTATCTTTCATATGGAAATATTTTAAAGTTTATCATGCTAAACATGTTAGAAATTTTATGATTCATGTCACAATTTTCTATACATTTGTACACAAATACATGTTATTTATCTCTTGCTTTCTATCTCTCATATGGAAAGATTTTAAAGTTTATCATGCCAAACATGTTAGAAATTTTATGATTCATGTCACAATTTTATATACATTTATGCAAAAATACATGTTCTCTATCCCTTTCTTGCCATCTCTCTTGTGGATTGTTTTTTTTATAAACATATTATTATACAACTCACTACTCAAATTTCATGCATTTTAATCCACATTCATGCTTTCTGCCTACATGCATATAACTCATTGGTTACTTTTGAGTATCTCCCTATCACTACTAGACATGAACAAACATTAGCAATTGTATAAATCCCTCCTCCCTTCAAGCTTGGTACATCTAGCTCTTACCCCGCACCTGCTAGCAACTCTATGCCTATAGTATATCATTCGGTCCATGCTATTGCCCAAGTTTATGAAGATAGGTAGGTTGATTACACCCATGGCTATAGATTTATCACTTATGTTAGCACCCCTTCAGATACAATTTATGTTCTCAAGATTCTTCAATAATCAGATGTTTACAAAGATGTGTTGTATGCAACCCTTCACAATACTAAAATTCCCATTTCAACCGAACTAGCATATGTTGCATCTATGCTCAACATAATGCAATGGACTGAAGAGCATATTTCCTTTGAAAAAGAAGATATACCCTTGCAACACATCATTGAACAACATATACTTCTATATATTCGATTGAGAATTAATGATGTGGGGGTAAAAAGAGTGTTAGTTGATAACAATTCAAGACTCCACATTTACAACATTTATTTTCTTAAACATCTTAATATATAACCTCAAGATCTAGACCAATCTGACATGAACATTAGAGGTTTTGACAACATCCCATGAAGAGTCATGAGTTAAATAACACTCAATCTTACCTTAGGGCCTAAGACACTGCCAACTACTTGCCAAGTCATGTCAGATGACCTTAATTATAATTTATTACTTGGTCAGCCATAGATTCATGAAATGCATGCATTCCCTTCTACACTCCATGCTTGTTTAAAATTTAGTCATAAAGGTTACATCTACACATTCCCAATATCTAACAAACCTTTTAAATACTACCAGGTTATTGAAAATCCACAAAATTATATTTTTCACTTCAATCTTAGCCATTTACCTACACAACCCGTTATTTATAATATACCCTTAGACCATGTAACACATCAAAAAACTCCAATTTCTGTAATACCATTGATAAAAAATCACCAATTTACCTCTTGTTTTGCACTTAAATGTATTAATAAAATGGCATATCATGGAAAAAGTTTAGGAAATCATGAGCAAAGAATCATCAATCTTGTTGAGGCATCTACACAACATGAAACACAAGGGCTAGGGTATCAACTTACCCATCTTCATAATAAGCCTTCTTCTGCCACTTCAAAACATATAAAGTTTTGTCCACCCACTACACTAGTAGACCACACCATTAATCACACTTCAACATTATCATTGATCGATCTTAATCTCATTGATGGCATAGCCTCACCAAACATGTTCACATTAGATGAATTATCCAATGATGAATCCCTCCTACATTTTCTCAAAGCATATGAGGACCTTCCATCTTACTATCATAAAAATAGATTTTCTCATCACACAAATGCTCATGCATACTTTGGGGAAAGCCTAGATTCTCCTCAAAATATACTAGTTGATTTAGATATACTATTCTTACCACTCCCTATGCACTCGATCATTCCACATTACTTAATGAAGAAATAGTAAACTTTAATTTTGAAACCAACTGGGATCCCTCCATTGTCATATTAGTCACTACCCTACGAAGGAAGAAGATATAGATATTCATCAAGTTTTAACATATTTTCTAAAATTGTTTGCTTGGTCTTACTCAGATATGCTAGTAATTGGTACATCTATAGTAATCCATCAAATTCCATTATACCCAGATGCTAAACTAGTTAAACAAAAAATAAGCAAAACACATTCTAAGGTGGCTCTCTTAGTCAATGATGAGATACAATGGCTCTTATATGTTGGCTTCATTTAACCAGTAGCACACCATGAATGGATTTCTAACATAGTCACTATAGTAAAACCTAATGGTAAAATTTGGTGTTGTTTTAATTATCGATATTTAAATAAAGCATGCCCAAAAGATGATGTCCCCTTGTCTAATAGTGACATGATTATTGATTCCATAGCTGGGTATGAAATGTTATCATTTATAGATGGCTTTTTTGGATACAACCAAATCAAGATTACTAAATAAGATTAAGAGAAAACATCTTTACAACACCTTGGGGTACATTTTTATATATTTTCATGCCTTTCAGAGTAAAAAAATGCTGGAGCCACATATCAACGTACCATGACACATATATTTCATGATCTGATTCACCATACTATCAAGGATTATGTAGATGATATATTAGCTAAATAAAAATAATGACAATATCACTCTATTGATTTACAAAAATTATTTTAAAGACTCAGGCAATATAATGTTTGACTCAACCCAAAGAAATGTGTGTTCAGAGTTACATCAAGCAAACTCTTGGGTTTCATTATTTCTTAGCATGGTATAGAGGTTGACCCTAAGAAATTCAAAGAAATTATTGATATGCCAGTTCCCAAAAAATTAAAACAACTTTTATCCCTATAAGGAAAGATCCATGTAATCCTCCATTTCATAGCTTAACTTGTTGATAAAATTCAGGGATTCATGTGATTATTATATAAGGATACAAAGTTTGTCTAGGACTAATATTTTCAAGATAAATTAGATACAATCAATAAATATCTTGTTAATCCACCTATTTTAGTACCACCTATCCCTGATAAGCCTTTCCTAATGTATATCTTAGCAATGGATCACACATTAGGAGCACTCTTATCATAACATGATGATCAACATACTGAGTGAGTAGTTTACTACATCAGTTGCACATTGGTTGATTATGAGAAAAATTATTCCACAATGTAAAAAATATGTTTAGATTTAGTTTTTTCCACACAAAAACTTTGGCATTACATGGTCAATAATGAGACTTAGGTTATCACAAAAGCAAACCCCTTGAAGTTCCTCATGGAAAAACCACATCTTTCTAGTCGCATAGTGAAATGGGTTATGCTATTAAAAAAATTTGACTTAAAGATAGTTCTCTATAAATTAATAAAGGGCCAAACCATTTTCGACCATTTAGAAACAACACCACTCTTGGATACCAACCCTATTAGTGACACATTTAAAGATGATTTTATTACCTATTCTACTCATTCAAATACCTAGACCATGTTATTTGATAGCTCTCAATGCACATCCGATGAAGGGGTAGGCATTGTCTTTATCTATCCTTCTAGTCACATGGTTCATATAGCATATCAATTAAGCTTTTCCTGCACCAACAACAATGTAGAATATGAAAAAAATATTTTAGGTTTATTTTCCACACAGTCCCTCCAATTCAAATCTATTCACATCTTCGATGATTCCCAACTCATGGTCAACCAAGTCAATGATGTATATTAGATATAGGAAGAATATCTTATCCCATATCATAACATGGTATAATGTTTATCATCATAGTTTAATTACTTTTCCATAGAAAGTATACCAAGAAAAGACAACCAACATGCAAATGCAATGGCAAGTACCACATCTTTGATTCCTATTGACATCAATTATGATCAAGCTATCTTCACAATTAAATGATTATAATCACCATAAATATCCAATATAGATCTGATCACACTATCTATCTTATCCACTACATGCAGTTTAGCCACTCTAGAATGGTTCTCTAGCACCTATAAATTCTTAAACAATTCTATTACACTAGACACCTTCTCACTCAATAACAAGCGTAAGCTACACAAAAAATCACTCTGTTATGTAATCATTGGTGGGGACCTTTTCAAATGATCATTCAATAGACAATTATTTATATGATTGACCTTAATATAAGACAAAATTTCTCTTACATAGATACATGATAGTGAGTGTGGGGGTCACTTTAGTGGAAAGGCCATGTCCCACAAATTACTTTGACAAGGATACTATTGGCCCACCATGGAATAAGAATGTTTACAATATGAAAAGTTATGTGATAAATGCCAATGACACAATAACCTACAACATGGACCTTCACAACAATTATAACCTATCATCTCTCCATGGCCATTCATGTTATGGGGATTTGGTCTTATTGGAAAGATTAACCCCAAATCTATCAGTGGGCACAAGTTAATAATCACCGCTACATAATACTTTACCAAGTGGGTAGAAGCCATTCCAATTCAAACTTCTACGGAGGAGGAAATTTGTAATTTCCTCATGAACCACATCATTTCATGCTTCAACCTACCCATAGCTAGCATATCTGATAATGAAACCTCATTCAAGAACAAAACTATCAATAAATTTTTCACAAAGTACAAGATTAAACACACATTCTCCACTCTATACTACCCATAGGGAAATGATCAAGTAGAGGCCATCAATAAAACCATTAAAGACATTTTGAGTAAAATAATAACCAAATTTGGTGATGATTGACACAACCAACTAGTCTTTGCTTTATGGGCTTATCGCACAAGTATTTGTACACCCACAAGGGCCACTCTTTATTCACTCATTTATGGCACAGAAGTAGTTTTACCATTGGAATTAGAAATCCCATCTCTTCATGTCTCCCTTAAATGTATTCTCACTAATGATCAGTATCATGAAAAGCGTCTACACCATCTTGAGCAATTAGACAATACATGCCTTCAACTAATAAGGCATCTCAAAATCTACTAGTAACCTATACAATGATCTTACAATAAATGAGTTTACACCAGAGAATTCAAAGTTAATGATCTAGTTTTTAAATAAAATCTTCATAATGTCAATGCCAAAGAATAAACCAAAGGAAAATTCAAACCAATTGGCTACGTCCATATATCATTACCGAAAATCTTAGCCCTAAAGTGTATCATCTAGCTTTACTCAAAGGAAATAAACTCAAGAATCTAATGAATATTATGCATTTCTATAGATTTCATGTATAATATGTCATGTCACACATTTTTCTTACACATCATCTCTTATGATTGATTTTACATAGTTCCTTTTTAGTTACCTATACATAGTTTCTTATACTTGATTGTACATAGCTCAAAACTTTCAAAAATCCAAAAACAATACAAAATTTCAAAATACAAAAAGATACAAATAGCATTAAAAAACACCAAAAATATTTTGACTGTATGCGTTATCCATGCTTTAAATTTATACTATTATGTTAGACATACATTTGGTATTTTATGCTTACTATTTGTCAATTTATCTACATTACCATGCTTCACTTGATCTTCTTTTGAGTGTGTGCAGTGACATTTGGCTCTGTGATTGCTTCACTCTACCTATTGAGGGGGCATCCTACTTATACATCAAGACACACATTGATATACATACCCATTGGGGATATCTTCTACATGATTACACCATCCATGTTATGTCATTCCTACATGACACACTATAGTTATCATGTTGATGTACATTACTTATTAGCTCACACATATTACTCTATCGACACTCACTAGTATATAACACTTGTGTATTTCTTAACATATACCTAGTCTTGTACTAACATGTCTTGCATACTTTCCCTCTTGCTTTGATTAGTTAGTTGTGATTGTACTTCTAGTTCCTTACATGCTTTTTTTTCTTTCTTAGTGTAGCTAGATTATCTACATTTTTTAATTCCTATTTTTCTCCTATATGTACCTTAGGACATTTGCCAATGTCCTTTACTTCTAGTCATGTGTGTGCCTTAGGATATTTGCCAATGTAATTTGCCTATACTCTATATTATTGTGGCTTTCACACCAAATTTGCTTTTTTCAATTGTATGTGTATGTGGTATTTGAACATGCCTTGTATGCTTACTTTCCAGTTTGAGTGACATGTGCCCATGTCCCTTGTTTACTTGGCCCTTTGGCCACCCTTCTATGCTTATTGATTCTTGCCTTGGCACTTGTTTCTTATTTGGTTCTCATTTTTTACAATGCCATGATTCACATCATGTATTTATCTTTCTTTTTTCGATGCCATGATGGACATCATGCTCCATCCTTCCAACTAAAAACTAAAAACTAACCAAATTTTCATTTCTAGTTCAATACATTGCACATGTTATTACATTGTTACATCTATCTAGGCACCCCCATTGATATAATAATATCTCAATACAAATCATGCTATATCTTGAGATATCTTGTTGATTATCATTGATATACCATGTATCTTTGTAGTATAACACACTTGTAGGTCTCTTTCTTCCAAGGGAAATAATTCTAGGGTATTCATTCCTATCCTTAGAAGAGGGGGCAACAAACATGGGTTTTATCATAGAGATCAAATCTCTTAACGGTTGAAACAACAATTTTTATAACATATAGAACATCAAACAAACATCAAACCAATCCGAACAAAATCGATAGATAGTCAAAAATCCAAAATAGTTACCAGATTTGGCCCTAGACAATAGTGCCCAACTTGGATAACAACATCGATACCACTAGTGTCCACTTTTAGTGCTCCCATCCAAATAGTATAAACACCAAATTTTCTAAAAATAGATAGAAAGGTAAGTTCAGTTACAATTTTTTTAGCTATAGTTTAGACTAGATTTTGTAGTTTTAGTATAGTTTTTCTCAAAGAATACAGATATAGGGGCATCATGCATGGCATGATTGCTCCCACTTCTAGTTTCAAATATTATAGTTGGTATAACTTCCAAATTAGAATCCATGTTTCAGACACTAGTGATTGGGGGCAATGTGCACAACATATTTATTTTATTTTCTTTCCAAGTTCAGTATTACCCAAGTATTCTCAGTAGTTGTGTGCCTTATTCCATCTACAGATGGTTGGAATAATTTTGGAATGGATTTCATATAAGCCTAACTTATTGAGTTTTGATGTTTTTGAATTAATGAGTGGCTTTCATACA
Organism: Torreya grandis; assembly: GCA_037957365.1. Lineage (NCBI taxonomy): Eukaryota > Viridiplantae > Streptophyta > Pinopsida > Cupressales > Taxaceae > Torreya > Torreya grandis. The sequence continues at coordinate 151,923 of JARHVA010001685.1, read as the reverse complement.
AGCCTAGTGCACTAGTTTGGAGTGGCTTTCATATGCCTAATCTCCATCTTTCAGAGTGGTCAAGAGTGGCCTAGTTTCTAGCATACATTTGGATATCCATGCCAAAATTATCAGATCATAGTACATTCATAGGATTCAAGATTCATCTCATACAACATATATTTCATATTGATATCATTTCATAGAGTCACTTCATGGGGCAATGATGGATCCAAAGTACTAGTTATCCTTTATATTATTAAGCCACCTACTCAGAGGGATTGGACACATAGTCTAAACATTGATCAACACATGAAAGACCACCTATATTCACTTAGTGGCTGATGATGGAGCCAAAGGGATAACCTTTATATTCTTGAACCACTCTCAGGGAATTGAACACTTAACTTTGTTCATGATATTAATCTTGGTACAACATCAACCAATATTACTCAACATCATAATAGGTTTTGTGTTAGTTCATGTACCTGGTGAGGTTTATTCATTCATTTATCTTCCTCTCTCTTACTCAAATTTGTACATTATTATTTTAGATATAGTGTATCTTGTAAGAACTGATATACTCTATGTTTTTCTTGCAGATTCATACTTCATGGTGTGCTCTCTCTATGCACACCCAACATCACACAACTTCATGAGCTTCACCCTTTCATGTAAGTTTAGGTACAATTTCTATTTTTTATTTATCCTATAATTTTGATTTTCTACATCAATAAAATAAAGGGGGGGGAGAAATGTAGTCATATAAAATGCAAAAATTGGTAACTTGAACGTGGATAATGACACTCAACCCTTAGGTCCCTCTTATTTGCTTTCATGACTCTCTTAGGCTTATTTTCACTGATTCGTAGTCATCCCTAGCCTTACAGACTTAGTCACAGCTCACCCAAACTACTCTTTACAAGACAAATAAATCCCCTTAGGTCTTGTTTGCTTAGGACAATAGCACCACACTTGGACTATAGCATCAGTGGCACTCCTATCTACTTTTGATGCTATTGTCCAAGTCCATTTTTGGCCCCAATGATCAATTTATTCTAGTTCCCCATTCTTATCCATGTTGGCCTAATGTGAGTACATTAAATCCATGACCAATAGATCCTTATAAAATCCCATTCAAAGATCATTTAGAAGGGGATGGTAATTATGACTAAACAAACAAGACTACTCAAACAATCTTCCCTATTCTCTACATACTACCAATTAATATGCTTAAAAGCTCATTCAAATACTTACACCAGTCCCTAGCTACCTCAAATACATTTATTTTAGCATTATTTATCTTCATATACATAATTACACAAAGCACATCAAGTGGGATAACTATATATGGCTTGATACCTCTTCGGAGTATTGGTATGTAGGCAACATTCCCATAAATGGGGTGTGAAGCATGTCCAGTTCATCTTACACACATTAACCCATCTTATTATTAAAAATTGGTCAAAACATAAAGGAATATAGGGTTTAAAAAAATAATCTACTCTACAAGGAGCTATACAAACTTCTAGCTATTGAAACTTTGCAAGTAGGGTCACATAGACATAGTGAACAAAATCCAAAAAGCTCAAGTCCTTAGGATAATAGCAGAAAAGGTGGAATATAGAACCTATACCATTATTTTATAGTTTTGATGCTCCTATCCAATAAAAAAATGAAGTTCAAATCTTAGTTTGTCACAGTGTCTCAACTTGCGCAGTAAATTCCATCCTTTGTCTCAGTAAGATCAATTAGTTTCCAACTAAGTTTTGTTTTCTTCTCCTTATTACTATTTTAAAAAAATTTCAAATTAAAATTAATTTACACAAATTAGTAGCTTAATTATTATATATTTATTTAATAATTTTAATACTCAAACCATTTAACTAAATTAGGAATAATACCCCAATACTCTTAAAATTGTTAAATCACTCCTACAGATCATTCTCACTATCCTAGGTTCCACTGTCTTAGCTTACACAAAAAAGTCACTTTATGAGCACCTTATTGCATGTGTATAGGAATAAACATCACTTTAAAACCAAGGGTACATGAGGGATAAGTCTCAAACAAATATCCCAATCCATTTTATCCATTCCTACTCACCTGAAACACTTACCTAAACACTTAATCACTTGACTAGCTTTTTCTCATTGTTATCACAGTTTGTAGATTTAGTGATAGGACAAAGTGATTGACCAAAATTATTGACATAGTGACTCAAAAATAATAAAATTACTTCATTTACTTGTAGAAAAAGTCTCTATCTTTTACCTCCATCCACTTTCAAGCATTGACTTAGTCAACCCTACTTGTAGTACCAAAATCTTTAGAAATAAGCATATTTATGTACCTTCTTCTCATTAAACTGACACACCACTACCACCTAGAGATGCTTGGAGGATTATTATACACCATAGAATAGTAAAAATTGGTCAACTAATCCATTATAGGTCCTTTCTATTAATTTTTTTTCCAATTGGGTCTCTATAAGGGTTTATAAGAGGGTTTTGACCAGTTTACATTCTTAACAAATGTTTATAAAGATCCATCCCTCAAACAAATAAAAAATACTTGTAAAAAATTATTAGGTCCATTTTAAACCTCTCCAAAAAGGATCATATCACCATGTAAAGTCTACATGTGCCAATGAGCATCATAAACTTCTTCTCAGGCTTAAAGACCTTCATTCTACATGCACAAGTGTCCTTCCAACATAGGTACTTGATTTTTACTCCTCCTTAAGAGATAAAACTTGGTCAAAACATTTGAACCAAAATTTAAAACCTCATTTAATTCTTAAATGATCTCCAATATCTTGAAAACTCACTTTGATACTTCATTTGGACCTCACTAGGTCTCTATGCACATTAGGTCTAGGACTGCAAGTCAAACTTGGATATAAAAAACACTTGGATCCTTATTGTATTGATATAAAATCATCATAAACATGAAATATGAACTCATTACATGCTCTGAAAATTCCATCCATGTTCTCCCTATCCTCAACCTGCTCAACACACTAGGCTACCAAGCCTATGCCACTCCACAAGGCTATCGGGCTATGCCAATCATATTATTCACATACTTTTCTTCTCTCATTGAACTTGATTAGCCTTATTTTACATAAATGACATTGATCATACTATAAAATCACCAATTTGTCATTACCCTTGACATAAATGCACACATGACATCAAGCCTTTGACATCAATGAAAACATACTTGTCAATAATATCCCCCTTTGTCATTGATGGTAACCTCTTCTTCTCATTCTCCACCTTTGACATTAATTACAATGTGGACATATGCTCATCTTATGTTCATCTACATAGTCCTTTGATCCTAGGACCTAAAATATTACAAAGCTCCCCATTTTTCCATGCATGAAGATTTGATACTTTGTTAAAACACTTGACTTGGTTTGATCAAGTCATCATATCAACATTTTGACATGTCTCATGGTATTTAACCTATAAAAGACTTCTCCATCTCTCCAAAATGACTATAAAATCTCACATATGCTCCCACTCACATCATGTACATCTATTCAATACTTTAAAACTATCTGAGTTAGCTCCCCCCAGCTCCAATATTTACCTAGATCATCAGATATAAGACTTATTTTCTTACCTTATAATAGATCCACAGTCCTCAATTAGACTCCTTAAGTCATTAGAGCTTGACCTAGTTCATGGAATATTTAACAGGCCACCTTATACAACTAGGTCTATAATCAACTCTTCAAACATGGATCATATTATTCTTATGGAAATACTCAGCCTCATGTTAAGGAAAACTAAGCAACTCTACATGCCTCAATATTCAAACTTTGTCTTTCAATGCAACCTTCAGGAACACTGCTGCACTCTCCTCTAGGATTATTGGATACTTTGTGAATCTATGGGACAAATACATATCTATAAAACTCTATAACCTTATTGAGATAATAAGACCAACTTATATATATATTATAACAAATTACACAAGGTCCTCACTACATCAACCACTCACCTTCATGCTTTATGAGCCATCAATGTTCAAAAACACTACCAAGCACCTTTATGGACAACATGCAGTCAATACTGGGTCTGAGAGACCTTATTCACTTGGAGTAACCTATGATATACTTTGACATATTTAGATATGAAAATAAATGCTCAAAAATATTCTAACATCATTCTCAAATCACCTATAGTCTTAGAACATATGAACCACATGTCTTTTACTAAAAAGTCATTGTTCTTAAAAGACCAATCTTCAACTTTCATACAAACTTAGAACCCTATTTATGATGACTTAGAGATTTTCATACTCAAATTATTAAAACATTTAAAATAAATTAAAACATTCTAACATGTTACTTCAAGACCTTATGAGGTCATCTTGGCATCAAGGAAGCATGACATCTCAAAAAACAACCTTCAAGGGAAATACTACAATCTTCTTCATTGAAATCACTTAGCATCTTGATATGCTACAGAAAAACATCATCTAAAGAATAATTAAACCTACTTAATGATTTATTAAACATGGAAACAATACCTATTATGACCATATGAATTCATCAAGATGTCACTAAAACCATCATTGACATATCCTTAAGAGCACTCTATAATAACTTTTTCAAGTTCAACTAGAAACATGTCATGCTACAAAAAAGATCATCTTCAGAACATATTGAACACTTTCAAGGCACAAATATCATGTTAACTTAATATTAAAATAATACTTGGTCAATTAAATCCATATATATCCATTCTCTATCAAAAAGGCATTGGTCATGAAGACCCATCTTCAACTCATAAACCCTTGTCCTGAACTTGTCATTTTGGTCACTACATTATACTTAAACATACATCACAAGCATGAAAAAAAACTAAAGAAAACTTGTAATTAAACCATAAAATAATCATATATCCTTAAATAACATGAATTAACTCTTTTACCTCATTATAGCATACCTTAGGGTTTGTATTCATAACTCATCTTGAAACCCTCAGATCATTACCTTTCACCTTTTGAGTTTATTCTTCCTTTCAAGAGTCAACTTGACCATGCTCAGAACATATATAGATGATATATGACCTTGAAAAAACTACCATGTACTTTAATCCATAATCTTGAGCTTCTAGGAACATAAAAAAACTCAAAAATTCATGCTAGTCTTGTTATTCAGAAGGAACCGAGACACAATCATCTTCCATAAGGATTTTCTTGCACAAATGCCCTCATTTAGATCTCTCTTAAGGAATGAAGTAATTCTATACTAAGATATAATTTTTTTTTAATGATTAGAACAATAAAACACAATCAAATGAATAGTTTTAATCCCTTAATACTCTTCTTGGGTTTATTAGGAGAAGGTTCAATAAACTACAATCAACTTTTATCTACATTTATTACAACTATACAAACACCTGAAACAAACCACCACTTAGAGGGTATTCTACACTGAGTCCTCTTAAAATTTTATTATTATCTCATATTTATTTGAATTCATCCATGAATACTAAAATAAATTCTTTACAAACTAGTTTCCTATTATAAATTTGAATTTTCAAATTCCAACAGTCACATTTTCACACAAAATTGGCAATGGAAAACAAAGAAATATGCCTGGAAGGCCATATTTTAACCACCATAAGTTTTGATAGGTTTAATTTCAAGACATGAAATTTTAAACATATGAACTAGGCACAAATATAAACAAACCCATATGACCATTTTATTCTAACACCTATAAATGTGTGAATGCTGACATCATCAATTTGATTACTCATGAATATCTACCAAGAGACCAACTAGGCCTAAATGACCACAAAGATGAACCAAATGGAAACCTTGCACATACAAAAACACTAAAAGCACCATTTAAACCCCATATTTACTATATAAAAATAACATAACTTTTCTTTCTTGATGACCAACCAATCTTTCACTTGTAGGCCTCTATCTTTCTAAGACATCTGCACATACTTGGACTCATCATGCTTGCTGGTCAAGAGAGCTCCTTCAATAGGTTATATCATTCATATTAGGTTTTATATTAAAATTATCATTATTATATCCCTTATTATTAAAATTTTATAGTGCCAATATGTAGACTACTATGTAAACATTAATCGTGATCTTCACAAACTTATTCATCACTACAAGCAAGATGTATATTGCCCTCATCACACGTCAAGCTACTTAGGATCAACTGTAGGTTGTCAAGCCTCCTCCAAAGGTGTGGATATGATAAAAATTATTGGAATAAGATACTAATATGGGGTTGAATCATTATAAAAATAATTATTTCACTTTAAATCCACTTAAAATTCATTCATTATCAGTCATGATTCATCACAATAAAGCATGAGTAACTAGACTAGCATCATTGCAAAGAGATCACATATAGAGAAAATATGAACACAACCATGACATATAATTTATATGGAAAAACCTATTAGGGGATAAAATCCATCAAAACTTATAATTAGACTATTATACTATAATAAAAATAACCACATTTAGTGAGACACCCATCCCACAAGGAGCTACAACCCCTATCTAATTGAGTACCCACACAACTAGAGTTTTGCAAGCTTCACCTTGAAAGAAAGAACCAAAAACTAAGAAAATATGTACTGAATTAGATAAATTTAATATTATATCACCTTTAACACCTATTTATACTCTTCAAATTATGATGACATCTTTTATTTTCACTCTTCATCCTTCATTCTTACTCACATAGCCTTTAGGGCTCACTCGCTCAATGTGACTCTTCTAGGCTCATTAGGTATAGTGACATATTTATACACTTGTAAAAAATTTATTAGATTATAATTATTTATCTTTTTAACTCTCTAATGATTCTCTATGACTTTTCCCTTCTCTTTCAAAGGTTATCTCCTTTGCTTGGCTTTACTCTTACTCAATTAGCACAAATAGGCCAATTAGGCCTTGTACTTATACCACTCTCTTGGTATAACCCATCTTGGTAAGATAATATGATTAACCCAAATATATCACCCTAAAAATAGGTTCATAAATATTTTACATATAATAACCACACACTTCATATGTCATCCATTACCTTATTATCCCAAAAACTCCATTAGGCCTTAATGAAACCTAAAGTAATTAGGCCTTCAAATCCACATGTTACAACTTGAGCCTATTGAACCAACTTAATCCTATAAAAATGATTAAAAAAATTCACTTTAAACTTTAATATGACACTTGTATCATCCATATGGGTCTGCATTACCTAAAAATTGATTTCACACCTTAGACCTAGCAATTAGGTTTCCTCACTCTTTAGGGCTTCATACACAAAACACTATCTTATATAAATGAAAATTAAAACTAATTTTATCACATAAAAATATGAAAATATCACATTTATAGGTCCTATATGACCTAAAAAAAATCACCAAATCTATTTGTCATCACTAAATAGGTCTAACAGATTCAAACGAACTCTCTCAAGATGACCACTCAGACTTGTCACACATAGTCAATATACAGTCAAATTTTTTTGAATATTCAAATATTAATATAGAAAAAATAAGAAATAAATTACCTTATAATGAATATTTGAGACTTCATTGATATATTCATACTAATTTATTTCCTCAACTCTGTTTAGAACACCTTTAACTTACCTCAACAAGATGGTCACTCAAATTGCCAGTGTATCCAAAAACACAGTCATGATGAACATGAATTATCACACATAATGAAAAACTTAAAAGATATTAAAATTCATATATATATTCATAAAATATTATTATATCACACTCCAACAAAAATATCATTTGCTTCAATGGAAAATATTGTCCTAAAGATCATTCTCATCGTCCTGGGTTCCATTGTATTGTCTTACACAGACAAGTCACTTTGTGAGCACCTTATTTCATGTGTATAGGCATTAAAATAAATTTAAAACCAAGGGTATATGATGGATATGTCTCATAAAAATATCCAAATTCATTCAATCCATTCTTACTCACCTGGAACACTTCCCTAAACACTTATTCACTTGACTAGTTTTTTCTCACTGTTATCACAGTCTGTAGGTTTAGTGATAGGACAAAGTAATTGACCAATATGATTGACAAAATAAATAAAACATGATCAAATTACTTAATTTAATTGTATAAAAAGTCTCTATATTTTACCTGAATCTACTTTTAAGCATTGACTCAGTCAACCCTACTTGTAGTACCAAAATCCTTAAAAACAAGCATATTTTTGTACCTTTTGCTCACTTCCATAACACACCACTTCCACTTGGAGATGTCTAGAGGAGTCATATACACCATAAAATAGTTAAAATTTTTCAACCAATCCATTATGGGTCCTTTTTATTAATATATAGACACTATTCAATTAAAAAAAACTAATAAAAATTATATATGGAAGTGCATACTACATCTCTAACATAATAATAAATAATGTAGTAAAATAATATATAAAAGGAACATACTAAAAAGTACAAACAAATTGGTAAAATTATGTAGAAATAGCCAGAACATTTCTAATGAAAGAAACTATACCAATACTTTTTAAATAAATAAAATTATAATTTAACCATTATAACATTTTAAATATTTAGTTATGTTTAGTAGTTAATTTTATGCCTTTTTTACTGTAAATTAAATATATATCAGGATACTATTTCTGGAAAAAATTATGTTGATTATATTTATCTATCTATTTTTATCAAATTTAGGATTAAGAGAGTTTTAATATTAATGAGATGAACTGTTAAGTAAAATTAAGATATAGAAAATATAAAATAAATTACACAAATTGATTTGTAACTTTTCAATACATAAATATGCCAAAATTAGAGAGTACTAAAAAGGAACAACTTAGTTGTAAATCAGATAATGTAGGTCTATGAATGTGATTGTTTAATTGACTAGGATGTTAAGTAAGGTCACTATGAATCAGGAATAGGGATTTTCATTTGATTAGGACAAGGCCACACTAACTAGATGAGGATGGCCTACATTGGTGTCTATAGGGAACACTAGTTTTTGGTAGGGTTTTATCTCTTTTTATAAATCTAGATTGATGTGACTTTACTTGTAGGTCATGTGTGCATGATCATATATGTATGATTCACTATGGAAGTTGTTGTATGTCTTATTATTCACCTGGAACCCTATATGAATAGAATATCAGGAATAAACATAATAATTGGAAAAAAAAAATGGTTAGTGGCTACAATTATACTTGACCTCAATGCCCTTTATGTTGAGTACTACCTACATACCAATACTCAAAAAAGGGATCAAACTCCATGTAGTTATCCCATGCTATGTTGGTGTGTGTGAAATACTATTATAATGATATATTTTGGTGTAATACTATTGTGATTAAGTTCTTTAATAATGAATTATGACCTTGTATTTATTTTATACTTAGCTCAAGGATAGTTGGGATGTGTGAACTCTAAATTGGGAAGAATATGTTATTTCCTCTCAATGTGGAATTAAATTTTCTAGTGATTTTCAATCATATGAGTCTCTAGTGAATAAATGGTAGGAAAATATGTCTTTGTATTGATCATTTTAGAATTAATTTGAATGGGACTTGTGAAATGTATGGGATGACCTGTTAGGTGAATTTGAATTGAGAAGCTAGCCATTATTTGGTGTGAGGATGCAACTGGTGGACTAGACACTACCAATGAGTAAGATTATCTTGAAAGTAAGGCCTTGTATGGGGAGTAAAGAAAACTAAGTTGAAACTTTAGATTAGTCCAGAGATGATCTTATACTATTTGGAATGAGTAATAAAAAAATTTAGTAATCATTAATTGTTTAGAAGAGTAGGTCATTTGTATAGAAGTGAAAGAATGGTGGTCAAGGACCGTGGAATTGACATGAGCTAAGTATGTATAAGATGATGGTCAAAAGTGCATTATTTTAGAAATAAATGTTAATTTATGTGTCTACATTAACCCTTTTTATTTTATTAATGCAACAATTTAAATTAATCGAGTAAAAATAAGAGAGTTATACATGAACTTACCTATGAAGAATAGTCTTCAATGTAGGCCACATACTGAACTATGCTTCATGAAAACCTATAATGAAACATATATAAATAAGTCCTTAAGATAAAAATATGAAAATATAAATAAGAAAATTATAGATCAAATAATAAGGAACAAGTACATCTATTTGGGTATACGAACTATTATGTTTTATAGAGCAAAAATGGTGATTGTAGAGGGTAGAAACCTTGGAGATTTATTTTTCATTGAATATCTTGGATTAGGTTGTGCATGATCTAATCCTAATTGGAATGAGAGTGTTCTTGAGAAATCAAGGTGTGTTTGAACCATCATTGCATACCTAGGGTAGTAGAGTATTTTTAAATACGTGTATGAATTCTAATAAATCATTCTAGTGAAAAAGGTGGATCAACTAATATAAATGGAATAAGAATCAATTTCTAGTGTAAAACTGATGAAAAATAAAATGATATGATTTTTGTGTATAACACATAGAGAATGACATAAATTTACATTAATTTTATGAGAACTAGTGCAAAACTAAGTGAGGAGGTGGTTATGTGCCGCACACATGCCCCAAATATGATAATTTGTGTATATAGATTATAAAACTAATTAATATCAAGTTATTTTTAGAGAAAAAATATGTGTGATAACTTGTAACACATGCCACACATGATGCCCCCAATCTGAGTAAAATTTGAGACAACTTGAGTATTATTCTAAAATAATTTTGGATACCTATTGTAAACTACCCTGTAACTGACTATGAACTTGATAAATTCTATAAAATAATGTTTTTTAACTATTGGGATGATAGTGCACTATTATGAACACAGTTGACTTGTGCCCTTGTCCAAATAGAGTGTTGTCTAAAATTACATTATGAGTAAAAATCTAGGTATGACCTATATGAAATGAGCAAATTTGTCTTTTACTATCTATGTAGTGACTTGTTTCACCTTAGTCTCTAAGATAAGGCACTATTTATGCCCCTTCTTTTGAGGTGAGTTGTGAAGCCTTGAAAAATAACTTATCTCAAAAGAAGAAAGTTATGAGAATTATGATATATTATATATTGAAATAAAGAGTAATAATGATAAGATTGGAGAGCATGGAATCATCATATATAAACTTAGAAATATAGTAATGTAAGATTCATGTAGAACCAAGCATACATAATGTCATGTTGAGATAGATATTAAAAATTAAGCATATAGTGAATGGTGATCATATATTGAGTATTTGAAATTGATATATAGAAACCTAGGGAAGATGCATGATATTCATCATGTCATAAAAAAAGTTGGGAAGATGCATGGTATCCATCATGGCATCAAAAAATGAGAAAATTGAGCAAACAAGAGTCATGTCCATGACAGACACACACACACAAAGAGTACTTGAAAATTCATAGAAAACACACAATAATTCCAAGGGGCCACTTATAAGGGACATGTTCAAATGTTACTCACACACATAAAAGCATGCAATAAGGTTTAATCCTAAAGTCAAGGATATGTTCAAATGTCTACAATCCAAATAAGTTGAGTGCACACAAGAAATGAAGCAGTAAAAAAATTGAAAAACATGCTTGAATAAGTGAAGTTGATCAACATAATAAACTTGTAACATCATGGTATTTAGTAACTCAGGTATCCACTAAGATAATAATGTGAAAGCAAGTGAGTCAATTATCATGTAATGTAATATATTGAAGTAGGAACAATAGAGATTGTCATTGAATGATAAAAACTATGTAAAAGGTTGCCCTAGTTTAAATTATTGAGATTGAAACAAGATGTAGAATTCCTATGACTAGTTTGAATCTAAAAAATTAGAGCCTACATTCACTGGGACAAATCTAACAAAATTAGATAAGAGTGTAGTTCATTAATATTTAGGTTAGAGAAATTTTGTTTGTGTAAAGTTTTTTGGTCTACAATAGTATCACCTCTTACAATTACATTTGTAAGTGATAACCTATATGTATTTTAACTCATTAAATTACACTTGTGAGTCATATTTGATATAAAATAAGATATATATAAATTCTACATATATTGAGTACAAAAATCAACTAATGTACATGCATAGGTTCTAGTTTTTATAATTTTATAGAATATATACATTTTTGTATTTTTGCATATTTAGAAACAAAAAATGAGAATACTAAACAATTAATTCTAAAAGAGACTCATAATAAATAGGTTTTGTATTTAGCATATGAAGGATGACCACTCAAAAATGTAAACTGTCATGTCATTATGAAGTAACTAATCTCAACTTAGAATCTAAAAACTGATATAACATAAGTACCACTATCATGGTGATAATATGTAATATGTTGCATATGTTTTTTATCATGGTGAACTGTAGGACTCTTCATAACCCCTTGTGGAGTGTATGAACTCTGTGATGGTGTTATTTATGTAACACTATTAGTGCCACACAATATCAATCTAGGATATCTGAGGTAGAGAGTGGCTCTCTATAATCTATGACAAATTATTGATTAAGTGGATTTTCAAGGATAGGCCTCCTTGGAAAGTTAACCACTTGCTTCTAAATGTTTTGAGTAGGTTAAATCTTTTGAGGTTGTTCTACTAATAGTTTTTGTGTATAAATAATAACCTTTGGTTAAATGGGGTATTCATATGGAATACCATGAACTATGATAACCTCATTAGAAAAATACATTTTAAACATGTGCACTTTAGAAAAAAATTCCCAAGGCTATTAAATCCAAGGATGTCCAAATAACATATTGAAGACTCCTACACTAGGAACTATTATGAACTTCATGGCCATATGTGCTAGACCAACCTAAAGTGTTAGTGTGATCTCACCAATATAAATCTGAACATGTCCATTGAATTGCTTTATTACTATTATTATATGAAGGATATCCTTATATATGTGTTTTAAATGAGAGAGAAGTGTGATAGTGCAAACATTTACACTTGAACCATTATCAACCATGATACTCTTTATAGTTTGATGATCAATGTAAACTCAAATGAACATAGAGTGTAATTTAAAATCATCTTCAACTATCATACACTTTGTGAATATGACAAGTGGTCTAAATGGCACTGAAAAATTATATATACCAATTATTCCATTCAAATTATGTTGTGTCTCTATATGAGGATGATAATAAGTAGATGGAAGATGTGAATTATATGTATAATGCACTTTTGATTTGTCTATTATTTTTTTTACCTCTATGTTTAGCTAAAGGATCATTGAATATATTCATTGTTATACTCTCACCTAGTTGTGCCTTTTTAATTTTAGTAGGTGTCCTCACATCAATGAAGTTATCATGTCTCAAGTCTCGAATCTTATGTCTCAAATTGATGCATCTGTTGGCAGTATGCCCTGGTGATCTATGAAAATCACAAAAATCATTTTGATCAAATAATTTTGGAATAGGTTTAATAACATCATATTTAATGGGAGGGAACAATATGATATGACATTTAAATAACTTTTGAAACACCTTATAGGGAGTTTTTGAAAAGTTGGTAAACTGTCTCGTGGGAGGAGCTAATATCACAATATGTGGAATAGGTTTTGAAATTGCATTCACTATTGCCTTTTTATCACTCTTATTTTTAGTTTTTCTTACCTTGTATGTTGGCTTAATCATATTATTTTCATGAGAAGTATAAATTGGGATGGTTTCATATTTTATTTTATTCATTGCTAATAATTTGAGAAATATTTCCTTAACTGTGTGACATAAATTTGTATATGATGAAAACTTATTAAACATAATATATTCATGTAGGGGTGGAAGAAAATTATATTTTAATGTCTTTAAATTACTTATTTTCCATATTATTTATCATTTTGGATAACATGGTACTATACCTTAAGACATATTCTGGGATAGGATCATTGAATTATTTTTTGAGTTGAGAAATATGAGCATATGAAATCTTCTCACTAATGTTAATTGAGAAATGTGCATGGAATAAAGCTACCAAAGGATTTAATGCATTATATAAATTATGTGGAAAATAATAAAACCATCTAAGTGTGTAATCTTGTAAACTTATGAGAAATAACTTAGTCAACAACGTATCATTGGATGCATAGTCCAAGCATGTCATGTTAAATGCTCTCAAATGTTGTTTAGGGTCATATTTTCCATCATATAATGTAGGCTTAGGTGCCAAAAAAATAGTTAGTAAAGGATATGCTGAAATATGTTGATCCAATAGAGTATTCAATAAAGTATGTGAATCCAGTGCTTGATTAGGTTTCAAAGCACTTTGTTAAATTTACAACACCTTAGTTTTCAGATTTAGAATAGTTTGCATAATTTATTTTTCATCTTGAATAAAATGTGTGCTAACCATTGGTGGTGTTTCAAATGAATGAGTAGGAATTAACATATTAACCTACTAAAACCCTTGGGTTTCCTCCATAGTATATGGTGGTATAAAAATTATATCAAATAATGTAGAGGAAGGTAAAGACCCCATAGAAGTGGAAGTATTAGATGTATTAGGCATGCTTGAAATTTATATGTCCAAAAGAGTTTTTAAAATTATATGATAATTTTGAGGTTATTCACTAATGGATTATCTAAAGTTATTAGTAATTTATACTTCATTAAGTTTTGGTTTGTTACCTATAGGTGGAACTATATATTGATTCTCATCTTGAGATTCAAGGTTGTCTTGATTATATTATTCATTCTTTGATGCATTGTCATGCACTTATACATGTTTAGTTTTTGCATTAATATCTAAATATTCTAATATGACCTTGTTCTTATCCATATTATATGCCTTATAAAAATAAATTTGAGTATGCTCAATCTGAGTACCACTTAGTTTATCACTTATTCTAAGATAGTTAGAAACAACTTTATTATATCGAATAAAATATGAAATAGAAACTTGGAATATTTATGTTGTCAAAATTCTTACCAAACATGAAAAACCTAATACAACAATTATAAATAATTAAAATAAGGAAAGAAACCCTAGCAACATTGATGGTTAGGGTTTGTGATATTTAATCAATAAAGAAAGATAAACTTAGGATTAAGAGATTTTTAATAATTAATTATAGAAACTACTGAGTAAAATCATATTGTGGGAAATTTAACATAAATCACACAAATTGATTTAGAATTTACTAAATATAGAAATGTACTAGAAATAGATAATACTAAAGAGAAACAAGTTAGTTATAAATGAAACAATGCAAGATTGTGACTATGGCTATGTCATCAACTAGGAGGATAAGTAAGGTCACTGTGAATTTGGAATAAGGATTCACATTTACTTGGGATAAGGCCATGCTAATTATATGAGGCTAGCTTGCTCTAGTGTCTCTAGGGAATGCTGACATCTGGTAGGGTTTTATCTCTTTGTAAATTTGGATAGGTGCACCTTCATTTGTAGGTCTTATGTGCATGATCAAATCTATGTGATTCATTTTGGAACCTACTATATGCCTTATTCTTTACTTGGAACCCTAAATCAATAGATCATGAGGAATAAATAAAATAAATAAGCAAAAAAGGATTAGTGGTTGAAGTTGTGATTAACCTCAACACCTCCTATGTCGATTATTTCCTACATACCAATAGTTTAAAGAGGGATAATATTTAATTTAGTTCTCCCATGATACAATAGTGTGTGTGAAATATGAGTGTAATGTTATATGCTGGTGTAATCTTGGTGTGATTAAATGCTTTGATAATGACTTGTGACATTGGAGGTGTATTTAAACTTAGCTTAGGGTTACATGGGCTTTATGGACTCTAAATTTGGAAGAATAGGTGATTTTCTATCAAAGTACAATTAGATATTGTGGGTATTTTCAATCATATGAGCCTCTAGTGAATAAATGGTAAGAAACTATGGATTTATAGTGATCATTTGGGAATTCATTTGAATGGACTTATAAAATGTGTGGGATGACCTATTAAGTGATTTTAAATTTGATTAACTACCTTTTATTTGGTAGGAGGATGTGTTTGACAAATTTAGACACTAACAATGAGTGAGACTGTCTTAAAATTATAGCCTTGTCTAAGGAATATAGACAATTAAGCTATAAGTGTGGGTCAATACATGGACAAGCTTTGATTGTTTGGAATGATGAATAAGAATAATTATAAATCATTAGTTGATTGGAGGAGTAGTTCATCCACATATAAGTGAAGGAATGGTGCTCGAAGACAATGAAATTGGCATGAGCTAAGTGTGTATAGGAGGATGGTCACAAGTGCATTGTTTGAGCAATAAATGTTGATTTATTTGTCTACACTTTCCACTAGGAAGGCCATTTTGGATCACAACATACAATCCATAATTAAGATATAGGACATATGTTATTTTATTATCTCATATATGTATAATTATTGAGTTTAGATTGAACCCCTCCATACTTATAATATATTTAACTATTGATATGTTATTTATCATTCTCCTCTCATTTGGTCATGAGGTATTTATAGTTATTTAAGAACAATTTTGTGTTTGGTATTAGGTATATAAGTAATTGGTTTTATTTAACTTAATTTTAAGTTATTGGCATGAATCTACTCCATAATTTTTTTTTATGGATTATATCCAACCTCGTCCCCTATTTTCGTACCTTCATGGAATTGAAATTTAGTTGTTCTTATGAGAAAACATTCTCCACTAGTCAAAATTTACCTCTTGATTTATATTGCAATTTAAACTACTAAGAATTTGTAATAAATATAAAGATGGAACAAAAAGTGTGAGCCATATTCAAAATGAATATGATATTAATTATTTTTTAGGAAATACTAACTCAATAAATATTTAATTATTAATTTTAATTAATCATCAATAAATATATTAGGTTAATCCCAAGTTACCATAAAGGTATTTGATTAATAAATAAATTTTACAACATCAACCCAATTCATAAGTTTTCTATTTAATATATAGAATTTAAATAAAGTTGATTAAGGATAAAGATGAAAGATAATGATATTAATGTTCAAGAAAGGTCAAAATTGGCTCATGGGACTTAAAATGTATAATTCAAAGTAAGCAATAGGGAGTATATGTACAACTCCAAAAAACCCAAATTATAAAAAGGACATGCATCCAAGAAAATATCTGAAAAAAAATCATGTCCTCCAATGCCGTACTGATCTCAGTATATCTATTAGCTTGTCATAAGGACACTTCCTACTCATCCTTGAAGAAGAAAACATATGAATAAAATAATAAATTCTATGAGTGTAGAGAATTGTAGAAGAATTTTTTTTGGCCAAACATCAGTAAATATTAAACATATATCGAAAGAGAATGACCATGCATCTTTGATCCTTGTAAGCCATATAGGTCTAGAGAGATATGTAAGAGATTTGACTCACCCCTTAATACCATAGTAAGAGAATCACCCCCTAATCTCTTAGTAAAGAGAAAATATAAATACAAACCTAATTCATAAGAGCAAAACTTGTTTGTATAAAAAATATACATGTCAACCTATGGTGTTTATAATATATTAATTATTATTTATGAGGTAGCTATAAAGGCATGGTAAAGGGGCCTCATTATTAGTTTTGAATGGAGGGATCTTAGACATTTTGATTTTGTTTAAGTAATGATTAATATTTTTTATTTTCTCCCAATTAAAAGGTTTTTTTCTTTATTATCCTACCGAAGGCAACTATTTAGCCATCACCAAGCACATTTTATGAGCTATGACAACCCAATCAGGATGTGCCACCTATCATTTCCTATGTTTGTATACAATTTTATTTAAATAAACATTAGTTTGATTTTTTAGAAAATTTTATTCCTTTTTTATGATTGGAAAAAATATTTTTCTAGTCATATGGTGTATTTTTCATTTAGTAAGAAATATGTATTTTTTTTGGTGAAAGAGAGTGCAACATGTAAAGATATTTTTCTTTGACTATAGTTTGGAAAAAAATAGCTATATATGTTTTTTTTTAAGGGTGGTTTTCTATAAATGATTTCTATAGCTAGAGTTGGTGAACATCTATATTCAATATTGGAATTTAAATTACATTCAATTGACCTGACTCGATAATGTTTGTGATTTTACTGCTTCTCAAAATATATAAATAGATTCAACATATATTCTTTTATTTTGTCTTCATAATTCTATTTTAAAATTGTTTTGCACATCCAATTCTTGGTATTTTTTTTAATCATCTAAAATCTCATGCCTAGTTTGATTTAAAATGTTTGAATATTTAATTACTTATAGATTTATTTAGACCACGTTGTGAGGTTTATTAGGTGCAATTTTTAGGAAGAATTTTCCCCCAACAAATGTTGTTAACGGTTTAATCATTTTATTATAAATATGTGTTTTTGAGAGCTTCATAACTGATTTTTTTGGGTTTAAATATACATATTTGAAATGATTTGGAATAGGCTTAATTTTAGTTTAGGTGTTTGAAAGTTTCACAAGTGAAGCAAATAGTTTTTTTATTTTTTAAAATTATGCATGTGAAAGCTTAGAAGTAAAAAAGTAGGTTTTTCTTCAAATGTATGTGTTTTAGAGAATATATTTCTTTACATTTATAGATTTGGAAGTTTTATAATTGAAAAATATGTTTTATTTCACACATATGTGTTTTTCAGAGTTTTTGGCATTAAAAGATTGTCTTTTTGTTCAAATTTATGCATTTGAAAGCTTTCAAGATGAAAAAGATAGGTTTTGATTCAAGTATGTGTGTTTCAAAGATTCAGAAGGTGAATGATAGATTTTTTTGCTTCAAGTTAATGTGTTTGAGATGTTTAGAAATTGAAAAATAATATTTTCCTTTAGAGATGAAATAGTTTATGCTTTGAATTTATTCATCTTAAATCTTTCAAAAAAAAAAAAGATGTTTAATCACATTTTAAGAAAAATATGTTCCACTTAAAATCTATGTGTTTGAGGGATATAGAGATGAAAATAATGGGTTTTTTTATGATCATATGCATTTAAAGGATTTAGAAATGAAATAGATTAGGTTTTTATTTTTCTTGATTTTTTTTGTTTCATAGCCTTAAAGACAAAGCATAGTAGGTCTTTCTTGAATTTTGTGTTACAAATCTATGTAGTTTTTGTGTTTATAAATATAAAAGTAGGAATATGGATGGTTATATACTTTAATATTCCAAAATTGGTTAAGGTATTTGAGGTTAATTTTAATACATATTTTTGTGTTTTCATTTTTAGTCTCATTTTTTAAGTTATTGTGTACATTTTGTAGATGCATGGAGAGAAAATGAACTATGTGCATGAATGACATGACTGTAATAAGTGCATACATACGAGCATGCACATGTTCATATACAAGTATACCTTTTTCAAGTTATCAGTAGGACCAATGTGCAAGGTTTTGTTGTTTTTTTTATAAAAGGGGTAAAAATAATATTAATGAGTAAAGAAAAGCATTACAAGAAGAATGGGGGGCAGAAACCCCCAGAAGAAAGCATCATAAACTGAAAAAATAGGCACACGCCCAACTAGACAATATTATGAACCTCCTTATCAGCCTCCAAAATTCTTTCCAAATCAGAATGCAATGTCGGGGAGAGAGACCCCTAATCCTCAATGTTTCCACCATCCAAATGGTCAGATGCCCATTTAGCCAAAAAATCCACTGCCTTGTTCCATTCTCACAGAATGTGAGCAAAAGTAATGCTATCCATAAGTGAGAAAATCCAAAAAATCTATTACATAATCAGAGATAGTTGCCAATTGACATCCACCACTTTCCTCTTAATGAGCAGGTTAATCAAGACTTGAGAGTCTGATTCACAGATAATCCTATGCCAACCTAGCACCTGGGCCTTCTTAAGGGCATAAAGAATGTCCTGACCTTCCATCATGGTAATGGTTTACAACCCCTCAGGAACCACAAAAAGAAAAATCACCATACCTTCAGAATCCCTTCCTATCCCTCCAGTACCCGTGGGTCTTGAATTACCTCTAGAGGAACCATCCGTAGTGATCTTGAGAATCCCACTAGGGGGCATTGCCACTGACCAGTCTTGAGAATTTGCTCCTTGACCTACTTGCTCCTCCTGACACATGCT
Source organism: Torreya grandis (assembly GCA_037957365.1). Taxonomy (NCBI): domain Eukaryota; kingdom Viridiplantae; phylum Streptophyta; class Pinopsida; order Cupressales; family Taxaceae; genus Torreya; species Torreya grandis. Next base: position 131,847 of record JARHVA010001685.1, on the reverse strand, counting down.
GACTTACCAGTTAACTGCTGGAATCCAAGTCTTGCCACCACCTGAGTGTCCTGTTTGGTCAAAGGAAGGCAGATCGCGCTCTTTGATTGGATGGTTTTTTGGATCATCCCCACCATTTTCTGCCATAATTGCTGCACCATGACCCTCACCCCTCAAAAAATTTGCCTATTTATCTCAAGCCAGATCTGCCAAAATATAAAAATGGGGCCGCCCAACCATATGTCTTATAAGAAGGGCATCCTTGAGGGGGGTTCTCCCAATCCATTCCAAAAATTGACCACAAATTGAGCATAAAGACACGGGTACTGCCAAACATCCCACCAATATTGCTAGAGTTGCAAGGCAAAAGGGCATCGCAAAAAAAGGTGTGCTAAATCTTCCTCAGCCACTCTGCACATAACACATATTGAAGGGCCTTGGAAAGCTCTCTTTTAGAGATTGTCCCAGGTCAAGTAACTATTCCAAGCCAGCATCCAAGCAAAATAGTTACATTTAGGCCATGTGAATTTATTCCAAACCTGTCTCCACTAATGCACTTCCCCCTACCCAATCTATGAAAAAGTAAAGCCTAATATCTAGATGAAACTGTGTAAGCTCCCTTGGGATTGGGAGAGCAAGCTAGCTCATCCTCCTCCTGAAGAGGACTACAACGACGCTTGGAAAGGTTGCTCAATAGCTCCTCATTCTCTTCTTGCATCCCATTAATAGGCTAAGTTTTAGGAGAGTTCCAGCGAGCTACCTTCACCTGTCCTTGTGTAATGTAAACTTTGAAGTCACTCACCTGAGACCAGCCAACATCAAGGAATCTCTAACAAAGGTTCAACAAATTTGGAAACTGAGAAATGATGGGAGGATAACCATCCCAAGAGTCAGACCAAAAGAGAGCCTTGGATCCCTATTTACAAATCTAGAATAAGCCATTCTTGATGAGAGCAACCCATTTTTTGAGAGTACCCCATATTGCCGAACCTTTCCCAATAAGTGGATAATGAGGAATGTCCCTCTGAATGGTTCCAGAGTAGTACTTATGTGAGATAATTTTTGCCCAAGCTTTGTCTTGTTCGGTGCACCATCTCCAATAAAGTTTGGCCACCAAAGTAATACCATTTAAGTCCATCTACCTCAGACCGAGCCCACCATATTATTTGGGGCTACAAACAATCTCCCATCTAATAAGGCTCCATTTAGTGGAGTTCAGACTACTAGCCCTTAAGAATTGTCTAGTAACCAAATCAAACTCCTTAACGAATCCCATCAGGGCAACCTGGAGCATACACCTGTAAATGGGTAAAGCTTGCACCACAAATTGGATAAGTTAAACCCGACCCACAAAGGATAACCACCTATGTGTCTAATTATTCACTTTCACTCAAAATTTCTCCAAAATAGTCTGACAAGATTCTTTGGATGTACAACCAGTTGAGATAGGGATACCCAAGTAAATCAAGGGGGGAGTCCCAATCTGAAAATGCAGAGTCCTCATGATCCGCTGCTGAATAGGGCCCAGAGTATTGAATAAGAAGATGGATGACTTATCTTCATTGAAATTTTTTCTTGAGGCCATTAGATAAACATCTAACACCCTACGTAAATTAGCAGCTTCAGTCATTGTGGCCATGCCCATAAGGGTAGTGTCATCAGCAAATTATAGGTGTGATTGTGCCGATAATTCCCCTCCCCATCACCATCCTTGGATATGTCCTTCCTCTCTATTCCTACTGATCAACCTCCCCAAACCTTTAGCAAAGAGAAGAAAAAGGTACAGAGATAGAGGATCACCTTGTCACAGCCCTCTTGTGGCACCAAAAAGCTCCGTGTGTTCTCCATTGATAAGCACTGAGAAAGAAGCTGAAGAAATGCAGCTCATGACCCATTGAGTCCATTCATATGCAAAGCCAAAAGCATGAATAACCTTCTATAGGAATGACCATCTGACCCTATCAAAGGCTTTGGCCATGTCCAATTTAATGAACATCGCCTTATCTTTTGAGCTGGCCATGGAGTGAATGGACTCAACAGTAATAACAATACCGTCCAAGATTTGCTTGCCTTCCACAAAACCACTCTGCTCTTCTGAGATCATAGCACTCAGCCCTCTTTTTAACCTATCTGCAATGATTTTAGATATAATTTTGTAAACAACATTGCAAAGGGATATAGGGCAGAATTGACTTAGCCTATCAAAACCTTCGCATTTGGGTATGAGAGTAAGATAGGTCACATTTGTAGCCTTAAGCATTTGTTTATTCCACTGAGATTCTTGGATAAAAGCTAAAAGGTCAAGTTTGATGATATCCCAAAATTCTTGGTAGAATTTAGCTGGGAAGCTGTCAGGTCTAGCCGCTTTCCCTTTTTTCATCTGAACAATGGTTTCCTCAAGCTCTCTAAGTGTGATTGGTTTCATTAAATTTTCATTCATTTCACACGTCACCAATGATGGAATACAAAAGAGAACCTGAGCTTCTTCTGGTGATTCCCCATTAGCATCTTCCCTGAAGAGAGTAGAGAAGTACTGCACTACCTCCTCTGAAATTGCTGGAAAGGAGTTAAGGCGCTCACCTCTTTCATTGACCAGGGCGGATATAGAATTGCCATGTCTCCTGGATTTGGAAGAATTGAAGAAAAAGGATGTATTTCTATCCCCCTCTTGGAGCCATTCGACTTGAGCTTTTTGCTTCCAAAAAATTTCCTCACATAGCTTGCATTCCTCTAGGTCTTTCACAGCCTATGTTTCTTCTTTCAATAAGTCTTCAGTTAGTCCTTCTTCCCTTATTATTCTCATAATACCATCAAGCTTGGTTTGTGTAGTAACTTTAGCATGGAAAATGTTACCAAAACTTTGGTGATTCCACTGCTTGAGCTTGTACTTCACATATTGCAGTGTTTTGTCAAAAAAGTACATTGTCGTACCATGGGCAGGTTTACCCCAACACCACCAATTGGCAACACACTCATGTAGAGATTGATCCCACAGCCACATGAGTTGAAATCTAAAGGAAGGAGAGCACGGGTGATACTATGAGACATTATTAAGCTTGATGGGCCAATGGTCCAATCCTCTCTAGTCCAAAATTTTAGACCTCATAGACCACATACCTCCAACCCAAAAAGCTGAGACCAGAAAATGGTCAAGTCTCTCAGCAATGCAATGTTTCCCACTCCTGTGGTTGTTCCAAGTAAACTATTCATTATTGGGCCTGATGTCAACTAAATTCAAAATTTCAATGTAGTTGCGCATTAGCAAATCAGATGGGTCTAGCCTTGACATGCCACCACTCTTTTCAGTCAAATCAAGAATAGCATTAAAATCCCCTGTCATAATCCAAGGGTGGAAGGGGGCCAGGCTACAGACAAAACTTGTGTGGCCCCATAAGTATTTTTTACCCCGCCAATCATTGGGAGCATAGATATTAGAGAAGAGAATGACTTCCCCCATCTCAAAGCTAGAAGCAATCATAGTCATGGAGTACTTAGAAGTTAGCCAGCCTATGAGGCCAATCTTTCATGGGTTCCACAGACAAGGTAGTCCTCTTGAGTATCCGATAGTGCCAATGCATTGACATTCTCCTTGCCACCACAACTTGGGCACAAGTCTGGACATGTCTTCAACTGAAAGATTAGTCTCCTGCAAGAAAAGGACATCCGACCTATGAATTTTAATTAGGTTGTGAACATCATTTTGTCTAGGGCTATTGTTCAAACCCCTTACATTCCAAGATATTATAATCATTTCAGAGGGCTCAAAAAGTGTGCATCCAGAGTCTTTACTGACCCTGACTCCACCAAAGTCTCTCCCATTAGCTTGATCTTTTCCTGGTTCTTTTTTCTACTAGGCTTGCCAGATTTCTCTCCCCCTCCTTTCTTAAGGTCTTTTTGTAGAAGTCTGAGATGAGGAGAAGATTTACTGCTTCTTGTTGCCCCCGGGTCCCCAATTTTCCTAGTAAGGGGCATATTTCTATCTTCTTTAAGGGGAGCAACTGAGGAAGTCATTCCTTTCAAAATTATCAGCTACTAGTCCATATCCATATGACAATCTCTAGCATCCTATGTTTTAATTAAATCCTATGAAGCATTGGTCTCTTGAGCTGGTCCCTCAATCCCCTGGTCCAAAATCATCAACCCAAGATTCACCTCCTGCTGATTAAGATCATCCAATATTTCAAATCTATTGAGCGAGTCATCTAATTGTCTTTCCTTCAAGGACCATTTTTGGTCTCTATTTCTGTATCAGCCTTTAACTGGCATAAAACCATCGGTTTCAGGCATCTCACCTAGAATCAGACCCCTTTCCTTGTTAGTACTAGAAAGAGTGCGAGTAGATTGAGTTGGCTAAATTGCTGTGGATTTTGAGATGGGACACCATCGTTGTAAATGCCCATAAGCATGACATAGATGAAAACGAAAAGGGAGGGTTTCATAATCCAGCTATTATACCCATGAAAAAGGGCCCGCACTCATTTCAACATCTGGTAATGGCTTACTAAGATCAATTTCAACACAAATGTGGGCATAAGTCATTACCTTTTTCCCTAGGAGTGACATTGAGGAACCTACTGGCCTTCCCAGCAAGGATGCAAGCAATTGGAGAGTGCCTTCTCAGTAGCATTCCATCAGAAAGTGGGGTAGATGCACCCACACTAGGACACGGTTTGGTAGTTCCTTTGAAGGTATGAAACCGGCATGCTAGGGCTTGATAAATAGTCCCACTTGATTATGGAAGTAAGGACCTCCAACAAAAACTTGTTGACAATCTGTTATACAGGTAAAAGTGACCATGAAATAGTTATTGGCTAGCAATGTAATATCCATATCTCATTTTGGTGCCCACATCCTCTGAGCCCATGCTTTCAGGAATAACAGTGGAATCCTAAGCCCCAAAAACTTGCAGTATAGGGAGTGATTGGAATAGTATTCAATGTCTTCAGCAATCATTTCCATTGGTATAGCTAGCTTGGGCCTCTCCTTGCATCTTTCCAGATAGCTGTTGACTTTGGGGATGCGCATACTCAGTTGCTCAAGAGTAGCAAAAGAACCTAAACCTTGTAAAAGTGGAGCCTTCCCATTGCTGCATGCTCCCTAGGATGCCTGCTATACTCCAAGCGCTTCCCTGTAGTTGCGCCTTGCTTTCTGTCCTATCGCGCCATCCTGCTCACCTTCATCCATTGCACTCCTACCAAATCACAGCCATGCAAGGTTTTGTTGTTAATAAACATTTATTTTCTATTTTTAATTGGGATTTAACATAAGCATTTCTAAATATGATCAGTTCATAGAGCATTTTTTAAAACTTTGTGACTAAATAAAAAAATATTAGAAGAAAAATATTGGATGCCACCCTCGTTCTTAAGGTTAAATTGTCTATTCACAAGGGATTACTTCTTAAAATCAAGAAACATAAGGTAAGTAATGGATTTTTCATTTTTTTGGGGTTACAAGGCTTGTATATCCATTATTGAAATACTCAACAATTTGAATCCAATTTATATAGGATTAGGCATCCTTCCTGAATATTGAATTTAAATTAAATGATATTCTAGGATTATAGACAATTAAGGGTCCAAATATTTGATCAAATCGAAGAGAATTTTAATTTTTCATACACAAACTTTTGCAAATGGGTGAATGGAAAATTCCATTTTCATTGAGATTTGATTCATATTCATGTTTTGTGATTTTCTTTATAATCACAGCTTTATTTTTTTATTTATTTATATCTTTTTCAGTGTGATAATGTTAAAACTATTAGGTTTGTATGTTTATTGGGATTTGATTGATATTCATGTTACATGTTTTGGGATACATAGTTTTGATTAGAATATTAGTTTTTTCAGTGTAATAATGTTAAAATTATTATGTTTGTATGTTTTATACTCATTTAACTTATAATTGGGTTCTATCCTTCTATAACACTACAATTTGAATTGATCTTCTAATATTATAACAATTAATTATCGCATTTGGGTTGTATCTTATTGTATAGTGATCCAAATATCATTATAAAACATAAAAATGAGGGAAAGGTAAGGTATAAAAGGATATTTCTGATTTTTTGCTCATTTTTTTTTGTTGAAGCAAACACAAATAAAGATATATTGTCAAAATTAAACAAATGTCTATCAAACCCTCTAAACACTCAAATTTATAAAAATACTCTGCAAGAATCTAAAGATAATTTAACAATGACTAAATTTCATAGACATCAATGATTACAAGATGATTTATTGTAATAAATAGTATTAACCAATCCATCCTCAAAGATTTAATAATAGCCAAAATCTATTAGTAAAATGTTCAAGGTGGCTACTGCAAAATCTAATCAACTCATTTACAAGTAGCATGCATATTTCAATAGTAATCTATTAGAACTAAGAAATTGCATAGCATTAATCTTATTGAGAAAAGGGGAACATTAAAAAATTTCAAAGTATGCATAAAGGATCATATAACATACTTGAATATTTTGGCTTGTGAATTTTCTTATAAAACTTCCTATTTTCTAGTGATGTGTTTTAGGTACATAATAAAATGTTTTTTATAGCATATAATAGAAGATTTATTTTCTCTTTGCTCAATATAAAATTCCTTTCTCAAACTTCAATCAAATAATTATATGTTAGTTTTTATATGGAGGCCAATAATTAAATTGGTTCTCTTTTCAAAGCATTGTAACAAATAACCAAAGAGATCGGTAAGTTCAAGATCCTATCACTCTTCTCATAGGAGCTTCTCAGTATGAGAAATTTAATCATGAAGTGGCTCCTTACATGAATTATGGTGAAATTGATGAAGAATTATATTTATATAATGATATAAAACTCCTACACCATTATAAAATGAGGAAAAATTAGTGGCCTACATAGGATTTACCCAATATGAATAGCTTAGTGAGTCTTGATATTGTATGTGATGAAGTTTTAAATAATTTTAAAATATAAAATTTATAGGTATTTTTATATTTTTATGGACATGTGCAAATAGAAATGAAGGAGGACTGGTTAATAGTTGTTCCAAATTCATAAGAGGTCCCAAACATCATCCTAACTAAACTCTAGGTACAAGAGCCCAGTGATTTTACTTGGCTAGAGTTTGAGGTAAATCTATTGAAAATGAATGTTTATTCTGAATTTAAATTTGGAAAGAATTACTATATTTAGAAAAATTATATATATTTTTATTTGATTGGGTAAATAATTTGGTTTTACAAGGATATAGGAACCATAAAAGTATTATACAAAAAGATCAACAAGCCAAACCATGGCCAAACAACAAAAATAACAAAAACTAACTATAAAGTAATGAAAGCAAAGAACTATAATAACATAAAATAAGATCATGAGGGGGGGATCTAGTATTTAATTCTCCTCAAAATTCCTCTTTGGAATTCCCTGCTTGATCTTGGAGGCCTTTGCCCTTGTACAATTTCTAGGATATTCTACACCATCGCCTAGGAGAATCATGTGTGGCCTTTTCTAGCCTTGAACTTGTAGGGGTGTTTTATTGACAGGGCTCAAAATAGGGGAACTAGGTGGGGGATTTTTAGAACATTCAACTATTACTTGATAGGGGTCTAGATTAAATTAGTGGAATGGACAAAAGACTAATTAGTTGAGTCTACCGATCTATGTAGGGCATTCTACTCTTGTATAAGGCTATCTAAGGTCAGATCAGCCTCCTACACCCTATTGTTAAAGTTATTAAGTTTCTCCCTGTTATTATTGAGCTCATCAGATAGATATAATTTTCCCTTCTCAATGGCCTCCATGGAAGTTCCCTTATCTCGAAAGACTAGCTTGGGTTTGGGAACAAAAAACTTAAGTGGAAGGTCTTCAATAGAGGTTTTAGACATACTAGCTTGGGAAGTGCTAATAGATGGGCAGTAAGACCTCATGGTGGGGTCCTATTTTGAGGCATCCTCCTTGATAAAGGATCCCCTTAAGGGACCTTCCTCCCTTATAGATTTTGACCATGCTTAACAAGAAACATAATTGGCCTTTGATGTAGAATAGGGTTAGACTCATTGACTTGGTGGGCTAAGGTAGTACATTCTAATGACTTTAGTAGGTAGAAAGGTAGGATGATATTATAAGCCAAAAATTAGTTCAATAATAGAAAATGATGAGAAAATATTAGGGTATACTTATCCTCTAATGTCATGTATCTCATTACCTAGAGGCATATCTCTGGCTAATGTCAAGGAAGGTCCACCCAAGGCAACCCCTTCTTGTCAATTTTCACAAACTCATTCATGTAAAAAAAGTGCTAAAGAAGCTTTTGTTTCTTGGTCTGATCCTTAAATGCCTTTGCCCCTTCACAAGACATGTCAGTGGCATACCTTATGAATTCCTTTGTGATTGTGATATTTATGCCCCATATCACCACCATGTGTTTATTCCATCTAACAATGAAGTCTTAGGCCACATCAACATTATGCTCAATAATTCACACCATTATCTCTATGAGACCCCCCTACCTTAAATTTTTACATACCTTATTCTATCCCCATACTTTAGAACATGAGATAGGTTCTATCCACTCTCTATCTCCCCCCATTGGCATAATGATAGTAGAGCCAAGATTAATGGGTAGATGGTTTTGGAGAGGATAAGTTTTAACTATACAAATTAGGCTTGGGATACATGCTATCTTTATGCTATGGTACTTAAGCCACCTCATTTCTTCATAATGGAGAATCATCATTTTTAAATTCCATCACTTGATAGGAATATTTCACATGTGTGATGACATGATAATTAACTCTTCTTTTGAGTTCATTATGACTCCTCCCCCACCTATTGGTGTTAGGTCACCTTTAGAGCACCATCAAAGTTCATTTTAGCCCATCCTTTTGGTGGATCCTTTCATTTTTTATGTTTGTAGATAAGCGCTTTAGAGGGGAAATTTAATTATTGAATAATTTCGTAATTGTTGAATATATACAGTGCTGAAGGAGGTCCAGGGTTTTCTTATTTGGGAAGAAAAGCTTTCCAATTTTTAGTGATAGCCTAGTAGAGTCAGAGGAAGGCCCCTTTAAGCCATTGCCTTTTATTTAAAAAGAGGATATCATTATGGGATTTGCATACACACTATAACCAGTGTGTAAGATCAATGTACCATATGAACTCTAGGGATGGGAGGTTCTAGGGTGATTTCCAATGCATTATGAGATGAAGCACATTGTTCAATTTCACCCAAACTAGGTTGAATTTATTTAGCATCTAGTTAAATAATGTCGAACCAAAGGGGTAATCTATAAATAGGTGATGGGTTGAGTACTTCACATTTTTTCATAAAGGGCATTTATTTGGGACTATCAGTCTTCTTTTAGCTAGGTTATCCATAGTCAATATTTTATCCTATACCACTAGCCAAAATAAGAAGTTGACTTTGGGAGTTAGATGCTTGACCCAAAGATTTTTCCAAAAATTCCATTCAATTTTTAAATTAAGGTCTATGGTGTGTTCTAAGGCCATCGAGTATGATTCACTATCCTCAGTAGCCCATATAAAGTGGTCTTCCTTATAGAATGTCAGATTATGGACATAACAAATTAAAGAGTTGACAGTCTATATTATCTAATCCTCTTCTATAGAGAGCCCTTCAGAAGGTAATTTTTTTTTAGATTTTTGAACCTTCATTCACCACCTATTAATCTTTGATTTTTGATCCCACTTTGCTTGAGGTCCTTATACTAAATATCCCAAGTCTATTATGAGGACAGGGGGTGGAGGACAACCAGGCATCTTCCCAGAAGTCAATTTTCTCTCTATTACCAATTTTTTGGATGATGCCTTTATTTAAAAGGTCCTTATAGTTGGTGATGGCCTTCTAAAATTCAGATCCATCCATAGGAATTTATTCCCACATAAATTCATATGCTTCCACTCCTTCTAGGTATTTAGCTTTAATAGTTCTCACCCATTCACTATCATCTGTCATAAGCCTCAAGCCCATTTTTGCCAATAGGGCCCTGTTCATAGATTTTATGCTTTGAAGGCCTAGACCTCCATTTACTTTGGGAAGACAATCTTTGAGAAAAATTATATGAATTGTTTTGAAATTAAGGATAAAGTCAATTAATTATGGGGAGAATACAAGGATTTTTGTTCTAGATTAAGAACTATGAATGGAAAAAGATTGCTTTCACTAAGAAATGATAAATGTTTCATAAAATGTTTCTAAACTTAACCTCCCAATTTGGTTGAGTTATTGTTATTCTAGTTTAGTTATGATTAGAGTAGTTTTTTAATTTATTGTATTTTTATTTTCATATTTTAGTGGGTTGTTTTATGTGATATCTTAGCTTAGTTTTCACATATTTATTTGAGTAAATAGTAGTAACATAAATCTTATTGAAGACATAATAAATGGGAACTGGCAATGTTATTCTTTTCATCCACTAAACCAAGCAAAATTTGACCACTTCTAGATGTTCACTATTCCTATTCCACTTAGTTGTAGTCACATTTAATTGGAACATAGTTGAGATCATTGAAAAAATGTTAAAATTTAAAAAATGGAAGTTTGGGTGAAATATGTTATCATGTTTGATATAATTATATTTTCATTAGATAAATGAAGGTCTATTTTATATATTTTAAAATAAATTCAACAATTGTTTTCACATGGAGATAGAGTCACAACTACACATATCACAATAAATATTATCTTGAGGAATATGGGGAAGTAATGGAAAGATCACTTGTTAATATTTTTTTTAATTATCTATATATTTGACAATAGTGGTTCATATCCCTTGGGTAATATTAAAAATATACAAAAGGATAATATAAAATATTCAACAAAAATTTAAAATTTTTCTCCTACAAGGGTGATTCAGTAAATCTCCACTGGGGCTATGGATGCCTAATTGGCAATAGATAAAGCCTTAGAGTGGAGATAAATGTATATATTTTTGGGATATATAGGCATGGATAGAAACATATAAATACCTATCCTTCCTCATCTATTCTCTAAAAAAAATAAAAAATAAAAGTACCCATTAGGAGTCTTAATTAGGTGATTACTCTTACACTGTATCCAATTTTTTCATGGTTATTTAAATGAATCATTTTCACACACTATTGAATATTTTGAAATGTGAGACCTATTATGTTATGATATTGATTTGGAAATGATGTTTATTTTTATTTTTTAAAATATGAAATTATTTTGCATTGATTACTTAGTTTCACTTAAAACAAAACCAGGTATTTTGTTTTATTTTCTAACATCTAAATGTTTTCCCTGTAGACATTTCCATGTTTTGACACCAACATGCCCCCATTTATTTAGGATAAATAGGATGTGATTTTGGGAAAAAAATAGATACATTTTAATTTATCTCAATTTGTGAACCAAGTTACTTCATTGTCACAATGCATTCAGGTGTAGTTTACATGGTAACCTAGCCTAGGGTTTGATAATTAAATTAGGAAACACTATAAATTCAATGTTCTAAGTTTTATAGTGGTTCTTATATTAAATATCAAAGCCTAAGTATATAGTGAAAACTTTAATATTTCCTAAATACGTATCACTTTAGGGTCATTTTATATTTATGAGACTTTTATTAACTGTGACCATTTTAAGTGAAGTCTAAAGGGTTCATAATAGTTGCAACCCCACTCTAATTCATACCTTAGGCTAATTTTAGTGATAAAATATTATCATTTGAGACCATTATTAATTTGAAATATGATAAATTTTTTATCGCATGTATGGATTTATAGGGTCTATTTTATGAACCAATAGGTCCATGAAGATGTTAAAGTTTGTTACTTGTCTATGTAATCCCATGACTCTGAGAGTTCATGACCACCTTAGAATTCATGAGGCTATGTGAATAGGAGGCTATGAATTGGATCACAATGATTTGGAACAATATGAAGGGAGAGGTTCATGAACAATGGTAGGAACACTTGTAGATGCCAAAGGAGATCATAGTGAATTTAATAAAATAACAAGTCTAGGGGAGACCAATAAATCCAAAATTTATTCCATGAAAGTTTGTAGTCTCAATGACCATAAGTGAATCAAATGTCATTGCATCTCAATCCTATCATAGTCAATATAAGTGTGAAATAAATATATCCCATTAAATTTGTGATTGTAATCTAATTGATGGTGATCACGTGTTGAAATGTGATTTACCATGATGAAAGTAAAGAGTAGTGAATAATAAATCTATGATTGCGAGTTAAAAGGAAAAAACCACATGTCTTAAGCAACTTGGTCATGATAAAACAAAAAGGATAAAGTGATAAATTTTGAATTTTATAAATCTAACACATCAGTAGGTGACCTGAAGTAAACTCTATGATTCTCATACTCTAGGATCTTACCACATGGATAATTGTGATATCAAGGGAATCCAAGGATAAGTTTTATATAAAATCATTTCTACCACAAAGATACAATGTCAAATGGATTATTTAATCCATAGTGATCTATTCATCATGCAATTTAAGAAAAAAATCATAAGTAAACATTGACACAATGTTGTGATACTGAGAGGAAATTAAATCATAGTGACTAAACAATTAGTTACAAATTTAATATTTTTCATAGTGGAGAAAATTATTAAATCATGTATTAATGGCCATAATTGGAAAATTTATTAGTTATGATGTGATAGATATGATGTATTGTCTTTGATGGGTTAGTTTACATAGTTATTTATAAATAATATGTAAGAAGCCTATTATAGGTGGAAATGAATTCCCTATAACAACACATAATAAGGAATTATCTATTGTATGTAGGGAAAAATTGTAAAATGTTATTAGGACTAGAATATAGTATCCAAATTTAGAAATTGGTGTGTATTTTTTGTGAGCCTGTTGATGCTATGAAGTCTATAAATTTACCCATTTTTCACTTAGATTTGTGATCTAGGAATTGGACTCAAGAGAGGATGGTTAGTATGGTGTTAGTTCCAAAATGAAAATAAAATGAAAGAAACACACTAATATCATAACATCTCTAGGCCTAAACACTAGGGATAACTTAGTTAACAAAAACAAATGACAAACATAACTAAAAGGTAAGGAATAAAACACAAGAAGTCCTTCACCTTCCTTAGATGATCCAAATGCCTTTGTAGTAGTGGCTTGCTCGGTTTTGTGCTCATGAAGTCCTTGGCAATGGAAGCTTGGCTACCTCCATCTCTCCTTGGGACCTTTGACTTATGGCTTGGCTTGGATTGGAATCAATTTGGCATGGTAACACTAGTTTCATGAAGCTTTTAGAAACAATCCTGCATTATAACTTTACATTATCAAGTCTTAGAAATGATGTGGTAAGGCCTCCTATTTATAGATATTTGAAAATGTCTAGAATCAACCTAAACTGTCCATCCTGAGATTGAGATGTGTGGTTGAGGATTAATTCAATTTTTGAAATTAAGTTTTTAATTATCCTCATCATGACATTAGAAGAAGGGTTAATTAAGAGGCATGGATGGTATCATGGAAGGAATTGATGAGGCATGGAGGGCATAAATACTGATATTTGTGGCATTTATGGCCTAGGGATGTCTTCCCAAGAAATGAGGTCACCTAATGATGAAAATATTCATTATTCATTTCTAAAAACAAGTATTCAACAAGTTTCCATGGAATTCTTGATTATTCCTTGATTTGGGTTAATTAGCTCTTAAACATGATTAAACACTTTGTGCATAAATTACTCAGATTAATCAAAATGCCTTGCTATTGGTAGAAAATTTGTCTAGATTAGAATTGGAAGGAAATGTTAGATGTGTCAGATCCATTATCCCATTTAGGATGTTACCAAAACCAAATAACAAAGGCACATGTCTTATGAAATATATTTGATAGGAAATAACAATCCAGAGCACTTAGGTGGAAAATTGGCATTTTGACTCGAAATGAACTGATGAAAGTTAGCAGGCCCATTAATTACATTACCCAATTTAGGGATACCTTGGCCAAAATTAGCACTTGAATATGTTAGTTTCAACTCTTTTAGCATGTTTTAGTGTTTTAGGCCATATTGTGCATTTTAGGTGGAAATTTGTCAAAAGCTTGGTTGGAGGTCATCGGTGGCCAGTTTTAGGTGTCTATAGTTTGCCCCTATTTGGGAAGGCATTGAAATATATAAGCATAGTAACATATTCTCAAAGAATGAAAAGGTCCTGTATGCCTACAACTACAATGATGATAAACTAACTGTATGATGCCCCCTCGAGGGAATGATTGGCACAAGTAGGTTGGCAAACGATCCCTCAAAAAGAAGTAAAATGAGGGGACCAAAGAAAGGAAAGATGATGGGGTGAAAACACAATGATATTGAAAAATTAATCAAAATCACTAATAATGCAAGTGGGATGGTGTATAATGTTTTGCCCAAAGGCAGTTATAAGCATTGTACCCTGATAGTGGCAATATGGTATGAGAACGTAATGATTTTCCCAAAGGTGGTTATAATCATTGAGAAGATGGAGCTACCCCAATTAGGATAGACAAAAAATAGAATAAAATGCCCTTGTAGGAGTAGAAAAATTAAAGTGGTGACAACGTAATGATTTTCCCAAAGGCAATTATAATCATTGAGAAATGAAGGTGGGATGATGTGCAATGATTTTCCCATAGGTGGTTATAATCATTAGACCTTAATTATGGAAAACATGGTAAACTTGGCTGAGAATGACGATAACTTAATACAAAAGCTAATGTTGAATTATAACAACCTACTAGTAGGGAGATGCTCATTCAAACTAATAAAGGTTGAAATTATTTCGTGGTTAATTACACTATTTGGGATATGATTGGGATTAAATCAAGATTTAGTGCTGAAAAGATGCCACCATTGCTAAATAGACTTCTTGAAGTTGAGGTGTTTTGTAGTATATATCGGTAGGCATCACAATATAACATCATGAGGACTTGGTCAAAATATGCATAAGGACTGACTCCCAAAATCTAATACTTAATAAAACATAATGCACCATTAATAGAAACCATGATGACCATGTAAACATATGAATATGGATATATTTGAGTATAAGTATGGGAAAGGAATCACCCAGTGAACATACATAAACTAAATCAAGGCAATAGTGCTGAAAGCAAACAAATAGGCAGACAAACAAACAAAAATATGTAAAAATAAACAAACAAACAAATAATTCAATAGAAAACTTATGAATATTACCCCTAGAAAATAGGTGACAACTTAACAAATGAACAAAATGGGGGAATATAAGAAAATGAAAGGGGTGGTTGAGCTATCTCCATATGCACTAGGAAAGTAGATGCTGCCTACATAGTGCTATGGATGTAATATCCAATTAAAAATTTCAAGCCAAATGTAGTTCTCCTAAGGAATGGAAAGAATGTGATAACTAAGGAAAATAAATATAATGGATGTGATAGAAGAAGAGAAATGGTCTTGAAAAATGGCAAGTGCGTGAGAGAAAAGGACAAAAAGGATGGGCAAACTAAATGACAAGTTAATTTCTTGTAACTTAGTAAGGATTCTCAGAATCCTTAAGGCAAAGAAGTGGTCAATGTTTTGGTTCTTCTATAATGATTTTTCAAATGTTTCTAGAATTTTTTTGGAGTATCTCAACTCAATTGAGAATGATGAGACACTAAATGGTTCAAGCTCAAAAAATGACAAGAGCATGGCTTAGGTTGGTCACAAAATGGTGAGAGTGTGGTTGGAAGGGTGACTGAGTTGACCTCAAAAAGTATCAAGCATTGCCTATATAGTCCTGAAGTAGGACATCAAGTCATTGTAATTTTTCCCTTATAGCAGAGATATTTGACTAGTGTAGCAGTCAATTTAAATAAAATAGGCACAGTTGGTAAAAAGGCATAGTATGACATAGAAAGTGGCAAGTTGGTACATCAAGGCTTAATGTTGCCCCTAGTTTGCCCATATGCGGTTAGAACTAGGACACAATGACATAGATAAATGCTACTAATTTTCCCAAAGGTGGTTATAATTAGTAGCAAGATCAGTGGTAAGAAAGGAATAACAAATGAATGATGCAATTACTAAAACTTCTATCACATTGTCTCAAAATACAATCTTTGTCTGAAGTACTTGAACCAACTAATGAAACTAATCAAATACCCTGATGCTAAAATTACGTAATGAATGGAAAAAACTAAGGTTAAATAGGCTAAGATTTAGAACACACTGATTCGTCAGAAGTAGAAATTGGATATGGTGAAGAGGATAGATAAGGATGGTATTTGTACAAAGAAGAATAATGATAAAAAGGCATAACTAAAATGGTCCTTATAAACAATACACCTTAGCACTCAAGCATAGTACCACTTGAGATGAATAATATTCATTAACTCTAGAAGTTCATCTCCATTTGGTGTGGCAAGCCTATATGCTCCTGATCGATAATCTGTAGTAATGATGAAATGCCCTATCTAGTTTGGTTTGAATTTTCCTTTATGATTATTCTCAGCTATGGTATTCTTTTGGATTTATTTAAGAACAAGATCACCAAGTTCAAATGTTCTATACTTAACACATTAATTATAGTGGCATTAGAGTCAATTCTGATATGCTTGAATATTGTTGAGCGTGACTGTACATTTCTCATCAAGTAGGTCTAGCTCTTATAGGTGGGTTACTCGATAGTCATGATCATCTAGGAAATGCTTGAAAGATATGCATAGTGAAGGTAACTCAACCTTAATGGGAAGGATGGCTTCAGTACCATAGACAAGTGAGTATGGAGTGACTCTTGTGGGGGTATGATGATTTATATGGTATGCCTAAGGGTAGGGAATATATATAAGTGCTAATCATGATTGGCATCATTGCCAATCTTTTTGAGAATATTGAAAATGGTTTTGTTGGATGCCTTATATTGGCCATTACCTTGAGGGTAATATACTATAAAAAAATGTGGTGTGATGTTGTATTCATTACATAACTAGTCTACATCCTTGTTTTTGAATGATCCCCCATTATCATATATAATGTCAGAGGGGATACCATAGCAGTAAATGAGATGGTTGAAAATGAATTTAGAAATTTTCTTTCCAATCATATAAGTGAGGGGTATAGCTTCAACCCACTTAGTGAAATATTCAGTGGTTGTAAAGATATATTTATGGCTATCAGATGAAGTGGGGTTAATATTCCTAATGAGAACAAGTCCCCATGTAGAAAATGGCCATGGTGTCAACATCAGTTTCAGAGTTTTTGCTGGGGTATGAATTAGATTAGCATACCATTGACATTTGTCACACTTTTTTACATATGCAGCGGCATCTACATCCATTGTGGGTCAATAATAACTAGTACGCAAAATATTTTTGGATAGGACTGCCTTACTAGAATGAGCTCCACATACTCCTTCATGAACTTCTCTTATTGCTAGTGTAGATTCTACCAAAGTTAAATAATGAAGTAGAGTTCCATCAAAACTATAGTGATAAAAGGTGGATCCTAGTAAAGTATAACAAGTGGAATGATGAATGAAGGATTTGGTTTGTTTTTGAGATAGGTTATGTGGTAGGGCTTGGTCATGAAGGTAGTTGTAAAGGTTTGAGTACCAAATAGAATTAAGGCCAATAATATCACAAATCATGGCAATGGTTGAAGGTTCATGAGTTGGTGCTGATAAATTCTTGATGAGAAACTAATAATCTCTAGCTTTACATGTTTGTTGAATCAAAGAGCCAATAGTATCCATGGCATCTCAATTTCTATTACTAGCCATTGGTATGTACTCAAACTAAATATTGGTAATTTGTTGCTTAAGAGTGTCAACCATGGCTTTATATGGAACCATCTTGTCATATTTGGTCTAAAAATGATTTGTGACCTGATTGATGATTAACTAAGAATCACCATAAACTTGTAGATGAGATGTATTTTAATGCACTACTTATTGAAGTCCTACAACAAGTGCTTCAAACTTGGCCATGTTGTTTATACAAGGAAAGCTGATTCTGAATGATTTAGGGATTAGATCCCCCTATGGTGTAATAAACAATAGGCCTACCCCTGATTTATGTGTAGTAAATGAACCATCAAAATATAGTTTCTAGGGTTGCTCCTCAAGGGGTTGTCAATGATGGTCATGATGGATTCATTAGGAAATTCAAATATGAGTGGCTACGTGTTTGTGAGAGGTGCTTCAGCAAGTTGATCTATAAGAACTTGTCCCTTGATTGCCTTCTAATTGACATACTCTATGTCAGACTCACTGAGAAGCATGATCCATTTAGCCATTCTACCTTGCAAAGCTATTTTAGATAGTAGATACTTGAGTGGATCTACTTTTTAAATAACCATGATCTTATTATTCAACATGTAATGATGTAGTTTCTAAGCTATGAAGACCATGGCTAGACAAGATTTTTCAATAGGGACATAGTTATGTTCATATGTAACCAAGGTATGGATTAGGTAGTATAGAACATACTCTTTTCCATTATCATCATGTTGAGCCAAGAGTGCCCCTAGAGCATGGTTGGTAGCTGATAGGTATAACAGGAATGGATTTCCTAGGATATGAGGTACTAGAATAGGTAGATTAACAAGATAGTCTTTGAGTTGTTGAAAAGCTATTTGGTAGTGATCACTCTAGTGAAATGCACCTCCCTTTTTTAGAAGGTTTGTAAATAGATGGTACTTTTCTGCTAGCTGAGAGATGAATCATCAGATTGATTGGATCTTACTTTGCAAACTATGGAGTTGATTTAAATTAGTTAATGGTGACATCTTAGTTATATCAAGGACTTTAGATAGATCAACTTCAATACCTCTATGAGACATGATGAATCCAATTAGTTTGCTTGAAGTTACATTGAACACATATTTATTTGGATTGAGTCTGACTTTGTACTCTCATAATCTTTCAAATATCTTACATATCATTGTTGGATGGTTAGCTTTGGTTTTGGATGTTCCTAATATATCATCAACATAGTCTTCAATAATATCATGCATCATATCATGGAATATGATAGTCATGGCCCTTTGATATGTAGCTCTAGCATTCTTAAGGCCAAATGGCATTACTTGATAACAAAATGTTCCCTACAGAGTGGTGAATGATGTTTTATGTTGGTCTTTTAGTGCTATTATAATCTGGTTATATCCTAAAAATCCATCCATGAGTGAAAGCATTTCATAACATACCATGGAGTCGATAATAATGTCGATATTAGGCAAGGGAAAATCATCTTTAGGACAAGCTTTGTTGATGTCTCAAAAATAAGTAAAAATTTTGATCCCTTCAAGATTTTTACTAATAGGTACTACATTAGAGATCTATTCTAAGTAGTCAACAGATCAGATACATCCTACTTATAATATTTTTTTTAACTCTTTCTTTACCAATACAACAATACAAGGATGCATCTTATGTAACTTTTATTTTTTCAGTTTGGCATCAAGATTAACCATAAGGTGGTGAAGAATCAATGCAGGGTCTCAACTTGGCATGTCAGAATAGTCCCATGAAAAGATATCTACAAATTCTCTCAATAGAGCTATAAATATGTCATGTTTCTCTTATATGAGGGACACACCTAATTTTATCCATTTTAGGATTGATTGAGTCTTGATATTTACCTCTGTTGTATCTTCAGCTAGAAGGGTTGAACCATCTTATAGGATAGTAGGCAATGACTTGAACTATTGAATTATGTTAGTGTCTTCCATTAGAACTTGCTCTTCAACTTCTCCTAAGCATGATGAATTTGAGTCCCTTAATGGGAAATCTAGCCATGTGCCAAAAATAGTTGGAAATTCTTGAAGAATTTGATCAAATACTTGTTTTTGCTCAAAGTTGAACTCAGATCCATAGGCAAGTTCATCATTGGTTGTCTCCTAGTCTAAATTCGAAGAAGAATGAACACCCCCATCTAATGACACTTGAAATGGGTTTTCGCCACTAGACTAGCCTTTATCTTTACTTTTTCCTTGGTTAGAAAGTGCCTCAAAGAAGTTTTCACTTTGGGACCTCAATGTTTTACTTATTTGTTTTGGCTAAGGGTGTTCACTCACTCTCCAAAATATGTTGAAAGATCCAGTGTGATTGAGAATCCTGATTTGTGATATCCCAATGGAACATCGTCTCTAAGGCCTAAAAAGTCACAAAATGCCTCATCATTCTAGAACTCATCAATCAACAGACTGGATTCTTGTTAGTCCTAATCTATCAATTGGGGATAATATAATGGAAAAGGGTTATGATGAATGGCCAGGGTAAGGGTACAAATGGCATGGTTATCAAACAAGTTGGTTTCAGTTAGGTCATCAAAGGTGAGTCAATGATCAAACTCTACTTCACTATCAGAATCATCATCACTAGTTGTTGGTGATGAAGTTCAAATAAGATATGTGGGATCACCCCTAGGTAGTTTAAATCCAAGTCCATAGCTCTTTCATACTTAGTCATTAAAATTGGCTTGATGGTTCCTTATTGATTTAGTTTGAGGCCTCTTTCTTCATAATTGTGATGCTTCATGATCCTATTAGGAATATTATGCTTTTTAATTTTATAAAAATCAGCTTCATCATCATTATATAACCATGATTCATCCCCTTCAAGAGGGTCAGGTTCTAGGCTAGATGCTGGTACAAATGTGACAGGTCCCTTATCTTTGTTCTTTTGTTGCCAATGCATATATGGAGTGACCTTAGGTCACCCAAATATTTTCAGAATCTAAGGAAGATTGGAAATATGAAATGTATCATTTGTCACATACTCTCCCTGTCTAGTATCTAAAATGGTGAAATGATTAGAAGCTTTAAGATATGGCATGTGGGAAAGGGAATCCAAGGTATTAGGATCTATGCAATTATCTAGTGAAGGATCAATAAGTATAGCCTTTCCTTTATCATATTTGGAACTGGGATTCATGCCATATTGATAATTATAGCTTTGAAATTCAGCCTCAAGATGCTTGTGGTGTTCATATGGGTGTAAATCTCTTGGAATATTCAATTCCATCCCTGAGTGGAAAAACTTGATACATTGGTGCAACGTTGATGAGATTGCACACATCTCGTGTAACCAAGGCCTACCTAGAAGCATATTATATGATAACTCAAGATCAAACACATGGCAAAGTGTATCATGGGTCAAAGGACCAATGATAACTAGAAAACTAATGGTGCCTTATGATTCTCTTTCTTGATTATCATAAGCTCTGATAGTTATTATTTTTGGCTAGAGATCTACCATTGTGTACCCAAGAAGCTTGTTGAGATTTAGAGACACTATGTTGAGGCTAGATCCATTGTCTATAAGGACACATTTCAATTTATGCCATATTATATAAAATTTTATGTATAATGGATTATTATGGAGTAGGCCAAGAGAAGACATATCACTTTGGTTGAATGTGACTTGTTCGGCTAGAGCTAGGTGTCCAACCAAAGCTTGAAATTTATCAAGGGATATGTCACTAGCAATAGTGGATTGGGTCAAAAACTCATTCAAGATGTTCTTGTGGATTATTGACATTCATAGTAAAACTAAAATAGAAATTTGTGCTAATTTCTTCTATAATTGATCCACAATATCAAATTTCTTGTCTTGGTCAATACCGAATGGTTTATTCTGAGGCTAAACAGTTAGTTGAATGACAAGCAAAGTGGCAAATAGTTGTGTGCTTGGGATAGTAATCTTTGACCTCTAAGTTTTGATTATACAATCAAGATTAAATACTGGACCATTATTGCTAATCAATGTTGGGAATGGTGTGGGGCCAGATAGGACAAGTCTTGATTATCGATGCACTCGTATGTGGTCACATGGCAAGGATGAATTCTTGATATAAGGTCCAAAAGGGGAAGTCCTAGTTTTCTGATTTACCTGTATGCATTCCCATGCCAAAGAAGGATTATCCATATAATTTAGCTAAATGTTGTTGTTTAGAAATGGTCTAGGCTAATTAGTGCTTGGTCTAGGATTAATGGAGATGGTATTAATGCTACCCCCTATAATATGACCTACAACCTTGTTTTAGTCATGTGAAACTGTATGGTAAGTTTATTGGTTGTTACCATTCTAACCTTGGTTTTGTTTATTATTTTGTCATTGTGGGTTATACTACTGATTTTGATACTATTGATTTTTCTACTGCACTGGCTATTATTGTTATTGCTGATTATTTTGTTGTTGCTGATTATTATGTCAGGGAAAGGGATTTTGATAAATCCCAAGAGTTTTATTGGAAGTGGAAGCACCATTATCCAATTTTATCTCCCTATTACCCAACATATTCCCATTTAAATGCTTGATTTGTACACATATTTTTAGATTATGCCTATTAACCCGATGATAGTCATAGAATTTGTTTTCACGGTACCAATCAAGATAAGGAATACCTTATAAATAATTCTTTGGTATAGGCCAACTAATCAAATTAGTAGTAGCAAACTTGTGAAATATAAACTCAATAGGTTTTCCTAGGTCACTAAAGATATGATGTGCAAGCACAATTCTCCTAGGAGGAGGAGTTTGCAATGGCAAAGGCTACTGTATTTTTTGTACAGGTCTTGGTTATTGTGCTTGCGACATTAGTTGGAGAGGTTGTTGGGTAGGAGTAAGATGAATAGGTGGTGCAGATGATGTTTGCACCATTTGGACATGATGCGATTTGGTTACTCCATTTCCCACAACATTCCTATTGTGGTTGAATTACTTTGGTTTTTCTTGGTTATTGGCCTGTGCTAGTTATGATGCTAGTGCTTGAATGGGATGTTAGTCATTTCCTTGATTGGTACCTTGATTTTTATTAATTTAATTAAGCTTGATAACTCCTTTGTTGATGAGTAATCACTCAATCAACAATCTTTTGTTGATGATTTCCTTGAAAGTATGTGCACATTATAGTTCCAAATGATAAGCTATCTCACTGTCTAAATTTTTGGTAAACACAGTGGCTAATTATTTATCAATTAAACTATGGATGAAATAGATTGCAAGGGCTCTCCATCACTGTAAATAACTTTCAAAACTCTCACCATCTTTTTTCTTTGCTTGTGTTAAGTCTACTAATGAAATCTCATGCTCGAGATTATAGGAAAAGTGCTGAATAAACTCATCAGAAAGATCATCAAAATCCTTTTCTTAATTTTTGGGTAACTTTAAAAACCACTCCAAGGATAGTCCAAACAAGATCCTTAGAAACAAAAATAAAAGTTAAAAGTCACTATATGCCACTGGTTGACATGTGACAAATAATTTGGTCAAATGAGCCTTAGGGTCACCTTTACCTTTGTATTTATCAATATTTGGTGGTTTGTATCTTGGAGGAAAAGGTATCTACAAATAATCCATGTTGAATAGGTAAAACACATGTCATTTGATTTGAAATTTTTAATCTGATTACCATCTTGAATGGAAACAATTGCATCCTTAATTTGTTGCAATTATTAGGATAGGAAACTAGAAAGAATATTGGTTTGAGGGAGAATATTAGTCTTGGTAGATAATTGGGAGGTCATAAGTGAGACACTTTGACTAGGGTATGATGGAGATACCTATTAAGGTATATTGGTTTAGTTGGGGAATTGATCAGGAATACACATACATGGATTAATATGTACTTAAAATTACACATTTGGTTATGTGATATTCTAGTTTGGGTTGGTGATAAAGGTTTGACTTGGAAGATTTTCCGGTTGGGATAGAGGGATATAACTATATTGTGCCTGTTATAGTTGAAAAGGGACATGCTATCGACTAATTAAACCTTGATATTGAGTGGGAACATGTGGACCAAGACCTTGTCTCTAAATTTGTGGCACATTTTAAACCAATGGTTGTCTAGTAGGTAATTGAGAAACATGGGAACCTTCATGTTGCATGAATCCCTATGAGGAAGTGAAAGCAGGTTACAAATTTGACATTTTTCACTAACCAATATTTGTACATTATTGACTAGTCATTGTTTGGTTTTGAATTGGCATATTAGCCTACGACTAAAGAGGTATGTTCATCATTACCTAATGAGGTGGAACATTTTTTTCCCCTAATTGAGGTGGTAATGTATTTGTCCTTTATTGTGTTGATATACTAGATTGTGTACGTTGTTGTGGAATACTATGATTTACTTATTGAGAAAGAGTAGGATTCATCAAATTCTGTCATTGAGACATGACATTGGCCATTGTTTGATTACCTAATCCCATAGGTTATACACTTGAGGAAGAAGCTGGTTGAGGTTGGGGTGTAGAAACTCCTATTCCCTGGTATGATGATCTACTCATGGGATTAATTGCAAGCACATGTTGTTAGCTAGTTATTTATGTGTTAGTACCACTTTGATCGAGATTGGATGTTGTTTACACATTATCCACTAAATTTGGCTCATTATTTTATGTAGAGGTTGAAGGCACTTCTTCAATAATGGGCATATTCATCAAGTTATCTATCAAAGCGATTTGTACAAATGGGTCAGAATTTGAATTTTCTTGTCTAGGTAACTCTATCAACACTCTTGTTGAAGGAACTAGGTCAATGAGAGGCTTAATCACCATGTTAATCTGATTTCAATCACATGCTATATTTAGGTAGGTTTGATATGTTGTTTTCATTTGGTTAAAGTGATCTGCCATGATGTTTTCACCTTTATTAGATGTATTAAGATCTTGGTACATTGTTTGGACTAAAGTCATAGGATTGCTAGAAGAAACTTGTTGATCATAAATGATATTGTGGGGCACTCTTACTAGAATTGGTAAATTTTCATGGGGAAAGTTTGCTAAAAACTTGGCCCCTACCTCTATAGCTCTAACCAAAATCTCATCTTTGTTCTCTAACAAATGTCACTTAAACAAAAATGTATCATACATGGAAGCCATATTAGTAGAATTTGATTGTTGAAGTACTGGCTCATCTACTATGGGTATTGTAGCTAGGTATTACGTGGTTTGTTCCTAGTCTTGTTCTGAATAAGGTGGTGTGTTAACTAGATAGTTAGCTAATAGATATTGGATTTGTGCCCTTGATTGAGTATTATAAGAGGGATAAGAATCCATCTCATAAGAAATATTATCTACATAGGGGTCTAACACCATTTCCTCTTGAATAACTACATTACTAATCCCTAGATTGTAAATGAGTCCACTAGGAGTGTAGGAATACATGTTGGGATCTATAGTCAATGCTTTATGATAAAAGGTCAAAGAGTTATAAAAACTCTAAAAAGGATATAATCTAAAATAGATAATGTTCCAAATTGGTCTAGATTCATCAAAAGGATAAAAATGTTTATGCAAATATTTGTGAAGAAACAAGCTAGCGTGAAGTATCTAACATTTCACTGTTCACACAAAGATAAGCAAGTAAATAGACCAAAAATCAAAATGCCAAAATCTAAGGTTTAAATGTTTTAAATCAATCTAATCTAGGAATTTAAAAGTTGCTAGGTCTTTTGGCCAAATGTGGCATCAAAATCTAGGCTCAAATAAAGTATGTGATAGGACTCTTGGCTAAACAATGTCAAAAGCTAGACTTTGAAATAGATGAAAGTTTTAATCTAATGGATTTGAAACACTTCTAACAAACACTAGGCATTTGATTCTTGGACATGAACTTGATCAACTAGGTATAAGGTATGAAACAAAAGGCACTTTTAGAAATAGTTTATTCTCTCATAAATAATGGCATAAAACTTGGTTCTTTTGACAAACAAGCTAGACAAAAGTGAACAGTATAACTGTGTTAGACAAAAGATCACAAAAATACACTTAGATTGGTCTAAAAAAAGTAGGAACAAATTTGAACTCTATGCAAGAGGGTCTATGAAATAATACTTGAAATATTTTGGGTAGCATAATGATGCTATACTACCCAAAAGGTGTGACAAAAAATTTTGTTTCAAAAACTCTCTAAGGCAAAGATATTTTCCCACAATTTTGACATCATTGCACTACTTTTCCTGACTCAAAATGTTGTGGTGCATAGACTCAAAGTGCAAGTGTTTAGCACAAAATGGCTTAAGTCTATTAAGTGATGACAATGATTATGAGTCTTGAATGGCCTTCAACCCAAATTGAAAATTAAACCTAATTTCCCTCAAGTTTAATGCAAATGGTGAACCCACTCAACACATCAACCCTATGAAATTATAAAGGTGCAATTCTGAATTTAGATTATAAGTGAATGACTGTAAACAAATTTGGTAAAGGTCTAGATTCAATTAGGTAGCATAACTATGACAAAGTGGATGATATGACTCTCAAGATATTGATGAACTTTGAACAAGGAAAATTGATGATCTTACGTGGGTAGCATAATGCCTCTTTGTTCAAAGGAAAATTTGGGCTATGTGTTTGGTTTGGATTGTTTGTTTACACCTAGTTTTGAATTTAGACAAGACCTTAATCTAGGACAAGACCAACTAATTAATCACTCTTAGATCCTAAACTAACAAGGTTTCTTGGTATTATTGGAATCGATCAATATACATCATTTGAGAGGATTTTAAGTGGTCATCCAAAAGTAAATGTGCATTACATAGTAGGGTTTTTACACCCCCCTTCTCTTAAATGATAGTACTATGACATGGACCTTGAGGTACACCTTACACCAAAAATACTTCCATTGCAATTGGGGATTTTTGTAAAATCTAAAAAGTTTCTAAACTCTCTAGTGGAATCAATTGCACAATGAATTTTATGCCAAACAATGTAAAATAAAAGCATGGATTTTTGGTCTGTATCACTTGGCTTGTCGCAAAAAGGTCTAGTCTTTTTTACAACCACTACATCTTGTTGTTTGCTTAGTGTAGTGAAATTTCCAAAGTACCACTATGTCACGTGTGCAACTCCAATTAGGATCCAAATGAAGTCAATGTTAGGAGGTGAAACCCTGGGTCAAAACTTCCCTAAAGAACTTGTGGGAGGTGATGAAGTCCCCCTTGCAAGCCAAGTTAACATAAAAATAAAGAAAACATGAAAGTAGAAAGACTTTAGGGTCATTTTCAAGGTCACCCAAACTTTGATGAGTTTTTGGGGAGTACTTTAGATAACTTTCTTTCTAAGCCTTGGACTAGGCTACTTGCAATAGGAATGGTTCTTTTGATTCCAAGGGTTCCCTAAAGGGGACAAATGGAGAAGCATACATGCAACATCCCTCTTTTTGATAAAGAAAATTTAATCTAAAAAAATAGGTAAATACAAAAAGCTTTGAAAAGGTGAGTTCATTTTTAAGCCCAAATGGAAAATGAGGTGGTGTTCATTTGACCCCTTGGTCTTAGTTGTAACTTTGAAAAACATTCACCATAAACATCTAAATTATTTTGTTAAACATAAAAACATGGTTCCTAATTGATTTTTAAGCATGCAAAAGGTGATCTAAAACATGTTTTTATCAAATATCAAGCTTGGTCCTATAGCAAAAATGTTAGCATGTCTTTTATCCTTGAAGATCTTTTGAGTTTGAAACAATGAACTTTAAGAAAAAAGCTCTCGGGTCTATGTTTTAAGAAAAATATAGTGACTGATGTCATTTTATATAACCAACGATGGTTACATTTTCTAACCAATGTCAGTTATCCAATCGACATCAATTATACCAATGTGATCGATGATAGGTATACAATCAATGCCAATTTTGCTAACTAATGTCGGTTAAACTATCCAACTGATGTCAGTCTTACTAGTCAATCTCAGTTACTATGTAAACCCATAGCAAACAAAAAAGGGCAAAATAAAGTTAGAAAATCAATTTGCATGATCTTTAAGGGTCCAAATGAATATTTTAAAGATGTAAAATGATATTTTTTAGGTGTGAGATGCATTTGGTCCCACTGGGCATGCCATATGTAATCTAGGAATTTGACTCAAGAGAGGATGGTTAGTATGGTGTTAGTTCCAAAATGAAAACAAAATGAAAAAAACACACTAATAGCATAACATCTCTAGGCCTAGACACTAGGGAGAGCTTAGTTAAAAAAACAAATAACAAACACAACTAAAAATTAAGGAATAAAACAAAAGAATTCCTTCACCTTCCTTAGATGCTCTAAATGCCTTTGTAGTAGTGGCTTGCTCAGTTTTATGCTCATGAAGTCCTTGGCAATGGAAGCTTGGCTACCTCTATCTCTCCTTGGCACCTTTGTCTTGTGGCTTGGCTTGGCTTGGAATCAATTTGTCATGGTAACACTAGTTTCATGAAGCTTTTATAACCAATCCTACATTATAACTTTGAATTCTCAAGTCTTAGAAATGATGTGGTAAGGCCTCCTATTTATAGATTTTTGCAAATGTCTAGAATCAACCTGAACCATCCATCCTACGATTGAGATGTGTGGTTGAGGATTAATTTAATTTTTATAATTAAGTTTGTAATTATCCTCATTATTACATTAGAAGAAGGGGTAATTAAGAGGCATGGAGGGCATCATGGAAGGCATTGATGAGGCATGGAGGGCATGAATCCTAATATTTGTGGCATTTATGGCCTAGGGATGTCTTCCCAAGAAATGAGGTTACTTGATGATGTAGATATTAAATATTCATTTATAAAAATAGGTATTCAACAAGTTTCTATAGAATTCTTGATTCTGCCTTGATTTGGGTTAATTATCTCTTAATCATGATTAAACACTTTGTGCTCAAATTACTCAGATTAACTAGAATGCCTTGCTATTGGTCCAAAATTTGACTGGATTGGAATTGGAAGGTAATGTCAGATGCATTAGATCCATTATCCCATTTAGGATGTTTCCAACACCAAATAACAAAGACACTTGTCTTGTGCAAGATATTTGATAAGAAATAGCAATCTAGAGCACCTAGGTGCAAAATTGGCATTTTGACTCAAAATGAATTGATCAAAGTTAGTTGGATCATAAATTACATTGTCCCATTTAGGGATACCCTAGCCAAAATTGGCACATGAATATGTTAGTTTCAATTCTTTTAGCATGTTTTAGTGTTTTTAGGCCAAATTGTGTATTTTAGGTGGAAATTGGTCAAAAGCCTGGTTGGAGGTCATCAGTGGCCAGTTTTAGGTGTCTACAAGATTAATTTAATGGTATTTATCTATGAAAATGATCACTTTTAAAATATATTTGGTATGCTTATATGAGTTGAATAGATTATGTTGTAATATTATGATCATTTTTATGGATTAATTATGATATTTTAATTGTTATGGATGCATGTGTAATGGATATATTATGTGGTGTCTCATTTTGCATGAGCTATGTCACATGGATTCACTCATAATTATTTATAATTAAGGTCTTCTATTATATTTGTCTAAATTTGAGTGGTATAATCGGGATTGAAAAATATTAGTTTAATCTAGGAATTGATCTTAGACTATATTTAATTTATAAAATAATAACGAATCAGAGATATGGAATCCTTTTTTTCCCTATCCTCCCTTGATTTTTAATGTTTAAAAAAAAAATTGATTTATTTTATATGGTAAAATCATTGTAAATATCAAAATTTTGGTTAGTTTTAGGTTACTTGAGTGAAACTACCTTGATGGGATATATGTATCATGCTCATTTTCCACCAAAGATTACATAAGAAAATCATAATCTAAAACTCATGCCCTAGGTCATATTTTGTCATCATAAAAATGAGAGGATGAAAACTAAATATTTATGGTGTGCATGAATATGAATTAGCTATGGGATCCTAGAATAATTCAAATCATTTACAAGATATGTGGCAGATCCATAAACTCTCAAAGTCACAAGATGATGAAGTCATGAAATAAAATTTAACAACTTCATGGACCTATTAGCACAGATGATTTCCAAGTAAAATAAAATGTATGTTTTCCTATTATTAACCATTTAAATCATAATTTTGGTCACTTTAAAATTGTTGAGTCACACATAAACCTTCTTGTAGAACAAATCATAAAACTTGTCATAGATAATAATGAATGTGTGGTAAATGAATATTTTTCCAAAATATATTATGATGCACATGAATTAAAAAAGGGTGAATAAAAATTAGTGTATTGCACATGATTTATCCAACCAAAACTTTTGGATGATAGTTTATTGAAAGAAGATAATGAAATAGAAGAAAAGGTTTTGAATAATTTGAAGTATCCAAATTTGTAAGAGCATGATACTAACATAGATTTGTTTGATATATTTAAATAAGGATATGAATTTATTGTAAATTAATAATATTTGGCATTTCATCAAGAGTGTCATTAAATAACAAAATATTAAGGACAATAACATAATGTATTTGTTCTACATCTTCGAGGCAGGTTATGTTCCATTTTATGAGAACCCAAGAATTATACTTATTGAAGTAGATATTTAAAATGATGATGAAATCCAAGAGATATTAAATATATAAGATAATAATATATACATTTAATAAAATATAATGTAATAGATTTTTAATTACCGATCCAAATTTTAAAAAAATGTATTTGTTGAGCATATTGTTTGAAATATTATCATTGAGGAATTCGAGTAAAAAAGTATCATGTTTTTATGTGGCCATATTTTTTAGTAATTATACCTAAAAAAAATGTTTATTATTATTTTATTTTTGAGGAGAATTACCATTTTGAAAATGAGTACATAGATTCTTTTGAATTTGGAAACATGAAATTCATTGAATTTTTGAGTGAATACAAGGATGGTTTTGCACATTTGAGAAATTTAAATGGGAAAGATATGATATTACCAAGAAATGATAAATTTTTCAAAAAATTATTCCTAATTTATCCTCCTACTTTGACCATGATTTTTCTTTAGAGTAGTGTAATATTATATTAGTTTTCTATTATGCATTTCATAATCTTGGCTTGTTTATTATTTCCTACTTTCTTAGACAAGTTTTTTATTTAGTAGTTGGTAGTTTAATAAATCTCATCTTATATATAATAAAATAGAATTGAGAACATCCTTCTTAGCATTCACCATGATAAATTAGATCACTTTCAGACTTTATAGATGTTCACCTTATCCAAATCCATGTAGACTATAGTCCCATTTAGTTGGTAAAGAGCTAGGATCACTATTAAATGTTGAAAGTTAGGAAAATGGTAAATTTTAGGTGATTTATAATATCATTTTTTATTTTATTATATTTTCATTATAGAAACTAAGTTTTTAAAAAAATTACACATAAATTTTAGAAACATTTTTGTGTTAATAAAGATTCATAATTGCACTTTATAATAGTGAAAAAAACTTGAAGACTATGAGATATAAATGGAAAGGCCACTTATGACAAAGTTGTTATAATATATCTATACCTAGCTATATTTGTTCCCAATCCTTGATAAATTAAAAGAGGAAAAATTAAAAAAGGGAGAATATGAAATATTTAATGACAACTTTAATTTTTTCTCTTATGAGGGTGATTTAGACAATCTCCATCGAGGTTATGGACATCTGGATGGAAATGGAGCAAGGCATAGAACAAGTCTAAATAGATATTTATCAAGGATATAGATATTTGGATGGTATCATAGCAATAACCAACCTTCACCCAAATACATTCCCTGTAAAATAGAAAAAATAAAATAATATTCATAAAATTATTTTAATCAAGTGGTTACTCTTGCATTACACTAGAGATATTCAAGGTAAAATAATTGAATCATTTTCACACATTCTTGACTCTTTTGAAATGTGAATACCTACTATAGTATGTGATTGAGATGGAACTAAAGTTTAAATTTTTATTTAGAAATATGAAATTATTTGGTATTGATTAGTTAGTTTCCACTCAAGTTAAAACCAAAAATTCTAGATTTTAAATACCTAATAGTGTTTTTCCCACAAATGTCTCCATTTATTGTCCCTAACATGCCCCATTTATTTATGATAAATAAGGACCCTCTTTTGGAAAAAATAAGATACACTTGAATTGAAAAATATTTCTATCTATTAATTTTTGAACCAAGTTTCATCATTATCATGGTACATTTAGGGGTAGTTCATATGGTGACATAGCTTAGGGATTGATTAAATTAAATTAGGGAACACTATAACTTATTTAGCCAAAGTTTTATATTATCCCCTATCTTACACATAAGCCTAAGTCTATAGTGACCACATCAATATTTACTATAGACCTAAGGTTCATTTTAGGGTCACTTTATATTTATGAGACTTTTATTAACCATGGCTACTTCAATTGAAGACCTAAGTTTCAAAATAGTCATGACCCCACTTTAATTTATGCCAAAAATTTATCATTTAGGACCCACATTAATCATAGATGTTATAGTCTAAGGTTTGCACCAAAGTTTTATCATTTAGGACCCTTATTAATCATAGATGTGATCACAATTATAGTAGAACCATGGATTTATAGGGTAGATTTTATTAAATAATGGCTCCATGAAGTTGTTAAAGTTTATTATGTGAACTCCATGACCTTAAGTACTATGTGAATATAAGATTCCATGGATCCACCACATGTCTCATGAATGATTTGGATTATTTTGTGTTCACAAAGCTAATAAGTTATTGGTCTATGTATGATATTTTGTTTTTTCTCAAGACTCATGTGATTTATATGTTAAAATTAACATTCAAATGCATTCACATACTATGCAAGACACTTTGAACAAGAAGCCATTCCATGAGTCTATGACCATTATATCAATTCCAAGTGTCACATTATAATCACATTAAGACATTTTCCAAAGGTGGATCCATGGATGTTATAAAATGGATTTGAAAATATAACTGGTCAACAAACTTTATAAATCTACTTTTGAATCATATGATTTTATGGCCTATGATTAATTATCATACATTAGTTTTTGTGTACCTAAGGAGTTGAAAAGGTCTAAAGTGTAACCACATGTCATAGTGGTAGTAAGACCATCAGTGTTAGACAATGAAACTCAGTGGCAAGTATTTGACAATGACAAGCAAATTGCTTGTTTCTTGTAGTAGGAACAAAGTTTTATTCACTAAACCAAGATAAGTTCCAACATTAGTATGAAGATCAAATTATTTAGTTGAGGTCTAACAAGCTTCCTAAATGGTTGGTCACCCTTGAAGGTCTTTTCAATGAGGAAGATCATATGAGAAATGACAAAATAGTGATGTCAAAAAATGAAGAGAACTATGAAAGAGTCCTTATCTTCAAAGATAGACTTCTCAAGCTTAGGAAAGAAAGTAGTAAGTCAGAAAGGCATGTTTTCATAGAACTTTGTAAATAATATTTAGACATCTTCACTTGGGAATATGGTGATTTGAGAGGCTTTGATCCCTTGCTATCCCAATGCACTGTAGAACTAGAGTTTGATGCCAAGCCTATTAGGCATAATCAAAGGCCTATCAACCCCAAAATTAAAGAGATAATGAGGAAAGTATTGACCAGATTTATTGAATCAAACATCATCTTTCTTATTTATAACTCCACATGGGTAGACAACTTGGTTCCTATAAGGAAGAAGAATGGGGAGATCAGATTGTGTGTGGACTTTAGGGATCCAAATAGGGTCTCCTTGAATTATCATCACCCTTTACCATCCATGGAGAAACTACTCCAGATAGTTGTTGGTTCATAATGCTTCTCTCTTTTGGATGGCTACTTAGGATACAACCAGGTGCTGGTAAGAGAAGAAGACCAGTACAAGACTACCTTCATCACCAAGTGGGGAACATATGATTATCATAAGATACCCTTTGGTGTATCAAATATTGGGGAAAATTTTCAAATATAAATGGACATGGCTTTATAAGGATTGCTAAATTAGATGGTGCTAGTCCTACTTGAATGACATCACAATTTTCTCCAAGAAGGATAGTGAGCATGTGGATCACTTGAAATTGATATTTGAGAGAAGCAAATAGTATGGGATTTATTTGAATCACAAGAAATGTGCACTTTTTGTT
Organism: Torreya grandis; assembly: GCA_037957365.1. Lineage (NCBI taxonomy): Eukaryota > Viridiplantae > Streptophyta > Pinopsida > Cupressales > Taxaceae > Torreya > Torreya grandis. The sequence continues at coordinate 98,026 of JARHVA010001685.1, read as the reverse complement.
CATTAAGGCAAATTATTGGGACATGTTATCTCAAAATAAGGATTAGCTATTGATCCTGATAGAATAAGTGCCAACTTGACATTATCCTTGCCCAAGCATAAGAAAGGAATCCAGAGCTTCCTTGGAAAAATAAATGTTGTGAAAAGGTTTATACTTGGTTTTGAAAACTTGGTCAAACCCATCACTACCATGCTAAAGAATATCTAAGTGTTCACTTGGTCAAATGAAGGAAAAGAAGCATTTGAGGCTATCAAGCAGGCCATTACCCAACCACCTATACTCATGAATCCTAATTTCTCAAAGGATTTCATATTGTATTCCTTTGAAAATATTGACAACATATCAATTACGTTGATGCAAAATAATGGTGAGGATTTGAGTAGCTAATTACATTATTTAGTCAAGTTTTTGAAGGATATGAGGTAAGAAAATATTTTGTAGAGAAGCAAGTCCTTGTATTTGTAAGAAGCCTAAAAAAGTTTAGGCCAATGCTCTCTAATAGCAGGGTTTATCTTATGGTGTCTCATATTGGAGTGAGGGACTTCTCACTTAATAAAGATTTGAATGAGAAGAGAGCAAGTTGGATTACCAAGGTCATGGAGTATGATATGGAGATTAAGGTCACTGAGCTGATTAGAGGAAAAGGCTTATGTGAGCATATAGTTGATGATCTTGAGGAAGATAAAGAAGTTATCTTGGTGACACAAGATAACTCATAGATAGATGCACCACCACCTCATAGTAGCTAGCTCCATGACATGACACATTTATTGATGACAAGTGAATGTATCCAAGGTATGGACATAACAAAGAAAATGTATTTTAGACTTTAGACCATAAATTATGCATTAGTAAATGGGGTCCTATTTAGAAAGGATCTCAATGGGGTACTTCTTAGATGCATAGATGATAACCAGGTGATAAATCTCTTGGAATAATTTCATGATGGGCATACAAGAGGCCATTTTTTTCTAATGACTATAGTAGCAAAAGTGATGAGAGTTTATTATTACCGACCCAACCTATTTAAATATTCCTATGCATGGGTAAATAAATGTCAAAAGTGTGCATTATTTATAGGTAAACAAATATTGGTAACCTTTCCTCTCAACCCAATTTAGGTAGAACAACCCTTCATATATTGGGGTTTGGGCTTCATAAGAATGATCAACCCACCTTCCAGTGGAAGAGATAAATAGGTGATAACTAATACTAACTATTTCACTAGGTGGGTGGAATCAATTGCCCTGAAAGAAGCCAATGAAATAATAGTGTTGGACTTCTATGATAGTATAGTCACAAGGTTTGGTGTACTAGCTCCAATAATTTTAGATAATGCCTTAGCATTTGTTGGCATGAAAAAAATTGAATGGAAACTTTAGCTGGGCATATACCTCCATACATCCTCCAATTACTACCCCCAAGGTAATGGGTTGGCAGAGTCTATAAACAAGAGCTTGATTAGGATTATCAAGAGGACTATGTAGGATAATCAAAGAGTGTGGCATACAAGACTAAGGAGAACCTTATGAGGTGATAGAGTAACTCCCAAAGTTGATATTAGAATCTCACCATATGTTCCAGTATATGGAAGGGAAGCCAAATTTTTCATTTATCTTGAGCTACCTACCTTGGAGTTAGCACATCAACTAGAGTTGATGGAGAGTGAGCCTATGAGTGTGAGGATGGTAAAGGTCATGGAGCTTAAAAAAACTAAGGAAATTGAAATGAAGACACTAGAGTCACATCAAGATTAGGTCAAAAAGGCCTTTGACAAGAGAGCCATAGAAAGGGACTTCAAATAAGGGGATCTTGTCCTCAAGTGGGACTCAAACAAGGCCAATCTAGGCAACCATACCAAGTTTGACAACTTGTGGAGTGGTCCTTATTTGATCCATATATGTAAATAGAATAATGCTTTTTAAATTACCTAATAGGATGGAGAGGTATTACCCATCCCAGTTAATGCAATTCATTTAAATCCTTGTTATTAATGGAATTTACATCCTTTGTAAAATATTTTACATATTAGAGTAGTTTTCATGCTTTCCTATAAGTGCCTTTTACACATTTATTTTAGCTATGTGTTTCCCTTCAATAGGTGCCTTGGGTACTTTGTTTGTTTTGTTCTTATTCTCCTTGTTGCTTAAAAAGAAGGTTCAAAAAGGGACAAAATTCTATCAATTTCACATTAGTTAAGAAGAAAGACTTGACTCCATGTGCCCAATGGACCATACAAGGCAACTAGTCTTTTGCATAATAGGCATGCAACCCTAGGCTGTCACCATAAATGTTGGAAAAATTTGGCCCACATACAAGACTTTGATTGGATTCATTTTAATATTGTAGAAGTCTTGAGAAAGATTGAGAAGTTGAAAAAAATTCTTGTCGAATGGATGATCTAATAATGAGAGGAAGATCACATGTTGCTTTCAAAGATTTTTAAACACTTTAAGCAAGCTTAAAGTGTAATTTGTTGATCTTTGAGAAACAAGTTTAGAGATAGGTCTAGAATTGAAAATAAGGATCCTAGTGAGTTTTCATGGTGTTAAATAAATTTAGGGCCATAACATAAATTTGTACATGCCTCATAAACTCATCAAAGGCTTGAAGGTTCGAACAATAGTTTCTAGCACAAGCTTAAATGAACTAGGCCATCTTGCACATCACACAAGACTGAACAAGGCAGTTTACTTATGAATTTTATAAGTACACTCAAGAATCCTATTAAAGCCAAAGGATCACATGAAATGATTATTTTCATGCCCAAATCATCCCTTTCAAGTTTCATATCTTGATGAGTTTTCTATCTCAAGATATAAGCCTTCAAAGTTGAGCAAAAAAAAGTGAGACATGTGTGGGGACATCAAATTACAGCCATAGAAAGTAGCCATTTGAATTAAAATATTTAAAAAGATCCTAAAATTGAATGTGAGAGTGACAAGTGTCATGATATCAAGAGCTTAGATTACATCTAATAGTGTGTAGGTGATCACCAAGTTAGAGGGTCTAGACAGATCAATGGAGTGCATGCAATCATATAAAGTAGATCTAATGGCAAACAATGGGTCAAAAGGTTAGTAGATACGAAGAGCTAATGTGTAGGTGACATGTGTCTTAACCATGTTAGACTGATAGATGATCTATGGCTCATGTCCATTTATATAGAATAAGATCAATGGTTTGAGCAAGGTCAAAAAGTTAATAAAGCTCAAATTAAGTATGGAGCTGCTAAGTGTCTTAATTTGATAGGCCCAAATAAATGGTTGATGGCCAATAAATAAAGTCAAGACTAGGAGATTTAAAATGGAAGTCTATGGAGTGGTTTTTGACCTAGTCCTAGGAGGCAAACAAATGCATGAGATCCAAGTTTGAATATTATCTAGGATGAACCAGAATAGATGTTTCAATATCGAACATCACCATTAAAGCTCTACATAGGTAGAATAAGTCTTTTTAAAAACTAATAGAGATCAAAGGTGGGATACTAAGTTGTTTGATTGATATAAGTGCATCCTGGTGGATATGATGACTATATGAAAACTAATAAATGGGATTGGTTTTTATCTATAGTATATATATGTGTAGGGGTTGTCATAAAGAACTTGTCAAGGTATAAATATGATAGTCATATCATCCATGATTCAGTAGGAACATTTAGCTACCTAAAGCAAACATAGTCATGGTTTAGTCAGGTTGATGGACATAAAGATTTTGTCCTTATAATGAAGCCAAATGGCATAAATTCCAAGGGAGAGATATAGTGTTTGGAGATTGTAATTGGAGAATTTCATATATTTTTAAGGTCTCTATGTAATTTAGCAAGATGATAACCCATCATCCTCGACACATTCTTGTCTTCTATTATGTTTTTCAGCCAGTGGGAAGGCTTGAAGGGTATTAAGACAAACAAGGGTTAATTTTATCATGAAAGATTAGTCTTGATTGGATCAAAATGTGTTTGAGAATTTAATGAAAGGTGGTGGAAGCTCATTCATTGATGATGTGTTCTCTCAAACGCTCTCTCCCCATTTTCTCCTATATCTCCCATTTTCTTTTCCATAGTAACTCTCTCTGAAAGTCCTTAGATTTTTCATATTTTTGGAGACAATATACTCACTGAGACTCTCACTTTGAAGTGTGCTCATTTGATAAGGCTAGACCCCATCAAAATTTGTAAGAACTACCTCTTCACGCAATAAGATAATTCTTTCACCTATCTCTTACCCTTAATTAGTGCTTAATAAGTTGTGCACGATGGTCATGTAAATAAGTTTCTTCCTCATCCATTATCTTCCTTTCTTGTCTCTTTGAAGGTGTTTTTAAATTAGTTACAGGTCTGGACTCATGTTATTATTGCAGTTAATAGATATTTGGTGTGAATCTTAGAATTCCTATTTTTTTCTTTGATTGCTTGGTGAACCTAGTTTATGAAATACTTTTGTGATTAGCTAAATTGTGAGGTTATGTGAGCTCATAATTATCTTTTATTGATCTAGTGTGGGTTCAATCTTATGTGAGTGTCCATTTAATTTGGTACATCACCTTGTTATTTTTCTTAGGAGCCCTATTTCCCATTTCTAACCCTTTTACAAGTAGTAGCATTAGTTTAGGTGATCCATCAAGAAGAATATAGATTTATTTGGAGATGAAACCTAACCATAGGAAACCCATAGCCTAAGGTTATCCAAATATTGTGGTTGGGAGTGGAGGTTCCTAAATAACTCTTCCACAAGGGTGAAATTATATGCCATAATAGTTCTCCATATAGGAATTGAGGTCCTCAATATATGAATACTAACCCTTTTGTCTATTATACCTCTTACTGAGGGAATAAATTTATTCCCTCTCCTCCATGATTAAAGTTCACACTAAGCTATCTTCAATTTTCATCTTCCTTATCCATCGGCCTGATGTTGTGGCATTATCAAACAATGAGTTCACTAGTGGAAATTGAATTATATTCATATTGGGATTCTTAGAGGTTGACGATCCTAATTCCTTAGCCAAATATGGAAGAGTGAGAATTGAAGGATTTGAGGGCTGAGCCTCCACTTGTGCATATTCTTCAATCTCAAGCCCAGTTTTAGTGGAAGGACTAGGCATTGATGGCCATATGATTTTTGACCAGTCTATGTTTCTAAACTATGGCATTAGATGGATAACAAAGACTAGTTGCTTCCTAGTATCCCTTCTTATGGTTACCACTGTGATTGTGGATATTAAAGTGGAAGAAGGCAAAGGTGAACCCAATTGGGTAAAAGGAGATACAATTGGAGTGATGGATTAGTTAATGGTTGGGATGGACAAAGTTAGTGTTGATGGGATAAACACTGAAGGAATGGAAACCATAGTAGTGGAGGGTGGAGCAAATAAAGTGGTAGTGAGTTGATTCATTGATGGGTGTATAAAAAGTAAACTTGCATAAAGTGCTTGTGGAAGAATGAAGGTAGACACAATTAGCCCAAGGGTGATATAAATTGTAAGTAAGGACATCAAAGTAAAAAGGCCTAAAGGGAATGTGAGCAAAGGATTCTTAGCATATGATTCACTTGTGATAGGTGCCTTGGCCTTTAGTTCTTGTATGCTCAATATGTTGGCCTATTATAACTCCTCATTATCCACCTCTTATATTGGTTTACCTTCTGATAAAGGTTGTGCCTCCTTGAGTGTTTGTATGGGAGGGTTATGTGGTACGTTTCCCTTAGGCTTACTTTGATAGCACTTGGTTTCCTTACTATCTTGTGGAAATGTTGCCTGTTGAGGAAGAGAGGGGGAACAATGTTGGGTGTTGGGGCTATAGAAGCCACTACTTCCTCTTCATCAGAGGAGTCTAAGAAAATAATCCTAGGTTCTTCCCTTTGTGCACTACTTATTATTTGGGTTAGTTCCTCATCTAACTCTTTTTTAGCCTATATCAATTCAACTATTGAATCTTGAACTGGGAGTATCAGTTTCTCTTCTACTTGTGTGGAGGTAGGCAGTTGTTCTTCCTTGACTTGTCCATCCTATGCTCCAATGAGTGGTGCCTCAAATACTAATTATTTTTGGTCCTAAGGTTGGCCTTGAGCTATTTGGGGATCTAGTCCCTCTCATTTTGGTCCCTGTGATGGTCTACCACTCCAAAAATCAAAAGATCTCTATCCTTTAAGAGGTGGGATCCTGAACTTTGCTTCACCAAGTGTAAGAGATGGTTATGCATGTATCACTCTTAGCAAGTCCTCACTCAATCCTATAGTTGTGTCCCTTTCCTTGACCTCATCGTCTTTGGCATTTAGGAATAGAAAATCATGATCAATTGGCTCATATTTGTAAGTGAGGCCAAGGGTATGATTCTTATTTTGGACCTTGCCACGAGGATCCCAATATCTATAAGGGAGGGAAGGTAATTCAGATGCCTTCTTGACATTTCTAGATTCTTTGAACTACCTAGAAATTGTATATTAAATTTTCCCAATGGTGATATGGAAGCTATATAAATATGATTATATTTTGGTATATTGAAGCTATATTTTTCATACATTAGTAGAAGTTTAGATCTTATTTGACATAAATTTGCATATGAAATATAGTAAGCTTTATTCTGAAATAATGAAGTTATTTCTAGATTTTCACCTTAGTCTTGAAGTTCTTGGATTTGTTTTGAAGTTAAATATTGAAATAATGGTACTTTTAAAAGATGTAATAAGTGAGAGAATTCTGTTATGTCAAAACTCTCTTTATTAAAAGGTTCTTGTAGAAATTATACATAATATATATGTATAAGATAAATGATCAGATAGTGAAATACTAATTAAAGAATGTAGGAAAGATAAATTTCAAGGGTTTCATATTGAGGTTTTAGAATAGTAGGTTGTGTATATTCTAGAGGTTCATAAAGTTGACTTTCAGTTTAAGGTATGATAGTGAAAGGTTCATATTATTCAAGTCTTATTTGATGAAAGTTTCTAATTATTTAGTTTCTTGGTCTACACATGAAAAGGATATGTGGTTTCTCTTGAGAGATACTTTTCAAGAATAAATCTTTGTGAAAAAGATAATTTCAATTATGAGACTTAAATTTAGTTTAGATTCTCAGATTGTTTGATATCATGAAGATAAAAAATATGTCAAAATATTTTGAAATAAAATTATGTTGAAGTTCAATTGATTTTAATAGATATTATGATGAAAGCAAATAGATATTAAAGTGATAATCAGATGTAGTAGATATGGTTCAATTGCTTACCATAAAACATAGTTCAAAAATTTTGTTGATAAGTGATTGTGTTTTATGAAATATAGTTGATTTTCATTATTAGATATATGTGTTGATTTTTTAGTCATGACAATCAATTTTATTTGAATATATTTCAATGTTTAGGATGTTTGGATAGAATCATCCCAGATCAAGTATGAGTAATGATAACAAAAGTTGAGTTCATAATTATGATAATGTGAATTAGTAGAACCTAAATAAATTTTTTTCAAGGGGTGGTTTTAGGGCTAGGAGATTTGGCCCTAGATTTCATAGAGGTGCTAGGATGTTTATCCTTTTTTATGTAATAGATCTTAAATTTTATAACATTCTAAACAACTTGAATTTTAACCCTACCAATTATAAGGGAAATAGGGGATTTCATGGATATAGGTTTGGTGTTAAGACTCCTTGCAACACCAGTTCCTCTCACCATTTGCATAGTAATCTACATCATTTTTCAATCCAAACACCTACTCTTGAAGGAGTTTAGCCAGTTAGTGAGCCTCACCCTATTCATGAAGCCAATTAGTTTGATGTTGAAGTTATCCATGCCAAGAATTATGTTAACCTTGCTCTACCTTCTATATCTAATGAACCTTCCCCATCTAAAAGGGATCCTATTTTAATATGTAAGAAATTAAATTTGGAAAAACCTATTTTAGCTGGCAAAAAATGTACTCTTGAGATCCATCCTACTACTTCAAATAAAAGATCAGATAACTAGAATGATATAGACACTCTTATTGAGGCCAGAGTCCTCAAACAAATTAAGCTAGAGGTGGATGATCCCTCAACTAATTTAGGCATAAATTTAGTTCATCTTTAAACTATAGAAATGGAGTATAATGAATGAATGAATGAGAAAAATAAGCCTATAATTGAGGCCCTTTCAGACTCTTATGATTACTGGATGTCAAGGGGATAAACTTTTATTTTTAGTTGAACTTTGATTGACAGAATTATATACTTTCAGACTTGATATTTTGACTTTCAGTTTTTGATATTTTTGATGATAATATTTTAGAAAGAATATGCATTGTGGTTTGATATAAATAAGATTTTATTAAACTTTGATTTATCTATTTATTAATTGATATATGTATTCTATTTTATTATTAATTGATAGAGGTCCCCATTTATTATATAGTAGCTGATCTATATTTAAAATTTGATCCATTAAGATTTTTTAAAGTCTTAATTAAACCTAAACTAATAATTAATTATAATTAATTGAATTTTAAAGTCAATTAGCTAGGTTAAACTAATAATTAAGGTTAGTTATAACTTCTTTTTCAATTAAGTTTGAAGCATAAAAGGAGATCAATGATTCATTTGAAGAGGAGGAATAACACATGTATTGAAGACTTATATATTTGTGAAGTCAATCATGTATCTCTCTCTTCTATGTAATTTCTCTAAAATAGCATGACTTTTACAGATAAACCCAATGGTACTTTTTCTAACAGTTGATTAATTGCTTAGGCAACATAATATATGTAATTTTTATTATTTATAATAGTTTATCTAAATTTTTTTAAGTTTAATATCTTTTGATGATTGCTCATTGTAGTCCTATGTGAAGAATTCAAGTATTCAACTTGAATAATGATGAAAAATTCACCATTTGTGATATGTCATTGATCCATTCGATTGTAAAATTTGTCTCTTAAGATATTTTGTAAATAAAGATGTTGATTTCTCAAATAAAATTTATCTTTTTTACTAAGATGACTCTCTTTTTGTGACTCATAAATTCTATTGTACTTTATATTGACTTTGATTTTAATATAGTTTATTTTGTTCAAAATTAATCTATTTCTTTCTATTATTTTAATTTAATATCCTTTATCATTTAGTTTGCTTTAGTTTACTGTTAATTTTTTACTTCTTTAAGTTATTCTCTTAGATTGCTCTCCTTATTCACTTTCTTTAAGATAGATTATTTTCTTTAATTATTTCCTTCTTATAGTTCAAATATAATTTTAAGTTAACTTGTTGGACTTTATTAGATTTCTTATTAGTCATTTTTAAGATTAGTCTTAGTTTAGATTAGATTTTAGACTTGTTTAGATTTTAGATTAATAGTTTATAGTTCTGTTTTAGATTTAGTTTGTTTATTTTGTTAGGTTTGTTAGTTCTTAGATTAGATTCTTTCCTTTGTAGTTAGACTTAGTTTGGAATTAGATTTTAATTGTTAAAATTTATTAAGTTAGATTCTTATGTTTATGTTTACTGTAGTCTTTTGTTCTTTTAAATAGTTTGCTTCTTTCTTAATCTAGTTTCTTTTCTATCTATTTTCTTTATTTTTAGTTTGTTTTTTTAGTTTGACCATTTATTTGTTTGAATATTTGTTTATCTTGATTTATCTTAAATCTATTTTATTTATATTTTTATTTTATTAACTTGAAGTTACTTGGAAGACATTATGACATAAACAAGATATTACTTGAAATATATTATTTTAATGAATCAAAGTTTTTTTTTAAGGAGATCATCAAATCCATAAGTTTTCTTTATTGGATATAATATACTACATATTCATATCTAAAATGATTCATTATTTGATATAGTGGATTTATGAAATTATAATGGAATATGTTATATTTTATAACTTATTTGTTATTTCTCAAAATATTAAAAAACTCCCTCGTATATTTAAGATCATAATTGAGCCTTTAGAACCTTACTATAAGACTGGCATGATTCTAAATTAACTTTCACAATAGGCAAAAGGGTTGATTAATTGATAGTATAATTTTTATCATCAATAAATTTAGCACCTCTGTTGGAGAGTTTTCATTCAAAAATCTTATTTGTTTAGAGTTGTGTTTTTCTTCTTGCTCGTAGTACTTGGAGGGTAATAGTCTCTTATTATCCAACATATATTATTGATGATCACATTGATGTTGCTTTTGATTTAACATGTTATTCATGGTATAGTCATCCTCATAATATTCAGCATGTTATTCAAGTTATAAACAAAGAAGAAAAAATTGTAGAATTTGAGATAGATTGGTATTCTAACATTACTCATGAAACTCAACAAGATATTCTAAATACAAATAGAAGAATCCAGGTAGATAGAGCAAGAGTTTTAGCTGCTAATCTTAGGTCAAAAAATTATTTTCTTTCTAATTTTTTTTTTTGATGATTTTGTTTTTCCCTTTGAACCGACTGTTACAAATATACAATCAAATCAAATATATCAAGTTCCATAAAATCAATCTATTTAGGTAGAAACTACTAAAATTTCCAATGGAAAATCAAGTAGAAGTAGAAGAGAGGATACAAGAGTTGATTCATGAATTACAAAATAATAGAGATCCGGATGATCTCATTGAAGGCGAAGATAAAAAAAATTGAATCAAAACAATAGATAGTTGTAACTCCATGGATTTTTACAAATCCAATTAATGTTGGAAATCATCTTGGTAAGTTACCCTCCTTAAAAGTATTAAATATACCAATGTTTTCTAGTACTAATAGAGAATTTTTGAAAAAGTATTTAGCAGTATTTAGATTAATTTGTGCTAATTTTGGTATAACAAATGAAAATATTTATTTAAGATTTTTTGCTCAAACACTTGAAGAAAAAACTTACCAACCATTTATTAGTTTACTTACCAAGGTTATCAGGACTTGAAAAGACATTGAAGATTGACTAGATTTATCTTTTGGAAAAACTAAAGAAGACTTTCACCTAGTCAATGATCTTGTGAATTTTTCTCTTGATCAAGGTGAGACCATTTATAATTTATTTGGTAGATTCAATAAGCTACGTCAAAACATCCCATGTGATCTGAGGCCTTCTAAGAAGTTATCAAGACTTTACTTTTGTAGTGTTTTACCTTTAAAATATAAAATGGCTTTAATGGATAGAGATATTACAGAATATGATGAGACTATAACATTTTACATTGAATATGAAAAAAACGTAAATGCATTAGAATTAAGGGTATATTTTATATAGGTCTAAATTTAGATAATATAATTTTTTTAAAGACTATTCAAAGTCTAATAAATAAACTGGTCATTGTTAAAATACAACTAAATGATAAACTTTCTTCTAATAAAAACAATAATGAAAATAAAAAGTTAAAAAATCTTTATTATTGTTATGTATGTGAATTGGATCATGATCCAGATTCATGTGTTGATGTTTATAAGTTTAAAAAAATTCTACAAGAAAAAAATATTATATTTAAAGATATAACAAATAACACAAATGCTCTTGATGACCCATCAAAAAATGAAAATATTTATGTTGTGAATACTAGAAATAAAGATTATAGTTCTTCTCAAAATAATAATATAAAAAATAATAATTTTTATTATAATGACAGAGGAAAAATAGTTTAGAATAATACAAGTAGCTCATATGATAATACTGATCAAAATATTTCTTTATCAACTGATTATAATAATAGTCAATATCAACATTATAAGCCTAAGAATTTTAGATAAAATGATACTAAAACTTATAATATAATTGATGATTTATCAAGAATTAAAGCAAGATTCTCATTATTACAAGCAACTAGTCTTTTAAGATAAATTGATAAGATTAATGAGGCTATTACAAATCCTAAAACTGATATAGACTTATAAGAAGGCAGTAATAAACAATCAACTATTTTTGCTCAAAGTTATGATCCTCCTACAGATTATATACCTCCTTTTTATGTCATAGTTAAAATTATTAATTTAGTAATCCATAATTGTATCTTAGATACAAGTAGCTCATATGATAATACTGATCAAAATATTTCTTTATCAACTGATTATAATAATAGTCAATATCAACATTATAAGCCTAAGAATTTTAGATAAAATGATACTAAAACTTATAATATAATTGATGATTTATCAAGAATTAAAGCAAGATTCTCATTATTACAAGCAACTAGTCTTTTAAGATAAATTGATAAGATTAATGAGGCTATTACAAATCCTAAAACTGATATAGACTTATAAGAAGGCAGTAATAAACAATCAACTATTTTTGCTCAAAGTTATGATCCTCCTACAGATTATATACCTCCTTTTTATGTCATAGTTAAAATTATTAATCTAGTAATCCATAATTGTATCTTAGATACAAGTGCTTCAAATAATATCATGCCTAAATTCATTGCAGATCAATTAGGCATATCTTATGAAATTGATGATAGAAAACTTATTAGATTTAAATCTAGACAAATTAAAAGTTGTGGTAAGTTTGATGACATAGTCATTGAGATTGATCAAAATGAAAGAATAAGATGTATGAATAATGTCCAAGTTTTATATATTCCTTGTAATTACAATATGTTATTAGAAAGAGATTGATCTAAAGCAACCGGTGATTTTGTGGGAAAAGATATCACATGGATTCTTGTTAGTAATGAAATTGCTTTCATAAAAAGAGAAGATTAGTCTAGTACACCTATTGAGTCATCTAGTTCTTCCACTATTTCTTATGTTGAAAAAAGAATGGGGACTTACAAGTTACTAAATTTAGATGAACTAAAAAATCAATGTGAATAATTATTTGAAAATAACATTTTATGGTCACTTTATTTTGATGGAGCTTGTTATCAAAAAAATAATGGTGCTAAAATTTGTTTAATTTCTCCTCTAAGAAAATTTTTTTGTCTTCAAATTATCATTAAATAATACTAATAATACTAAAAAATTTGAAGCATTATGTTTAATATTAAAAAAATCTATTGAACTTAACATTGAAAATTTAGAAGTCTTTGGAGATTTTGTATTAGTTGTTAGACAAGTTCAAATTTTTTATAAAACTAATCAAACTCATCTACATCATTATACACAAAGGGTTTAGTCTTTACTTGATTATTGTAAGTCCTTTAATATTACTAATATTTTTAAGTAATATAATATTAGAGTTGATAGGCTTTTTTTTTCTCTAATCTAATTTTTAAGTGAGAGTGAATCTATTACAGATTTTTTTTATGCTGAAAATTTTCATCTTAAAATTCTTGATTTAAATAATAGTTAGAATATTTTTAATTGTGATGAACACATAGATTCTTTCATTAAGGGTAATTATTTTGATCATGATTATTATATACTAGATTGTAGAGATTATTTGAAATTAAGTACTAATAAATTATCTGCTAGTTTGGTAAGTTTAGAATCTATGTTTATGCCTAATGATCAGTTTAAAATATCTAAAATGGAAGAACATTCTAGGAGAATCATAGATGAGACTATTTCTATCAAATTAGGTACTAAAGAGGATCCAAAATATGTTTATTTAGGAATTCAGGTTATTACAAATGAGAAAGTTAAATTTATTAAGTTAATAAATTTATTGATGTGTTTATTTGATCATATAAAGATCTTAGAGGTTATGATACTGAAATTATTAAACATGATATACTTATAAAACTTGGTATTAAATCTGTAAGGTAGAAAATATGAAAAATTATCTTTTTATTAAAAGACATCATTCAAAAAGAGCTAGATAAAATGATTGATGCTGGTGTCTTTTTCCTTATAAAGTATTTTGAGTGGGTAGCTAATTTAATGTTGGTTAGGAAGAAAATGGTGACATTAGATTGTATGTTGATTTTAAAGATTTAAATAAAGCTAGTGTTAAGGATAATGTTCCTCTACCAAATATAGATCAAATTTTATAAGTTGCAAGATAAAAAATGATATCATTATTACATGAATTTTTTGATTATAATCAGATTTTTTTAAATCTTGAAGATAGACATAAGACTACTTTTACTATTTGTAGAGGGACTTTTGCTTATAATAGAATGTGTTTTGGATTAATAAATGTAGGAGCTACTTTTCAAAGAGCTATACATGTTACTTTTGATGAATTTATTGGCATTATTATTCAAATTTATTTAGATGATCTCACCGTTTATTTAAATAAAATAAAAAATATATTTAGATCATCTTCGTGAAGTCTTCACAAGATGTAAAAAGTATGATATTTCTTTGAATCTAAAAAAATTAGTTTTTGGTGTTATCGAGGGTAATTTATTAGGACATATTGTTTCTAAGGATGACATTTCTATAGATCATAAATATATTAAAGTTATTAAAGAGTTACCTTCTCTTAAAGATCAATCTAGTTTAAAGCCTTTCTTTGGTAAAATAAATTTTATTAAAAAATTCATACCATATTTTACTAATAAGTCTAATCCTTTACAATTATTGTTCACGAAAGATAAAATATATACTTGGGATGAAGGTACTAATTTAACATTTAATAACATTAAAGATACAATTATAATTGCTCTAATTCTTGGTAAACCTGATTTAAAAAAAATTTATTCTTTATGTTAATGCTACCAAAAAAACCATTGAAATTGTATCACTCAAGAATTTAAAATAATGAAGAAAAATCAATCGGTTCTATGAGTTAAGTTTTAAAAGATGCAAAACTAAGTACCTCTTTATTGAGAAATTTATTTTCTCATTAAATTCCTCTTTGATTAAATTTTATTATTTTTTGATGGGAAACAAAGCTTTTATGTGATTCAATGTACCTATTCTGACTTATCTTTTAAAATAACTAACTATTCAAGAAAGGCTTGTTAAATAGATTTTACGTATCCAAGAGTTTGACCTTGAATTCAAAACTTCTAAAACAATTAAAGGTAATGAATTAATAAAAAATTTAATTGAAAATGTTTCTTTATATATTAATATTTTAGTTTTGTTAGTTGATAAGTTAAATACAAAGCCTCATTTAAAGATCATGAAGATTACTAATTTTTTTAAAATTTTTAAGTTTGGTTTTGAGATGAATGAATGAGATTGTTTATTGGTTAAAAATGATTGGTACCATGAATTAGTATATTATTTTTAAAATTGGGCCTATCTTAATAATTTTGATAACAATCAAAGACATTTATTATGATTAAAATCCTTAAATTTCTATTTGTTAAAAACAATTATTTTATCAAAATAGAGATGGAGTTTTATTAAGATGCCTTGCACATGATCAAACTCAAAAAGTTCTTAAAGATTGTCATGAAGGTAACTGTGGTGGACATTATGCTACAAAAATCACTAATAAGATTTTAAGATCAAATTATTATTGGCTTACTCTATTTCAAGATGCTTATAAGTTAGTTTATTTTTGTATACCATGTTAATTATTTATTGGTAGAGATAAGTTTCCTACAATGTCTTTAAACCCCATCATTTTTGAAAACTCATTTACAAAATGGGGCATTGAGTTTATTTCAAATATACACCCACCTTCATCCACTGGTCATAGGTATATACTAACAACTACATATTATTTTATTAAGTGGCCTGAAGTTAAAACACGTAAAAGCTATGTAACAAGTGAAGTAATCTCAATTTTAGAAAATCAATTTTTTTCTAGATTTAGAGTTCCTTATAAAATTATTTCAGATAATGGACCTCAATTTGTTTCAAATTAATTTATAGTTTTTTTGGGTAAGTATTCAATTATATCTAGTCATTCATCCAAATATTATCCTCAAGAGAATGGTCAAGCTGAATCAATGAATAAACATCTGATTTCAATTATAAAAAAGTTAGTTTGTGACAATAAAAAGAATTAGCATCTTAATTTTTTTGAATATTTATGGGTTGATAGGATTATTGTTAAGATAAAAACTAGTTATTTATCTTTCATGTTAGTATATGGATTTGAGGCCACCTTACCAATAGAACTTCAGATTTTTTTAGCTAAAACTACTTTATAATGTGTTGCTGAAGATACAAATTTGATTGAACAAATATTAAATGAGTTAGTAGCTCTTGACAAATTTAAAGCAACAACATTGCATAAATTATAAAAATATAAACAAAAAAATTTAAAAAAAAATTGATAAAAAAGTTTATAATAAAAAATTTAAAGTTGGTAATTTAGTTTTATATTAGGATAAGGTTCATGAAGATCCTGATAAACATCATAAATTTGATTCATTATGGCTTGGTCTTTATATAATTACTACTGTATTTGGAAACAATGATTTTCATTTAAAATATCTTGAAGAAAATTAGTTACGTTACTTAGTTAATGATTATCATCTGAAATTGTTTCATGATTAACTACTTTCATATTTGCTTGTTTCTTTTGTTTTCTGCTTTTTTTTAGTTTTGTGCTTCTTTTTCTTTGTTGTTTTTGTTTTGGTTTGTTATTTATCTTATTTTAATTTTACTTTTAAAAAGGATAAATAAAGGTTACAAATAGAGAGTTTCACATTATAAAGGAAGAATACAAAGACGATGCAAATTATACTATAAGTAGTAATTATTTTAAGATATTGTTTGTTATGATTTAAATTTTATTTATAACATGAATAATATATGTTGAGTTATATCTAGTTGTTGAAGTATTACTTAATTTTAGATATTGTACTTAAGGTATCTATATTAAATTATGCATCCAACCTGAACTTCCCTGCTATACCATTTCATTTCTTCATGTCACACTAGTTGAACAACTTATCTCTTATAAAAAATTATTATTAAAGGGGATCACACTTAGCTATTTGAAAAATGATTTACCTGAATCACACTCTCAATATTATATTTTTATCAATAAGCATTTTTTTACTACTCAATTTCATTATACAAAACTAACTAGCAAGGTCACTAATGTTATTCCTATTTTCACACCCCCTCTATTTTTATAAAACTAATACTTTTTTGCCATAAAGATGACTAAATCATAAAGTTTAAAACTATGTCAGGGACTTGATCAATTAGTAATATATTTGGATGTATATTTTCAATTATAAATTGATAATGATTGGTTGATGAATTCATGTTTATATTTTATGTGGTTTTAAAAAGCATAATAGATAAATGAATAAAATATACATATATATTTATCACTGTAAATATTTGTGATCAGTCATTTTGCTTCTTAGTTGGTTATTCAAATTATTATATAGCATCTTCAATTTAGAATAGGATCACTTTGTGTGGTTTTAAAATTGGAAGCATAGACATTTGCTATGATATTTTTAGATATCTATTTTGATCTCAGTAAATGTGGATTATCATAATAATTTATAGATTATACTTTTAGTTTTAATAACTTGAGTAGTGTATGATGACTAATTTAGTATACATTGACAATGTGATATTTAGTTTGAGTCAGATCAAAAAGGTATATAAATTGGTTATAATGATTCTTCTCTCAGTTCATTTTTTAAATTGCAAATATACAGATGGATCAATTATAATTTTACAGTATAATAAAGCTATATATTTTATAGTTTTCAAAATTAAATATATTTTTTGATTTGTTATAAAAATTATCTTTGAAATCATATGAGTTCATCAGTTTGGTAAATGCACATCAAACAGGAAGAATTTAGTTGTAATATAATGAACATTTTGAAAATATTGGTATGATCTAGATTTATTTAAGATTTGGATAAATTATTTATTTAAGATATAAAGGATACTAAAGTTCTAAATATTAATCCTAAGTTCTTATTGGACTAGGGTCCTATGTCAAATATTATCTAGCCTAAGTTCTAAAAAGTGATATAACTTTATGTTTATGAAGGATCCTACCCTAGGGTAATTTATCCTAAATTTTTGAAAAGATACTAATGAATTTATTGAGCCATGGTGAATTTGAATGTTTTTAACCTAAATCTATGGAATGGGATTTTGAGGGCATAAATCTTTGTTTAGAAGGTTAATGTTTTTTCTAAGTCTTAAGGTATATGGTTTCAAAGGATAAGCATTGAAGGTAATGTGATTTATGTTTCAAGGCTTGTACATGGTGATTTGGCAATCCATTTAATAAGTACATGGCAAGTTAAGTTGGTAAAGTAATTTAATGTAAAACATGATCTTGATGCTTCAAGATCTTTGAAGGATTATTGTTGATTTAAAAATTTATAGTGAGGCATACATGCTTTTATCATAGGATATTATTAAGAGGTTTAGAAACATAATTATTGACCGCTAAGTTTAATTTTATTTCTAACTTGGTTGGTGGGATTGTTAAATAATAACATCAATTTTGATGAACTAATGGATGGTAGACATGTAACCCAGGTAATTACATCGAGAGACTTGCATTACAAATAACCTTATTTTCATTATTTTGATCATTTGTTTCAAGCTTTCTCATAGAAATGAAACTCCGTCAATTTGAATTTTGAGTTACAGACATGTTTTTTAAATGAAAAGCATGCAAAGAAGAGCATATAGGTATGCCACGAAAAGTATGAATGGGTTTGAGGAGTATTTTTATTTGTTTCAATTAAGTTTTTAGTTACATGCATGAAAAATAATAATTTCAATTTGCATGTTATTAATATTTGAGGAGGATATTGGTTTAAACCTATGCATGAATATTTTGGAGAGTTGAATGATACTATAGTTTAATATATCACTTTCATGCATAAAGATTACTGAGAATTGGTTCTGGTTTTTGATATATTATTGGTCTTCAATGACATATAAAGTTAGTTTGGGTGTGAAGCATGGTATTTGAGAATATAAGAGACTTTTTGTTAAATATGAGTTTAGTTTTGGCTTTCAATTCCAAAGATTGTTCGATTATTAGTTTTCAAAGATTTTTTTTGAAACTTTGAAGTCAATCTTTTTGAAAAATTTGAGAGGTTATTTGTGTGTTTGATATGTTATAAAAATGATTTCATTAGTATATTCAAACATGAAAATACATTTTCTCAGATGAAAGATTTTTATAGTCTTGTATATTTATGGTTTTTGAAGGGAATATTTCACATGATTATATAGTGTGTCAAGTTTCAAAATGATGGAAGTTATTTTAGATTTTGTTTTTCATTTTTTGATTTTGAGAAATTTGTGCATAATAGGGTTCCAATTTTTGAAAGATTTGTTATTTTAGAATTTTTGGAAGTGAAGTTTCACGTTCTTTGGGATTTTATTTAAAATGAACTCTGTCTCTTTATTTTTCAAAAAGCCTCAATAGATTTATTGTCTATTCTAAAGAGGTGATAAAAGTGAGTTTGGTTTGAGCATGCAAATATATGTTTAGTTGTAACTTCCTTTAGTTTCATTTATTATGGGTTTCAAAGAAAAAGATACATTGTTATGATTTGAAACACATCATTTTGTAACATATTGAACTATGTTAGGGTTTTGATGTGAGATATTTTTTGGAAAGATCATATAGAATGCTTAGTATGTGTCTGTCATAGAGGGTTTATTTGGTAACAAAGTATTTGAAGTCTTGATTTCTATTTTGATGACAAAGTGATTAATGATTATTGTTCGACTATGATATAGAAAAGTGATTGCAGTGATTTGAGCATATAAATACAACTATATTTTGGTATATTAAAGCTATATTTTTCATACATCAGTAGCAGTTTAGATCTTATTTGACATAAATTTGCATATGAAATATAGTAATCTTTATTTTGAAATAATGAAGTTATTTTTGGATTTTTACCTCAATCTTGAAATTATTGAGTTTTTTTTTAAGTTAGATATCAAAATAATGGTACTTTGAAAAGATGTAATAAGTGAAAGAATTATGTTGTGTCAAAACTCTATTGAAAATTTCCTTTAGAAATTATACATAATAAATATGTATAAGATAAATGATCAGATAGAGAAATAGTGATTAAAGAATGCAAGAAGGATAGATTTCAAGGGTTTCATATTGAGGTTTTGAAATAGTAGGTTGTGTATATTCTAGAGGTTCATAAAGTTGATTTTTAATTTAAGGTATGACTGTGAAAGATTCATATTATTCAAGTCTTATTTGATAACTTTTTTTGATTATTTAGTTCATTGGTCTACACATGAAAAGGATATATGGTTTCTCTTAAGAGATACTTTTCATGAATAAAGCTTTGTGGAAAAGATAATTTCAATTATGATAATTAAATTTAGTTTAGATTCTTAGATTGTTTGATATAGTGAAGATAGATAATATGTTAAAATATTTTAAAATAAAATTATGTTGAAGTTAAGTTGATTTTAAGAGATATTATAATGAAATTAAATAAATATTACAGTGATAATTAGATGCAGTAGAGATGGTTCAGTTGGTTGTAATAAAAAATACTTTAAAAATTTTGTTGATAAGTGATTGTGTTTTGATATATAATGGATTTTCATGTTAGATATATATGTGTTGATTTTTAAGTCATAATAATCAATTTTTTTAATATATTTCAATGTTTAGGATGTCTATATGGGATCATCCCAGATCAAGTAGGAGTAATGAGAATAGAGTTTGGAGTCATAATTTTGATAATGTGAATTAACAGAATCTAAATAATTTTTTTTCAAGGGGTGGTTTTAGGGATAGGAGATTTGATCCTATATTTCATAGAGGTGCTAGGATGTCTATCCACTTTGATGTAGCATATCCTAAATTTTGAAAGGTTTTGATAACTTTCCTTTTAACCTTGCCAATTATAAGGTAAATAGAGGATTTCATAGACATAGGTTTGGTGCCAAGACTCCTTCCAAAAATAGTTCCTCTCACCATTTGCAAATTAATCCACATCATTTTCCAATCTAGTCACCTACTCCTGAAGGAGTTCATCCTGTTAGTGAGCATCATTGTGTTCATAAAGCCACTCAGTTTGATGTTGAAGTTATCCATGTCAATAATTATGTTAATCTTGCTCTACCTTCTCTTTCTAATGAACCTTCCCCATCTAAAATAGATCTTATTTTAGGATTTAAGAAATTAAGTTTGGAAAAACCTATTTTAACTGGCAGAAAATGTACTCTTGAGATCCATCTTACTACTTTAGATAAAAGATCAGACAACCAAAATGATACATACACCCTTATTGAGGTTAGAGTCCTCAAGTAGATTAAGTTAGAGGTAGATGATCATTTAATTGATTCAGGCATGAATTTGGTTCATCTTCTAGCTATGGAAATGGAGTATAATGAATGTGTGAATTAGCAAAGGAAGCCTATAATTGAGGCCCTTTCAGATTCTGATGATTACTGGATGTCAAGGGGATAAACTTTTATTTTTAGTTAAATTTGGTTGACAGAATTTTATACTTTCAAATTTGATCTTTTGACTTTCAATTTTGATATTTTTGATGATAATATTTTGGAAAGTATAGAAAACTTATATATATATATATATATATATATATATATATATATATATATATATATATATATATATATATATATATATATATATATATATATATATATATGCCTAAGTTAATTTTGAAATATGCATTATGATTTGATATAAATAGGATTTTATTAAACTTTAATTTATCTATTTATTAATTAATATATGTATTTTATTTTATTATAAATTTATAGGGGTCCCCACCCATTTTTAGATAGTACATGGTCTATATTCAAAACTTGATCCATTACAATTTTTTTAAGTCTTAATTAAATCTAATGTTAACTAATAACTATTTATAATTAATTAATTTTGAAAGTCAATTAGTTAAGTTAAACTAATAACTAATTAAGGTAAGTTATAACTTATTTTTCAACTAAGTTTGAAGCATAAAAGGAGATCAAGTATTTGTTTGAAGAGGAGGAACAACACAGGTATTCAAGACATGCATTTGTGAAGTCAATCATTTATCTCTCTTCTATGCAACTTCTCTGATATAGCATGGCTTTTATAGATAGACTCAATGGTACTTTTTCTGATGATTGAGTAATTGTTTAGGCAACACAAGTATATCCAATTTTTATTATCATTTATAATAGATTATCTAAAGGTTTTCAAGTTTAACATATTTTGATGATTGCTCCTTGCAATTCTATATACAAAATCTAAGTATTCAACCCCAATAATGATGAAAACCTTGTTGTTTACGATATCTCATTAATCTATTTGATTGTAAAATTTCTATCTTAAAATATTTTGTAAATAAATTTATTGGTTTTTCAAATAAAATCTATCTTTTTTGGATGACTCTCTCTTTTGAGACTCATAAATTCTATTATACGTTATATTGAATTTGATTTTAATATATTTTATTTCATTATAGATTAATCTTTAATTAATATATTTCTTTTTCTATTACTTCAATTTAATATACTTAATTGTTTAATTTTCTTTAGTTTACTATTGATTTATATTTTATTTAATTTATTCTCTTAGATTACTCTCCTTGTTCACTTTCTTTAAGATATATTTTTTCCTTTTATTATTTCTTTATTGTAGTTCAGATATAGTTTTAAGTTAACTTGTTAGACTTTATTAGATTTCTTATTAGTTATTTTTAAGTTTAGTCTTAGTTTAGATTAGATTTTAGATTTGTTTAGATTTTAGATTAATAGTTTATAGTTCTATTTTAGTTTTAGTTTATTTATCTTGTTAGGTTTGTTAGTTCTTAGATTAGATTCTTCCTTTGTAGTTAGACTTAGTCTGGAATTAGATTTTAGTTATTAGACTTTGTTAAGTTATATTATTATGTTTATGTTTAGTATAGTCTTATGTTATTTTAAATAGTTTCTTTCTTTCTTAATCTATTTGATTTTCTATCTATTTTCTTTCTTTTTAGTTTGATGTTTTAGTTGTAGTGTCTCTCGTGTGTTGAGTTCTCTTGACTATTTACTTGTTTGAATGTTTGTTTATCTTGATTTATCTCAAATTTATTTTACTTTATTTTTATGGTTTATTAACTTGAAGTTACTTGGAATACATTACAACATAAACAAGATATTACTTGAAATATATTATTTTACTAAATCAGATTTTTTCTTTTAAGAGATCATATAATCCATAGGATTTCTCTGTTGGATAGGATAAATAATATATTCATATCTAAACTGATTTATTATTTGATAAAGTGGATTTATGAAATTATAATGAAATACATTATATTTTATAACTAATTTGTTATTTCTCAGATCATCTTTAAAACCCTCACATCTTTAGGATCATAATTGAACCTTTAGAACCTTACTATTAGACTGGTATGACTCCAACTTAAGCTTCACAATAGGTGAAAGGGTTGATTAGTTGACAATACAATTTTTATCATCAATAAAATCCTCATAAATGATATTCCATATCTGGTACACAATTTCTTACTCACTTACCTTGTTTGGAATGAACTTCAAGAGATGAAAAGGATCTACCTTATGACCAACCACCATAGTAACTGTGTATTACAGATAGATCTAGAAACATCCTATATTGTTGGCAAGTGTCCAGGTTATTTTGTGGGAAATTCTTGCTAAAGGCTAGCTATGGATGGCCATCCAGACTTGAGGGTAGAGGTCCTTAGTGATCTTAGATATGTTTCTCACATATGAATATATGTGCATAAAGGAGTAGTAATCACAAATTTTGTTCTTGATGGCTTCTATATTAGGATTCCAAAGGAATCCATTGTGTCTATATACTATGCCCATAAATGCATCTAATAAATAAGACATCATGTAAAAATTAACACCTAGTGGCCTCTTATCCTTATGCAAGATTTTTATTAGAGAGATGCATTGATCACTTCCCCCAAAGTGTAGGTGCACATTGAGTTACTTAGTAGGTATAGTAGAGGAACCCACTCCAAGTTCAAGAATTAGATTCTCACATATCCAAAAAGTTTGTTTAGCAGTGTCATTCCCACATAAATTCCCATTCTGAATCATGTGATGGTTATAGGGCTCTTGACATGTTATTTCAAAGTGAAACTTTCTCTAGGGAGAAGCCACCTTGATAATGCTCACTCTAAATTATTGGATTTATTCCATATAATAACAATATGTAGATTAAAAGTGACATCTGAAATGGGCAAGCTTAGATACCTATAAGATGCTTCACCTATTATATACATGATTATTATTCCTTTGAAGAAGAGGCCCGGTAGTAAATCTATGTACATAATAACCTCCAACTACTTATTTTTCTAGTCACTTACCTTTAACTACGATGTCTTATTTGAGTGTAAAATAGTCTACATTTTCCAATGCCTCCCATAATTTTGAGTAATTTGAATAACATCCATCAAATGCAGTGGCATCAAACACTATGTCTAAATACTTTATGGAGTCCTTGATAAAGAACCTGTATGGTGTTAGGGCTCCTTTGTAGGACCTAGATGATGATGCCATGGTAGTTTGACTAATACTGGTATGCTTTAAGCTCTTGATAATGGTGTATATTAAACTAAATTTCATGGATTGAAACTCACTTTGATAGCAATTAGGTCTTTTAGGATCACTTGAGGCTAAAGTTTACTCAAGCTCTGAGATGGAATGATGTGAACTCGATTGGGGGCTTGATGTAAATAGATTTTTGCTTTAATTTCCAATTTTTGTGCCATTAATCATTAACATATATGAAATCATCACCTTCATTCAATTCAAATTTGACTAACCTATCCTAGTGTATAGGTCACATAGGATGCCTTGTCATTCAGGGTATCATGGTGTACCTTTATTTTTTTACCACGTGTCATTATGTAGTCTAGTCAAGAGCAGTCAAACTTTACCTTCATGCTAAAATACCCCAAAGCATATAATGTTCTTCAAAAATATTTGTTCTAAAATATTTTATCCAAAACTATTGAAACAAAACTTACCAAAGACCAAGGTTATTGAAAGAAACCCTACGATGACTAAGTCTCCAGAATGAAAGTAGTCGAAGTGAAATGTCCAAAATGAAAGTAGTCAAAATAAAGTTATCGATGACTAATCATTATTTAAGAAGATTAGTTTGGGTAAATTAGCTGTATAGAAAGTCTTAAAAGAGAAAGATTTTGAAATTCAAGTTCCCAAAACAAAGCTTCTGATGACTAAGTCTCCATAATGAAAGTTTATGAAGTGAAATATTTGAAATGAAAGTTGCCGACATAAAGCCTTTGGCAAGAAAGTTTCTAAAACAGACCCTCTGATGAAATCTTCGTGTAGTGAATGTTGCTGAAATAAAAGTACCTATTAGAAGGATCCGAATAGAAAGACCATGAATAAAACTATCATTCTAAAACTTTCCAAAACAAAGTCATCGAAGAAATGTTTTTGAAGAGAAAACTCATTAATGAAAATCTTCTGAAACAAAGTTGTCTAAGGAAACCTTCCAATGAAATCCTTCTAAAGTGAAGTTGTTGATGAGAAAATTTATGAAATGAAATTTACGAATGAAAGATTCTAAAATAAATTCATTGAAATAAAAATCCAAATGAAATCATTCTGAAGCAAAATTTATCGAAGACCAATTACTTTGAAATAAAGTCCATTGAATCCCCATCATGCATATCCATTCTTCCCCTCTTTTCATTAATAGGTTAGTTTGAACAAGTGCTTCAAAATGGAAATAAATATACCTCAACATGATTCAACATATAAAGAATTGATTTTATAACAAACAACAACCATCATATTCCTCAAAAATTCATAGGTACCCCATAAGATATTCATTATTTCCAAAAACAAAGAGGTATCCACTTTTCAAAGAAAAATACATGGTGGGTTGTGTTGAATACAACAAATGGTGACTCAAAGGGTCGGTGAATACTCCATAGTTTTCAAAAATCCATAATCCATGGTATTACAATCCTAATATCAATCATAAATTTATCCTAAAATAAATGATTTAACCTTAAATGGAAGAGACTCTGAATAATCCTATGCAACATACTGACTTTACATACTCCTTGGATATGTGTGTGGAAAGTGTTGTCCTTTACCTATTATCTCAGGTTTTTAGGCAAAGACATGAGGTTAAGCCATAGGTTTCACTTTGATTGGGTGTTAAGTGTATAAATGGGGAGCTTAAGAATTTCTCTACTTCTAGCTAGGTGTCCATAGCTTTGATAGAGATACCTGTGATCACCTATACCTCCTTTTTTCATGATGCATGATACATTGATCTTATTTCATCATGTAGTATTTGAATATTTTTTTGATCTTATTTTAGATTTTTTAGATTTTGCCTTTTTTTTAATTATTATTATTTATCTTCTCTTTGTTTTGTTTTTAGGAAGAGGGAAAACGTGACCATAATGAGTCAGTCCTACTTAAATTTTTGATTTAATCAAAATATCCCTCTCAAATCTTGCCCATGTTCATGATTATTACCTTAAACAATTATTAATTTTTTTATGTGCATTTGACCCAAAGAGATAAGGAGATTTTTATAAATTGTACATAATTATGAGAGAAACTTTCACATACTTGATGAAATCATTAGCATCAAGATATATTCATGGATAACTCTCTCATTGCTTATTTAGATTAAAAGTTTTAGTCTACAATATGCATTATCCCATTGATTTGGGTTGGATTCAAAACACCTCAAACTATGTTTGATTATACCAAGATTGACCAAAATTCAAATATCATGAAATAAAAACAAAACTACTCTAGAAAGCAAGAAAAATACTAAAAGCAAAAGGGCTACTCTAGAAAACACAAACTAATCTAATAAAAGCAAATGATTAAAATTAATAAATTAACTAATAAAGTAAACCTAATCTAATCTTACCTCTACCAGAAAATCTATTTTTACTTAGAGACCTCTCCAGATGGGGTAGCCATGAAGTAATGCTTCAAAAATTGTTCATTAATTAAATATGTCAGATCATTACCTTGAAGATCTTTCAAACAAAATGAATTATTACCCAATATTTTTAAAATTGATAAGGTCTTATCCATAGTGGAGTAAAATTATCATACATTCTTTTTATCTCATGGGTTTTGTCCCATAGTAACAATAATTTAGAGATCTTAAGTGCTTTGAATTTTGTTCTCTTGTAGAACCATATCTTGACCATGCCCTGATGTTTATTGAATCTTTGCAATGATTTATCCCTAGAATCTTTAATGTCAATGATATCCAATAATTTGGACTTTGTTTTATCATTGGGATTCATGTATTCTTGCATAAACTAACATGTTGGTAATTTCAACATGATTGAGAACACTGATTATTTCCCATAAATGAGTAAATATGGTGAAGCTTTAAAAGGCCTATTTATACCTAGTCCAATCTAACCAGAGTGCATACTTTATTAAGAGGTGCCACTCCCTTGGTTTATCTACATTTGACTTCTTGATTACATCTATGAGGTTTTTATTGGTTGATTCAACCAATCTATTACCTTGTAGGTGATGATTATAGGATGATATAATTATAATTTAATTATCATGGGCCCACTCAATAAACTTAGGTGATTGAAATTCTAGCCCATTATCACAAACCAAAGAGATGGGAGTGCCAAACTTGGTTATGATATCTTCTTCAAGAAAACTTATTACATCTTGGACTCAAGAATTCTTGGTAGCTACTACCTCAATCCATCTAGTGCAATAGTCTATAGTAGTAAGCAAAAACTTGTGTCTAGATTAGGAATTTAGGTTTATAACACTGATGAAGTCTAAGACCCATTGGGTGAATGATCTACCTTCAATGACAACATGTAGTGGCATTGCTACGTGTACCTCTTTTTTTTCTAAAATTTGGCATTCATGGCACATCCTCACACAGAAGTACGCATCCTTAAGGACCATCAACTATTAATAACCCATTATGAGTATTTTATGGACTATAGTGTTACTAGGTGGATGGCTAATGCTTATATTTTGATGGAGGTTTTCTATTATTTCTTGAGTTTCCTCATGTGACACACATCTTAGATAAATGCCTTCATAATTATTTCTATAGAGCACTCCTTTTTTAATCATGTAATAAGAATCCTTGAGCTTTAAATATATCTTTTTCTCCCTTTTGATTTATTGGGGGAATGTTCCAATAAGTAGGAACTGAATAATACTTGAATACCAATCTTCTTGGGAGACCTATGTCTGGCAGACTTCTTCAATAGTGATGCATGGGTTTGGTTCAGTCATCAATTGAACTATGACTTATCCTCTAATGATCCTAGATGGTTTAATTTTGATATCAAATTCATATAATTTTTCCATACATTTACCTCTATACTCCCCAATTTTTTCTATCTAAACATGAGCTTGATAGTAAGATCTGTTGACCAAATTTGACTTTTAGGTCAAATTAGAGCACCCATAGTAAAAAAATTGAGACTTTTAAGTGTTTTAGAGGGTTTAATATTTTTTAATAAGGTATATCATAGGTCATTTAATGTTATTCAATGTTATATTAGCCTTGGTCACTTATTTTATTAGCCAATGAGTCTTTTTAAGTCATTTTAGGGATCAAATTTGAGCATTTAATGCATTGTATGAGTTTCTTGGGAAGTGTGAAAGTTAAAAAACATGATTTAACATCCCATGTGTCTTTATAGGTCTTAATAAATTTACATAACTAAAAATTGGTAAGTTCATCAAAAGAAAAGGTAGTTTTCTTGAAGAAAAAGGTGAGTTTGGCACTTGTATGACTCATAGAGAAGTGTGCCACATGGGAGAGGATCATGGTGTGTATTTTCATCTTCTCTAAGATTATTTTCACATTTTTTTTCTTTTTAAGTGCCATTTTTTTCCTAATAATTGTTCCGATACTTTTTCACCCTTCTTGGCATACAACAGTGACCTTTAGGTTTTTGCTCAATACAAAAAGCTGACAAGGTTTCAAGTCAAATGCTTCTAATAAGTTTTATTAAAATTATATACCTTGATTTTTATATAAATATTTTGAAAAATGGTATCCTAAACTTCATGAACCATCCTCATTAAGTTGACCTTTCAAATCTACTTGTTAATCTATGTACTCTATAAATTTTGCCTTGGTTTGGAGGAGTTCATATAATCCAGCTACTGATATTGGTTCCAGATGATTTTTAATCCCTATTATCATGATTTTCATACTTATTTTTATGTTTGGAAAATATCTCATGGGCTTTTTTGGGTTCAATTTGTAGGTGAATATCCTAGGCAAAATGACAATCATTTTCACTACTTGCAGAAGGTTGTATTCTCTTCAATGGATTTATATGAAGGTAAAATGATTTTATCCATGTATCAATTTAATTTGGGTCACCTTATTTCATTTTTTGGTCTCATATATCTATAATTTGATCAAACACCTAGTCTTGTCATATGCATTATCAACTTTATGCTTGTTACTTACTGTAACATGGTGTTTTGGAATTGTGAAACATTCATAAGGTTATTTTAGAGGTCCATAAATTTTAGGAATATACTCAAAATATAATTCACTGAATAAAATATCTCCAAATGATACAAGATCAAACTGTGATGACTAATGTTTCTAATCAACCCATGTTTTTGCTCATTGTTTATATGTAGCCTACAAATATGCACCTATAGGAGATTCTCAAAGTGATGTGATGGTGAAATGAGAGTTTGATAGGTTTTTAAAATATTCCATAGTGTAAATAAGTGCATTTTAATAATTGGTTTGGGTATACAAGGTGTCCATGAATATAAGTGCTTTGCATATTGCCCAAGCTTCCTTGATTGACTGTACTGACCTTGTTCACCTACATAGAACCTTGACAGAGAATTGAGGACCATTTTGGGATGTTAAAACAAGTGATAGAACCATTATTAAGGTCATGATAGGTTCAAAAAATTATGATATATCTTTTGGTATTGATATATTGCTAAGCAAGTTGACAATACCTCCAAGGATGTTGACTGGGTTTTGAGACCAAGTTCCCTAAACTGAGAAAATAAGGGTCCTAACACTTTTTGTCAAGGAAAATGATATGGTTTTAATAAATTATAATACATTCCATTATTATAAACTTTTATATTTTAGCATAGAGAGGATACATGCCAAATATGAGGGTCAGAGAGTGAGGAGAAGATGAAAGTTTAGAGCCTAAAAGTTGCCTACAAAACATTGAGTTTAGGCATTATTATCTACAGGTTTGAGTCTAATAAGAACTTATCCATCCAAAAGTTTTAATTATTAAGATTACCAATATATGGAGATGTTTTTAAATGGTAAAAAAAACATATTTGACCTAAGAAATCATCAAATATACTCATAAGCTATGTTTAGACCCCTATACCCACTTTCAATTTGTACAAGTGGCCTAAATTCACACCCACAACCAATCAATAGGTAGTAACATAAATGAGTATTGTTTGAGCATTATAAATACATAAGATATGATTATTTTTAATTAAAAAAATCATAGATAACTCAAAAGAACCTTAGGAGGTTTCTAATGATTTTTTAGCATGGGTTTTGAGGACAAAGGCCATCTATAGTATTCCCTATAGTCACCTATAGGTGATTGTAGGCAGAGAATTAATTGTGAGATATATTTTGAGGGTGTTTTAGGCTAGGTGTAAGTACGAATGCAAGTATAAAAAAATTAAAATGAATATAGGGGAGATAGAGGATGTTGTGAACACTACCTTTGATGTGTAAACATGCATAGATACCTATAGGTAGGGTCTCCAAGACAAGTGCATAGTCAGTTGAATGGCAGTAGGATAGTGAGCAGGAATAATTTTTAAAGTGGTGGTCTAGGCTCAATAAAAGTGTTAAATGGGTTCAAATAAATTTATATTGTCTTAAAATATTTAAGATGATTTTTTAAGCATCGATTTCATCCTAAAAAGTACCAACATACACCTACAAGTGTGAGGTTTTAAAGACAACATAGTCAAGCATGGTAATACAATCTTGACTGAGGGTATGCATAAGGGAATATGTTTGGTGTTATAAAGAATGAATATGTATTAAATAAAAATTAATCAATTCCAATGATCCTAAGGGAAGAAAGGGTATTTGTATACCCTATTCTCAAGACCATCCAAGAAAATAACACCCATAGGTCCCTTTTTGAGACACAAACACAATCAAATGATAAACTCAGTTTTGAGAGTTCAATATATGAGGAGTGCATGGGAAATGAGAATTGGTGAATTATGAACCCTCTCAATGTGGTATATTTGACGTATTAATGACCTTTAGATTAGGATCAGAGCTAGAAACCCTCTTTAAAAGGTAAAACATAGTCATTTTCTAATTGTATATACACAGTCTATGCTTAAAAGTCTCGTTTTAGTTTATAGTGCATATAAGGGGTAAAATGACCTAATAGAGAGATATTTTTTTATTTAGGTCACATATACAACCTGTAGAGGCCTCTAAAATATCAATTTTGGTCTAGGTAAATATGGAATTGCCATCCATTTTATCCTACAGTTTTGGAAGATTGAGATGGCCAGGTGAGTTGGGAGATATTTATACATTTAAATATGATTTTTAAATTTTATGAAAACCTATGATAATATGAATAAATAAACTAGAAAGGGTGAAGCTCAATGGAATGGTCCAAACCATAAGGGTTGCAATCATGGCTATGAAGAATGGTGAAATCTAGTGCTAGATGAGGAAGTCATCTTAATTTATAGTCTTTGATCTGACTTATAGACTATTGGAAAATGTGTATAGGATTGTTATAGGTGTTTTTAAACTATTAAAATATAAGGAAATCATCAAGATTCATTTTGATCTCTAGGGTGCAGTCAGGCCTGTTAGGTAAGGTTAAGCCTAAGGCCAAATGGGAAGTCACTTGTATTTATAGAATAAGATGAACATACCCATGAATTTAAGCATGTTTTTAGGGTGGATAAAAAGGTTTACAATATTATGGAGGGTAGATAAAACCAAGTGAATCCATTTTTGGACCTTGAGACATCTCTGACCTATATAAATGGTGAAAACAAGCTCGATAGGAGAAGTTTAAGTGCTCATATCTTTCATGAGTCATTTCATGGAGGAAAATGTATTTTATGAAGGTTAATGTGGTAATTTAAGAGAATTTTCATGTAATTTTTCTATAATTCCAACATCAAGTTTTTATGAATGAACCTTAAGAATGGAAATAGACCTAAAACCCTTAAAACCCTTATAAGTGACCTAATTGGAGAAATGAAGTTAGAGGTGAATTATAATGCAATAATTTGACCATGAAATATATTTTTAGTTTTGTATGACTCAATCAATATCACTCCCATGATTTTTGGTTGTACAAACTTGTACGAATGAGGTGAGAAATAGGATTTTCTTGACTAATTTGAGCATTATACAGGATACACAAGGATTCTAAAGATGAAATCAAGTTTGGATAGAATATTTAGAATTTTTATAACTCCATATTGTCATTTCATACCTCTAATAAATTCCTAAGGGTTAGAACAATAGATCTCATTTTATCTAGTCAAATCTGGCATATTGGACAAACTAGTGAGAAGGGTGGAAAGCTTCAAGTGGGGTGATTTTAAAGAATTATTGATGCCTCTAAGGACATGGAGGGTATTTAAAGGTGTCAAATAATACATTCCGTGGATTTTAATGAGAAATTGATGTCTTTTTGGAAGCCAAGTGTGTAGGGTGCATGAAAGAAGAGTTTTTTAACTACAGATGATGATGGTTCACTTCTAGATGATTCTAATGGACCAGGACTAGAACCAATGCATGGAGAGGTATTATTTATACCCTTAACATTATTTAAAATCATTATACCTGTTCTTAAGTTATGAGGCATTCAAATAGGTCCAATCATTAAGGTAATTTTTCTAAGCCAACAAAGGGAGTTTCATGCAACTTTTCATGACGTTTATGCCTTGAATTGACACTTGGGATTCCTAACCTTGCATGGTTCATCCCATATCCTCTTCTCATAAATAATTAACTAATTCTCTTATCTTTACAAATTTATTTTTTACCTTTGTACTTATCTCTTCTTATTCTCTCTCTCAAGTTCTATAAGAACTAGCCATTTTGGCTATTATAATCAATGCTCCTTGTGAGTATGGTGAATCCCTTCTCATTTTCATACCATTTTATCAATAAGAATATTTATTTTTACCTCTTCATGATTTTTCATAAGTTTATTTTACTTGGATGATGAATCTTACTTAGTGAAGACTATGGATTCCCTAACATGTGGTCTCATTATTTCACCCTATTTACAGTTGGAAACATTATTCTTATAGTGTATGTGAAGTGTTTTAAGAGATGTCAAGGATTGAGTGAGTTATTATATTCATTAGTTCCCTCACAGGCCTCTTGTCTAGTCCTCCTAGCTTTTCACAATCATCCATAACCCCATATTGTAACATTGGTGTGAGAAGATGTAGATTGGAAAAGTGTATGTTTAGTTTGTCCCTTGATTTCATGTGTAACATGTTGTTGGTAGGAATTCATCATATAATTTGGTGTATCACCCCCCTTTTAATATTTTGCTTTTAGTTATCTCTCTGCCTTTTCACCCCCAAAAATTAAGTGTAGTTGTGTTCCAAAGTTGAACATCAAGGGAGCTAGCCCTATCTAGAGATTCACCTCAATCCTTAGGCAAACCACAAGCTCAGAGGTTTTTTTATTATGCCACTTAGATGAGGAGAGATTTTACATCTCCTTAAAGGGTACAAATCTAAGTGACAACATTTTATGGCATGCTCGATGGGACTTTTGGTCCAAGAAT
The DNA here is from genome assembly GCA_037957365.1 of Torreya grandis. Classification (NCBI taxonomy): domain Eukaryota; kingdom Viridiplantae; phylum Streptophyta; class Pinopsida; order Cupressales; family Taxaceae; genus Torreya; species Torreya grandis. Next base: position 64,477 of record JARHVA010001685.1, on the reverse strand, counting down.
TTGAGATATTTTTGGTGTTGTCTCTCAATAATCAACCTTTAGAGGCATCAATCCATGCATACATATTGAATCTAAAGATATATCATCTGGTAACATAGCGTAGGTTATCCTTTGAATATTTTTGGTAACATTTTCCTTTGTGTTCTTGCTTTTAATGAAGTTTTAAGGCTAATTTTGTTGTTGAACACTATTTTACACAAGTTGGTGATGATTTTTAAGCTTGTGCCTTTCCCTATAAATATGAACAAGTTCTTAATCAACCTTGTCATGAAGTTTAATAGAAAATTCATGAGGTTTATCAATCATATAATCATCCTTATCCATGTCTTGCTCCTAGTCAACCTAGCCACTTCTCAAGTTAATCTATTTCTACCTTCAAGAAGACTCTTTCAGGCTATGAGAGGTGCATGTTAGAGCTTGTTACTCTAAGAGGATGTGGTCAAGAGGTTCCTATGCATATTATTCATAATGTGAGAGATGCATTAGAATTGGTAAAAAGAGAATGGGTACCTATTGAGAGAGCCAATTGGCAAAGGCTCACAAGTGAGATGCTTGATGTGAGTGGCCTAGTTTCTTCCTTAGAGGATAGGCTAGGATTTCATGAAAGGAAACCTCAATAAACCTATAAAACTTCATATACACTTCCCCAAGTTTATTATTATCCATTTTTTATCCATAATCATGAGCCCAATCAAGGATATCAAATTCATCCTTTTCCCAATCAGTTGGAAGAGAAAGTTGAGAAGAAAAACCTTGTGTTTGAAGCTAATATTGATAGGTAGATTGAGTTGGCTAATATGGATATGCAGTAGTCCATATTAGCATCAAAGGAAGTGGAATTAAATCCCTCATTTCCATCTCACATTACATCCCCACAATCTCAAAAAGAGACCTCTAATCCTAACATCCTAAGCTGGAATAAAATAGTGGAGTCATGGGGAAAGAAAGAGGAGAAAAGTATTGACAAAGAGTGTGATGTCGAGAAGACTATTGATCCTATACAAAATCCTCCTACCATTAATCAATAAAATAATTATAATCCTAACATCCTAAGAAAGAGTAAGATAGTGGAATCATGGGGAAAGAAAGAGGATAAAATTTTAGTTGATAAGGAGTGTGAAGTTGTGAATGAAGTTGATCCTTTGAAAGTTCCTTCCACCCTTCCTCAAGAAAATTCTTGTGTTCCATGTCACCCCTAATTCATTTATTCTCCTCATGATGATGCCTATGAACTTCAAGAGATACTTTTCTAAGAGAATCTATCCAAGCAAATCAAAGAGTTAGAGGCAAAGATGAAATTGCTAAGTCAAGGTGACATAGAAGGTTTAGACCACAAATAAGATCCTATGCCTAAACACACCCAATCCACCTTTCCTTAAGATATTATTCAAGATAAATTAGATTTGAATTAAGTGGTTGTCAAGTGGAAAGAATAAATCAAGTTGTTTTAGCCCAAGGTCTACCTCTCCTTCCTCAAGAGATTCCAAAAGAGTCTCCTACTTTTCACTCTCAATATGATTTTGAGTTCTATGTGCCACCTACACCAACTAGTTCATCATGTCCTCACCCCTTCACCATTTGAATTTATGGACTTGTGGTATGGGAACCTAAAGAGGAGTATTTTTTTGTTAAAAAATTAGAAATCTTGCTTGAAAAAATCCTAGTTCCTTGGTAGCCTCATTGGACTAAGTCACATGACTTCAAAATGTGTAGTCTTGGAATCAAAAATAAGGAGATTTAAGATATTTTAACCATTGAAAAGAAATATCAGATTATGATAGCCGATACATAATTTTAGATCCCTCAAGATGTCTTAAGTGTTGAAGAAGAGGTGATCCCTTGTGTTAAGTCTTCTTTTCTGGTTGATAGTGAAGAATGCTTTTCTTATGTTGAAGAGGAAATTTTGGGTGAAGTCCTTTTGGATTATAAGGAAGAGGATGAAGGAGATTCTCCTATTTTTCCACTTCATGATTTTTATTAAAAAAATGATGAGGACTTGTGGTAGAATTTTGAAAATATTTGCAGTGAGTTTGAGTCTCTCAAAGGGTCTATTACTTCTTTAGAGTTGACTACAAGTAATGATAAGCAAGAACAAGTTCTTAAGCATCGTTTAGATGATTTTTTTGAAGTCATTGGAGTAGGATATAATCCTCTTCAAGTAGGCTATGATTTTTCAAAATATGGAGAAGGTAGCTTTGGTACTCAAGTAAGTATACAAAGGAGAATCAATATTTCAAATCTATCCTTTCAATAAACATATACATTTCATGATGACATGTTTGAGGTCATAAAGATGGGATATCATCATCTCAACCAATTGGGAGAAATACAACAGATCTTGAAGGATTTAACAAGATCCTATTGGCCTCAATATTCCAAAGAACATGAAACTACTCCTTTTGAAGCCATGTCTACTAAAGAGACACAAGTTGATCATGAGATGAAGAGTGGGAAGCAGTATGAGGTATATGACAGATTTAAAGAGGAATATATCTACATTGGAGACCTATTTTAGGATGATCTACTTGAGGGTAGATCAAGTGAAGTGCCAAGAAATAGGTCTAATCCACAAATCATTCAATCAAGGAGAAACATGCTTGGCACTATGTTTCATCTCACCATGAAGATGATTCAAGAAGTTTTCCTTTTGATCCTATAAAGGAGGTATGCTTATTTCATAGTTGTGCATAATAGTTTTTTTTCAGAGTCCCTTAAGTGCCTTGAGCACGTGTGTGTGTCTTGTTAGTTTGTTGTCTTCTTTTGTGTGGTTGAGGTAATCAGGTGGTCTTATCTTGATCAAAGCTTGTGGTCAAAGGTTTTCTTATTTTTTTAAGACTTTAAATAACTCCATAATCTTAATAGACTAATAAGGATACTAGTCTAATTAGGATAGTAGGCATACTACCCATATGAGTCACCAATTTGTTGACCAAGTTTGACTTTTAGGTCAAATTGGGGCATCCCTACTAAAAACATGACTTTTAATTGTTATAGGGGGTTTAATAAATTTTAATAAGGTCTATAATAAGTAATTTAGTGTTATTAAATGTTATAGTATCCTTGGTCACTTATTTTATTATCTAATAAGTTATTTTGAGTCATTTTAGGGGTCAAATTTGAGCATTTAATGAGTTGTACAAGTTTATTGGGAAGTGTGAAGGTTCCAAAATGTGATTTCACATCCCATGTGTCCTTATAGGTCTTAATCAGCTAACATAACTGAAAAGTGGTAGGGTCATCAGAAGAAAAGGTAGTTTTCTTGAGGAAAAAGGTGAGTTTGGCACTTGTATAGCTCATGGGGAAGTGTGCCACATGGGAGAGGATCATTATGTGTCTCTTCAGCTTCCCTAATCTCATTTTCATGTTTTGTTTTCTTTAGAATATCCATTTTTGTCCCAAAACCATTCTTCTACTTTTCACCCTTCTCAGCGTGTAGAAGTGGCCTTCAAGATTTTGCTTAGTATAAATAGCTAAGAAGGTTTCATGTCAAATTATTATAGGAGGTTGTATTAAACTCAAAGATCTTAATTTACATATAAACATTTTGAATAATGGTGGCCTACACTTCATGAACCAACCTCATGAAGTTGACCTTTGAAATTTACTTGCTAATTTGTGTACTCTATAAGTTTGTCCTTGGTTTGGAGGATTCTGTATAATCTAGCTATTGATATTATTTACAAATTATTTTGACTCCCTATTCTCATGATTTTCATGCTTATTTTCATGTTTGTTAAATATATCATAGGCTTTTTTGTGTTCAATTTGTAAGTGAATGTACCAAGTGAAATGACAGTCATTTTCACTACTTGTAGAAGGTTGTATTATCTGTAGGGGATCCATACTTTGATCAAACACCCAATCTTGTCATATGCATTGTCAACTTTATGCTTGTTCCTAACTGTAACCTTGGTGTTTTAGAATTGTGAAACATTCATAAGGTTTTTGTAGAGGTCCATAAATTTTGGGAAGATCCTCACAACTTAATTCAAAAAATTAAATATCTCCAAATGATACAAGAGCAAACTGTGATGACTAATATTTCTAATTAGCCCACATTTCTACTCATTATCTATATATAGCCTACAAATATGCACCTACATGAGCTTCTTAGAGTGATGTGATGGTTAAATGAGAGTTTGATAGGTTTTGATAATCTCCCATAGTGAAAATAAGTTAATTTGAACACTTGGTGGGGGTATACAAGGTGTCCATGTATATGAGTGTTTTGCATACTTCCCAAGCTTCCTTGACTAACTGTACCTGACCTTGTTTACCTATAGAGAACCTTGATAGAGAATTGAGGATCCATTTGGGATGTTAAAACAAGTGATAAAACCCTTCCTAAGGTCATGATAGGTTGAAAACATTTTGATATAACTTTTGGGATTGATAGATTGCTAAGGAAGTTGACAATCACCTCTAAGGATGTTGACTGAGTTTTGAGACCAAGTTCCCTAAAATGAGAAAATAATGGTCCTAACACTTTTTTGTAAAGGGCAAATGGCATGGTTTCAAGAAATGATACATTTCATTGTTCTAACCTTTCAATCTCTAGCATAGAGAGGATCCATGAAAAATATGAGGGTCTTAGAGTGAGGACAAGATGAAAGTTTAGAGCCTCAAAGTTGCTTAAAAAACACTGAATTTAGGCATTATTATCTACAAGTCTGAGTAAAATAAGAACTTCTCCATCCAAAAGTTGTAATTATTGACCTTCTAAACATATAAATATGGTTTTCAATGGTACAAACATCATATTTGACCTAGGATAGCATTAAATGGACTCATAATCCATGTTTGGACCCCTATACCCACTTTTAGTATGTACATGTGGCCTAAATGCACACCTATAACTAGTCAATAGGCAGTAACATAAATGAGTATTGTTTGAGCATTTGAAATACATAAGAGACTATTAATTTGAATTAAAACAAGAATATATGACTCCAAATTGCCTTAATATGTTTATAATGGTTTTTTAGCATGGGTTTTGAGGATAGAGGCCATCTATAGTATTCCCTACAATCACCTATAGGTGACTGTAGGAAAATAATCAATTGAGAGATATGTTTTGAGGGTGTTTTAGGCTAGGTCCAAGTATGAATATATTTGGTGTTATAAAGAATTAAGAGGGAGTAAATAAAAATTAATCAATGATAATTATCCTAAGTTAAGCAAGGGGATTTTTATACCTTGTTCTCAACACCATCCAAGCAAACAATACCCACAGGTCCCTTTCTGAGACACAAACACAATCAAATGATAAACTCCATTTTGAGAGTTAATTATATGAGAAGTGCATGGGAAACGAGAATTGGTGAACATTATGAACCATTTGAATAGGGTATAGTTGACATCTCAAAAACCTTTAGATCAAGATCAATGCTAGAAACCCTCTCCAAAAGGCAATACATAGCCATTTTCTGACTATATATACACAATATTTGCTTAGAAGTCTCTTTTTTATTTCTAGTACATTTAAGGGGACAAATGACCTAATAGAGAGCTAGTTTTTTGTGGAGGTCACATACACAGCCTATAGAGGCCCTTAAATAATCCATTTTAGTTTGAAAAAATAGGGGAGTTCCCTCTATTTTGTCTCAGATAGAGGGTACTCCCTTTGTGCTTGTAACCTATAGTTTTGGAAGATTGAGATGTCTAGGTGAGTTGGGATCTATCCAAAGCTTGAAAAAATATTTTTAAAGTTGATGTACACCTATGAGAACATGAATAACCAAACTATAAAGGGTGAAGCTCAATGGAATGGTCTAAGCCATAAGGGTTGTAGTTAAGGCTATGAGGAATGGTGAAATCTAGTTGTAGATGAGGAAGTCATCTTCATTTATATTCTTTGATATGACTTAAATAATATTGAAACATGTGTATGGGATGAATTGAAGTGTTTTTTAACTATTAAAATTTAAGGAAAACCATCAAGATTCATTTTGGGATTTAGGGTGCAGTCAGTCTTATTAGGAAAGGCCAAGCCTAAGGCCAAATGGGAAGTCACTTGCATTTATAGCATAATATGAACATAACCATGGATTAAAACATGTTTTTAGGGTGAATAAAAAGGTGGAAAAGCTTTTTTAGGGTAGAGAAAACTAAGGAAAGCCATTTTTGGACCTTGAGACATCTCAGACCTGTACAAATGGTGAAAAGAAACTCAATAGGAGAAGTTCAAGTGCTCATATCTTTCATGAGGATTTTCATGGAGGAAAATGGAATTTAGGAAGGTTACTAGGGTCCTTGAATAGAATTTTAGTGGAATTTTTCTGCAATTCCAACCTTAGGTTTTTATGAACAAACCCTAAGAGTGGAAACAGACCTAAAACCCTCCAAAACCCTTCTTAGTGACCCAATTGGAGAAATTAAGTTAGATATGAATTATAATGGAATTATTTGACCTTGAAACGTATTTTAAGTTTTAGAGGACTAACTTAGGCTCCATCCTATGATTTTTTCTTAGACAAACTTATACGGATGAGGTGAGAAATAGTTTTTTCTTGACTATTTTGAGCATTTTGTAGGCTATAAGAGGAGTCTAAAGATGAAATAAAGTTTTTAGGGAATATTTATAGTATTTATAACTAATTATTATCATTTAATTCCTTAAATTAAGGGTTTGAATAATAGCTCTCATTTGAGCCAGTCAAAATTGGCATATTGGATAAGCTAGTGAGAAGGGTGAAAAGCTTCAAGTGGGGTGATTTTAAAGAATTTTTGATGCCTCTAAGGTAATATAGGGTATTGAAACGTGTAATGCACTCATTCCCATGGATTTTCGTGATAAATTGAAGTATTTTTAGAAGCCAAGTGTGTAAGATGTAGAAGGAAGAGTTTTTTGGACTACAGATGATGATGCCTCACTTCTAGATGATTCCAAGAACTAATACTATAACCAATGCATGTACATGAATTATTGAGACACTACCCCTTATTTACAATCATTTTAATTTGTATTAGTAATTTATTAGGCATTCAAATAGGGCCAATCATGAAGGTAGTTTTTTTGAGCCAATAAAGGGAGTTTCATTTCTCTTTTTATGAAGTTTCTGCCTTGAATTGACTCTTGGGATTCCTAACCTTGCATGGTTTTTCCCACATAATCTTCTAATAAATAAGTAACTAATTCTCTTATATTTAAAAGTGTCCTTATGACCCTTATACTTCTCTCTTCTTCTCTCTCTCTCTTAATTTCTATAAGAACTAGCCATTTTGGATATTGTAATCGATGTTCCCCCCTGAGTATGGAGAAGCCTTGATAATTTGCTTACAATTTGATAAATAAGACTACTAATTTTTACCTCATCATGACTATTCATAAGTGTGTTTACTTATATGATGAATATTTCTTAGTGAAGACTATGGATTCCCTAGCATGTGGTCTCATTCTTTCACCCTATTCGTAGTTGGAAAGATTCTTCTTGCAAGGCATGTGAAGTGTTTTAAGAGATGTCAAGGATTGAGTGAGTTAGTATATTCATTAGTGCCCTCATAGGCCTTTTTTATAGTCCTCTTAGCTTTTCAGATTCATCCATAACCCCATAATGTAACATTAATGTGAGAAGATGCAGATAGAGAAGTGTATGTTCAGTTTGTCCCTTGATTTCATGTATAACATGTTGGTAGGAAGTGATCATCTAATTTGGTGTATAGCCCCCATTATAATAGTTTTATTTTAGTTATCTCTCTCCATTTTCACCCCCAAAATTTAAGTGTAGTTGTGATCCAAAGTGGTACACCAAGGGAGCTAGCTATATCTAGAGATTCACCTCATTCTTTAAGCTACCCACAAGCCTAGAGGTGTTTCCATTATGCCACTTGGATTTGGATAGCTTTGACATATCCTCAAAGGGTGAAAATATAAGTGACAACAAGATCTAGTACTATGGTGATGGTTTTATTCTAGAGGATATAATGATTAAACTTTTTGACTACTTTGACAAGAGTGAATATTTACTTGTCAATCAAGGAATACTTAAGCTCTGCATATTTCAACTTAGTACTCATAAATGCAATAGGATGTTTTCTTTCTTCCCTTTTTTGAGAGAGTACTAAAACAATAATATGTTTTGAGGGAAATGAGTACAAAAAAGAGTCTTTGGTGAAATCAGGGCTTATCAAAATTAGGGCCCACAAAATAGCCCTATTTATGTCTTGGAAGGACTTCTTAGCTTCATGTGTCCACTCCACTTTGGAATTTTATTTGAGCATTGAATTCAGGGGTCTAACAATCTATGAAAATCTTGATATAAATTTTATGACAAAATTTATATTTCTAAAGAATGATTTGAGCTCCTTTTTATTATTTGGAAAGATTATTTTTGAAATCCCCTAAATCATGTATGGGTCAATAGCGATTCCATATTTGGTAATGATGTGGCCTAAACACTTGCCTTCAATAATGATGAATATAATTTTCTTTGGGTTTAGTGAGACCTTAAATTTCCTGCACGTCTCAAAAATAGATTGAAGATGATTGATATGATCAGCTCTATTTTTGAAAAAATAGTGAGATCATCCATACATATAATTATACACTTCCCTATCAGTCCTTGGAATGAATGATAAATTTATGTCTTAAAAGTATCTCCAACATTGATTAGTCAAAATGGCATTTAATTATACACATATAGTCCCCACTTTATAGTAAATGTTTTTTCATCCTATCTTCTAATATGACCAGTACTTGATTGTAACCTAAAAATCTATTCAATAAAGACATCATTGTAGAGACACTTTTAGTTTGTATTACCTAAGATAAGGAAGGAAAAGGATTATTTTACTTATCCAAATCTTTATTCAAATTTTTGAAGTCGATGCAAAGTCTGATCTTGCTACTCTTTTTTTGACCGAAACTAGATTGGCCACCCAAGTTGAATGTCTAATAGGAAAAACTATCCTAACACTTAGAAATTTTCCACTTCTTTCTAATTAAGTGGTTCCATGATAGGATTAACTAGCCTTTGCCTTTGCCTAAATGGTTTGTGATTAGGATTGAATGGGATTATATGGGTGATGAATCAGTTCCTTGACCTTTTACCTTTCTTTAGATGTGTAGTTTAAGCCAATATTGACAAAGTGTGAATTGTTTTCATCACCAACATTTTTTGGACTAAATTTAGATTCATTTACCTTGAGATGCCTTTGTGATTGGGCTTGAGGATCTGTATCTAAGGTCATTTATAGGGAGACCATTTATAATGGAAGGTTATTCTCTTTTAGCTGGATAATGCCCTCTTCATCTAATTCTTTATGGAACTTATGGTTTTTTTCCTTGTCATCTATTTTTTGAGACTCGTATTGTCTTGAGTTTGTCAAAAACTAGAAATATTTTTTGTCATCATCAAACACTTGAAAATTTCCAACATTGTCTGGTACTGAAGGACATATTACCAATTCAATGGAGAACTTCTAAATTTTTGACTCCTATAAGGGTGCCAAATTAGTTGTTGAAGTAACTAGTGAATTGGAGGGTCTATTTTGTTCTCTCGAGATAGATATAATGTTGAAAGCTTAAAATGATTCAATTAAATAATATGATCTATATTTTTACTTCTTCAAATAGGATAATTTATATTGATATTTATTTTTGACCTATTTGACAATAAGTTCAAAATATCTATATACCAACAATTCTTTGACATTGGTTTTGAGTACAAACTATAATCCCAAAATTAGGGCTTCATATTCTGCTTTGTTATTCATGCATGAAAATTTGAGCCTATATGCTACCATTAGTTTCTCTCCTTGTGGATTGATAAAATCAATACCAACACTTGATTCTTACTTAGATTTGGCTCCATTGAAATAAAGGGTCCATAATTGGGAAGGGCCTAAAATTTCTTCTAGTACTTCATGCTTCATGGAAAATATATAAATTCAAAGACTAGGAGATTTATAACTTACCTCTTCATTGATAGTATTTTAATCCATATTAAGATGCTTCATCCTTGGCTCTTGATCTATCTTGATATGGCTGGCTATGCCTCTCTAAGGGAACCAGATATGTGAAAAGTTTATGGAAAGATATCCATTTAGTATTTTTGACCAATATCTACTTAATAATAACCCATAACCTTAAGTAATATCCACTACCAAGATGTTGATAGTCATCTTCCTTGTAGGTTCTAAGGCAACCTAAATTCTCACATCATTCAGCTCTCCCAATATAGGCACTACTATTTTATCTAGCTGTGATATAGTCCTCTTGTGTTAAACCAAGCTTTTGATAAATGGAATTTGGCATCAGCATTATTGAAGATCCTAAATTTACTAGGAAATTATGTATATTCTTGCCAAACACTCAAATTGTCAACAAGAAGGGGGAATTTCAAGCTTGCTTTTCTATATAACATTTGTGTTGGTTTTCTTGGACTTTTTCATAATGGAATTGCTTGTGATGGACTTTCATAAGAGCTCCTTTTGATCTATGATCTATGCTATCTCATGAAGAGTGATGTTATCCTTTATTTTCTTCATATCCTCAACAATATTTTATCCCTATTTATTCTATTCCTCTTTATGTTGAGGATGGCCATTCCCTTTGGGGGAGGAGTATTATTATTAGCCTTAAGATTTGGAGGGATAACTATATTGTTAGGAGGAGTAGAAGTAGTGAATGACTGACTGTTCCTCAAATTATAATTATTCTTATTAAACTGTTAGAATGCATGTACTTTATTAGAATTATCCTATGGGATATTGCCATCCTCATTAGGGAATGAGGACTCAAAAGTATCATAGACCATAGTTGAACTAGAAGCGACAAATTCATGAGGCTGATCTGGATGGTTCATCATTTGATCATGTCAAATCATCTCTATTTTGAAGATTTCAAAGGCTACATGAAACTCTATACAGTTTATCTCTCCATGTTGAGTTGTATTATGGACCCTGCACAAATTGGGCAAAGTTGTTTCCATAATATTGATCTCTGGTAACTTATTGGATTGTTGTTTTTCTAAATTTTTAGTGGGCCTATTGAAAGCCATGTTATTTCTTGGAAAGGCAAATTTTTGATTATAATTCTGATTATTGGTACTGCCCATCCTCTTGTGCATATTCAAGTAATAGTTGCTCAACTCTTGAACCATTCTCTGTATAGAATCCAATTCAAATTTATTGGATTCATAACACTAAGTGACCACTAGATTGGTGTGATCTTGATGTTGATTCTATTGCTGGCTATTCTTTTATGTGTGATTATTTAAGAAATAATAATTCTAATTTATTGTCTATTTCATTATGGGAGGTATTGTATAATTGATTCAAATTGAATGTAGGAGCATTATTATTTGTGCATAGAATTATGTTCAAGGATGTAATTCCATTATTGAATGCCTGACCTCTTGGATAATGAGGGATAAGCTATGGATTGAGTTACTTATCGATGATGATAATTTCTTGGAATGCCAAAGTTAGTGTACTTGTAGCAGTAACTCTTTTCAAGAACACTATAATAATATGATCCATGGTGTTCTTCTATATCTTGAGTGTTAGATTCTCATTTATATTATATACAATGTTTAATTAGGTGTGTATCTTCTGGAATCATGCATTGAAGGCTTATATTGACTCGTTAGGCTCCCTTTTCATGATGGTAAAGAGATGATATACTAGACTTGGATTAGTTACCTATCTAAATTATGCAAGGAATGTACTTTGACACTCATCCCATGAGGTGACATAATTTTCATAAAAATTGAGATACCAATCATAAGAATGATCTTGTAGAGTAAATGGAAAAAACTTGCATGCAACATCCTCATGGATAACATTCATTAATCTCAAGGCAGCCTTGAAAGATTTGATATGTTCTTCTACTGTCCTCCCACTTAAGGGAAATATGGTAGGTAAATCATTTTTTGGATTCCTTAATAGGTCATGTTGGTCTTTAGGGATAGTAATAGTGGATCTGATTAACTAGGGTTGGGCCATAAGAATATTTATAGGTAGAATGTTCCTTATAGGGGAAGGTGCTCAGGTTCATCATACCTTAGGGATGATAGGTGTGGGTCTAAGTATTCTATATTTTGATAATGGTGAAATCAAAGGCTTGGTTAGGCCCTAGACCTTATTAATATCCCATGTGTCTCCATAATGATGGGCCCCTTATTTATTGGGAAAGCATGGAGATTCAATCCCTCCTAATGTCAATTTTTTCTTCTATATATTGATGTGGGTTTTATGCACAACTTAGAGAAGTTTTTTATGAGATAACCTCTAACATTTTAGGATCTTTGTGGAACTAGGTTCCTTTCTAAGGCACGAGTTGTAGGTATGTGGTTAGAATAATTGAGTGGTGGAATAGTAGCTTGAATCTATGGGTTGTTTAACTAGGTTTATGGATGGATGTGTGGATTATAATAAAAAGGAATATATCACTAGATGAGTTGGATGGGTGAAAGAATAATAAATGGTGGGTAGATATAAAAGAAACTCAATAAGAGGGAAGAAGGGTAAGGCATAAAATAAGGTTCTATGTTTTTTTACAGAAGTTTTTTATTGTCTCTTTGTTAGACAAGTATCTAAGGAACTGGTGTTTATTGTTTGTAGATTTTGTATAGTCATGACTAAACAAGATCAAAAATATGGGGTAATCTAGATATAGGATGCTCAATGGTCTCAATTAAAGGTTGATATTTTTAAGGCTACTATTGCACAGCTTCATATAAGAGATTACATCTTAGACCAAGAAGTTATCTAGGGCAATTATGGCTCACACGTAGAAGACTATATCTAAGAAGATATTTCTACACACCTTAGATTATCAATTAAAATTTTAATAACTATCTAAATCTATTTTATTATTTTCAGAATATTAGAGTTATATTCATAAATAATAGAGGGGTTGAGTAATTTAAATTAGTAAATAAATATGCTTTCATTAACCTACTAATTTGTGTAAATATATTGTATTTTTACCTTTTCTAAATATAGTAGGAAGTGAGAGAGACTAGAACTTAGCTTATTCTAGCTAATCTAGACTGAGACAAGGTCTAATACTAGATTAGGACTAAGAAATAATCAAAATTAGGTCTCTAGACTTTGTTTCTTGATTGGGTAGGAGCATTGAAAATAGGACACCTTATTTTAGTCTTATTTTAGTGCTATTATCTTGAGACTAAAAGCTTTTTGGGTTCTATTCAAAATGACTGTGTTACCCTGTCACTAAAATTTAGGATCTAGGACCTCATGGAGCTCATTGTGTGCCTAGTTTAATCTTCAAAACTATTAGGATCTCTTGGTTCTTGAACTTGAATGCAAACTTTGGAAAGAGAGAGAAGGAGTTAGTGTGTAAAGGATATGTTGGATGCACTTCACACCTCGTATGTGGGCACATTGCCTACATACCAATACTCTGAAAAGGGATAAAGATAATGTAGTTCTCCTATTGAAGTGTTTGGTGAAATTTATGTATGATCAATGTAACTAGAATGCAAAATTAGATGTGCTTAAACTAGCTAGAGATTGGTGTAATGACTTGAGTAGGCTTGAAACAATGTTAGAAGGCTGTGTGAAAAGAATAAGGAAGAGTGTTCAAGTTTACTTTCTTGTATTCTTGCATCTCTCCTGTAAATGAGTGCTAACCCTTATAAATGGAATTTGAATGGCCTTTTATAGGGAAACTAAAGATCATGGCTTAAATGAATTCATGTGAGACCGATAGGGAAAAAAATAAGGAACCAAAAGAATCTGACCATTGGAGGTAAAAGTGAACTTGGAAAACAACACTAAAAATAGGACACCTTAGGTTACAACACTTTTATCCTATTTGGGTGTTGTTATCCATAGGGAAAAATACCTAGAGGGTGGATCTAGGCTCAGAAGGGCTACCTAGGTCTGAAAAAGCTAAGTCTAAAAAGCTTTGGATGACTAGGAATCAGTGAAAGACGTAGCCTAGAATGGTTATGTGAACCAATAAGAGGACCTATGGATTAGGTGTCTTATCCATACTAAAGTTGTAAAATTTTGTATTTTACATGACTACATTTGCCCCCTTTATTCTAGTGATGAAATAAAGTGAAATACTAAAATAAAGGAAAATAAGAAGCATTCCTGAACTTACCTGTAAGGGTGAATCTCATGAAGATATGTGATGTTGGATGTGCATAGACAGAGCACACTGTGAATTGTGAATCTACAATGAAAACATAAAGTAGATTAGTTCTTACTAGATACACTATATCTAAAATAAGAACGTATAAGAGCTGAGTAAGATGAAGAGAAAATAATGAATACACCTCATCGACTACGTGAACTAATACAAAACTTGTTGTGTTGCTAGAATGTGTTGGATGATACTGAGTGTGTGTTGTATCAAGAGTAATATCATGAATGGATTTGAGTGCTCAATTCCTTGGAAAGTGGCTCAAGAATACAAAATTAATCCCTTTGGCTCCATCATCACCAACTATGTAATGTTAATGATTCATGTGTGTGTTAATTGATGTCTAGACTATGTGTCTAATCCCTTTGAATAGGTGGCTCAAGAATATAAAGGTTAGTTAGACCTTTGGCTCCATCATTGCCCTGTGAAGTGAAGTTATGAAGTAATATAGGTATAGAATAGATGTAATATGAGATGGCCCATGGAGCCCATGAATGTGCTAGAAATCTAACAATGTGGCATGGATAGCTTGAATGTGTGCTAAAAACTAGACCACTCTTGGCCATTTTGAAAGATGAAGGTTGGGATTGTATGAAAGCCTCTCCAAGACTGATGCAAAATGCTTATGTGAAAGCCAAATTGGGAACTTGGGTACTCAAAAATCTAAAATTGTATAAAATTTTAACTCAAATATGATGCCAACCACCTGTGATGGAGTAAGGCACACAAATACTAAGAATGCTTGGAATAAACTAAACTTGAAAAGAAAAAAGATCAATGTGCCATGTACATTGCCTCCAATCATTGATGTCTTGAACATGGATTTTGATTTAGAAGTTATGCAAACTACCTAATCTGAACTAAAAGGAAGAACCATCATGTTGCACATAATAACCCCTGTATATCTGAGAAAACTATACTAAAACTACTGAATCTGACTAATCTATAAGTGCAAAAATTGTCCCAAAACTAAACTTTTTGCCTTTTTTAGGAAACCTTGAGTGTTTTCCTACTTGGATAGGAGTGCCAAAATGTGGACACCCCTATGTTTGCAACTACTATCCATTTTTGACATTATTGTTTGATGTGAAAACTAACTACTGATCTGAAATGATCACTATTTTTTGTCTCTGGTTTGACCTCTATATTCTATAATGTGTGTTTTGAATGCTACTATTTTGAATTTTAGGAGGTTTTATCTCTATGACAATCCCCTATTTGATTCCCCCTCTTCTAAGGATAAGAATGATGAACCTATAATGACTTCCCTAAGAAGAAAAGAGTCCTACAAGTGTGTTAAATTGTATAGATTTATGATATAGCATTGAATATTTGACAAGATATTTCAAGATATAATAATATTTGAATTGATAGATTGTTAGATCAATAGGGGTATGCCTAGATAGATATAACAATGTAAGAGCATGTGCATGACACTAAACTAGTTTGGTAATGTTAGATATTAGTTATTAGTTGTTAGTTTGTTATTAAACATGGAGGGATGGAGCATGATGTCCATCATGGCATCTAAGAAGCAAGATAAATGCATGATTGTAATCATATCATTACACACAGTGAGGAATAAACAAGTAAAAAAGCATATGAATCAAGAATTAAGAAGAAATAATCATACAAGGGTGGCTAAGGGGCCATGAAAATAAGGGACATGGACAAATTTCACTCAAATTAGAAGAGAAGCATGGAAGGCATGTTCAAATGCCACATACACATATAAGTGAACAAGAAAAGTTAGAAGAAGGGCCACAGACACATAGAAAATTAAAAGCAAAGGACATTGGAAAATGTCCTAAGTTACATGCATGAATAGAGGCAAAGGACATTGGAAAATGTCCTAAGGCACAAATAAAAGACAAGCAAGAACTAGAAATGCAATCACACAAGCTATGATAATAAAGGAATGAAAGAAAAATTAAGAACTGGAAGATACAAACACATCTAACTAATAAAAGCAAATGTGAAAGTATGCAAAACATGTGTAATACAAGACTAGGTATATGCTAAGAAATACACAAGTGCTAGGTACTAGTGAAATTTTGATGTAGTAATCTATGTAATCTATATAGTAATATACATCAACATGATAACTTAGAGTGTGTATTATAGGAATGCCATAACCTAGATAGTGTAGTCATGTAAAAGATACCCCCAATGGGTGTGTATATTGATGTGTGTCTCGAATGTAGAAGTAAGAGTGCCCCCTTTATGGGTAAAATGAAGTAATCAAAGATTAGGATGTTATTGTACACACTCAAAATAGATCAAGTGAAGCATGGTAATGTAGATAAATTGACATAAAATAACATGAAACAATAAATGTAAGTCATAGTATGATAGTATTAATGTAAACATGGATGATGCATACAATCAAAAAATGTTTTTGGTGTTTTTGCAATTTTTTTAATGTTTTTATATTGTGAAGTTTTATATTGTTTTTTGAAAATATTTGAACAATGTGCAATCAAGAAAGAGATAATATGTACAATTAATGCTGGAAAGAAATGATACTAACTGATAAGTCTCAGATGAGACCCCCTATCATGGTGTCCTATATCAAATAATGGGATCATGTGTGATCATGAGGCATGATGGAGTGTTTGAGATTATGTAGCTAAAATATATATACCTTATAACTGTTCTAAAATATTTGAAGTATAAATTTAATTTGGGTCCTATTGTGACTCTAAGAAGTGGATACAACTATAAGGCTCTTAGGGACCCATCTGGAAGTAGAAGAAGAAGCTTTATGAATAGGTGTTCTCTGTGTAGTTGTATGAGACCATAATGTAACTACTCTAGGTGTGAAAACTATAGCTAGAAGCTATCTAGAAACTATGGGGGTGTATGAACCCTTTGTACTAGTGATGGATGTTGTAACTATGGCTAGATCAAAAGTGGAAGCTATTCTAAAACTAGAAGAGAAGCTAAAACTAGTGGGAGAACTAGAGCTGGTAGATGGCTCTGAAGTGGGGAGTGGTGACTCATAAGGAACTCCACCAATTATAATAACCTGATTAGCGTGAATGAATTTCATGCATCTATGAACTGTAGAAGGTACTACCCTAAGTTTTTGAATTGATGGTCAACCAAGTAATATGTCAAAAAATCTTGCACTAGAAACTATAGTGAATGGCGTGGCCACATATTAGGACAAACCTATAATGGAAGTACTATCTTGCCTAATGAACTCTATATATACCCATTGAAACCACTAATAACTATCTTTTTTAGAGTGATATCCTAATTTGAATAACCCAAATGCTAAAGAAGTGTGAAAGTGCACATGTTAAGACTAGAATCATTGTCAATGAGTACACTATGAATAGGTTGATTCTGAATATGTACTCTAATAAATAGTGAATTGTAACCTATATTATCCTCCATAATCTCATGATCTAAAAAATATATCAAAGGCCTAGTTAGAACTCTAGACTCATACACCCCTATCATACCACTCAAAAGATGTGACTCAACTGAAGGTGCCTGTTATGTATGGTGAACACTTGATGTGTCCCCTTGATCTTGTTTAAAATGCTATGGAAATGGATCTAAAAATATTTTCAAAGCTTTATCCTATATTGATTTTGCCTTTGGAGGCTCAACTGAAGTGCCCAGATCAAGTAGATTATCATCAATCAAATCTTGTATCTTATGTCATAAACTGATGAATTTTTTTTGAATGGCCTAATGCCATATGAAAATCACAAAATGCATGTTGATCATAACCTCATGTTACACTCCAATAATTATTATAAAACCCTGGATAGAGAAACTGGTATATTAGTAAATGCATGATGAGGAGGTGTCAATAGAACCACACACTATGGGGGCTTAGAAGTTGCATTAATTGTTGGTTGATTCTAATTCTTATTATCATTAATTTTGACCTTATATGGGCCTTTGATACTAATATTATTAGTTGTGTCTAGGATACTTGAATACTTAAGTTTGCCCATTGAAATTAACTTGACTTCTCTTCCTTTGAGTGTATAACACAATTCACTGAAGGAAGAAAATCTTTTGAAAAAAATAGATTCATGCAGTGCT
Source organism: Torreya grandis (assembly GCA_037957365.1). NCBI lineage: Eukaryota > Viridiplantae > Streptophyta > Pinopsida > Cupressales > Taxaceae > Torreya > Torreya grandis. The sequence continues at coordinate 46,293 of JARHVA010001685.1, read as the reverse complement.
GGTAGAAGGCTCTATTTTAATATGTCATGTAGCTCTTGATTAGCCATGAGGCTAGTCAATTTAGCTAGAATATTCTTGTATCTAAGAACATAATCTGTGACAGGCTCATTTGACCTTTGTTTCTATTGTGTAATCTATGCATATGAAACCTTATCACCAATGTTGATACTGAAATGTGCTAGGAACATGTCTACTAAAGGATTGAATGTCATGATTGACTAATTTGGTAGACTATAAAACCATTGTAAGGCATAATCCTTTAGGCTCCATGGAAAAATTTTGGTAAGTAGCTAATCATTGGGTACATAATCCAAACATGTTGCATTAAAATCTCTCAAATGGGTCTCTAGATCACCCTTACCATCATAAAGAGTAAGCTTGGGTTGAAAAAAACCTTTTGTTAAGGGTGTAGCAGAAATATGACATGTTAATGGTATATATAAAAGAGAAAAATAATCCAAATCCTATGTAGGTCTATAGTGGTACCTTACTCAAGATGTTGCACCTTGGATTGAAGAGATCATATCTCTTGCACAAGGGCTATGACATCAGAAGATAGGGATGTACTAGCTATAAATGGTGGTATATAAGAAAGTTGGGCTGCTATAGGGGTGGTTGAGACATAGTTTCCCCATAGTTTCAATTGAAACTAGCTACTTTGAATGATTGGAAGACTCAACTTGCTTAGACTTTTTGATTTCCATGATGGATTGAAAAATTAGTGTATGATCTTTAGGCTATTCCTTAATTCTTTCTCTAAAATTTTGTGAAACCAAATATTTGTTGAGGACTAATTCATTATCAATAATAGGTGGAAATGGATCGGTAGTCCAATGTGGTGGAGTAGGAGCATTGGTGTGTACATCATCATTGGTATTTTCATACTACTCATGATCAGAGTTATCCTCATAGAAAATTGTATAATCTGCATGTGTAGAATCTATAATAAGAATCTAATTTAGTTGTTTATCCATGGTATATGGTTGAGTTGAATGAATTTGGGTGAATTTAGGAGGATTTCCACTAAGTCTTGTACTTCATCTTTAGGGAACAGATGCAAGAAAGGAGCTTCAAAACATGTAAGGTGATAACACAAGAAGCAAAAAGGAGCTAGTACATGTAACTAGGGACTTTTTATAAATATTATTTATAAAATACTATGAACTTTTCATTTTGAAATTTATCTTCTAAGTTATATTTTCAACTAAAAATGTAAAAAATGATTGAAAAAAACTTGGAAAAATAACTAGGAACTAGTTGATGTAACTAGGGTTTGAAAAGATTTTTTTTCAAAATTAGTATAATAATTTAATTTTTTTCAATGAATTTGTATATTTTAGCTTCAAAAATTTAGGAAAAATCTAAAAATATTTCTAAAATTAGCAATATATTTTTCTTAGTGGTTTGAAAGTGTTTGTATGCAAATATGACCTATTATGTGCAAACTAGGGTTTGGGTGAATTTATTGAAAATATTTCAATTAATTTATAGTTTTTTATTTTCAAATTCAATAAAAATGAGGAAGATATTACAAAAAATAATAAAAAATTATTCCTAGGGTTTTTGTGCAAAAATTCAAAGTTGGGTTCACCAAATGTTTTATTGTTTTTAGAATATTGGAGTTATATTCCTAAATAATAAAGGGCTAAGCAATGTAAATCAATGAATAAATAAATATGTTTTCATTAACTTACTAATTTTTGTAAATAAATTGTATTTTTTTCTTTTCTAAATATAGTAAGAAGTGAGAGATTAGAACTTAGCTTATTATGGCTGATTTGGACTATGACAAGGTCTGATATTGGAGGTACAGGACTGAGAAATAAATCTCTAGACTTCATTTCTTGATTGGATAGGAGCATAAAAAATAAGACATCCTATTATCTATCATTGTAGTCATATTCCTATGTTGTTTTCCTAAGGTTGAAAGCTTTCTAGGTTTTATTTAGAATGCCTGTGTTACCCTATCATTGAAATTTTAGGATCTAGAACCTCATGGAGCTCATTGTGTGCTTATTTTAATCTTTAAAACTCTTACAAGCTCCTAGTTCTTGAACTTGAATACAAACTTAGGAAATAGAGAGAATGGGTTAGTATGTAAAGGACACGCTTGATGCACTTCACACCCTATGTGTGGGCATACTACCTACATACCAACACTCTGAAGAGGGATCAAGCTAATGTAGTTGTCCCATTGACGTGCTTGGTAAAATTTGTGTATGATCAATGTAACTAGAATGAAAAATTAGATGTGATTCAGCTAGATAGTGATTGGTGCAATGACTTGAGTAGGCTTGAAATAATATTGGAAGGTTGTGTGTAAAGAATAGGGAAGAGTTCTTGAGTGTAATTTTTTGTATTCTTGCCTGTTTATTGTAAATGAGTGTCAACCCTTATAAATGGACTTTGAATGGCCTTTTTATAGGGAAACTAATGATCATGGGCTAAATGAATTCATGTGAGTCTGATAGGAAAAAAGATAAGGAACTGGAAAAATCTAACCATTAGAGGCAAAAGTGAACTTGGATAACAACACTAAAAGGACACCCTGGGTTCCAATGCTCTTGTTATATTTGGGTGTTGTTGTCCAGAGGTAAAAAGACCTAGGGGGATGGATCTAACTTCACAAGGGTTACCTGGGTCTAAAAAATCTACGTCTGAAAAGCTTTGGATAACTGGGAATCAATGAAAGAAGTATCCTAAAAGGGTTGTGTGAGCCAACAGGAGGACCTATGGATTAGGTGTCTTAGCCATACTAAAGTTGTACAATTTTTCATTTTACATGACTACAAAATAAATGAAATTTATCAAATTTTAATCATTATTAGACATCTAAGAGTAATATTCATTCATAAAATAGTTAGATTCATCTGTATCATTAGCACACATTAGAATTATTGAATCAATACAAATAAAGAATCTTATAATTTATTTATATAGAAAGGGAAGAATCAAGAACAAACACAATTGCATGATAATCAAATCTTTAATTTCTTCATCTATATTCATTCAAAACTATGACCCTTTAAAAAGAGGGTTCTATATGTATATAAATATCTTAGGGAAGGGGTCACCTCATCCTCCAAGTTTATAAAATTTCATTTATATCTTGATAGACTATAATATATGTCTCGATTACATGTTAATAATTCATAGATATCTCAATCATGTAACATGTGCATGCTTCCAAAAATAATTTAGTTGATTATAATATAAGTGCAACTTAAGACATAACTATTCAATTATAATCATTACATGCAAAAAATGTATAAAATTAGCCTTCATGCTAAACTAGCTCTTGCATAACTATCTCAAAATTGTCATCAAAACTATATTAGTACTTAGATATGCACTAGTTTTTTGATCTATTTTTACCATAAGAACTAAAATATGAGGTGGTACTGACATGGATATAGTTGTTGGTGTAGAACTGGCAGGTATTGTTTGTTGGGTTTCCTTCTTAACATCTAAGTCCTAGTCATGTTTTTATGCTTTAACATGTTATGCTCGAATTAGGTTCATATCTAGGAGGTGTGGCCTAGTCACGCTACTTGTCTGCTCTATTATCTTGGCATGTTCCATCTTGGTGACTTTAAAGCCAACCCAAAATACTTCCATCTCTATTTATTTCTTCCTATTTGTGCTCAATTTAGCCTCAATGTCTTATAATATCAAACCTTGTAAAATCTACTTGAAGCTTATTGATGATTTAAAATTGCGGTTGTTCTAACACCGACAATGGGAAGTTTCAAGATGTGGGACTTGCGACTTGAAACAACCTCTAAATTTTAGAGAAGCTGGTTCTTCTTTAAATCAAGTGTATACTGGGAAAAGGGATAGGAATTTTAATAGAAACACAAATGCAAGAAAGAAAATCTAATTATGGCAATGCACCTGAATGTAATTCAACCTTAATCCTGAGCACAATGAAACTATATGTAGGATTCATTTACATTTAAGAGCAAACAAGTGCATGATCAATGTAAAAGATGGAAACAACAGAAACATAGGCTCACAGCATATACTACTTTTGCAATGATACAGAAAATTTCAACAAAGGCATAGGGTTCAATCTTCTTATTTGAATTTTCCAGTCACATAAGAGGCACAAAAACATGCATAGTTATATAAAATTTCCAACTCAAGAAAATGAGACAAAAGCAAATGACATTCCTAATCAAAGCTCTAAAAAGTCTAAACTCTTGACAACACAGCCTAGACTACTTTTGCAATAACACATAAAATATCAACAAAGGCATAGGATTCAATCTTCTCATTAATCTTCTAGTCACATAAGAGGCACAAAAACATGCACAGTTACATAAACCTTCCGACTTAAGAAGATAGATCAAAAGCATATGATATTCCTAGTCACAGCTCCAGAAAGTCTAAACTCTTAACAATAATTCTCTCAGAAAATTCTCTCAGATATCTCCTTCCTTTTTTTGGTGATCTCTACACCATTATTTATAGCCTTGGATTCACTCTAGATTTTCTACTTGTTCCCAATCTAATGGCCCAACTTAAATCCAATCGAACTGGAAGTGTCTAACAGAAGATATTTTATAGATTCTAAAATGCTTTGTCTTCTGGCAGTTCATTGGCTGAAATAGATTGTAGGATGCTCCTTTCTCTTAACACTAGATAACACTTAGTCAATTCCTTGAAAACCTTCTTATTACTTTAGGAGACACCGGAGGATGACACTTGGAAATTTCCATAGCATTTATCGAAGACATGCATCATTTTCCACGTAACTTATACTCCTTTTGTGTCTTTGCTTATGAGCGTTTCACCTTTGACACCTGTCACAATCCACTTCCTTGAAACCTTAACAATTTAATAGAAATAAGACCCACAGTATTTCTTACCCGAGTAACTTTAAAAGGGGCACAAGGATAGGTGGCAATCTCTGCTGCTTTATTAAAGGACACATGGCAATCTCAGCTGCTTTTAGCTATCTTTTTAGAAACCTGTGGAAGGTGACACATGCTAGTCTCCACTTTATTCTATTTATACCATAGAAACAATCGGGTCTCATTTCATATTTACATGGATAGCGACACTTGGCAGCTTTCGCTTGCTTTAGAAACAACACTTAATACCCACCACAGTCTTTGTTATATCAATGAAGCAAAATGAAGATAATTTAGATCTCGACACGTGGTGGCTTTCGCTCTCTTCTGCTGGGATACGTGGCATCTTCCATCACTTTTAGAAAATCAAAATTGAGACCTTTTTCAATTTCCACTTGGCGCTTTCCACCTGATCCTAATACTTAGCTTTTAAAACCTTCCACTGAAAAGAGATTTGGAATGCGGATGTTGATATGAAACATGGATGCCGACACTTGTCACACTCCACTGGGTTGTTATGAGGTATGTGGCAATCTCCATTGCTTTACTGAAATTATGAAAAGTGCCTTAGATGATGACACTTGGTATCTTTTGCTTGACTTTGACACTTAGACAAAAATGAATCAAAAGGAAAATTAGCACCTGCGCTCTGTTTCAAAACTTCGCCATCTCAGACCAAAGTATGTAGGAACAAAATTTTGTAGCACACAACTAAAAATTAGAATGAAACGTAGAGTAATTTTTTGCTCTACAAACCTATTAGAAGCTTGATTAATCATTTGATCAAATGCATCCTTAGTTACTAGATTGATTTTGTTATCTTGAATTATAGTTAATTCCAACTCTATCAAAATTTTCTTGGCTTGTTTCAATTTCTCGACCAATTTATTCACTAAAGCCTCAAAGGTTAATACCCAATCCTAGGCCTCCTATGTTCTTATTAATTCTAAATTCAATGCATTTGATGCCTCCAATGGGGTCATCAAGTCCAAATAGATAAATGCCTTATAAGGGGTATATAACGCTAAGAAATTTAGCTTACTATTATCTTCTTTATGGATTTTGAATAATCCAATTATATTATTGACATGAGGAGCCAAACTGACTCTCAAAGAATGAACAAAATCAATAATCTCATCAAACCTAAGAATTTCATTCTCCACATCTTGCTTAATGCCTTGGGGACCTTGAAACACTTATTGATTCTCTTTGATATTTTCTAGCTCATCTTATAGCTCTTGTCTATCCATTTTAGTCCCTTTATGTGTGGCAAGGATTGATTTTGTATGGGTCTCCATATAGAACTTAAGGTTCTCAACATATGATTCTGCCTTTTTATTTGTTCTGCCTCTAGTTGAGGGAATAAACTTCTTCCTTTTCCTCCATGATTAAAGTTTTACCTAAGCTATCTTTAATTATCATGTTCCTTACCCATTATACTGATGTTTTGGCTTTATAGAATAGTGATCTCACTATTGGAAATTCAATTATCTTTAGATTGGGCCTCTTAAAGGCCAAGGCTCCTAATTCTTTAGCCCAATATGGAAGAGTGAGATTTGAGGGATCTGAGGGATGAGCTTCCACTTGTGCATGTTCTTTAGGCTCAAGATCAATTTTAGTAGAAGGATTGGGAATTGATGGCCATATGATTTTTGACCAGTTTATGTTTCCAAACCATGTCATTGGATAGACAAAAAAGACCAGTTGCTTCGTAGGAACCCTTTTTGTGGTTACCACTATGGTTATGGAATTTGGAGTGGAAGAAGTCAAATGTGAACCCAATTGGGTAGAAGGAATACAATTGGATTTATGGATTGGGCAATGGCTGGGATAGATAAATATAGTGTTCATGGGATGGAAACCATAGTAGTGGAGGGTGGAACAAATTAAGTGGTAATTGGCTAATTCATAGATGGGTGTATGAAAAGTAAACCTTTAGAAATTTATTTTGGAGGAATGAATGTAGACATAACTAGCCTAGGGGTGATATAAACTTTAGGTAAGGACATCAAAGGAAAAAGGCCTAAAATGGATGTGAGCAAAGGACCCTTACCAAATGGTTCACCTATGATAGATGCCTTGGATTTTAGTGCATATAGGCTCAATGCCTCAACTTTCTATAAATTCTCCTCATACACCTCTTATATTAACCACCTTATAATGAAGGTTGTGCCTCCTTGAGTGTCTATGTGGGAGGGGTATGTGGTCTATCTCCCTTAGGATTACTTTGATAGCAGTTGGTTACCCTGATAGCTTATGGAACTATTACTTATTGAGGAAGAGAGGGGGGAATAATGCTAGGTGTTGGGGCTAAATAATCCACTACTTCTTCTTCATTAGAGGAGTTTAAGAAAATAATCTTGGGTTATTCCCTTTAAACAATACCTCCTACTTGAGTTAGTTCCTTAGATAGCTCTTGATTAACTTGTATTAATTCAACTATTGAAGCTTGATCTGGGAGCATTGGTTCCTTTTCTACTTGTGTGGAGGCAAGCAGTTATTTTTCCTTTGATTATTCATCCTATGCTCTAATGAGTGGTGTCTCATCCACCAATTATGGTCGGTCTTAGGGTTGGTCGTGGGCTATTTGGGGATCTATTCCCTTTCCTTCTATTGCCTTTGATGGCCTACCACTCCAAAAATTAGAAGGTCTCCATCCTTTAAGAGGTGGGATATTAAACTTTGCTTCACCAAGTATAAGATATGGTTCTTCCTATATCACTCTCATCAAGTCCTCACTCAATCCTATAGTTGTGGCCCTTTCCTTGACCTCCTCATCATCTTTGACATTTAGGAATAGAAAATCATGATCCATTGGCTCGTGTTTGTAAGTGAGGCCAAGGGTATGAATCTTCTTTTAGACCTTGCCATAAGTATCTAAGTCTCTATGAGGGTAGGTAATGCATATGCCTCCTTGGAATTGATAGCTTCCTTGAACTACCTAAAAATTGTATATTGCATTTTCCTAATGGTGATGTGGGATCCATGGAATGTGGCCTTATTATTTCATTTCAACTCCTCATCAATGTTATTCCATATCTGGTATGCAATTTCCTACTCACCTACCTTGTCTAAAATAAACTTTGGGAGTTGAAGAGGATCTACCTTGTGGCCATCCATCATAATAATTATGTAGTCTAGATAGATCCATAAATCTCCTACATTATTGGCAAGTGTTTGGGCTATGCTATGGGAAATTATTGCCAAAGGCCATTTGTGGATGGCCATCTAGACCTAAAGGTAGAGGCCCTCAACAATATTATCTATGTTTCTCACATATGAATATATGTGCACAAATGAGTAGTAATCACAAATATTGTTCTTGATGATTTCTATGTTGGGATCCCATAATACTCTAGTGTGTATGCATATTGTGCCTATGAAAACATCTAACAAATAAGACATCATGTAAAAATTTCCACCTCGTGGCCTCTTATCATTATGAAATATTTATTATTAGAGGTGCACACTAATCAATTCCCCCAAAGTGTAGGTGTGATCCAAGGTACTCAGTAGGTCTAGTATGGGAACCCACTCCAAGTGTAAGAAGTAGATGTTTACATGTCCAAAAAGTTTGTTTAGTAGTGTCATTCCCACATGAATTACCATTCTAAATCATGTGATGGGGATATGGCTCTTATCATGTTCTTTCAAAGTGAAACTTTCCCTAGGGATAAACCACCTTGATAACGCTTAATCTGCATTATTGTATTTATTCTATGTAATAACAATATGTAGATCAAAAGTGACATCTACAATGGTTAAGCTCAAATACATGTTAAATTATTCACCTATTATATACATGATAATTATGTTGCTGACATAGTGAAGGTATTCTCCATCCATTATTCTCCCTTCAAATAAGAGGCCCATTAGTAAATCTATGCATGTCATAATATCCAAATTCACAACTGCATAGTGTAGGGCTTGACATTCGAAAGGAAGTAGGTCATTTACTAAATACGTATCTTTAGATGTGATGTTTTATTTGAGTGAAAATGAGTCTACATTTTCTACTACCTCCTATAATGCTGAGTAATTTGAATAATGTCCATAAAATTTAGTGGCATCAAACACCATGTCCAAATACTCTATGGAGTCCTTAATAGAGAAACTAGATGGTGTCAGGGCTCCTTTGTAGGAGATATATGATGATGACATGGTAGTTTGACTAATATTGATATGCTTCAAGATCTTGACAATGGCATATATTGAACTAAACTTGGTATATTGTAACTCATTCTGATAGTAATTAGGGATTTTGGGATCATTTGAAGCTAAATTTTACTTGATCTCTAAGATGGAATGATGTGAACTTGGTTAGGGGATGAATTTAAATATATTTCTACATTTATTTCTAGTTCATGCATCATTAATCGTTAACCTGTATGATCTCATGACCTTCATTCAATTTGAATTCAACCATCCTATCCTAGTGTACATGTCACATAGGATGCCTTATCATTTATGGTGCCATGGTTTAACCTTTATTTCTTTACCATGTTTTATATGTATTCCAATTAAGATAAATCAAACTTTACCTTTGTACCAAAAGACTCTAAAGCATAAAATGTTCTTCAAAAAGATTTTCTCTAAAATATTTTATTCAAAGCTACCAAAACAAAACTTGTCGAAGACCAAGATTGTCAAAGGAAACCCTCTAATGACTATGTCTTTGGAATGAAAATAGCCAAAGTAAAATATTTTAAATGAAAGTATCCAAAACAAAGTTTCTGATGACTAAACATTCTTTAGGAAGATTAGTTAAGGTAAAGGTAGTCACATAGAAAGTCCCCAAAGAGAAAGCTTCCAAATTGAAAGTTCTTGAAATAATGCTTCTAATGAATAAGTCTCTAGAATGAAAGTTTTTGAAGTGAAATGTTTGAAATGAAATTTATCAACATAAATCCTTTCACAAGAAAGTTTTTGAATAGAATATTTCTGAAACAAACCTTCTAATGAAATCTTCCTATAGTGAATGTTACCAAAATAAAAGTCCTTGATAGAAGGCTTAGAAGAGAAAGACTACAAAGAAATTTTCCATCTTGAAACTTTCTAAAATAAAGTTACCAAAGAAAAGTTTTAGAAGAGAAAAATAACCAATGAAAATTTTCTGAAATAAATTTGTTGAAGAAAACCTTCCAATGAAATCCTTCCAAAGCTAAAGTTGTCAATGAGAAAATTTTTGAAGGGAAATTTTTGAATGAAAGCTTCCAAAATAAATTTGCCAAAATAAACTTGTTGATGAAATCCTTCCAAAGTAAAAATTTTCAAATACCAAGTAATTTGAAATAAAGTCTATTGAATTTCCATCATGCATATCCATTCTTCCCATCTTTCCATTAATATGTTAGTCTAAACAAGTTCCTGATAATGGAAATAAATATGCCTCAACATGATTCAATGTTTAAAGCATCAAGTTTCTAGCAAATAAAAACCATCATAGTCCTCAAAAATTCATACATACCCCCATAAGATATTCATTATTTCAAAAAACCAAATGGGTTCCCACTTTTCAAATAAAAATACAAGGTGGGGTGTGTTGAATACAACAAGACCACTACTTGAAAATTATTATTGGATAGTGTTGTACCCCAACACACTACATTTTCAAAATTCAAATAGGGATCTATTGTTGATATAAATATTCATTCATGGTCCATATCAACCTTAAGAATTCTAATATTGAACTAATGTACATAAAGCTATTGTTATTCTCAAATTCTATTTTACATTAAAAAATTATAAAAAAGGAATAAAATCATGCTTAGGGCATCATTCATGATTTATTTACCACCTTGATTCTTTTTTTGAATTCTTATTCAATTTTTTATTTATTTAATTGACTAATGTATTTAAGATTTTATGTACAACATCCCATTCTTTGGATTCAAATTTTCATCAAGTTTCCTAAATCATGACATCTATTAGCATTCCATTTACTCATCGTCGATTGCAGTTATAATATAACTACACTCAAATTACCTTTGATCATCTATATTCCTAAGATCATTTCATGTGGAATCATCTTATTCACTTGTGACTTTATACTTTCAAAAAAATTTAAGTTATTGAGTCATCACGAGCCATCCATGTGTCAAAATCTTGTTAATTTGGGACATGCCCAATCTTAATGAGAATTCTACGTCTTCTGATTTCCCATCATCTCAAGATTATGACACATGGTACAATCCCATTGAATCTAAACTTAAAAGATCAAGGCATGCTCAATATATTCAAATTTCTTGAGTAGCTGAGGTCACAATTGGTGGAATAATTTCATTCACTAGGTCCCTATCATTTATATGTACAACACCAAAATTTCTAAGTCCCTAGATTAATGAGATCCATCCACATGGTACTATCTCATCAACTCAGAACCTATTAGATGAAGGTATATTTATAGAGTTCTATTTTCTCTGGATTCTTGAGATCCATCCATGTGTCATCATCTCAAAAGTTTGAGACATTTTAAGAGTAATGTGAAAAATCAAAATATAGTAGTCTCTATATTCTTGAGATACATCCATGTGTCATCAGATCATAAGCCTAGGACTTGTTAGGAGGAATATACAAAAGAAAAATACTGTAGTCTCTGGAGGGATGAGAGTTGTCCACATGACATGATCTTAGAACCCTGAATCTTATCATTTAAAATTACAATATTATAGTTCTAATATTCCTGGATCCTTGATATTTATCTATGTCACACCATATCATGTGCATAATGCTCATAAAGATATGTACACAGTTTAAATTTTAAATATCTCCACAGCCATAGGATCATGACAAGTGGAAAAATATCATTAATTCATAATATGTCAGGGATACAAATTAGAATTATAAAAATCTAAATACCCCTAAGTGATAAAAAAAGAGTCACAATCTCATAAATTTATGGTCAAAATACAAATGCAAGATTTGATAGCTAGGCAAGGGCTGATACATGGGAAATGGACACTTGGCTCATAATGATGACTAAGCATTCATGGTGAATGAAAAAGTACCACATGGTAGAAGACACCTACCAAAGCTGACTTATAGATTTCAAATCAAAATAGGAAATAAAGCTAAAATCCATCATTATATTAATTTTGCATGAATTGGGAATTCAAGTCTCAAGATTTAATCAATGCTGCAAACAATGAATTTGAGCCACCAAGTTATAAAAATCCCTAACTTTCCTACTAATGAATTTATGAATCAATCTAATTAGCTTTCCATAAAGTTTGCAGTATAACAATGGCTTCCTCATCTAGAGTAGCTAACTAGCCTCCCTCTCAATATTATATCATATTGGGGATGGAGTATTTGAACACAATATTTGACAAAGGAGTGTTACCATTCCCTAATTACACTACACTTTGGGATAAGATAGATGACATCAAACCATATTCAACCCAAGACCAATTATATTAAGATATGAGAAGATATGTAGATGATTTGTTAATAGTTAAAATAATGGGGTTACATAATATGATGATGAAATTTTAGGTAATGTTGTGCATAAACTTAATTCAATATTTATTTCTTAATAGCACTATTACTGGAGATTAATTTCACTTTAGTCTTCAAAAGAATGTGGTAGCCTATATTTATTGGGAGGCCTTTGAGAGGTATCTATGCTTAAAAATTCCTTAAATAACTTATAACTAGGACATATCTGATGCTTGGTTAGACCATAACATAGTTGAAGGTAAGCTCAAGTAGTGGCTAGAGAAAGGGGGAAAATTAAATATTTGAGGAGTTATTTCCTTAGTTCCCATATCCAAATTTAGGCAAAATATTAAAATAGACACGGTTTTGTTGAATATGTTGTATGGTTTTTATAGCATCACTTATGTACGTGAGGCATGGGTTCCCTTGCTGGACATCATTTTGACTTATGATAAAATTTTGGCTCTCGATAAGCTTATCAGTGTGAGACTCAAGGTATAAATGTTCAAAGTTGATGAAAGGCCATTTGATCATAATTTTTATATGATGTCTTATGTAGTGGATGTAATTATGGGATTAGTGCACACAACTTATGGATAACCCTAGAAACCATCTACAAAATATGTGAATAATAGTGTCTATGATGAATTTTATAGACTCTATTTTTATAAGTTTAGGAGGGAAAAAATCAAATTATAGAAGAGATATACCCATTATTGTTCCAATCCATTTATGATCACTCCATGCCCAGGATTTCTAGTAATATAACAAGAAGCATTTCAAAGATGGGAGACTATTGGTATTATCCTAATTGTAATCTAATCAAGATAGAGGGAACTAGAGCTCATCCTCTAAACTTGCCTTGTTTTGTTCTTAACAAAGTGACAGAGCAAGAGATGCCTTGTCAAATATATAATAGTGTGGATAAATATATAAGTGATAAGCACCAAGGTTACTATGACAAGACCCCTCTAAGCATTGGATAAATTCAATACTCATTGAGGAGGCACCTCAATTTATTTAGTAAGATCATGTCCCATTATGGTTTAAATCAAACACAATACCAAAATTAGGATCCTAGAAATAGAGTAAGGCAATGCTTCAATAACCTTAGAAAAAAGGGTGTTCATATTCCTTATGGACATATCATTTTTGAACATGATCAAATTTCATCAATGTTGCAGATGATTCAAAAGTATACATTCACATAAATCAACATAATATGCCAATGGTAGTGGCCTAAATAATCCAATATGATATTTTAATCAGTAGGGAATGAGCAAATAAAATTATGAAAGAGGTAGATAAAGTCACAAGCCATAAATGGCCCTAACCTTAGGCTCAATTATCACAAGATCATGGTCATCCTTCCTCTCCACAATAAGCAAAAGCTAGCCTATTAGGGAATGTGCCTCTTAAAGGGATATGGATCCCCAAATTAGGAATAACATTCTTAAAAGACTCCTAAGTTCTCAACCATCATCTACCATGCAATTCCAAAGAACAAATACAAAGACTTCACTCTTACAAGTGGAGAAGAAGCAATAATTACTTTAGTACCCTTTCCTACATTAACCATACTTCAAAATGTAAGTCTTCCTCCATTATTATAGATTTCATTTGTTACTCTACCACCTATAATTTTAGTTCTTTCACCTCCTACCACTTATTCCATTCCCACTTCACCTCCATTTATTGAAGATACTTAATCTTTCATCCCTTCCATTTCAGAGTAGGGACCTATTTCTACTTAGCCATCCATTATAATTTACAAAACAAATCCCAATACTCCTCTTTTATCTCCTCAAAATGTGAAACTAGAAGAAATACCTACTGAAGGTCCATTTACCATAGGGGTTCCTCTATATGATGAATTAGAGGAGGAAAAGGAAGAATCAGAAGTAAAGGAAATAGGCCTATCCAAGTGTTGGATAGTGAAAAATAAATATAGTGGTGGATTAAAGAAGAGTGGTTTTCTAAAGAAGACATAATACCTGAAGAAGACACAAAGTTTTATGAGGAAAAAAATGAAGACAAAGAGGAAGAAACTGAATTTGAATATATTTAAATATTAGGAGAAGGTGAATAACTAGAACAAAGTGAGATAATAAATGCAAAATCTAAGGGAGAAGTGGAGTAAGAAAATAATGATTTAACATCTACTAAATTATTAGAATAAGATAAGACATTGGAGTCAAATGCAGAATCTATATTGAAAGAATCTCCTAATTTGGTACTTATGCATTTGTGATCACAACTCTTAGTTCCTCCCCTAAAGCTATTATTATAGAATCATGCACTCCAATAGATAAAATAGATACCAGTCAAATCAAAGATATTATTACTAAAGAATAAAGGTAGGCTTTGAATTTGGTAGTGTCTTCCCTTACTCCCTCCATTAAAATTATAAATACCCATATGGTCAGTGTGGCATCATCTAGTTTAACTATTATATCCCTTTCTTCATTTGAATCATTACATAAATATTGTTTAGAAACCAAGTCATTATACACCCATGCTCATATTGAGTAAACTAGGCCACAAACCTTTGATTCTTTTGATTCTATAATTCCTTCAACCATTGCCTCAATAATGGTTGAAACATATGACCCTAAAAGGAATTTTTTGTTTGAATACTTGGTGTTTGTTTCTATTTTCAATCTTGAAGAACCATCTAGACCCTACACCCAATTGGACATGTCCATCCCTAAGTCTACTCAAGCTGAGTCTTCCATAATGTCAATTTCAAAGACTTCGAGACATATTAGGTATGTGGTGGAGGCTACACCCCATAAGGAAATCTCAGGATGGATTAGGGTTAGTCAACCTCCTATTCAAGTGATAATTTAAATAAGTGATTCAATGCTTCCTCCAAAAAAATTTCCACCTACCACCTTCACACATGTATGATTGTATTTTTGAGCTATGAATTAACACTACTATATATATTAAATTTAACCCAAAACACAATAACATCAAAGGGAGAGATTATGGGAACAAATCAAAAATAATAAGGAAATCCTTACCATTGCCTTTCTCCTCTTATCCTCTCTCCAAGATCTTCAAGCATATTTTTACTAATTCTTGACTTTTACTTGTTGGATTGTTATGGATAGACTCAAAATTTTGGCATGATTTTGGCTTCAACACTTGATCATGATAGAATGGATTGATTTATTATATTGTCATGGAAGTCTTATGGATTCAATAATTAGTTTCTAGTTAGTTTGAATGGAGGGAGATGGTGTGTTTAAATAGATAATGGAGGGAGGATTTCCAATGAATTAAAAATTCATTGGATTTTTCTAGAGAATAAGGCTTTAATTCATTAGAAGTTTATAGATAATAAGGATCTATAAAAAAGGGGGGAATTCTAAGGAATTTAAAATTCCTTAGATTTATCTAGAAATGGATATTTATAGAAAATGTGGAGGATTAGGGAAGCTTATAGAGAGTAGAAGCCTCTAGTTTCATGTTAGGACTAATTGAGGATTGGAAGGGGATTAGGAGAGGATTAAGGTATAGGATTTTAGGAAAGCCTAGGAGTAAGCAGGTAGGTGGGTCATGGGAATTTAAAATTACCAAATATTAGATAAGTGGGATTATTTAGTAGATAATGGTGATTTAGATGAATTAATGAAGAAGTGGGATGGGGCAAGGTTAGAATGGTGAATAATAATGAAGGGGGATGGTATTTAATTATTTATTTAGGACTATGGATATGTGATTAATTAGGATAAATATTAAGATTAGGAAAATGGTTAAGGAAAGAATATTTAGGTGAATACAACACAAACTAGTCATCATGAGGAGTAAGGGTAACTCATTGTCCCTTCCTAGGTAAAGAAGTCTCAAGAGTGGAAAGATGATTGAATGGGCATGGTACTTATAGAATTACCAACAATAAGCGCATGTTTTGACAATAAAATTCATATAGAGGGTAAGTAAGTGGAAGAAAATGGACATGAGAGGGGAAATGTAATATTGGATCAAAGGGAGAATTTATTTCCCTTGGAAAAGAAATAGAAAAAGAACCCCAATTACCTTGATGAATATGTAGAAGAATTTTATTCTTTCATGGATAAATAAGGGAGGCCATGAAAGAAATGTATAGAAGATAGGAGCAAGCCAGACAAAGGCCCATGTAGAGCCAAATATTTAGGCCCTACGAGAGATAAGAGATACTATTCAAAGTGAGACAAAGAAGTTATATGACATCTTGAGCACTATAAAACTTCCAAGGGTGAATCCCAACCTCAATGTGAAAAGGTCTTAATTTTTTGGAACTAGTTTAAATAATTAGAAAATAGGCTCAACTACTTGGTATCATATGCCATAAATAGTGCATATAGTCACATTAACCTCATGACTACCCAATAAATTGTATGGTCTCTAAATTATGTGATCCCCAGAAGAGACAGTGCCCATAATTGGCATTAATAAGTAAAATCCTTAGTAACATAATTTACCAATAAAAAATAGAGGTGATGAAAGAAAATCAGGACCAATTTACTTTAATGATGTAAATAAAATAAATTTTACTTGATAATTTTGTTAAGAGGTCTAAGAGGGCTTTTGAATGCTTCAATTACCATCAGAATAGTGTAGATGCTAAAAAAATGTGTAACATGGTTCTAGTCACCATCCAAGCACCCCTTGGCCCCCTTAGACCCCCTTGGGTTAAAATTAATTACTAAACCCCTTAAAGATACCAATTTACCCCCTTTGGATAAATTAATTAATTACATAAGGCCTATTTACACCTCACCTACTCAAACTGATGGCCAATTGATCGACACCCAGCCTAAGGACCATTTCTACCCTAGCATTTAATGACCCTAACCTCCTAGACTTATTCCTCATGCATCCCATCAACCTTTTATTAACCTCAAACCATTTACCAATGTCTTAACCACTAATCACTAGTGTAAATGGCTAAATTTATCCATTTTTTACTATTCCCCTTAACCAGTGATGGTCACCCCTCGATCGATGGTGGTTGATTAGGACCATTGATGGTTACTTAATGTACCCCAAAAACTTGTCTCAAGAAGTTAAAATCATCTTTGTGTGAGACACTCTTACTCTCAGGTAAATCAAAGCTCTTAGGTAAACTAAGAACTAGACCAGAGACATTAGGTGCTTCAAAAACTCACCACAAAGAGCTAAAGTACTGTTACTCTACCATATTGCTCCAAGATCCCTTATAGCTCACTACTCAACCTCAACACTCTTCCAAGCCAACAAAATTAGAGCTAAGTATCTGAACTTTTTATCAAGTTCAATAACTATTTTTATTAGTTTCATTTCTTGTATTCATTTCATCTCACAACATTCCATTCTTTGTGTTAGAGTTCTACATCCTGAGGCACTTTACCTTCCACCCCAAACCACCTATAGACCAATCCCACTCACCTGACCACCCAACTCCTAATATTGACACTTATAAGAGTTTGTTTCACT
This sequence comes from Torreya grandis, assembly GCA_037957365.1. Classification (NCBI taxonomy): domain Eukaryota; kingdom Viridiplantae; phylum Streptophyta; class Pinopsida; order Cupressales; family Taxaceae; genus Torreya; species Torreya grandis. Next base: position 28,537 of record JARHVA010001685.1, on the reverse strand, counting down.
CTCATGACCAGCATCCAACCTAAAAACCACCTTAAAGGTCCTTTTATAACTCACCCCAACATCCATTCTTTCCCAAGCTAGAACTTATAGTAACCATCATTGGTCATCTTTGACCACCAACGGTCACACCTTGATCAATGACGATTGACCTAACTACCACCAATTGTATAGTGACCATCGATGGTCATTATGTGTTTTATTCTCCCCAAAATAACAAACAATTCTCCCCTATCAGATCATACCCAAATTCTAATTTTTAAGTTTTTGTTGTATCACATAGGTTTAAGGTATTTTCTAAAATAGGTTTGAATAATTTATCATTAGTCTTTATCAGTTTATTGTTATTTTAGTAATATCACTTCACTTATCTCTTGCATTTAATTTTACAACCTTCTATTACTTTATGCAAGCATCTACTTCCAGTTTTTAAAACTTAATTATCTTAAAGTGTGGATTGATAGCCTCTAAAGAAGCCTAGTGCTCCTTGGATCTAGCTCATGCTAGGTAGTCCACCTAACTATCTCACTAATCAACTATTCTTCTATTTGCTTTCTTATTTGCATGTCAACCTCACCAGATAAAGAGGAGTATCTACAATTGACTAGATTCATGTGCACACAAAAAAAATTAGGTTCTTCTACCACACCCTTCTTTAAAGTTTCTTCTTGCTTTCTAAAAATAAAATAAATGAAAAAATAGTGAAACATTCTTGCATGCTCGGTGGGACCCTTGAGCTTTTTCTTGGGTTCATAGTTGTTTAGGAAATTTGTTTACATTAGTGAAAATTTTCATCCACTTGCAAATTTCATTTCTAAAACTTAAACATTATTTACTTCATTTCTTCTTTTCCAAAATCAAGTTTTAGTCTCTTTTTACATCTTAGAAAAAAAATTGTCATTTTTGCCTTCATTTATGAAGATAAAAAATACTCATCCTAGGATTAGGACTTGCATCATCACATCACATTTAGTTGCATCTTAGTTATTTTTGTATTCATTTGAAAATAAATCAAATTTTCCTTTGGGTCTGAAATTAACTTTCATTTATTATTTGTTTGTATTTATTATCTCACATAGCTTAATTAAATCAAGTAAATCAATCGTAGACTCACTTCTTATCACACACATAATACCAAACCACATATTCAATCAAACATAAAAACATTGACATAAGGATTGACTAGGATTTCATCACGTATCGATAAACCTTTCCTTTTGGCTATCCCACTTGGACTTCACTACCAAGGGGAGAAACCAAGACTCAATTCGCTGGATGAGTATAATCACTAGCATTTGGTATATTTTGGCTAAGCACCTAACAGCCTTATAATTGTGGTATGTGAAGTGAGGGGGTAGGCCCCAATATCAAGCCACGTACCAAATTATATCATAGATTCTTGAGGGACTTAAATAAACTAAAACCATATTTAGACATCCTCTTCTAGTACCCGCTCTACGAGCCCAAGTTGATTTTCATAAACTTCTTAAAAATTGAGGCATAAGCCCAAAGTGAGATAAAAAGTATTCTAGGATTTAAACATACTCTTAGTGTATGCTTGTTTTCCTTGAATATTTTAATTTTATTGCTTCTCTATTGAGTGTATGAGATCACTTTCACCTTTCTTTTATCTTTCTTTTCACGGTTTTGACAAGACAAAAACTTATAAACCATCAAGATCCACCTCCCAACCACCCATATTCTTCTTCCTCATCTATGGAGTACATCTCAGACGTAGAAAGTTCCCCCATCACTCTAGAAGTCCCAGTATACCTCAAAAAATTTCTTAAAGAGATGTGGATTTCACCACCCTTATTGATAACAATCCTATATCCCTCTACCAATACCTTACCACCATGATTCACCATACCCCTACTTCAATTTTGTCCATTGAGACACCCTATGTCATTCCACCTTACATTATGGGTAGCACCTCAGTCTGTACCATATCCACCCAACCTTTAGTCACCCAAGCTTCTTCTCCACCAATAACCCTTCCAACACCACCACCCAAAACCAATCCATTCTACCCACCACCACCCAAACACCTTCTACCCCAACCAATAACCCTTCCAATATAGGAGTAACCCAACCATTGGTAACCCATACTCTACTTACCATTGGAGTACCCTTCACTGGTGTTGCCACCCTTCCACTTGTCATTTCCAACCCACCAATCTCCACCCCATTCCAAAATTTGGTAGTTTCCATACCCTTTACCCTTCCACCTATTATCACTAAGGTTACTACCCCCTTCAACCCATTAACATAACCGTGCCTCTTACCCAGCCAATGTCTATTCCCCAATAATTTCCCATCCCACCAAACCCAATCTATATTCCTAACCCAAAAGGGTACATGCTTCCACCTTATTCCTAACCTCCCATGCCCATTTACCCATATGTGGCATATTCTCAACCATCCTTGTCCACTTACCAATATGTGGCATCTTCCAAACCTTCTACTAGCTACCTGTATATTGCACCTACCCAACCCCAATAGAATATACCTTACAATTATGGGGGTACAAAACTACAAACTGATCTAATTAAGATTTTAATGGAAAAGATGACAAATCTAGAGTCATCAATTTTTGGTTCTCATAATCTCTTATTATATGATCAAATTTTCAATGAGACAGTTCACCCATCTGTCCCAATCTAACCATACCCTCCTTAGTGGGAACTTCTAAAATTTTCCAAATTTCAAAGAAAAGAAGATCCCCAACAACATATTAGAGTATTTAGTCATTCTTGTTATTTGATTACTTACGATGATGATATTCTTCTTCACACTTTCCCCATGTCCTTAGCCAATCTTTCATTAGATTGGTATAGTGATATTACTAAGCACTCCCTCTTCTCTTTTGACCAATTAGCCAAAAAATTCTTAGACCATTTATATATAAATATCTCTAATTTTTTTTTATTATCAACCTATACTCCATTAGGCAATTTGAGGATGAGTCAATTGCCATCTTTGTGGCCCATTGGAGAGATTTGATTAACCAAATCTACTTTTCTTTACCCCAACCTGAGTTGATTGAGATTTTCTCTCAGGATTGTGCCAAGCATATTTCCTCAACCTTATATTTTCATACTTTTATAACATTTGATTAGGCTTTCACCATGGAATATAAGTTGGATATTAGATCCATTGATGCGGTAAATCTTAAATTGAGAAACAAAAACTATAGTTTCAAGTCAAATGAAGCTTCTTCCTCCAAAACCAACAACCAAACCAACACCAATAATAAAAACAAGGGAACCAAAAACATAGTTGTGCCTAAAATGGCTCCCCCACCTATTTTTAACCAACCCAATTCTTCCAATTCTTCCAACCAAAACACCAAAACCCAAAACCATTATAACTAAAATCAATAAACTCCACTAGGGGAGGCATATTCTTCAATTTTGGAAAATTTGTTAAAAGCAAATATCATACAACTTCCTCCAATAAAACCCCCACAATAATCCAATTCCTCTCATCCTATACCTATTTGGTATAAGGAAAATTAATTGTGTGCTTTTCACTATGTCATTGGATATGATGTTAGTAGATGTAATACATTCAAAAGCATTTTCCAAGGGTTGATTGACAAGGGGGAACTTGCACTTGATAATACCAATGCACCCCTAAATTAGTCACTTGATATTTTTAATCAACCATTCCATAACCATTCACCTTATACAAACAAAAAAAATAATAATGCATAATCCTTTCATAAGCATGAAGTTCACACAGTAAATGTCATTCTTAGTAAACTCATAGTTGAGGAGACCATAACCCAAACCACCTCTTCTTCTCCACTTATTGAGGTAGTGGAGTTACCTTTCATTACTTTGGGAGAAAAAAATAAAGGAAGAAACTATCATCCCTTGTCCACATATTGAGGTTGTGTAAACCATCATCCTCTCTCCTTTAGAAAGCATAGCAAAGGAGGAAACCATTATCCTCATCCCTTTTTCATCCATAATTGAGTTATCCACCCTTCCTTTAGAAAGTGCACCTAAAGAATAAGTTGTTTCACCTACCCATTATATGGAGGATTAATCTTCCAAGCCCTTGAAATATTTTATAGAGGAAAAGGACAAGGAAACTGATACCCTTTCTCAACCCATGTATTTATCCTTCAAGTCTAATACCAAAGGAAATAAGCCCATCTATAAGTGATTCTCTAAGTTGGTTCAAAACTTGGAGTTTCTATCCCAATCCAACCTTGATCGGGCCACCTTTTGGCATCAACTTAAGATCCCTTATCCAACTAAGAAAGAGTCATCATCCTCACCCTTATCTACCTAACCTTCAAATTCCACTAGTGAACCCACCATCATTCCCACTGAACCAATGAAAGCCTCCACCTCCCAAACTATAGATAAACCATCTAACACAACTCCTTACAAAGAAACCAAAATACATTTCAACATTATAATAAATTCCATTAAGAATATAGGCATGCTCCCCACTAAAAACCTTACCCATCCTTCATTAAAGGCTGAACTCACATCACCAAACCCACCTATTAAACCAACCAAGAAAGTCAAACCACTTAGAATTCCAAAATCGAAAACCTTGCCTCCCATTTCCACTTTGTCTTTAATTTTAGGACTAAATCCTTTTTCCATCTTGGGACCTCACCCCTCTACCTTTATTAAGATTCCAAATATCCCAAATAAATCCCAAACCCAACCTTTGCTTCTAGCTATACCTCCACTCTTAGCTATACCTCTACCTATTTTCACCAAATCATTCACAATCCAACCTTATAATTCTAATCCAACTAACTCAAAGCCATTAACCTCCAAGCCATATATTCAAAAACCACCCACCAAGAAAATTCCACCACTAAAAGATCCTATTTTCAAGACTGCTCCTAAGAAGTCTTCCACCCCAACTACCAAAGCCAAAACTGCTTCTCCCTTGCCACATTTACTAGAGTCATATTCTACCATATTTCAAAGGTTAGTCCATGCTTATTACTTGGATTTGACTACTATCAAACCATTTGATCCACTTAGTCCTAACCCATCCTAGTTTAATGATAATCTAATTTACTCATACCATAAAATGCTAGGACATAATACAAATAAATATAAAAATATCCAAGTCATAGTCCACCAACTATGTGATGAGGATGACTTCTTTATAGAGGAACTTCCCATGAGCCCACCACTAATATAAAAACCAAGAGAAACCACTCCACACCTACCTACCCCCAAACTCTCATCTAAAATTGAGGAGGAACCAAAGTAGTCCATTAGCCCAACTCCTTTCCAAATCCATACCATTCATGTGGTCACCCAATAACAAGCCCAAAAAAAAGATAAATGGAAATAAAATGTGTCCATTCCATATATGTACCCTTCTTATACCTCCAAATCACCCAACCAAGCCCAAACACCTTCACCTAAACCCAAGGTTTCTATCTTGGGTACCTCCTAATCCAACCCTTCTGAGTTAATCCAAAGGGTAGTTCTAAATAAACTTCACCAAACACCAATGAATATGACCTTATATGAGCTAATCAACACCTCACCCCATCACTGTCAAGCAATGATAAAGTCCTTATAGTCCATAGAGGTCTAACCAAAATATCCACAACCTTGAGAATCCTTCATTAGAGCCATTTATATTTTCACCCTTATCACCTTCAAGGATTCAATGATACCCCATATTCATCTAGATGATTTGGATCCTCCCATTTTCATTATTGTCTACATCAACCAAACTCATATCAAAAGGGTGATGATTGATGGGAAAGATAGCATTAACATTATTTCTTCCCACGTGTATGAATAATTAAAACTTCATGAGAATATCATGTTGAAAACTACAATGGTGCTCCAATCCTTCAATGATATGATGGAAAAATCTTTAAGGGATAGTCTTCCTCCATATTCATTTATGACCTCACACTCTCCCTGAGCTCTTCTACATGGTAGAAGGTGAGTTCCAATCTAACATTTTGATTAGACATCCTTGGATCTATTTCATGGGTTATGTGCCATCTACCTTATATTGATGCATAAAGTTTGAGCATGAGGGTCAAGTCCATACCATCTAGCTAACCAAATTCTGTTTAAGTCATGCAATATGACTTACCAACCTAATGATGTTCTCCTCCTTCTATCAACCAAGACTTCACCAACCAAGGATGAATCCCCTTCTTCTTCTATTAATCAATATTTCACCAACTCATCCACACATTCCTCTCAGATCCCCATGAATGACCCTTTAAAATCAACATTCCAACATCTCTCACTTAGGGAGTATCACCTCTTAACCTTGGATACCTTTCCTACTCCGCAAGAGTATGGGAACCTTAACCAAAATTATAGTTATAATTATAATATTAGAACCATTATTCCCTTTAGGCCTCCTAATTACCAAATAATATTATTTATGGGGGACTTGATCAACCACTTTTTATCTCTACTACCTCCTCTTCTCCTAAACTATTTATCTCTGATTTATTCTACATGGATAAATCAGAGCTTGCCAAGACATACCTCCATAGGTGTGCTTAAAAGGGATTTGGTCTAGGATGTTATGAGAATGAACCACATGATTTGCTTCCATGTAAGACCCAAAAACCTCATGGATGATTTGGTCTCAGATTAATTCCACCAGAAGAGCTAACCAACCCACTTCCCATTACCATTGTTGAGGAAGACATCACATCCTCGCCAACCCACTCTCCTTAGAAATTTTAGGATCTCGATATCATTCCCTCTAAATTTTTTTCCATCAACATGATTATTTTGGGACCCATAACTTATCAAAATAATGAGACTATGACCATTCCTTTGACTCATCTTGAGATGGTCAAAGATGACTCTCCTACCATTCATATTGTTCAGTGTCAGGATGACTATTCTCTTCTCACCTATCTTGGTACAAAGGATTCCTCTATTCAAAAATCGATCCCTCTTGAAACTTGAACCATTTTGAATGAATCCACCATGGATGTCAACTTGGGTACTTAGGATAGCTCACACATTGTCAAAATTGGCCAATCATTAGATTTCTTAGAGCATTAGGATTTATCTTCCATTCTACAAGATCGTAGCATAGCATTTACTTGGTCTTATAGTGACATTCCAAGAATAGACCTCACCATCATCATCCATAACATCATTACCACCCTTGATTCCAATCTTATTCAGAAAAAGCTTTATAGGATGCACCCTCATATAACCCTTCTTTTCAAAGAAGAGATTGAGTGCCTCTTGTTTGTTAATTTCATCTAACCCATTTATTATCCCTAATGGGTCTCAAATGTTGTCCCTATCACCAAAGCAACAGGGGGACTTTGCATTTGCATGGACTTTCATGATATTAGCCTTGCTTTCCCAAAAGATGACTTCCCTTTGCCAAGCATCAACTAGCTTATTGATCTTACAACAAGCCATAAGATGCTATCCCTTATGGATGGGTTCTCGAGCTACAATCAGATCTTGATTTCCCCTAAAGATCAACATAAAAGCACATTTATCACCCCATGGGGAACCTTCTACTATAAGGTCATACCTTTTGGTCTAAATAATATTGGTACAACCTAAAAGTGTGCTATAACCTATATATTTCATGACCTTATTCATAAAACTATAGAGGATTATATTGATGACCTGCTTAGAAAGTCTAAATTTCATAAGGATCGTTTGGAAATCCTAAAAATTATCTTTGACCATGTCCTCCTTAACCCTAATAAGTGCATCTTTGGATTCTTATCAGGAAAGCTTCTTGGATTTATTGTCTTTATTCACAAAATTGAAGTTGATATTGCTAAATTCAAAGCAATCCTTGGTATGCCTTCTCTAACTAACCTCAAGAAACTCTATAGTTTTCAGGGGAAGCTCCAATCCATTCACTACTTCATCTCTCAGCTATTTGATAGATGCCAACCTTTCCATCACCTTCTTAAGAGGGATATCTCTTTTAAGTGGAACAAATACTATCAAAAGGTCTTTGAATCACTTAAAGAATATCTTATTTCTCTGTCTATTCATGTTCCTCCAAAATAAGACCAACCTTTCTACCTTTATATTTCTTCCACTGACCACTCTTTAGGGGTAATGCTTGCACATCGAGATGATAAGAATAAATAGCAAGTTGTCTACTATATAATTTGAATGCTTATAGAGTATGAAACTTGGTACACCCATACTAAGAAACTTTGCCTCACCTTGGTGTTTGTGGCTTCCAAACTTTGCCATTACCTTCTTAACCATAAAACCTATGTCATAACTAATACTGACCCACTTAATTACATGCATTTAAAGCCATACCAAAATCAACATATGGATAAAAGGCTCATGACTTTAGCTAAGTTTGATCTTGATTTCCTTCAGTAGAAGTTAATTAAAGGATAATTCATTTCCAACCAGTTGGCCGAAGAACCTTTAACAGACAACCAACCTTATCCTCTTGAGTTTCCCAATGAATCCATCATAACTCTTTCTCAAGAGGACATCACCTATTAGATGACCATGTTATTTAATGGATCAAAGTGTCAATATGGTGTGGGAGCCTATATTATCCTTATTCTTCTTGATGGTGAACCCCTTCCTTTATCTTTCAATCTTGATTTTTATTTTACCAATAAAATGGCTAAGTATGAAGCCCTAGTGATAGGTCTCCAAACTACTTTAGCCTTGAGAGTCAAAATGATCAAGTTTTTTTAGGACTCCCAACTTAGGGTCAATCAAATGAATGGATCTTACCAATGTAAAAATGATGTCTTACAACATTATAAACAGCTTGTAGATGTAATCTTGATGTCATTTGAACATTACCTTATCCAAGCCACTCCATGATCAACAAAATGTTCATTGATACAATAGCTTCTCTTTCTTCTCAAATCCCATCTACACCTTCTAATTCTAATTTATTTATCACTATCCATTACCTTACATAACCCTATTATACCAAATCAAACCTTACATTCATCTATAGTGTGGAGGAGGCCCAACCCAATCTTTGCTATAATTAGATCTTTGACTATCTCAACCTAGCCATTATTCCTTATAATCTCTTTAGAAATGGTAGGTGATCACTCATATATAACACCTCTTTCTATAATATACTTGGGGGAATTATTTACAAGTGAGGCTTTGATGGTCTCCAATTTTGATGCCTATGTATCCATGAAGTATCCCATGCTATCAAGAAATGCACTATGGAATTTGTGGAGGACACTTTAGTGGTCTAGCTATTGCTAAATATATCCTTCATTTGTCTATTATTAGCCTACCTTTAACAAAGACTATTTTGATTATGTGAATAATTATGTTAAATGTTCAAAGCATGCTAATTTTCATCATTCACCAAGTCATAGCCTCCAAGTCTCTAAGGATTTTTGGCCTTTCTTACAATGAAGATTGGATCTCATTGGTGAAATTAACCCTCATTCTTCATAACAACATCATTCTATCATCACTATAATAGAATATTTCACCAATTAGGTAGAGGCTATTCCCATCATTTAAACCAAAGCTAAAAATATTATCGATTTTATTAACCATAAAACTATCTACCATTTTGGTGTTCCTCATAGAATTATCACCGATAATGGTAAATCTTTTAAAAAGTGCAAGGCCTTTGTGATGCATTTGGCATTAAGTTAAGTTTCCCATCGCCTTATCATCCAAAAACTAATAGATAGTCTAAAGCTTCTAAACAAACCCTTAACAAAATGCTAACTAAAATGATCAATGCATCTAGTCAAGATTAACATTTACACATTCCATTCACCTTATGGGCATATCATAATAGCATTCATACCCTACGGGTGTTACCCCTTTCTATCTTGTCTTTGGAGTAGAGGTTGTCTTGCCTCTCAAAGTCCAAATTACCTCTCTTCGTATATCCTTCCAAGATATCATTTCTGAGGGTGATTATCATTAATAATGTTTAGGATAACTTGAGCTACTTGACGAGTGTTTTTTGGCCACACTTAAAGACCTTTGTGTCTATCAAGAAAGAATCAAGTGTGCTTATAACAATCACCTAATAGAATGAGAATTCAATATCAGAGACCTCATATTAAATTAAAATCAACATGTACCCAATATGTAAAAAATCAAGTGGGGAAAGTTTAATTTCAATTGGGTTGGACCTTATATCATCATGTATATATATGGATCAGGAGCTTACCAGTTATCATCTCTTAAAGGGAAACTAGAACCTAAGCCCCTCAATGCTTTGCATCTATGTCCTTTATTTTTCTAAACAAGATCAAACTCACCATCTATCCAACTTAAGCTCGTCCTTTATTTTATGAGATTTTATCACCTTCATGCCCTCACTTTGAGGACAACTAATTAAAGCATAGAATCGTGTGATTATCCGTCATAGTCTAGCATTAATATTAAATGTGGATACCATGAATCTACCCATGACATGATTATCATGGATACTTTTCATCTCTAAAAGGATGGAATCCCATGGTCGTTGTCTCTTAAATCATGTTCTCACCCACTATTCAACCTTCTAGTTCTTTAGTTTTGCCTTTATAATGGTAAGCCCTTAAGACTATATAAGAAATTTTATGTCTTCATAAAAGAAAAATCATAAAAATCATATATCTTATGGGTCATTTATAGCATTTTAAACTACTCCCTTGAAGGATAGCTACCAAAACAAATCAAAATTGCTCAAAATAAGGTAGACTGCTCCCTTGAAGGATAACCATGAAAAAGCCTAAAATAAATCACAAAGCTTAGACCACTCCCTTGAAGGATGGCTAAGTCAAACATTTGTCAAAGCAAGCAATATCATAGAATATTATAACATTGATTAGCTTCCCCCAACCCATGAAATCATCAAAAGACCCATAGTCAAAATCCACAAAAGCAAAAAAAAATTAGAAGCTGAAATCGGATTTCATAAGTAGACTTCCCACATCAATTGGTCTACACCATATACAATATAAACTTATTTATACTGGCTCTTTGGCAACCTATAGAAGAGGCAAGCTAGCCCCACAAGAAGGTTCCATTATTATCCATCTCTCCTTTTTACCCTCTATAAAACAAGGGATTTTTGAGCTTGCTTGACACTATGTGATCAAGACACTTTTTAACAAACCAACGGATGCTAATGCAAAGTATGTAAAGGGCTTATATTCATAAGCTAATCTAACTTCCTTTTTTTTAGTCCTCACCAAACTAAGAGCATTATGTCTCCTTCTTATTTCTCATACCTACTTTTTGATACATTCATTAAGATGCTTGTCTTTTGATTGTTTTAATTCTTCTCTTTTCTTATACATATAGTTTTGTCATAAAAATTTAATCTATGTGTTAAGATTAGTATTTGAATCATCTCTCATCTAAATAAATGGAAATCATTAAAAACATTTAATAAACATTATGTGTTTTATTTAGTGATGTCCATCTACCTTATTTTTTTTTAATCATGAAAACATTCTTAATAAAAATAACCATCTCATATATCATAATATCATCTCATCTATCTAAGCAACAATCACATCAATCCAATTAATTTCATTAGATTTATTCCATTATGACCATTTAATCATTTCTTTTATAAATAAGTCATCCAAATATGTTATCCATTACATAGATTCATTAATTTAAGCATCCACATTTCTAACATGTAATTAAGCATACACATACTCATAAGAAAATGATAAATAACATCATAAAAAACATCATCACATAAGCATAAATTAACCATAAAATCATGGAAATAACCATAACCATAAACAACATCCATCAATCATAATCACATCATAACTCATAATCAAATGCCATAGACATATATATAATAATGTCCATGTCTCTCAAAATGGTATGTACATCTCACTGTATTAGCTCGTAGGCCAGTATCAAATAAATACACTAAGGAATCTCATAGGGTCTATGGTGTTGGGTCACTACTACCTCCTACAACCTATCCATCTCTCAGACATGTCTATGCACCTATAAATGTTGCCCACTGACCTAGTGTAACATTGCTAATCCTCCCACCCACAACTTGATCTACCATGTAATCATCGGATCTGTTGTTCCCAAAATCCATCACTTGTTTTTGGGGACAACATATCAACTATTTTGGTCTTGCAAGCCAAAATTCTCTCTTCCCTTCTCAAAAAATGTTCTAAGCACTCAAGTTTTTCAATTATTCAATAATTTTCAGTCAAGGGACTCAAAGGTTCAACGTGTTTAACAGTTTCAATAGGCGAGCTCTCATAAAGGATCAAGTTGCAGACACTTAGGCAATTTCAAGGCTGGTTCAATGTCGAGGTTCAACCAAAAGGTCCATCGAAAGGCTTCAAACAAATGGAATGAACCATTGGACCATTGAACCATTGAACCCCACCTCCACAGGTTCAAAGGTTCAACGGGTTCAAAGGTTCAATGACATCGACAAACTTAAAAGAGTTAAGTGCTTCAGCAAGTTCAAAGTTCAATCGCTCCAAAAAGTTCAACAGCTTCAAAGGACTTAAAGAAAAGAAGACTTTGAAGAAGAAAGATTGAACCATTGAATTGTTGAACCTTGAACCAAAAGAGTTCAAAGTTCAAAGGTTCAATGAGTTTAATAAATTTCAAGAGAATTAGAATAATAAAGGATTCAAAGAGCTAAGATTGAACTGTTGAACCGTTGAACCTTGAAACAAAAGAGTTCAAAGGTTCAACGAGTTCAATAGAAAAGAAAAGGATCCAAAATTTTTGAAAGACCAAAGGATTCAAAGGAAGATAATGAACCATTGAACTTTGAACCAAAATGGTTCAAATTTCAAAGGTTCAAAGGTTCAAGGAATTTCAAAGTTTGAAAGGAAGCTTCGATCAAAGGAAGGAAGCAAAAGATTCTAGAGACAAGTTCGAAGAGATTGTTCAACCGATTGAACCAAGGAGCCAAAATGAACCGTCCAAACCATTGAACTGATGCACTTCAAAGGTTCAAGGTTCAAAGTAGTTCAAGTGACTAAGTGACCATGATGCCCCATGGATGTCAAATTTAGGGTAATGAAATGCCCGTTTATTTTCAAAAATGGCACGGAACCTGAAGACAAAACTCAGTGAACAGCTAAAGAAAGAGCTGAAAGAGCCTGCTGAAGGCAAGAAGATGGCCCGAGAGCTCAAATTACAATAGGAAAGAGGGAAATCTATAGGAAATACTAAAATATTTATAGGGGAGTTATTCTAGTAGGTGGAATAGTCCACCAAGTAGACATCAGAGTGCGCAAACATTCAAAGGTGTGGCCTATTTTTCTATCTTTGAATAAAAGTGAGTGGATAGTCGTGTACATATCTGGAAATAGACCAAATGACCCATGCTTTTGAGAAGACACTCAAGATTTTTCTATACACCAAAGTCAAGGCTGATGACCTATTCTAGCATGGCCCTCCCACAGATATTGAAGGCATTCAATTCAGCATGGGCCATTTTCATTAAACAAAGCACCAAATTCTTTATTTTGGCTTCTATATATTGTAATCTTTGCTTTGATAAAAAAATGAAGATCTTTTTGTTATCAAAAGAAAAACGCTACCCAAATTGAAAGGCAATTAATGAGACTTTGAGCTTAGATTGTTAATCATATTTCGTTATTGGAATGAGAAATCAAGTGAACTTTTAGAATTTATGTTGGAATAGCTTGTGTTATTGAGGAAATTGTTCTTATGTCATTTTCTTGAATGCATTCTTGTCCATTTAATTAAATAAGCAGAACTAGTGAAAGTAATCAGGAAGGTGTCCTAAAGCCAACTGTGGGAGACTTTGTGTTGATATAATTATCTTTAGTGTGTTATTTTCTATATCTGTGTAAAGGATCTTGGGATGACTTTGTGCCCCCATTATCCTTTGTATGTTTCACTCTTTGGCAATTGAGGTGGAGACTTTGTGCTATACCTCATTCTGTTGGTTACTGCGTCCAATTACTTTTACTACCCAAGAAGGAATCTAGTTGTTGACTGAGTATTACTTCTGAAAGAAGAGAAGTACCTCTAGTAATCACCTAGGATTTCTCCTTTGACCTGTGAACATCATCTCTAAAAAAAGAGAGATGGATGGTGTTATCCTACCCTGAGTGTTATTTTCAGCTTATTTTTATAGTATATTAATATATCATAGTTATAGGGAACCTCCCCTTGATGAGAGGAGAGATTTGTCCCCTTTTGATGTGGTAGACCTACACATTTGGCCAATTAAATCTCCCTATGCTATGGTTGAAACACATATTTTTCCCTCAATTAGCTGGTGACAAAATATTCACCCAACAAGATCAAAGCTCATCTAGACTCTAAGTGAAGAATAGTTCCTCATACTACCTAATCTCCTCCACTTTGGCCACATATCTAGACATGGTGATAGTCTTTTTGATCCTATTGGTGCTCACCCTCCTACCTATCTCAAGGCATCTCTCTCTATGGATATTAGGGTCACCTATCCTTTTGCTTGATCCCTCTCCTATGTAAGGATAACCACTTTTCCTTATGCCTAGTCTATCTCCTACATCAGAGTATTAACCTATCCCTAGATAGTATCTTTCTCATATGCCCACCCTGTCAGTTGCCCCTATGCAGTGTCCCTCTCTAGTGTCATCACTACCAAAGATTCTTGTGCTATGGCCAATGCCACTCTCACCTAATCTCACTTAGTGATGAGTACCTCTCTCTAGGACATCCACATCCATCTGATCCCCCTCTTCCTTTATCTCTACATTGACAACCTATTATTGTCCACCCATGCCTCTAGCTTATCCCTATCCACTATCTCCTCCAAAAATTGCAATGGCATAGTTTCCTTGGAACCATACAATGTAATCCTATGTAACTTTGGTGTCATCCACACCTACTTCAACTAGTATATCCTCATGATTGAACTCCTCCTCAATAATTTATGGAGGAGGTAATGATGCCTCCACATCCTCTCTCTTATATCTCATAAATTCCCTTGGGACATCATGTACCAATATAAACTATCTCTTAAATTGATCAGAGGGGATCAACCCTACCTCTTGTGGCTACCTCCTATGTATCCATCTATAGATTTATAATGAAAATGTGAGTCTGACATAGATTTCCCATTATGGGAATCTAGTGTATGGTCTCCTGATAACCTCTCCATCAACTAATGCCTCCAATCTATCTCTAAACCACTCTAGATCTTGGTCTTATTCCCCTACTATTGTAAGTGCATGGTCATCTCTCCATCTTATAAATTTGACCTTGAACCCTCTCTAATCCCAAGTGTGATAGGGGAGTCCAACTAGTCATAACACCTTGATGTGCTCATAGGCCCAATAGTGAAATATGAAGCCTACACTCATGTCATACTATCTGTGGACCCAATACCCCCAGAGCTCATAATAGATTTACACTAATAACATAAAGGCACATACAAACACTATCTGGTCCACCATCATATCCATTAGGAGGCCTAATAATTCCTAGGGAAATCTGCCTCTACTTAAATCAAGAAGCTCATAACAAGTCACAAATATCATCATCATCACTAACCATCTCCCTAACCTATCCATATGGTACATATATCCAAAATAGAAGCCTCCAACATGCCACCTAGCCTACAAAAAATCCTCTTTGAATAATTGATCCATATAGCCATCCCATTCCTTGCCCTAGATATGCTTTATAGCTTGACCCCATATCAACAAGCTTAGAATCCTATGAATATCCTCTAGGAAAATTATGATCTCCCCAATTGGTAAAATGAAAGTGTTAGTATATGGGTCCTATCTCTTGATAAGGGCTACCATCATCACAATATCTCTCGATATATGCTTATAGAATCATATGCTACCTATTCTAACTACTACCATATGCTCCCACACCTATGAAGTCATGTCCCTACATATCTCATTTAGGAGTGGTGGTAATTGATCTTACATTACTAGTTGCTTCCTCACTTGTAAGGTTAGATCATAACCTTTGCTTAGCTAAACATTTCCTATGTATCACAATTATCCCTACCATAACCTCTTTACTCTTAACTTACCCCTACCAACACTTTCATCCCTAAATATGAAACACTACTCCTAACTCTAACATTTCATATCCTCTGTTAAGCCTATACCAACCTAACTTAACCCATTATCTAAGCCCTTAACCATCTTAAAAAACTATTGATGGTTGAGTCTTGATTGACATTAGTTTCTTATGGAACTATTGTCAATCAACTCTCAACCTGTATCGATTAAGGTTTCAAACTGGTGATAGTTGACAATAATTGGTGATAGTCACTATGTGATCACCATATGAACCCAAATCTTACTTTCCTACCCAAAAACCCTAAATAATGACCAAAATCTTTCTCTCTTCCCTCCCCTTCACCTATTTCCCATCCCACATACAAATCCTACCCCTAATCCCCCCCTCTACTATCCCATTTCCTTTAACAACTCAAACACCCATTTTCCTAACATACCCACTAATGCTATAATAAATAAATAACAAACCATAAAATTACACACCCCTACCTCATTTTTCATGCACCTCTATGGTGGATATCTCATTACCACTCTTGTCACTTGACCCCTAGCTTATCCTCTCCCATGTTACATCTTCACGGGACCTTTATACACCTAGCCCACCTAGTATCCTCTACCATGAACATCAACTCCTATTCAACCCTTGGTAATCACTCACCACTTATGATATCCTTGTTTTCTATTTATTTTTGGTGTTTTTACTCAAATGCAAAGGATAGACATCAGTCAATAAATGCAAAATACCAAATTGGGAAGGCTTTTGACCTTTTTAGGATCGTGAATCTTTTTTAAGGTTTTTATGTGACCACCATCAATCTCTATTTGACCACCATCAGTCAACCTAGTTAGGTATCTGATACCCTACCTTCCCTTTTTACCTACTAAGATACCTTATCTAACTTCAACTATACCTATAACACCCACCTATAGCATTGGTCACTCAGACCACTTATTTGCCTCCTTTTTTGATGATCGCACCTGAATACCTTTACCATTATTACCATTGAATTTATTTTCATAACCCTTACCACAATTAATGTTGTTACACTTGACTTTGACCTTTTTGAAAGCTGACTTTTCATATGACTATGACTCTACTCATTGGTGATTCTATCATCTATGACCTATTCTGTTTTCTCAAGATTACCTAATTTTTGGACCCATATGACTCCAAACACCCTTGCTCAAGAGACTTGTGTTTACAAGTGCAACCATATCTATTAAGCCTAAATGCAGTGTCATGGTTCAATTATCACTTATCCTCCTTGTAGTAGCATATTTTTCCACTTCATACCATTTTACCCATTTTTTCCACCTATAAACACTTGTCAAACCCACACCTAACTTCATTCTTACCTCATCGTATCCTAATTTGAGGAGGCATACCTCCTCCCATACTTGGGGAATCCATCCAACTTGCCACTGTACTTATTATTTTTGTTTTATATCTTGAATATGCAACTTACATAATAAAAAGAGGAAAAATTTAGATGCTAAAAAAGTGCAACATAGTTTTAGTCATCATCCATGCACCCCTTGGCCCCTTTAGGTTAAAATTACTTGTTAAACCCATTAAATATACCCAATCACCCCATTTGGATAAATTAATTAAGTTAATTAATTAAATAAGGCCTATTTACACCTCACCTACTCAAATTGATGGCTAGTTGATTGACACCTAGCCTAGGGACCATTTCTACACTATCATTTTATGACCCTAAACTCCCAAACTTATTCCTAACATGTCCCAATGAACATTTTATTAACCTTATACCATTTCCCAATGTCTTAACCATTAATCATTAGAGTAAATAGCTAAATTTAGACATTTTTTACTATTTTCCCTTGATCGGTGATGATCACCCCTCAACCAGCAGTAGTTGACTAAGAGCATATATGGTTACTTAATGTAACCCAAAACCTTGCCTCAACAGGTTGAAATAATCTTTTCATGAGACACTCTTACTTTCAAGTGAATCAAAGATCCTAGGAAAACTAAGAACTATATTAGAGACATCAGGTGATTTAATAACTCACCATAAATATCCAAAGCACCATTACTCTACCTATATTGCTCTAGGATCCCTTGTAGTTCACTACTTAACCTTAGCACTCTTCCAAGCTAGCAAACATAGAGATAAGTATATGTATTTTGTATCATGTTTAATAAATTGTTTTAATAGTTTCATTTCTTATATTCATTTCATCTCCCAACATTCCATTCCTTGTGTTAGAGTTTTGCAACTCTAGGCACTTCACCTTCCACCCCAGACCACCTATAACCCATTTCACTCACCTTACCACCCAACTCCCAAGCTTGACACTTTTGAGACTTTATTTCACTCTCATGACCAAAATCCAACCCAAAAACCACCTTAAAAATCCTTCTACAACTTACCCCAGCATCCATTCTTTCCCAAACCAGAACTTACAGTAACAATCATCAATCATCTCTAATCACCAACAATCATACTTCAATCGACAATAGTTGACCTAACCACTAGTGGTTACATAGTGACTACTGATAGTTACTATGTGTTTTATTCTCCCCAAAATAACAAGTAATTTTCCCCTACCAGACTATACCCAAATTCTAATTTATAAGTTTTTATTGTATCACAAAGGTTTAAGATATTTTTAAAAATAGGTTTGAATATTTATCATTAGTCTTTATCAATTTATTTCTATTTTAATAAAATCACTTCACTTATCTCTTGCATTTGATTTTAGTACCTTTTGTTAATTTATACAAGCATCTACTTTTAGTTTTTAGAACTTAATTATCTTAAAGTGTGGATTGATAGCCTTCAAGGAAGCCTAGTGATTCTTGGATATAGCTTATGATAGGTAGTCCACCTAACTATCTCATTAATCAACCATTCTTCTAGTTGTTTTCTTATTTGTAGGTCATCCTCCCCAAACAAAGACGTGTATCTAAAATTGACTAGATTCACATGTGCACAACAAAATCAGGTTCTTCTACCACACCCTTCTTTAAAGTTTCTTCTTACTTTATAAAAAGAAAATAAATAAAAAAATAGTGAAACAAATAGCTCAAGTTAGTATGACTTGGATTTTACCTCCAAAAGTTGAATTTGAATATTTGAACTAAATGTAAAAGGCTTGTAAGGGCTTGTGAAGTTTTATAAAGGTATGAACCTTGTAATATGGTCTTATAAGGCCTAATAACATATTTTAATTATATATTCACCCCATATGAAATTAAATTCATCCCTAAAATGGTCTAAAAAATCTTCATACATTGAATAAGATAAAATAGTGTACGGTTGAGAAGATTTTGGTCTTCTTCATAGATCAAACCAAGTTTAGACTAAGAGATAGAGATAATACCATATTGGGAGGAGACTAAGAAAATTAAATAAAATAAGTATAAAAAATAAGAAATCAGACTATTTTTACATGAGGATAGGTGGATAGAATAAGGGATTTAGGCATGTAAATATGTATATGTGATTGTGTGTGTGTGTGCGCGCACGTACATACATGTGTACATGTGTGCATGCATGCATGCATGCATGCATGCGTGTGTGTGTGCCTGCGTGCATGTGTGTGTGTGTGTGTGTGTGTGTGTGTGTGTGTGTGTGTGTGTGTGTGTGTGTGTGTGTGTGTGTGTGTGTGTGTGTGTGTGTGTGTGTGTGTGTGTGTGTGTGTGTGTGTGTGTGTGTGTGTGTGTGTGTGTGTGTGTGTGTGTGTGTGTGTGTGTGTGTGAAGACTGATCCATAAAAGGAAGAATATTATGGTTTAATAAGCTCCTTATACTATATAAATGAGTAATATCTTGTTATTTATTGTACATACATTATATTTAATGATGTTTGATAGATTTATGATCAATAATCTTTAAAAACAAGACTTTAGAATTAATTATGACAGTCTACCATTAAATATACAAAGGTTTGTGTGTATTAAGTGAATTTTCTTGTAATAATGCAAAGAGTTTCTGGTTCAATCACATGTATTTAGTGATTTATATCCTTATGAGTAAGATCTCAATTTGGTTTGAAATAAATACATTGATTTTGATGTCTTTATACCTATGACTTTCAAAGTCTTTGATTTGCATATATATAGTCTGACACAGACAACTTATTTTATATGTAAATAGAGGGGTGAACCTAATTTTAATCTTGGTAAAGTATGATATGGATTTCAAGCTTCTCTAT
Organism: Torreya grandis; assembly: GCA_037957365.1. Taxonomy (NCBI): domain Eukaryota; kingdom Viridiplantae; phylum Streptophyta; class Pinopsida; order Cupressales; family Taxaceae; genus Torreya; species Torreya grandis. Next base: position 8,380 of record JARHVA010001685.1, on the reverse strand, counting down.
TAGTTATTAGAAAGGTTATAAATATTCTTTACTTTATGAACAGACAATTAAAATCTTATCAGATTTAATAGTGAAGGATTTTTGAATACACAATCAAGAAAGTCATTATTTAGACATAAATTTGCATGTATGAGGTTGGTTACAAGTTTGGTAAGTAAATATGAGGTTATTAAGTCTTTATTAGAGGTGTGAGTTTGATCTAAAATGAAAATATCTTTATGAATAATCATTAATTAGTTCTTGGCCATAACCTGGCCTATGTAAAATCAGAAAAAGGGACGCTCAGAAAAATGATTATATCTTAGGATTGAACCAATGGAAAATTATGAAATTTTGTTTGTAGGTGTGAATTTGACTCATGAATCCAATGAATCTAATTATATATTTATTTATTATATATAAAGTGATATATTTAAAAAATACATTTGACTACTAAGAAGAATTAAAATTTAAAAATCCTATACAACTATGTTTCTTGAACTACGTTGAAGAAATTGATTCCTATAATATGTTGTGATTCATAATATATTGTGGTTTGAACAAGTGAAGTAAGAAAACAAGGTCTTATTTTTTTAGTGAACTAGATATTTTAAAACTAATAAAGAAATGAATTATTTAAGGGTTGATGAGGATTGTACATTGATGACAATAAGGTTAAGGCATTTACTTGGAATGCATTTTTTGAAGGATAGAGAAGACAAAAAGGTATGTGATGACTTGTTAGATGATATGATGATAGAAAAGAGTATGATATATTTATATGGACTTAATTCTATATTTTAATTACAAAATCAAGTGGGAGAGTCCTTGTGTAATCTTTTATGAGAATGTTATTAACCTTGTATGATTACTTTTATAAGATAATGAATGTTTGATTAGAATATTGATATGTGAGTGACAAAAATTGAAGTTAGTGAATCCCTTGAAGACTCATTGGTATTGTAAGGCCAATTTAAAAAGGATGATTCTTTTGAAACAATATTAATGAGAGAAAACCTATAGTATAAGAGAGTATACCTATTAGTGGTTTTAGACCTATAATAGAAGATTCAGAATCAAGCCTCAAAGGAAAACCTAGTAAAGATTTAATGAATCAAGATTGGCCATAGTAGGACCATAGAATAGTGTTAAATATAGTGGAATATATTAAAATATATTTATATTAAAAAATAAATTAAATCAAATGGTATGATTGAATGTGAGTATATAAAAAAATTTGTATCCTGGGATGATTAACAAGGTTGTTGTAGATTGTCATCAATTTTGGTATCAGAGCTTAGGAAAGCTCTTAGAAAGCTAATAGGTTTTCATAAAGTTTGTGATTTGTAGGTAAATAGTGATTTTTTAAATATTTATTGAGCAGAGAGAGGCAAAATAAGGTTGTTTGAAACCTTACATTGAGAAAAGGTAAAAGAGATTGAGTGGCAACCCTTACAACCTAGTGAGGTTGATAAGTGAAAAAGATAGGGCTGGTAGAAGCTCAAAAGAGAGAAAACGCCAAGACAAAGGATTGGAGATACCAAAATACTAGGCATGAAGAAGAGGAAGCCTAGCTGAGGTATTAATAAGAGATCAAAGTGAAATAGACTTGATGAGAGAGAAAATATGATCAATGGCTTAGAGGAAGGAAGTGACCACAAAATGAATATGGAGAGAGAAAACATTATGAAGAAAGAGATGGACATAGAAAGGGAGATAGTTGAGAAGAGATTATCTTGGAAAGTATGACACAAGGCATGAAAGAATCAAGATAAAGATTCTCTATAAGAATTGAGAGGATGGTTTAGTTACCTCTCAAAGAGATCAATGAAAAGAGGAAAAGATAGTAAGAAGCTATCAAACTAATAATGTAGATAAGGATGTTATCAAATCAACATAAAGATAAGAATAAAGAGGCATGAAATCCTCAAATTTTTAGACCTAATGATTTTTTTCATGTGTGTATGCAAGTACAAATATGAATAAAGGAGAATCCCAAATTAAAGACAAATCTTGGGAGTGTGATGGAAGGAAAACATGAAAATCATGCTTATATTGAAGATGAAATTGATTTGATAGCAGTGTGCAAAGGTGGGCAAATCTACTACCTTGAGGAAGGGGAGATGCTTGGAGAAAGAGATCTTCCAATGCCTAAACTTTAATGGCCCAAACCTTTTTCTTCTACCACTATTTTTTATGACATGAATGCAGAGTTGTAAGAGGATGATGGTACATTAAACAAAGAGGATGATGAGTTCTTATGTGATATAATAAAATAAAAAGAATAAGATGAGTCATTATGTAGACTCAATGAAGATGAATACAAAGATGAAGCACCCAAATAATACATGGAACCTGAAATGCAATAGGAAAAGGTGTCTCAATTGGCACAAGTTAAAGATAATCAAGTTTCAGATCAAGATATGGTAGATAATAGTAAAGAAGAAGAGATTATTTGGCATCAAATCATGAATAATCTAGAATGTTTGAACCTCATATGAGATGAGGAAGCTATCAAGGAAGTTGAGTTGAAGTTGTCAAAGATTATAAACCAAGAAGATGATAAATTAAGAATGAAGGAAATGGTACCAAGTGGAGATGAAAGAATTAAATTGAGGGAAAACATTGGAGAGGCAATGTTACCTCAATTTTTTTCAACTAACTAATATTTTATCTTTGAATGTGCAGGTATAAGAGACTATGCAACTAAGGAGATGAAGTCATTTCACTTAGACTTCAACAAGAAGGATGAAAAAAGATTGATCCATTTAGGCTCCTACATCATGAAGAATTGGGATAAAAGAAATAAGGAAGAAAAAATTAGATTAAAACAAAAAAAATATGAGGAATTGGAAGAAGAGAAAACAAAGATAGCATCTCATTTGAGCAAGAGCTCAAATATTTTCCTACCAGGGGAGTTTGATGCAGGAACATTAGGACAAATTCACTTCAATAATGTAAATACAATAAATTGAACTTGATCATAGTGTTAAGAGGTATAGGAGTGATTATATTATCAATAAATATATTTTGATTGCTTCAATTTTTCTTAGAATAGGTCAAGTTAGTGTGACTTGGATTTTCCCTCCAAAAGCTAAATTTAAATATTTGAACTAAATGTAAAGGGCTTGTAAGGGTTTGTGAGCTTTCTTAAAGGTATTACCCTTGTAATATGGTCTTAAAAAAGCCTATTGACATATTTTAATTATATCTTAACCCCATGTAAATTTAAATTCATCCCTAGTGGTCTAGAATATCCTCATATGTTGAAGAAGATAAAATAATATATGGTTGAGAGGATTTTGGTATTCTTCATAGACCAAACCAAGTTTAGAATATGAGATAGAGATCATACCATATTGGGAGGATAATAATAAAAATAAATAAAACAAGTATAAAAATATGAAATTAGACTATTTGTACATGAGGAGAGGTGGAGAGAATAAGGCCTTTAGGCCTATATGTATGTATTTGTGATAGTCTATAGGATTGTGTGTGTGTGTGTGTGTGTGCGGGTGTGTGTGTGTGTGTGTGTGTGTGTGTGTGTGTGTGTGTGTGTGTGTGTGTGTGTGTGTGTGTGTGTGTGTGTGTGTGTGTGTGTGTGTGTGTGTGTGTGTGTGTGTGTGTGTGTGTGTGTGTGTGTGTGTGTGTGTGTGTGTGTGTGTGTGTGTGTGTGTGTGTGTGTGTGTGTGTGTGTGTGTGTGTGTGTGTGAAAAATGATCAATAAAAAGAAGAATATTGTGGTTCAATAAGCTCCTTATACTATAAAAATGAGTATTATCTTATTATTTATTTTTGATCCATTCTATTTTATGATATTTTAATGAGTTATGATCGGTAAGCTTGAAAAATAAGACTTTAGAATTGAGTATGAAGGTCTGTGTGTATTAAGTGCATTTTATTATAATAATACAAAGAGTTTCTAGTTTAATCACATGTCTTTAGTGATTTATATATTTATGAGTAATATCTCAATTTTGGGTGAGAAAATGACATTACTTTTGAATTTTTTATACCTTTAACTTTTGAAGTCTTTATTTTGCATATACACAGTCCAACATAGTCAACTTATTTTATATGCAAATAGAGGGATGAACCTAGTTTTAATATTGGAAAAATATATTAAGGACATCAATATTATCTCATATTTGTTATGAATTTTATGAATCTTCTATACTATATGAATAAATAATTCAAATATTATTAGGTTCAATAGTGAAGGATTTTTTAATACACTATCAAGAAAGTCATTATTTATATGCAGATTTGCATGTAAGAGATTGGTTAAAAGTTTGGGAAGGTAAGAGGAGGTTATTAAGTATTTTATAGAGGTGTTATTTTGATATAAAAGGAACAAAACTTTATGAATAATCATTAATTAGCTCTTGGCCATAACCAAGCCTATGTAAAATCAAAAATAGGGCACGCTTGGAAAAATGAGTATATCTAGGGATTGAAATAATGGAAAATTATGAAATTTTGTGTGTAGGTGATACTTTGAATCATGAATCCAATTAGTCTAATTATATCTTGATTGGTTTTATATCAAGGTATATATCACCATAATACATTCGGCTACTAAGAATAAGTAAAATTAAAAACCCTATAGAACTATGTTTCTTGAATTATTTTGAAGAAATTAATTCATATAGTGTGTTATGATTGATATATAGTGGTTTGAACAAGTGAAGTAAGTAAATAAGGTCTATTTTTTTTAGTGAATTAGATATTTTAAAATCAATAAAGGAATGAATTGTTGAAGGATTGATGAGGACTGTACATTCATGAAATAGGGTTAAGACATTTACTTGGAATGCATTTTTTGTAAGGATGGAGAACACAAAAAGGTATGTGATGATTTTTAATATGATATAATTATAGAAAAGAGTAGGATATATTTATAGGGGCTTAATTACATAGTTTAATTTTAAAATCAAGTGGGAGAGTCCTTGTGTAATCTTTTATGAGAAGCTTATGAACCTTGTACGATTAATTTTATAAGATAATGAGTGTCTAATCAACATCCTGATGTGTGAGTGACAAAAATTAAAGTTTGTGAATCCATTGAAGAATCATTAATTTTTTAAGACCAATATAAAAATAATAAATATTTTGAAAAAATATTATTGATAACAGACCTATAATACAAGAGAGCAAACCTATTAGGGGTTGCATACCTATAAGGAAAGATTAAGAATTAAGCCTCAAAGGAAAACCTAGTAAAGGTTTAATGAATCAAGATTGGCCATAGTGGAAGCATATAAAAATGTTAAAGATAATGGAATATAGTACAATATATTTAGAATACAAAATCAATTAAATCAAATGGTATGACTGAATGTGAGTATAAAAAAATTATAGCCTGGGATGAATGGCAAGGTTGTTGTAGATTTCCATCAAGAGGCTATAGATATTTTTAGAGATATGAGAGTCACCAATGTGATAAATCCTATAGGGAAGCTGGTGAATAGGCCCAATTTTGAGGTATTACTTCAAGCAGTTGTAGAGAGTTTAAAATTTGAAGTTGAAGGCATTGTGTATCAAATTAGTGAAGACATTTTATAATTGATTTTTTTTCTTTTAAGATAAAGTGACCAAGGCATAATCCATTAGAGATGGATTTAGATATTTATAAATTTAGCACAAAATAAAAATGGATTATGTTCCAAAAGTTTTCATACCATTCATTCTCAATTTTGGTATTATTAGTGCTAAATTTGATATTGCATATGCCTTATATGAACATGTTAAGGATACTGAGAAAGATGTTGCCACCATAAAAAGCACACCCACATGAACTCAAACTCAGGTGGTAATTTATAAATTAGTGAAAATTACTATTAGGCCCACTAGTGCTTCTCAAGTAACAACTATTACCACATCACTATTAGTTGTTGATTCAGCTAGTTATTCACATACCAAGATTTAAACTACTCCAGTTACTATGGCAAGCATGAATCCCCCTTCTTCTTTAGGTGGTTCCAAGATGGAACCTTAGTTAAATATAAATATATATGTTTTCATGTACTCTATTTTAAAGGGGACTATGATCTTCATTCTATTTTTGATCATATTTACATTATATTATAATTATGCAATTTTAGTCAGCTATATTATTTATATCATGCACATGCATAATTTGCATGAATTATATAGCTAGAATTGTATAATTAGGCATTTATTGGAGGATGAGGAAACCAATCTCATATATATGTATATGTGTATATGTATATGTGTGTGTGTATATATATATATATATATATATATATATATATATATATATATATATATATATATATATATATATATATATGGATTGGTTTCCTCATCCTCTAATAAATGCCTTATATGTGTGTGTGTGTGTGTGTGTGTGTGTGTGTGTGTGTGTGTGTGTGTGTGTGTGTGTGTGTGTGTGTGTGTGTGTATCTTCTTGATTCCAAAGGGAGGGGGAAGTTTTGGCTATCAAGATAAATAAGAAATTCTATAGATTATTTTTCAAGTTTATTTGGATGTGTAATTTTATATTCTTCTCCAAACCTATGATTCACTGAATAAGTTCCATTATGTTGGTATTTTAGTCTTTGGGTTGTGTATAAGTGTTATTTTATGTATTCACTCATTGTGTGGTAACTAGTTTGGATGTTTTGTGTTTAATAATCATAATCTCCCTTTGTAGATGTGCAGTTGCAGTCTTAAAAATGCATCAACCTTTGATTATGAGTATTAAATTTTTATTTTTTATAGTTCCATTAGAATCTTAAATATTTTTTTTATATTTTGTGTGTTAACAATAACTTGTAGTAAGCATTATTTTTTTGACTACTTATCCAACCCATAATGCAAGATCTAGTTTAGAAGGGTTTCATTTGCCTTTGATTCAAAAACCTTCTTTTGTGCTCTACCCTTCTTACCTTTTGGTTTTATTTGTATCCTTATCACATTATGTTATATTCACCTATCCATCCACCTATATCAAATATATATTAGATTCACGTCATATCCTAACCATTCAAGGTAAACAACTACTCCACTCACCTCTATTCCACCACTAGGTTGTTTATAAAACCTAATACCCTAAAACTCCTACCTTGGAGGAAATATTTTTCACTGATCCTAAAACATTAGAGTATACCTCATAATATTACCCTGGTGTGCATAAAACCCACATCAATAGATTGTAGTTCCTAAATCAAACCTCAACCAATTTTTTTACTTCATTACATTAGTAGAAGGAAATGAATAAATTTAATATATTATCCAAATAGGATGTAATAAATCATTACATGATCAACTAATAAAATAATGAATCAAAATTAAATAGTATGTAATGAAATCATTGGAATCATAAAGCTATAAAACATAAAGAGTTGAAACATAATATTTTCGAGTGGGAAATCATGTACATCAAAATAAATACCTACATGTTATTGAAAGATGGACCAACATTATTGAAAGATAAAAATAATGTGGCATAAATATTTTTCTAAGGAGGGTAATAAGAGAGAGAGCAGAGAGAGAGAGAGAGAGAGATGAAGAGGAGAGAGAGAGAGAGAGAGAGAGAGAGAGAGAGAGAGATAGAGAGAGAGAGAGAGAGATGAGAGAGAGAGAGAGAAGAGAGAGAGAGAGAGAGAGGAGAGAGATGAGAGAGAGAAGAGGAGAGAGATGAGAGAGAGAGAGAGAGAGAGAGAGAGAGAGAGAGAATAAAATATAAAGTAAAATATGTGAACCGTAATAAAATCACTAAGATAAGTGTAGAAAAATATCTAAGTGTGTAGACGAAGAGACCCACACACTTTATAAATAGAGTGAAGAGTATAACATAAGTTACAAATTAGCTTCAATCATTACCTTAGATAACCTTCCCAAGTATGTGCTTAGTATTTCTATTTCCCATGTAGTGAGGGGAAAGTGGATGAAAGTGGCAAAGGTGTTACATTTTAAATGTAGTTCCAATATTTCTCATAATAAAAAACATCTGTAATGAGATAAAAGATGTGAAGGATACATGCCATCGTATATAATCCATACTATATGAATCAAAATTCACATGAGAGTAGATAATATAAAATTTAGCACATTTAAAATACCCAAATCAATATTAATATCAATCAATACCACTTAACCTTTATTTAGATTTTATGATTAATGAGAACAACCATAAAACATAGAAGGTAAGTGACATTACATAATAATCCCCCTTGATGACACTTCTATCATGGGAATAATTAAATAAAATACAATGATTTGAGAAAAAGAGAGAAGAACATAGACATCTTCAAAAATCTCACAAAATCATACGTGAAATCATTGTTAGTCTCCCATTAATACTCTTTGGAAAATGTCAACCCTCTTTGGAAAGATGAGCAACAAAGGAAGATGAAAAAAAGATATCTACTCTAAT